>JARQOD010000001.1:119265720-119412226 GCA_033576555.1 Oophaga sylvatica | reverse complement strand
CAACTTTTAACCCTTATAATTCCTAACAAAAAAAAATTTTGGTTCCAAAATTGTGCTGATGTAAAGTAGACATGTGGGAAATGTTATTTCTTAACTATTTTGTGTGACATATTTCTCTTTTTAAGGGAAAAAAATTCAAAGTTTGAAAATTGCAAAATTTTCAAAATTTTCGCCATACTTGCGTTTTTTTCAAAAATAAACACAAGCTATATCGAAGAAATTTACCACTAGCGTGAAGTACAATATGCCCACGAGAAAACAGTCTCAGAATCGCAAAGATCCGTTGAAGCGTTCCAGAGTTATAACCTCATAAAGAGACAGTGGTCAGAATTGTAAAATTGGCCCGGTCATTAACTTGCAAACCACCCTTGGGATGAAGGGTTAAAATATTTAAAATAGTTTTATTGTGCAAAAAAAACCTAAAAGAACTATATACAGTGGGTCAAAAAGTATTCAGACCCATTAAAAATGTTCACTCTTTGTTTCATTGCAGCCAGTTGGTAAATGCAAAAAAGTTTATTTTTTCTCATTAATGTACACTCTGCACCACATCTTTACTGAAAAAAAACAAAATGTAGAAATTTTTGCAAATTTATTAAAGAAAAACTGAAATATCACATGATCATAAGTATTCAGACCCTTTGCTCAGTTATGAGTAGAAGCACCCTTTTGAGCTAGTACAGCCATGAGTCTTCTTGGAATGATGCAACAAGTTTTTCACACCTGGATTTGGGATCCTCTGCCATTCTTCCTTGCAGATCCTCTCAAGTTCCATCAGGTTGGATGGTGAACGTTGGTGGACAGCATTTTCGGGTCTCTCCAGAGATGCTCAATTGGGGTTTAGGTCAGGCTTTGGCTGGCCAGTCAAGAATGGTCCCCAGATTGTTCTGAAGCCACTCCTTTGTTATTTTAGCTGTGTGTTTAGGGTCATTGTCTTGTTGGAATGTGAACCTAGTCCAGAGCACTCTGGAAGAGGTTTTCATCCAGGATATCTCTCTGTACTTGTCTGCATTCATGTTTTCTTCAATTGCAACCAGTCATCCTGTCCCTGCAGCTGAAAAACACCCCCAATAGCATGAGCTGCCACCACCATGTTTCACTGTTGGGATTGTATTGGGCAGGTGATGAGCAGTGCCTGGTTTTCTCCACACATACCACTTAGAATTATCACCAAAAGTTCTATCTTCGTCTCACCAGACCAGAGAATCTTATTTCTCATAGTCTGGGAGCCCTTCATGTATTTTTTAGCAAACTTTGTGTGGGCTTTCATATGTATTGCACTGAGGAGAGGCTTCTGTCTTGCCACTCTCCCATAAAGGCCCGACTGGTGGAGGGCTGCAGTGATATTTGACTTTGTTGAACTTTCTCCCATCTCCCTACTGCATCTGTGGAGCTCAGCCACAGTGATCTTGGGGTTCTTCTTTACCTCTCTCACCAATGCTCATCTCCTACGTTTGCTCAGTTTGGCTGGACGGCCAGGTCTAGGAAGACTTCTGGTGGTCCCAAACTTCTTCCATTTAAGGATTATGGAAGCCACTGTGCTCTTCGGAACCTTGAGTACTGCAGAAATTATTTTGTAGCCTTGGCCAGATCTGTGCCTTGCCACAATTCTGTCTCTGAGCTCTTTGGCATTTTCCTTTGACCTCATGATTCTTATTTGGTCTGACATGCACTACAAGCTGTGAGGTCTTATACAGACAGGTGTGTGCCTTTACAAATCAAGTCCTATCAGTTTAATTAAGCACAACTGGACTCAAATGAAGGAGTAGAACCATCTGAAGGAGGATCACAAGGAAATGGACAGCATGTGACGTAAATATGAGCGTCTGAGCAAAGGGTCTGAATACTTATGACCATGTGATATTTCAGTTTTTCTTTTTTAATAAATTTGCAAAAAATTCTACATTTCTGTTTTTTTCAGTCAAGATGGGGTGCAGAGTGTACATTAATGAGAAAAATAATTAACTTTTTTAATTTACCAAATGGCTGCAAAGAGTGAAAAATGTAAAGGGGTTTGAATACTTTCCGTACCCACTGTATTGTTTGAATGGGCACCTACCTCGAATGCCACAAGTTGTTCATCCATAGTGACATTTCTTCAGTAATGCATAATTTTGGAAGAATCATTCTTAGGGTTGAGCGATACTTTCCGATATTGCAAAATATCGGATCGGATTGGATCGGCCCGAAACTGAAAAAGTATCGGATATCGCCGATTCCGATACCGGAAATCAATGCAAGTCAATGGGACAAAAATATCGGAATTAAAAAAACCCTTTCTTTCCTTGTAGGTTAATTGTACATGAAGGAAAACAACAAAGAGTAATGTAGAATGTATTGGGGAGGTGGAGGAGACATTAAAGGCATAGATGTTTAACCCAATCAAATGGAATAGCAGGAATACTTTTTTTTTTTAAGACGTTCGGATTTACGAAGAAATTGACTATGTTGTTAACCTTTTTCTATTTTGGCACATATGTATGTTTCACTACTTCCATGCTCTTCACCTTTTTTACTTCTGCCACACTTTCTCCTTCATGATCCTCAGCAGCAGCATCTTTTTCATCAAATTATTCTTTACCTTATTTATCTTCTTCTTAAACTTCTTCCTATTCATCTTTTTGGTAACATTACTCATATTCTTCTTATTCAACTATTATTCTTCTTCATATTCTACTTCTTCATCTTCTTCCTATTCATCTTCTTCATCATATTCTTATTTGTGACTGACATTCCTATAGTTGTAATCTGTAAAAGTTTGAAAATTTCATCCTTCCCTTCTTGCTGTCACAAAAGATTTAAATTACAACAGTATTTGTCCGCGTTCAGTTTTGCCTGCAGCAGCAGGCATTTTCAGGGCACCACGAGGAGGAACGGACTCACCCCCATACACTGCTTAGTCTTCTTCTGCTTATAATTTAGAGCATATATTTTGCTCTGAATTTTGGTCTTATACTTAATGTTCTTCTGCTTTTTGTTCTTCTGCTTCTTGTTCTTCTGTCTCTTGTTCTGTATCTTGTAGTTTGTCTTAATCTTCTTTGTCCTGTTGGTGATCTTATTCTGGGTAATCTTTTATTTCTTCTTTGTGATGGTGTTCAGGCTCGTCGTCTTGATGGTCGTCGTCCTTGGGTCGTCGTCTTCTTCCGGGTGGTCTTCAGGGTCGTCGCCGTCTTCAGGGTCCTCGTCTTCGGGGTCGTCATCTTCTTCGGGTGGTCTTCAGGGTCGTCATCTTCAGGGTCGTCGTCTTCAGTGTTGGAGATCCAGAGTGATTACCCAAAAAATCATTTAAAAAATTTTCAACTTGGAAATGTAGCTGAAGTTACAAGAAGGCTGAGTAACTTCCGAGAACCAGCTGACGGTACTGGAACCCGGACGGGTAGCAGAAGGTACAAGAGCCAATGGAAGTAACGAGGACCAGCTGACTGTGCTGGAACCCGGAGGGGCAGCAGAAGGAACAGAGCCAATGGCACAACCGAGGACCAGCTGACGTTACTGGGACACGGTTACTAAGCAGGGGGTACCTGTGCTCCAAAGCACTACCAAGGACCAGCAGACGTTGCTGGAACTCGGATACCGAGATGGAGGCACCTAGGCCAAAGGCACTGCCGAGAACCAGCTGACGGTACTGGAACCCGGACGGGTAGCATAAGGTACCCATGAAAATTCAAGTTGAAAGGCCGCGAGCCGGCCGCAGTTACCGAATCCCACAGTCCTACAGTGGGTGCTTGTCCTATTGTCACAACGGAAACAGCCTTTATTTACATATCCCGCAGCCCACATAGGAAGCACCTAAACTGCAGGCACCATAGAGTCGGCTAACCCAAACGCAACACGACAGGACAACTTATTGGAGGCAAAGTGACGTTGACACTGCCAGGAAACAGCTGGCGTGCTGTAACCAGGCTGGGCAGGAGTGAGTACCCGTGCCAATGACACTTCCGAGCAGCAACTGGCGGTGTTGGAGCCCAGGGATGAGAGGAGAACATGGTGGAGCAGCAGGACTTTTTGCCGTACACACAGCAGGGGAACAGCTGACATTACTGAACCCCAGTAACACAGGAGCAAGTGTTGACTGTGCACACAGCACTTCTGAGCACCAACTGGCGGTGTTGGAGTTCAGGGATGAGAGGAGAACATGGTGGAGGCAGCAGGACTTTTTGCCGTACACACAGCAGGGGAACAGCTGACATTACTGAACCCCAGTAACACAGGAGCAAGTGTTGACTGTGCACACAGCACTTCTGAGCAGCAACTGGCAGTGTTGGAGCCCAGGGATGAGAGGAGAACATGGTGGAGGCAGCAGGACTTTTTGCTGTACACACAGCAGGGGAACAGCTGACATTACTGAACCCCAGTAACACAGGAGCAAGTGTTGACTGTGCACACAGCACTTCCGAGCACCAACTGGCGGTGTTGGAGCCCAGGGTCAGTCAGGGTGTAGGCTGAGGCCTAGAATGAGCAACTTTGTAACTTTAAATTAGAGGCAGCAGGACTTTTTGCCGTACACACAGCAGGGGAACAGCTGACATTACTGAACCCCAGTAACACAGGAGCAAGTGTTGACTGTGCACACAGCACTTCTGAGCACCAACTGGCGGTGTTGGAGCCCAGGGATGAGAGGAGAACATGGTGGAGGCAGCAGGACTTTTTGCCGTACACACAGCAGGGGAACAGCTGACATTACTGAACCCCAGTAACACAGGAGCAAGTGTTGACTGTGCACACAGCACTTCCGAGCAGCAACTGGCGGTGTTGGAGCCCAGGGATGAGAGGAGGACATGGTGGAGGCAGCAGGACTTTTTGCCATACACACAGCAGGGGAACAGCTGACATTACTGAACCCCAGTAACACAGGAGCAAGTGTTGACTGTGCACACAGCACTTACGAGCACCAACTGGCCGTGTTGGAGCCCAGGGTCAAGGAGGGTGTGTAAATACTATATACAGTATTTGCCTTGTTACGTGGCACTTAAAAATGTAGATACTCCAAACAAGAGAAACATAAGCTTTACTACCATAAGATGATGAATTGAATTTAAAATATATATATAAATAAAGAATTTACAAACATAACTGCATATATTCACATGTGGAAAAGCAATGCAAACCAAAAAAAAATATTAAGGAATCTGATATACGGGTTTAAATAAATGCATAAAAGTACATTTCAGAATCCATTAATGCTGGCTAAGAAACAGTATGTACACCTGTAATATACTATAGACAATGAATGTTGGACTTCGAAACATCATCAGCATTACAAGTTCTATGTGACATCCAAAAAATTACATTTGTTGAATAATGTAACTTAACCGGTTCTGCAAATATATAAAATCTCCATCATGTAATCCTGATAATAAGGGCCAATAATCAATTTTATGATCAAACATAACCTTGAAAAAGTGCATAGTGCATTGTGAAAATTGCTATTTATGCCTGACAGTGGACTTGCAAGCATGACAACGGATAGATAAGGTATATATCGATCAGACTGCATAGCCACAGATGCTGAATGGCGATATAATACTGTACCTCAATAAAGTGTGCGTCACTACTCCAGATCGTTTTTCATATAGCTTGATAAAGAGGGTACATGCATGTATGCTTGCGCCTTTGTTTTGACGCACAGACTGTCTTCCTGCTGTGATGCGTTGGGTAGTGGAGCGTCTGTGCGTCATATGACGCTGACTAACATTCACGTTGCGCATCGTTCATCATCACTAGCGTACCGATAACACAAAGCCGTTGTCATGACTGCTTTACTCAGTAAACATGCACCTATGATGAAACATCCACGCACGTCCCCTCTTAGAGAAGAAGCTACAAGAAAAACGCGCAGGAGGTGTGCCGCAGCCTTTTTTGAGGTACAGTATAATATCGCCATTGTACAGGTCGCTATTCACTCTGATACCTAGATATCATTAACCTTTTCTATCACTTGTCGTTGTTTCAGCTGCACTTGAAGGTATATATTTTGCTATTGTCAGTATGCACAATTAACTTTTTCGAGGTAATGGATGATTTGTGTGCCTTATTATCAGGATTACATGATGGACCTTTCTGATATGGGGTGTGAAATTTGTGACTAAATGTGTATATTTTGGAATGACACAAATATAAGTAATGATGATGAGGAGTAGTCCTATATCCATTGTTTGCACTATATTAGAGGTGTAGATCACGTTCCTTAAGCAACAATGGATTATTAAATGTACCGTATATACTCGTGTATAAGCCGAGATTTTCAGCACCTTTTTTCGTGCTGAAAATGCCCCCTCGGCTTATACACGAGTCATAGGGCAGAAACCAGCGGGGGAGGGGATGCCGCGGCAGGAGCCGGTGACTGGGATCATACTCACCCCTCCCCGTGCCATCGCTGAGCGTCCCTGCAATCCTGCAGCTCTCCCCGTCTTCCTGCAGCTCTTCAGCACTGAGCGGTGACGTAATACCCGCTCATTAAGGTCATGTAATATGGACGCAACGCCACTCCCATGGGCGTCGCCTCCATATTCATGCCCTTAATGAGCGGTATTACATCACCGCTCAGTGCTGGAGAGAGCTGCAGGAAGACGGGGAGAACGCAGGATTGCAGGGACGCTCAGCGATGGCACGGGGAGGGGTGAGTATGATGGAGGAGAGGACAAGGAGCACGGAACAGGACGGGGGGGGAGAACGGTGGACGGGGGAAGCATAGAGGAGGACGGGGGAAGCTGGAGCAGGACGGGGGAAGCATGGAGGAGGACAGGGGGGAAACGGAGGACGAGGAAGCATGGAACAGGACGGGGGGAGATCGGTGGACGGGGGAAGCATAGAGGAGGACGGGGAAGCATAGAGGAGGACGGGGGAGAACGGAGGACGGGGGAAGCATGGAGCAGGACTGGGGGGGAGATCGGTGGACGGGGGAAGCGTGGAGGAGGACGGGGAAGCATGGAGCAGGACAGGGGAGGATGGAGGGCACAGCGGAGGACGGAGCAGGAGGGGGGGAGTACAGAGGAGAATGGGGGAGCACAGAGCTGGATGGGGGAGCAGGAGGGGGGCAGCACAGAGCAGGAGGGCAGTTTATTACACCCGGCTTATACATGAGTCAATAATTTTTCCCAGTTTTTTGTGGCAAAATTAGGGGGGTCGGCTTATACACGGTCGGCTTATACACGAGTATATACGGTACTTGTATGCCTTAATTTCCAACCCGAGACCACTGAAGGCTAACCTTCGCACTGCAGCTGTTGTCAAAGTACAACTCCCATTATGCACTTCCAATCTTGCAGCATTTGAGGCATGATGTGAGTTGTAGTTCTCCAAGTAGTGGAGTGCCAAGGTTCGCCATCACTACCCTATACCATATGTAGGCTTTTGGGTTTGCATTTGTGTTCGACATGTGCATATATGCACTAATATGTACAAATTATTTAGTAACATATTTGTGCCAAAGATTAATCATTTTCTGGTTTTAAAGCTGCCGTTTCACTCGTTTACAGCATAGAAAACAGGGTGTAGCCTCATACCTATGTGGAGCCAGTTAGACATGTCATTTTGTTTTCAGCATGTGTAGGTAGCATGAATTATTGCCGGACACACAGCAGGGGAACAGCTGGCATTACTGAACCCCTCAAACACATCAGTGAGTGTTTTGATCTGTGCATCCAGCACTTCTGAGCAGCAACTGGCAGTGTTGAAGCCTAGGGTCAAGGAGGGTGTAGGCTGAGGCCTAGTATGAGCTGGTGTAACGTTTATTTTGAGGTAGCATTAATTATTGCCGGACACACAGCAGGGGAGCAGCTGGCGTTGCTGAACCCCTCATACACATCAGCGAGTGTTTTGATCTGTGCATCCAGCACTTCTGAGCAGCAACTGGCGGTGTTGAAGCCAGGGTCAAGGAGGGTATAGGCTGAGGCCTAGTATCAGCTGGTGTAACGTTTATTTTGAGGTAGCATGAATTATTGCCGGACACACAGCAGGGGAGCAGCTGGCGTTACTGAACCCCTCAAACACATCAGCGACTGTTTTGATCTGTGCATCCAGCACTTCTGAGCAGCAACTGGCGGTGTTGAAGCCCAGGGTCAAGGAGGGTGTAGGCTGAGGCCTAGTATCAGCTGGTGTAACGTTTATTTTGAGGTAGCATGAAATCTTGCCGGACACACAGCAGGGGAGCAGCTGGCGTTACTGAACCCCACAAACACATCAGCGACTGTTTTGATCTGTGCATCCAGCACTTCTGAGCAGCAACTGGCGGTGTTGAAGCCCAGGGTCAAGGAGGGTCTTGAAATACAACATAGAGTTGTTGCCTTGTTACGTGGCACTTGGAAATGTATATACTCCAAACAAAAAAAACGTAAGCTTTACTAGGACAATAAAATGATGCATTTCAATCCAAAAAATAGAAATAAACACCGTTAAAATATAAACGCATATAAGCACATGGCAACAAGAAATGTAAAACCACACCACCCAAAAATTGTAATAAAACCTATAGGGGTTGAAATGAATGCATACAAGTCCATTTTTGAATTAATGAATGCTGCCTAAGGAACGCTATGTACAACCGTAATATAGTGCAGACAATGGATTTAGTAATAGTCATCATCATCATTCCAATTTATATGTGACAGTCACACAGTTAAAAATACTTTCATTTATGAAAATTGTTACTTCAGACACCATATATTACATGTCCAGCATGGACTCATCAATTTAATGCCGCAATAATCTAAGATGAAGCATAACTGATAAAAAAAGTATCATGCATAGTCCAAATTGCTGTGGGTGCCTGCAAGTGCAGGTGAAACAAAGGCAACGAATAGCTAAGGTATATACTATGTCTGTATCAGACAGTGCATAGCCTGTGATGGCGAATGGCGATGTCCTACTGTACGTCAATAAAGGCTGCGGCAGCACTCATGCACTTTTTGCTTGTACACTGTTGAAGAGGGGAACTGCATGTATGGTTGCACAAGGCTTTATCCGCCCACACTACCTTCCTACTGTCACGCGTAGGGTAGGGTAGCGTCTGGCTATTATATGACGCAGTGACGTTACGCAGCGTTCTTCTGCCCTAGGGCCGCAACAAAGACGACATCAGTAATGATTTACTGTGTAAACATCCACCTATGAGCAACGAAACAAGCACGTTCCCTCTTCAACAAGCTACAAGACAAACAAGCATGAGGGGTGACGCTGCCTTTATTGAGGTACAGTATTAGATCGCCATTGTCCATGAGTACCTATGCACTGTGATACCTATATACCATTAACATTTTATATCAGTTGTGGTTGTTTCACCAGCACTTGCAGGCATAACTACCTATTGTCAGTATGCATGATGCACTTTTTAGATGTAATGCATGATTATTGCGCCTTATTATCAGGTTTAGATGCTGGACATTTCATATATGGTGTGTGAACTTACAGTTGGCCTCAAACTGTGTATTTTAATGTCTGTCACAAATAGAACTCATGATGATGATGATGATTATGAGTCGTACATCCATTGTCTGCAGTATCTTACAGGTCGAGATACCGTTCCTTAAGCAGCATTAATGGATTATGATGAAATGTACTTTTATGCATTCATTTCAAACCGTAAACCCTATGTTGGGTTTTTTGTTACCATTTGTACTCGCCATGTGCATATATGCACTTTGATGACAAATTAATATTTGTCCATATTTCTTATTAAAATTAATCATTTTATGGTTTGAAAACTGTATTTTTTCCTGTTTTGAGCATAACAATCAGGGTGTCGGCTCTTCCCTATGTGGAGCAAGTTAGACATCTGTTGTTGTGTGCATGTGGAGGGAGCAGGAGACTTCTTGCCGGACACACAGCAGGGGAACAGCTGGCGTTACTGAACCCCACTAACACAGGAGCTTGTGTATTGGTCTGTGGACACGGCACTTTTGAGCAGCAACTGGCAGTGTTGTAGCCCAGGGAGTAGAGTTCAGGTGGTAGAAAGATGAACATAACAGGAGACATGGATACCGTTGCCAACCAGTTATTTAATCGGAAACCGGACAGGCAAATTCAGGCGAGATCCATGCCTTGTTCATTTTCAGAAAAGTAAGCCGGTCTACATTATCGGAGGATAGTCGCATGCGATGGTCTGTTAGTACACCACCTGCGGCACTAAAGACGCGCTCCGATAATACACTGGCAGCAGGGCAAGCCAGCACCTCCAATGCATACTGGCTAAGCTCTGGCCATGTATCCAGCTTAGAGACCCAAAACTTGAATGGGGAAGAGCCGTCTGGGAGTACACTGAGAGGGCAAGACATGTAGTCTGTCACCATCTTACGGAAATGTTGCCTCCTGCTGACTGGAGCCGTCTGGGATGGTGTAGACATTTGTGGCGCTGACACAAAACTTCGCCACATTTGGACCATACTGGTCTTGCCCTGTGCAGAGGCGCTGCTTCTGCTCCCTCTTGGTGCAGAGCTGTCTCCACTGCCTCGACGCACAGAGCTGCTTTGTAAAGCAGTAGCAGCAGCAGTGCTCTCGGCTGGAATGGAGAACATGATGGATTGCACCAGTGTGTCTTGGTATTCCTGCATTTTACGCTCCCGGTTCAACGGTGTGATGAGGATTTGAAGTTGTCCCGGTAGCGAGGGTCTAGGAGGGTGTACACCCAATAATCAAACGTGGTGAGAATGTGGGCGATGCGGCGGTCGTTTCTCAGGCACTGCAGCATGAAATCAACCATGTGCTGCAGACTCCCAACTGGCCAAGAAACGCTGTCCCCTGCAAGAGGCATCATCTCTGCCTTCTCTGCATCACCCCACCCTCGCTCTACATACTGACTAGAGCATTGTGTACCTCCCTCTGGAGCGATGTCTTCCTCCTCCATTGACTCCTCCTCATCCTCCTCACTAAGTGACCCCTGCCTAGGCCTTTGTGAGGAACCACGTTGCGCTGACTGTCCAGAAGGTGATGGAATTTGTGACTCCTCATCCTTCACCTCTTCCAAAACCTCATCCCTTAGTGCTTGCAGTGTTTTTAGAAGCAGGCAGATAAGGGGGACAGTCAGGCTGACTAGTGCATCATCTGCACTCGCCATCCGCGTTGAGTCATCAAACGCATGCAAAACGTGGCAGATGTCCTTCATAGAGGCCCACTCAGTAGTGGTAAAGTGTGAACGGCGCAAATTGCGAGTTAATTGCGCCTGATGCAGCTGATACTCCATTACTGCTGGCTGCTGCTCACACAACCGCTCCAACATATGTAACGTGGAATTCCACCTGGTGGGTACGTCACATATGATGCGATGTTCCGGAAGGCGAAATCTGCGTTGCAGAGCTGCAATGCGCGATCTGGCCATGCTGGAACGACGCAAGTGAGCGCACTCTAGGCGGACCTTGTGCAGCAGTGCATCAAGATCCGGATAGTCACTCAAAAAACTCTGCACGACCAAGTTGAGCACATGTGCCAGACATGGTATGTGAGTGAGGTTGCCTAGGCCCAGAGCTGCCACCAGATTTCGGCCATTGTCACATACTACCAAGCCTGGCTGGAGATTCGCTGGCACAAACCACACGTCGCTCTCCTGCTTGATGGCATTCCAGAGCTCCTGAGCTGTGTAGCTTCGATTCCCCATGGAAATTAATTTCAGAACGGCCTGTTGACGTTTGGCCACGGCTTGCTCATATCGGTCGCAACAGGTAAGCGTTCACGGGTCCATGTGGGCGTAGACCGTGAGGGCTCCTGCAGCGATGATTCTGAGGAACTGGAGTAGGAGGAGGAGTCAATGTGTACAGACTTGATTCCTGCAATCCTTGGATTTGGCAGAACACATACAGCGCCACTCGCAAGATCTGTACCCGGCTCCACAACATTGACCCAATGGGCAGTGAGGGAAAGGTATCGTCCCTGGCCATGGGTACTGGTCCACGCATCGGTGGTCAGGTGGACCTTGCTACTGACGGCGTTTAGTAGCGCATGTTTAATTTTTCCCTCAACATGCTTTTGCAGACCAGGGACGGCTTGCCTGCTGAAATAAAAGTGGCTGGGCACATTGTATTGTGGGACTGCAAATGCCATTAAGTTACGGAAACTGTCAGTCTCCACCAGCCTGAATGACAGCATTTCAAGGGACAGGAGTTTTGCAATGCCAGCATTCAGAGCCTGTGCTCGGGGATGGTTTGTCGAGTATGGCCGTCTTTTCTCCCATGCCTGTGCTACCGATGGCTGTACAGTGGCCTGGGAGTGTGAGGATGACAGGGAACTTGCTGCTGTGGGTGGAATTACACTGGGTCTCTGTACAACAGTGACAGAGGTTCTTCCATGGCGATCCTGTGAGGAAGCCGAAACAGCTGTGTGTGAGCTGGAGGAAGAAGCTCCAACACGAGCTGAAGATGTAGGTGGTGCTGTAGGGTGGCCTACATCTCCAGTGTGTCTTTGTAGCTTGGTCCGCACATGTTTCCACATATTAGTGGTATTGAGGTTACTGGCACTTTTACCTCTTTTGACTTTTTGATTACACAGCTTGCATTTGACATAGCAAATATCATCTGCAGGTGTGTCAAAAAAGGACCACGCAGTGCAAGTCCTGGGAGCACCCGTTTTTGCTTTTGAAAGAGAACTGCTCCGAAGGGGTGCCAAAGTGGAGGCTACAGGCAACCGAGTCTGCAGCCTACCTCTTCCTCCTGTTTGGACTGTTGGGGGAATCTCTTCCTCAGAGCTGCTCCCACCACCTTCCTGTTCCTCACGCCATGTTGGGTCAAGGACCTCATCATCTCCACTACCCTCTTCCAACACCTGCTGCTGTTGGGTGGTCTGGCCAGCACCATGCGCAACAGAAACAGGCACCTGAGTCTCATCATCATCAGATTCTTTCTGCGGTGTGCTGACCATCGGCACTGGCTCACCCGCCTCTTCAGATTCAGAGAGACAAAGCTGTTGCGCATCACTGCATACTCCCTCTTCTTCACATTCTAGAATGCTGCTTGGCTGGCCCCCTCTTTCCAAGCCAACAGATTCTGAGAACAGAAGTAGAGACTCAGCTGGCTCCTGTACAGAGCTCTCTGACTGCCTGGGCAATTTGGCAGGTGGTGAAGAGACAGATGGTTGCTCAACAGTGCTCTGGTCCTGAGAGGAAGTGGAAGCAATTGAAGTCGATGCGTTGGCTGCCATCCAACCGACAACGGCTTCAATTTGTTCTTCCCGCAGCAGGGGGTACGCCGAGCTCCTACAAAACTGCGCATAAAGGAACGCTCACAGGGAAAACTGGTGGATGGATTAAAATCCCCCGCCATTGGCTGAGCGGTGCCGCCCGGCTTTGTGTGTGTGTGTGCGCGAGGCTGTGTGTGTGTATGTATATATGCAGGCATCGTCCGATGGGACTACAAGTCCCATCCGGTTATGCCTGTTACACTGTCAGTAAGTGACACATTAGCCAATGATGGGACAGTAGTAGTCCCATCATCCGGCTATTGTGTTGAATTAAAAAAAAAACATGCATTTCATACACAACATACAACATATAACACATAACATACATATAACATACAACACGTAACATACATATAACACATAACATACAGAACATACATATAACATACAACACAAAACATACAGCACATACATATAACATACAACACATAACATACATATAACATACAACACATAACATACATATAACATACAACACATACCATACATATAACATACAACACATAACATACAGAACATACATATAACATACAAAACATAACATAAAGAGCATACATATAACACATAACATACAGTACATACATATAACATACAACACGTAATATACATATAACATGCAACACATAACATACATATAACATACAATACATAACATACAGAACACACATATAACATACAACACATAACATACATATAACACATAACATACAGAGCATATATATAACACATAACATACAGAACATACATATAACATACAACACATAATACATATAACATACAACACAACATATAGTACATACATATAACATGCAACACGTAACATACATATAACATACAACACATAACATACTTATAACATACAACACATAACATACAGAACATACATATAACATACAACACATAACATACATATAACATACAACACATCACATACAGAACATACATATAACATACAACACAGAACATACGGTAATGTATGTTATGTGTATACGGTACATACACATAAAATATAACATACAGAACATACACATAACATACAACACATAATATAGAGTACATTCCCCGATGCCATCGTCTCCTGTAATAAAAATAAAATAATAAAGCAACCTATATATCACCTGTCCGCCGTAGTCCAGATAATAACGAGTGTCCCACGACGATCTCCGGTATAGAACGCTGACATCTGGTGATGTCAGCGCTCTACACCGCCCCTGCGATGCACTGACATCAGACGCCGGGAGAGAATGACGTCACTACAGTTCATTCTCTCACCGGTAATGCTGGGTGAGAAAATTCCCACGCAGCATTGCCATAAAGTGAGATAATGAACTCAGTGATGCACTGCAGGAGCCATTGTCTCCTGTCAGTGCATCACTGGGAGGCCATACAGAGCAGTGGTATCACCTGATGTCACCGTTCTATAGGGGAGACCGTCGAGGGACCCTCGTTATTAATTGGACTGCGTCGGACAGGGAGTATACGGTTGTTTTATTTTTTTACGTTTTTTTACAGGAGATCAAGGGCGTCGCTTGGATCTGAGTGTGTAATAAAGATATGAAAACCGTGTTGTGTTTTATTTCATTAAAATACTTTATTCTTATGCGTGTGTTGTTTTTTTAACCCTTTCTTAATACAAGATTAATAATGGACAGGCGTCTTATTGACATCTATCTATTATTAACCGGGCTTAATATCACCTTACAATAGCAAGGTGATATTAACCCCTTATTACCCCATATCCCACCGCTACAGTAGAGTGGGAAGAGAGGGGCTAAGTGCCGGAATTGGAGCATCGTACAGATGCGCCAATTCTGGGGTGGCTGGGTGCTGGTATTTTTAGCCATGGGGGTGCGCCAATATCCATGGCCCCTTCCTAGGCTATGAATATCAGCCCGCAGCTGTCTGCGTAGCCTTTCTGACTATAAATTACTGGGGGACCCCACGTCAGTTTTTTCTGGGGTCCCCCTATTTTAATAGCCAGTAAAGGCTAGCTGCGGGCTGATATTCATAGCCTGGGAAGCTCCATGGGTATTAACCCCTTCCCAGGCTAGAAATATTGGCCCGAGCCGTCGGCTTTCTCCCTCTGACGCAGAAAATTGCGCGGGAGCCCACGCCTTTTTTTTTCCTATTTTTTTTAAATTAACGCTATTGCGTGATTTTGTGTGTGTGCGCCTGGGTCTTTAACTATTTATGTACCATTCTATCTATTATCTATGTAATATCTATCTATTTTCTATCTATCTATCTATCTTCTATATACTGTATTATCTATCTGTCTATCTATCTGTCATCTATCTATTATCTTTCTATCTATCTATTATCTATCTATCTATCTATTATCTATCTGTCTATCTTTTATCTATCTATCTATTATCTATCTATTTATTATCTATCTATCTATTATCTATCTTCTATCTATCTATCTTCTATCTATCTATTATTTATCTATCTATCTATCATCTATTTATTATCTATCTATATATCTATTATCTATCTATCTATCTATCTATCTATCTATCTATCTTCTATCTGTCTATCTTCTATCTATTATCTATCTATTTATTATCTATCTATCTACTGTATTATCTGTCTATCTATTATCTATTTATCTATTATCTAGCTATCTGTCTATCTATCTATTATCTATCTATCTAGCTATCTGTCTATGGCCGGAGTCACACACACCGTATAAAAATCGGACCTTATTATACGGCCATAATACGCAGAAAAGTCTCCTGAACAGTGATCCGTATGTCATCCCTTGCAATGCGAGGATGCGATTTCCTCACATCAAAATATCCGTGTGTCATCCGTATGGCATCCGTATGGCTTGCAAAACCGACATATAATGGATCCAAATGCCAGTTTTAAAATCACGAAAGAAAGAATAGATATATACACATAGAATACATAAATATACATATATGCATGTCATTGTGACACATATATAGGGTACATACCCATTTGCGAGAAAAAAAAAGGTCCGTTTTCTGGATGGAAAAAACGGTCCGATTCTATGCAATTGTCATGCGATTGTCATGCGATTTGTATGCGACTTTTAATCGCACCATCCGTTTTCCATCCGTTTTCCATCCGTATGCAATGCTGTTTTAGGGCTCATACTCACTTGAGCCGAAAACGGATGGTTTTCAGCCGATAAAAAATCGGATTCAAATCGGACCAATGTTATTCAATAGGTGACATCTCATTTGCGATTTTTTTCTCAGTCGAAATCGGTGTGAGAAAAAAATCGCAACATGCTGCGATTTGTAGCGATTTTGGCATGATAATTGCTAATGCAAGTCAATGGATGCGATAAAAAATCGGACAGCACTCGCACCATGCGAGTGCTGTCCGATTTATACGCACCAGTGTCCTTTGAAAAGCCGGCAAATCATCCTGGCTACTGTAAAATCACACTGACACTTATTTTTATATCATACAATAGGATTAATAATTGATAGTTGTCTAATTGACAGCTCTCAATTATTAACCTGGCTTTAAGTCACCTTTCAATAGCAAGGTGGCTTTAACCCATTATTAACCCATTAGCCACCGCTACAGGGCAATGGGAATAGATGGGCTAAGTGCCAGAAAGGGCGAATCTAATTATAGATTTGCCTTTTTTGGGGTGGCTGGGGGCAGATGTTAGTAGCCAGGGGGGGCACAAAATAAATGCACACCCTCCCTAGGCTATTATTATCTGCCCCCACTCGCTGGCTTTGTCTGTCTGGTTGAGAAAATAGCGCGAGAGAACACACATTTTTTTTCAACGAATTTACACCTTTAATTAACCCCTAGCTGTATGAAATTTTGCACACATACACTCATGCAATTGTTAGTGAAAACCATATATCAAACTACATGAAATGACATGGCTAACTGTATGTAAACCATGTGTCATTTCATGTCGGGTCTGAAATTTCACAAAAGCCAGCAATTGAATTAGCGGCTGTTATACTATGTAGAAGTGTATGACCTAAACATATATACTGTATACAGTACAGACCAAAAGTTTGGACACACCTTCTCATTCAAAGATTTTTCTATATTTTCATGGCTATGAAAATTTTAGAATCACATTGAAGGCATCAAAACTATGAATTAACACATGTGGAATTATACATTACACTTTACAAAAAAGTGTGAAACAACTGAAAATATGTCTTATATTCTAGGTTCTTCAAAGTAGCCACCTTTTGCTTTGATTACTGCTTTGCAGTAAAAGCCGTTCACCTTTTCTGCGTGCAAAGCAGTAATCAAAGCAAAAGGTGGCTACTTTGAAGAACCTAGAATATAAGACATATTTTCAGTTGTTTCACACTTTTTTGTAAAGTGTAATGTATAATTCCACATGTGTTACTTCATAGTTTTGATGCCTTCAGTGTGATTCTACAATTTTCATAGTCATGAAAATACAG
Source organism: Oophaga sylvatica (assembly GCA_033576555.1). Taxonomy (NCBI): domain Eukaryota; kingdom Metazoa; phylum Chordata; class Amphibia; order Anura; family Dendrobatidae; genus Oophaga; species Oophaga sylvatica. The sequence continues at coordinate 119,394,644 of JARQOD010000001.1, read as the reverse complement.
AAAAATCTTTGAATGAGAAGGTGTGTCCAAACTTTTGGTCTGTACTGTATATATATATATATATATATATATATATATATATAATTATTTGCTTTTTGTGTAAATTTTTTTTTTTACAATGTGATTTTTACATGAGTTTTTACATAGAGAGAACTGCTCTATGTAAAACGTCATGTTAACCCCTTCCCGACCCATGACGCCGACGTCGGCGTCATGAAAACCTGTGCCATCCCGACCCATGACGCCGACGTCGGCGTCATGCTATAAATCATGTTCCTGCGGGTCGGGGGACCGGGGTCACTGAAAGGTCTCCCGACCCGCAGTAACAGGACCCTTACTGCATCACCACAGGGGGGTTGGCTTAACCCCCACGTGGCCACGATCGCTCTGATTGGCTGTTAAAAGTGAAACAGCCAATCAGAGCGATTTGTAATATTTCACCAATGAAACTGTACATTACAGTTACAATCCAGCCATGGCCGATGCTGCAATAGCATCTGCCATGGCTGGAGATCGCGATCAGACCCCCCCCACACCATGTCACGGCGGTGATCGGCCGCCGCCATCGAAAGATGGCAGCGATCGGTTACCGCCGTCGCTGTCTGCTCCCCTGCTCCTGCGATCACCCCCCCTCACCTTCCGATCCCCCCCCTCACCTTCCGATGTCCCCTACTCACCTCTCCCGGTCCACCGATGTCCCTTGAACCGTCCCGGCGGCTGCCCGGGATTCTTCATGGGCGCCGCCATCTTAGAAAATGGCGGGCGCATGCGCAGTGCGCCCGCCGGCCGGCGCATGCGCAGTGCGCCCTCCATTGTACAAAAATTTATTTTGATCACTGTGATAAACTGTCACAGTGATCAAAATAAAAAAAAAGTAAATGAACCCCCCCCCCTGTCATAGGTAGGGACAAATAATAAAATAAAGAATTTTTTTTTTTTTTCCTAGCGGATTTTGCTGCTGATCCGCAGCTGATTTTGCTGCGGATCCGCGGCGGATATCGCTGCTGATCCGCGGCGGATTTCGCGGCGGATTTCGCTGCGGATCCGCGGCGGATATCGCTGCTGATCCGCGGCTGATTTCGCTGCTGATCCGCGTCGGATTTCGCTGCTGATCCGCGGCGGATTTCGCTGCGGATCCGCGGCGGATTTCGCTGCTGATCCGCGGCGGATATCGCTGCTGATCTGCGGCGGATTTCGCTGCTGATCCGCGGCTGATTTCGCTGCTGATCCGCGGCAAATTTCGCTGCGGATCCGCGGCGGATATCGCTGCTGATCCGCGGCTGATTTCACTGCTGATCCGCGGCTGATTTCGCTGCTGATCCGCGGAGGATTTCGCTGCTGATCCGCGGCGGATTTAGCTGCGGATCCGCGGAGGATTTCGCTGCTGATCCGCGGCGGATTTTGCTGCTGATCCGCGGCTGATTTTGCTGCTGATCCGCGGCGGATTTTGCTGCTGATCCGCGACTGATTTTGCAGCGGATCCGCGGCTGATTATCTGCTGATTCATCTGCGCTAGCGGGTATAGCATAACGCGATCCCGTTATGCTATACCATACCAGCCGGTCAACGCTACGTGTTGAACGGGCTGGTAAAACGCAATATGAACCCAGCCTTAGGGTTAGAACTAGGGTTAGGGTTAGCATTAGGGTTAAGGTTAGAATTACGGTTAGGGTTGGAATTTGGGTTAGGGTTGGAATTAGGCTTAGGGTTGGAATTGTAGTTAGGTTTATGGTTAGAGTTGGGATTAGGGTTAGGGGTGTGTTGGGGTTAGGGTTATGATTAGGGTTTGTATTAGGGTTAGGTGTGTGTAGGGGTTAGGGTTGGGGTTAGGGGTGTGTTGGGGTTAGGGTTGGAGTTAGAATTGAGGGGTTTCCACTGTTTAGGCACATCAGGGGGTCTCCATACGCGACATGGCGCCACCATTGATTCCTGCAAATTTTGCGTTCAAAAAGTCAAACAGTGATCCCTTTATTCCAAGCCCCGACGTATGCCCAAACAGTGGTTTATCCCCACATATGAGGTATCAGCGTGCTAGGGAAAAAATGCACAACAACTTTGGGGGTTCTAATTTCTCCTGTTAACATTGGGAAAAAAATTGGGGACTAAAAATTATTTTTGTGGAAAAAAAATGATTTTATATTTTCACGGCTCTGCGTTATAAACTTCTGTGAAGGACTTGGAGATTCAAAGTGCTTATCACACATCTATAGGAGTTCCTTGGGGGATCTAGTTTCCAAAATGGGGTCACTTGTGGGGAGTTTCTACTGTTTAGGCACATCAGGGACTCTGCAAACGTAACATGACGCCCTAAGACCATTCCATCAAGTGGGCATTTCAAAACGTCACTACTTCCCATCCGAGCTCCGACGTGTGCCCATACAGTACTTTTCTCCCACATATGGGATATCAGCATACTCAGGACAAATTAGACAACAACTTTTGGGGTCTAATTTCTCATGTTACCCTTGGGAAAATAAAAAAATTGGGGACTAAAAGGTCCTGATTGTGGAAAAAATATGATTTTTTTATTTTCATGCTCGGGCGTTATAAACTTCTGTGTAGCCCTTGGGGGTTCAAAGTGCTCACCACACATCTAGATAAGTTCTTTGCGGGGTCTAGTTTCCAAATGGGGTCACTTGTGGGGAGTTTCTACTGTTTAGGCACATCAGGGGCTCTGCAAACGTAACAAGATGCCCGCAGACCATTCCATCAGGTCGGCATTTCAAAGCGTCACTACATCCCTTCCGAGCCCTGACGTGTGCCCAAACAGTGGTTCCCCCCCACATATAGGGTACTAGCGTATTCAGGACAAACTGGACAACAACTTTTGGGGTCCAATTTCTCCTGTAACCATTGTGAGAATAAAAAATAGCGGACTAAAAAATATTTTTTTGAGAAAAAAAAATGATTTTTTATTTTCACGGCTCTGCGTTATAAACTTCTGTGAAGCACCTGGGGTTCAAAGTGCTCACTATGCATCTAGATAAGTTCCTTAGGGCGTCTAGTTTCCAAAATGGGGTCACTTGTGGGGGAGCTCCAATGTTTAGGCACACAGGAACTCTCCAAATGCGACATGGCAACCGCTAAATATTCCAGCATATTTTCCATTCAAAAAGTCAAATGGCGCTCCTTCCCTTCTGAGCCCTGCCGTGCGCCCAAACAGTGGTTTATGACCACTTATGAGGTATCTGTGTACTCAGGAGAAATTGCCCAACAAATTTTAGGATCCAATTTATACTGTTACCCATGTGAAAATGAAAAAAACTGAGGCTAAAAGAAAATTTTTGTGAAAAAAAAGTACTTTCTTTTTTTTACGGATCAATTTGTGAAGCACCTGGGGGTTTAAAGTGCTCACTATGCATCTAGATAAGTTCCTTAGGGGGTCTAGTTTCCAAAATGGGGTCACTTGTGGGGGAACTCCAATGTTTAGGCACACAGGGACTCTCCAAATGCGACATGGCAACCGCTAAATATTCCAGCATATTTTCCATTCAAAAAGTCAAATGGCGCTCCTGCCCTTCTGAGCCCTGCCGTGCTCCCAAACAGTGGTTTATGACCACATATGAGGTATCTGTGTACTCAGGAGAAATTGCCCAACAAATTTTAGGATCCAATTTATACTGTTGCCCATGTGAAAATGAAAAAAACTGAGGCTAAAAGAACATTTTTGTGAAAAAAAAGTACTTTCTTTTTTTTACAGATCAATTTGTGAAGCACCTGGGGGTTCAAAGTGATCAATATGCATCTAGATAAGTTCCTTAGGGGGTCTAGTTTCCAAAATAGGGTCACTTGTGGGGGAGCTCCAATGTTTAGGCACACAGGGACTCTCCAAATGTGACATGGCAACCGCTAAATATTCCAGCATATTTTCCATTCAAAAAGTCAAATGGCGCTCCTTCCCTTCTGAGCCCTGCCGTGCGCCCATACAGTGGTTTATGACCACATATGAGGTATCTGTGTACTCAGGAGAAATTGCCCAACAAATTTTAGGATCCATTTTATCCTGATGCCCATGTAAAAATGAAAAAATTGATGCTAAAAGAAAATTTTTGTTGGAAAAATTAAAATGTCCATTTTTTCCTTCCACGTTGCTTTAGTTCCTGTGAAGCACCTGAAGGGTTAATAATCTTCTTGAATGTAGTTTTGAGTAGCTTGAGGGGTGCAGTTTTTATAAAGTTGTCACTTTTGGGTATTTTCTGCCATATAGACCCTCAAACTGACTTCAAATGTGAGGTGGTCCCTAAAAAAAATGGTTTTGTAAATTTTGCTGTAAAAATGAGAAATCGCTGGTCAACTTTTAACCCTTATAACTTCCTAACAAAAAAAAATGTTGTTCCCAAAATTGTGCTGATGTAAAGTAGACATGTGGGAAATGTTATTAATTAACTATTTTGTGCCACATAACTCTGGTTTAACAGAATAAAAATTAAAAATTTGAAAATTACAAAATTTTCAGAATTTTCGCCAAATTTCCATTTTTTTCACAAATAAACGCAAAAATTATCGACCTAAATTTACCACTAACATGAAGCCCAATATGTCACGAAAAAACAATCTCAGAATCGCTAGGATCCGTTGAAGCGTTCCTGAGTTATTACCTCATAAAGGGACACTGGTCAGAATTGCAAAAAATGGCAAGGTCTTTAAGGTCAAAATAGGCTGGGTCATGAAGGGGTTAAAATCGCATTGCATACAGATGGAAAACGGATCGAAAACGGATAGTGCGAGTAAAAATCGCATACAAATCACATGACAATTGCATATATTAGGACCGTTTTTTCCATCCAGAAAACGGACGGTTTTTTTTCCTCGAAAATGGGTATGAGCCCTAAGGCTGGGGTCACACTGGCGACTAAATCGTACCACTAGAAAGCAATGAAATATCGCTTTGCAGTCGAACCAATATTAATCAATGGAGTAGGTCCCAGCATCCGATTTTTTGTGGTCCGATTTAAACGTGCGAGTGAAATCGCAGCATGCTGCGATTGTCACCGATTGTGGGTCAACTATCGCCAATGCAAGTCTATGGGTGCGATGAAAAGTGGGATTACAAACGGACCGCACGTGTGAGTTGCGATGAAATCCCACAACTTTTCCAGGTGACAGGAAACTGCCTTTGAAATTCTCAGGAAGCCTTTACATGCTAATTAGCTAAGCACATCTTAAAAAAAAACAGGAAGAACGCCTACACGGAGTCCAGAAACATGGCATCTAGCCACATCAATGTGGAACTCCTGATAGTTTTGGTGCAGGAGAGGCCTGAATTGTGGGACCAGCGCGATCCCAATTACAGTAATCGGATGCGCAAAGACGCTGCATGGCGAAGAATATGTGAACACATTTTCCCAGACTACGAGCAGAGATCAAGGGAGTACCAAGAGCGTATTAGTAAGTACGACACGTAACTGATAATTTTTTTTTTTTTTTAAAAATGTTCTGAACAAACTAATATTGTAGGCATATGTGTTTAAATGATATTTAAAATGCAGCATTATGTAACTCTTCATATTTAGAACTACACATTGATGTGTGTGTTCACAAACAATATCCATGTATATTAAAATATCATCGATGCTTCGGCATTTATTGACTACAAAACTTTTTACTCCCCTTCACCTCAGATGTAGTGTATAGGTCCTTAAATTCAAATTTATTGAGGCGTTTTGTAAAGGGGCAAGCAGTTTTGTAAATGTATCTTAGTGCTTATAACATGGACACTTCTGGTTGTATGTTGATGTCTTTTAATATTCTAAATCCCATCACACATGACCACTATTTAAATGTTCAGTGTTACAGATGTTTTTTTTTTGGTTAATAAATACATATCAGTCATAATAACCGTTATGCTGTTATTAAATTTGTAGTGATAGATGTGACAAGGCGGTGGCGCAGCTGTCGGGACTGCTACCGGAGGGAGAGGCAGATGAGGGATCGTAGTGGGGCTTCAGCTTCTAAGAAGAGGAAGTATCTATATTTTGATCGCCTCAACTTCCTTGCGCCTGTGATGGAACTACGACCGTAAGTGCATGTCTGTTGAAACACTATCATCGAAAACTTTGTTATTTGATGATTTTTAAATGATTTTATTTCTTTCCTTTCTAGGACTGAGTCTAACCTAACTGAGAGGGAGACTGGGTCGGACTCTGAAGTGCTTATAGACCCCGTTGGTGATGGGACAGAGGAGCCTCACAATCTGCTTGAGCCTCTGATCCTCCTCCTCATCATCATCCTCCTCCTTGTGTCCAACAGAACCCAACTCCTCCTCCTCATCCTACTGCAGCTCCTTCATACTACGGAGCTACCCAGCTCCAAGCCATGGGACAGAGTGGCCATGCACAATATGCCCACTCTAACATACCCAATGTTGTTGGCTGGACACAACATGGATATGTTAGACATGGGCATATTGGGGGTCATTCTGGTACTGCTCAGTCATATCAATATGACTATGAGCAGCAATTCCCTATGTACCCCTACCCACAAGGCCATCAGGATGCAGCCAGTAACCCAGCTGGTACCTTAGGTTCTGCACCAGCTCAGGGTCAAACACAAGTTGCAGATAGTGGAAGGCCTAACACACAACCTGGCCCTCCATCCTCACCACCACCAAGCTACCATCAATTGTAGCTGTAATAACCTTTTTTTGATGCTTTTTTATTTGTATTTAAGTTATATATTTTATTTTTTTCCTATTGACAATGTTATAAATATTTTATTGTTATCTTTGGACATGTTGGTCCGGTTTACAAAACATATCAGCCACTAAAAGGCTACAAAAAATACACTAATGAGTAAAATTAGTGACGTGCCATTGGTTGTCTGTGATTATTCTTATATGTTATGTCCTGTCTAAAGTAGGGTAAAGTGGACATAAAGAATAACAGTCTTCCATGAATTGATTAATCACAAGTAAGTTTGTGGTATGATATAACATAAAACACACTACATAGCTATGGCCTCCTCTTGCCAAGGAATAGCACCAGCAGGGGAAACAAAAAAATTGGTCAATAAGTCACGGACTTTGAGTCCAGAAGGGGGACGATGAGGATGGATGACTGGTCTCATAGGCCTCGTCATATTATCAGACTCAAGGTCAGGCATATCAGCTGATGAGTAAAATTATGTAGTACCACACATGCTTGCACTACAAGATTAACATTTGAATCACTTAGCTGAATGACTGATTGTAGGACACGCCATTTGGCTGTAAGAATACCAAATGTGCACTCCACCAGGCGTCGTGCACGAGAAAGCCGATAATTAAATATGCGTCGCCGATGGTTCAGATTGCGACGAGGATATGGCCTCATAACATGACGAGTTAATTGGAAGGCCTCATCCGCTACTACAACATATGGCACTGCATCCATATTTGACTGTGGAAGTTGACATGGTGGTGGTAAGTCCAATTGGTTATTGCGTAGCCGCCGACCCATAATGGAAGAATTGAAGACTCTGGAGTCTCCAGTCCTTCCATAGGCCCCAATGTCTACAATTATGAAGCGGTAGTTACTGTCGACCAAAGCCAACAAAACTATAGAAAAATATTGCTTATAATTGTAGAATTGGGTCCCTGAGTTCGGCGGCTTACGCACATGTATGTGCTTCCCGTCCAGGGCTCCAATACAGTGTGGAAAATTACAGCTTTCTTGAAATCCACGTGCAATCCTCAACCAATCTTCCATTTTGGGCTCTGGCATCACCTCTTTATTTAGTCTTGACCAAATTTGTCCTCAAGTAGAGCTGACTATTCCGGAAATGGTGGATTTCCCTATTAAAAACTCTAAATGCAGAGCAGCATATGAGAGCCCAGTGGAAAGGAACCTGCAATACACAAACAACAACAAACATGTACACATCAGACAAACAAAATACAAGCACTGCATTAACCAAATTTAAACAGTGGACATTTGTTTACTCACCCATTCACTTAATGTTATGACTTACAAACCATTATGACTGCTACACCCAAGCATATAGGGAAAAGGGCAAAATGTAATAATGGCATTGGGTACAGTATGTTAAGATGAACAAAGTAAGAACAATGTTAAAGTTGTTCAATTCTGGAAAACATCATCAACATATCGTTGACACACATACCGTAATGTTAGAAGAAGCCTTTCCTCAGCAGAAATTGAAGGACGCATCCTGGTGTTCTTAAAGGTGATTCCAGGGCGCAATATGTCAAGCAAAATATCAAAGGTGCCAACACTCATGCGACAATAGCCAAAAAACTTGTCTGGATTCCTACGCAGTGTCGAATACAGGCGCTCAAAATGCCCTTTGCTGATTCTTCGCATCACAAGGGGATGCACCCACATCCTTCTGCAGATTCTGGGAGAAAAAACTACAGGGTATGACTCCCCAAAACTTCTAGATAGCAGCCAATAGTACAGCAGACGCTCAGTTCTATTAAACATTAGTCTGTCACTCATAATTGTAACTTAGCAGCAACACAACAGGAACCACTAAGAAGCCAAACACTCCACGGCAACATTGGGAGGGTAAGAACAGTCAAACCACGCTTAAATATGGGTCTGGCTCATTATTCAAATTATTTGCAGGCCTCAAAACCGTTAAATGTCCATTTTGCTATGATGCCACTAAAAAACGGTAGACCATAGCAAAGAAAGAGACACATGCATAACCAGGGATCACCGAAACAAATATAATCAAAACATATCAAATTTATTGAAAAAGACAAACCATAGTGAACACACAATTTAAAAACATCTAAAAAACACTAATTGCGTATACAAAAAAGTCCTTAATAAAGAATATAATACTCAAAAGAAACACCCACATGTCTATAATAAGTCAGATAATAGATGTTGCACTGTGTATAGAGATAAAAAAACAAAAAAAAAAAAAAATGTCAACCACAGTACAGGCTTCATACAGTTATAATGCTGAGACTAAAGGAAATGTCTTTTGAAAGCCAGTGATCTAAAAATACAAAAATATTATTTTCCTGATAGCCAAAAATAGCCGTGTTCTCACAGGGTTAAGTTCATTCCCAAAACATGCTTTTTTCATATTGGAGAAATATTATGATCCATTCTGGTGTCTATACAACTTTAGTTCAAATTATATGTTTCTGGATTATTTCCATGTACATAAAATTATCCCTAATTAATGAGCCACCTTGATGTGACACAGAAGCAAATTCTCTTCTCAGGTATGTAGATACTGCAAAAACTCACACCTAAAATAAATACAACTAATCCCAGGATGTCTACATAATATAATATATATATATATATATATATATATATATATATATATATATATTTACATTGGGGACATACACAGGATTGTGTGGATGTAATTCCCCAAAGAAATGTTCCACTTTAAATTCATATAATTGGACATCATAAAATAAGATATTGCTCTTATGGGATGTGGATGGATGTCAGTGATTAATTTCCTCTAAATGACATTTTCAGAAATTATTATTCTATTCAAGGGGGGTTGGCAATAAATATCCCCACTGGAAATAAACTATATTATAATTACAAAGATTAATATCTATTTTTATTAAGGAAAAAATTAATATTAATGGGAACAGAATAAGAGGGCATGGAGATGTAGAGCAGAAGAAATGTTTGATCCATGTAGAAACACTGCCACCTGGCCCATCCTTCATTCTATTACTCTGTTCATGTGCATATATACAGTTAATCACTGAGGATCAACCTGAATCAATATGGTGGACAATAAATAACAATTGACCTCATCTGATGACAGTGTATGTCAAGAAGGGACACCGGAGAGACCACACACAATCCCACTGCTACCACCAATTTGTCAAAGATCGCTGCCTGGGAGGTCGTATCTCAACCCACCGGCTCTTATCTTTGGGCAGAACAGCTCTCTGCTGCCCCCTATCAATCAGGCAATTACGCGATTGACCGACGATCAACGGAAGAGGCCGAAGGCTGTTTCCACTAATAGACCGGTTATCAGTCAACTAACAGTGAGCATATGGTTTATACATCTCCGATTCCAATTCATAGAATATATGTATATACCCCCAATACAGTCACTGCGAACTGCACGATAACCCAGACAACTCGCTGCCACCACCAGTCGTGTTTTATACAGGCTGACTGGAGGACTGGTTCTGGTAAAGTATGGCTTCTGGGTGTGGGTTACAGAACAAAACGAACAGAACTATTACAATTTATACTTAATCCAAAATAACGGGCAGTGTTAATAAAAAAAATATTCAAAAGATTTTACAAAGGGGACAATAAAATACAGGATATACGGTTACATAAAATAAAATGGACTAAACAATAGAAACACTACGCAGATTCGATTGAAAAACTCTCAGCGAACAGGAATCATGCATATACTGATATGTATCTCTCCACATGAACGCAGATCATAATTTGCCCTCATTTTTTCTCAGCACCTGAGTTAAACCCACACTCCCCCAGGTGATGACCTCACATGGGCTGGGTTGTGGGATGTCCTCTTAGGCTAATTTCACATTGGCGATTTTTAGCGCAGCGCATTGTGCGCTACTGAAAACGTGTGCAAAAATGCATACAAGCGCTTGCAAGCGCATGGTTTTTTGAGTAAATCTTTGTTTATTAAAGATATAAAAACATATGAATACAATCAGTGGCGTAGCGTGGGGGGGCGGGTGTGGTGGTCCACCCCAGGCGGCACGTGTGTGGGGGCGGCGCGGCAGCAGCAGCAATTGGCCCATACCTCCCAACCATCCCGAATTGAGCAGGACAGTCCCGATTCTTACCCTTCCCACCCGCTGTCACGGTCGGGACACTATGTGTCCCGCAGTGAGAGAAGCTGCCACTCCCCCATGCACCTCTTCCTGCCCTCCCAGCTATCCAGATTCTCACAGCGATCATTTACCATTGCTGTGCTGTAAATGTGCAAGCAGGACCTGTGATGAGGTCACAGGAGGGGAGGAGTTAGGTGTCACATGATCAGGCTCCTCCTGTGTGCATGACTCTGCTGGTCGTCATGGTGCTGGATAATGTTTTCTCAACCAGACAGACAAAGCCAGCGAGTGGGGCAGATAATAATAGCCTAGAGAGGGTGCATTTATTTAGTGCCCCCCCCGGCTACTAACATCTGCCCCCAGCCACCCCAGAAAAGGCAAATCTATAATTAGATGCGCCCTTTCTGGCACTTAGCCCTGTCTATTCCCATTGCCCTGTAGCGGTGGCTAATGGGTTAATAATGGGTTAAAGCCACCTTGCTATTGAAAGGTGACTTTGAGCCAGGTTAATAATTGAGAGTTGTCATTTAGACAACTCTCAATTATTAATCATATTGTATGAAATAAAAATAAAGCACACACACTTTAATTAAAAATTATTTTAATGAAATAATCACACAGTTTTGACCATCTTTTATTTTACAGGTAATCTGTGCGAAGCCCTTGTTCTCCTGTAATAAAAAATAAAATAATAAAGCAACATTATTCTTACCCATCCTGTGCTCTGTCAGGTCCCACGCTGTAATCCTTCACAAAGGGTTAACTGGCTTACAGCTAGCAGCACAGCTAATGCTGGCAGCTCAGCTGTAAGCCCCCGAATGAATGATTTCCTCTCCCGGCCGACAGGAGAGGAAGTGATTAGTATGGGAAGCTTAATTGATTGCTTCCCAGGCTAATCAGTTCACTTCAGGTCAGCCGGGACTCCTCTGTCGTAAAATAAAAGATGGTCAAAAACTGTGTGATCATTTCATTAAAATGATTTTTAATTAAAGTGTGTGTGTTTTATTTTTATTTCATACAATAGGATTAATAATTGATAGTTGTCTAATTGACAGCTCTCAATTACTAACCTGGCTTAAAGTAACTTTCCAATAGCAAGGTGGCTTTAACCCATTATTAACCCATTAGCCACCGCTACAGGGCAATGGGAATAGATGGGCTAAGTGCCAGAAAGGGCGCATCTAATTATAGATTTGCCTTTTCTGGGATGGCTGGGGGCAGATGTTAGTAGCCCAGGGGGGGCACTAAATAAATGCACCCTCCTTAGGCTAATATTATCTGCCCCCACTCGCTGGCTTTCCCTGCCTGGTGTAGAAAATACCGCGGGAGCCCACGTATTTTTTTTCAACGAATTTACACCTTTAATTAACCCCTACATGTATGAAATTTTGCACACATACACTCATGTAATTGTTAGTGAAAATTATATATCAAACTACATGAAATGACATGGTTAACTGTATGTAAACCATGTGTCATTTCATGTCGGGTGGTTCTGTAATTTCACAAAAGTCGGCAATTGAATTAGCGGCTATTATACTATGTTGAAGTGTATGAACTATAAATATATATATATATATGTGTCACAATAACATGTATATATATATATATATATATATATTTATTCTATGTGTATATATCTAGTGTTTACAAGGAAAGAAAGGGTTTATTTTAATTTCGATATTTCTGTCCCATTGACTTGCATTGGTTTCCGGTATCGGAATCGGCGATATCCGATACTTTTTGGGTATCAGTCCGATCCAATCCGATCCGATATTTCCCGATATCGGAAAGTATCGCTCAACACTAGTAATGATGGAGTGTTTGAAGGAAGATGGGAAAATGCCAGAGGAGAGTGAGGGATTAAAGAGTGTAGTTAGGTGAGTTGTGACAACTGGAGAGAGAGACTGGAGGAGATGTGAGGGAATGGGGTCGGTAGTGCATGTAGTCGGATGAGAGGAAGAGATGAGTCTGGAGACTTCTTCTTCTGTGATGGGATCAAATGTGGAAAGTGAGCCAGGGGAAATGCAGGGTGGGATGGGAGTCACAGCATTTGGTGGTTGAGAGCAGATTTCCTGATGGATAGTATCTATTTTTTCTATAAAATGGGAGGCCAGGTCGTCAGCACAAATGTCTGTGATAGGGGCTTGTGCTTTTGGCCTGAGGAGGGAGTGAAAAGTGTCAAAAAGTTTCTTAGGGTTGTTGGCTAGTGAGGCGATCAGGGTGGTGAAGTAGATCTGTTTGGCGAGGTGAAGGGCAGCATTATAAGTTCTTAACATGAATTTAAAGTGGATGAAGTCTTCTGGTGTACGGGTTTTTCTCCAGAGGCGTTCAGCACTCCTAGAGCATCGCTGAAGAAGTCGAGTTTGCAATGTGAGCCAGGGCTGTTTTACTGTGTGTTTGGAGGTTCTGAGGGTGAGCGGTGCTACTTGGTCAAGGGTGCTTCTAAGAGTGTCATTGTAGTGCTGAACTGCCAGATTAGGGCAAGAAAAAGAGGAGATTGGGGACAGCGATGAGTGTAGGGAGTCTGAAAGTGTCTGAGGGTTAATGGCTTGTAGATTTCTGAATGTATGGTAGGTAGGAGTGCACTGGGGTGGTCGAGGATTTGTGAGGATGAAGGAGAGAATGTTGTGGTCCGAGAGTGGAAGCGGTGAGTTATTTAGGTGGGAGATTGAACAGAGGCGGACAAAGACCAGGTCAAGGGTGTTACCATCCTTGTGTGTCTCAGAGGATGAAAGCTGTGAGAGGCCTAGAGAAGTGGTTAGTGATAGAAGCTGAGATGCAGATGTGGAAGTAGCGCTGTTAATGGGATATTGAAGTCTCCAAGGATAAGGGTTGGTAGTTCTGAGGACATGAAGTGCGGCAGCCAGGCTGAGAAGTGGTCAAGGAACCGGGTAGGCGAGCCTGGGGGCCGATATATATGACCGCTATTCTGAGGGAGAGGGGACGGAAGAGCCTGATGGTGTGGACTTCAAAAGAAGGGAATGAGAGTGATGGAATTGAGGGATGACCTGGAAAGTGCATTGTGGGGACAGGAGTATGCCAACTCCACCACCATGTCTGTTTGCGGGTCTTGGGGAATGGGAGAACTGTAAGCCACCATAGGAAATGGCAGCAGGGGAGACAGTGTCAGAATCCTGAATCCAGGTTTCAGTGAGGGCCAACAGATGAAGAGAGTTGTTCAGAAAGTAGTTGTGCAGGAAGGATAGCTTGTTGCAGGCAGACCGTGGATTCCAGAGGGCACAATTAAAAGAAGGAGATGAGGGAGTGCAAGTAATATTAATAAGATTATTATGGTTTCAATATGAGGTAGGGTAGGGATTGAGGTTGGGGGATGGTGGACCAGGTTGGGGGAGATGTCCCCTGAAATCAGTAGGAGTAGGAAGATAAAGAGCAGGTAGTTGTTGGAGTTGTAAGTAGGTTTTTTCTGTGATGTGTTTGAGCAAGATGGGCTGAGGTTTCTCAGGAGGGTGAGGAGTGCATGGGAGCTGTACATGGGAAAGGGAAGTATGGAGGGGCTGATGTGTATGAGTCGTGATGGAGGGGGGATGGGGCGGTGAATGTGGATGGCAAGGGAACACAGGAGGATAGAGATAAAGTACATAATTAAAAAGAAAGCAAAGTGTGGGGTACCTGATTCCAGCCCTGATTAACTGCCATGGAGAACTGCCTTTTACAATCTATCCTTGGAGTCTGTACTTTCTGCAGCTAGTTCTTCCATATGGCAGATATTAGACATTTCCTCGTACCACTCGTAATAGAAGGTTGTTCGTAGTTTTCCAAAGCCTCGGGATGATTATACAGGTCGCAGCAATACAGAACCTCAAAATGTCTTTTTTGATGTGGCTCGTGGAGCCTGGTAACATTGACAAAAGTGCTATTTCAGGAGAACCTACAATAGTGGTACCTGTAACTAAAGTACAATTCCTGAAAGCGCATGGTTTTTTTAAAGCATCAATGAATGCATAACGACAAAAAAACGTAGCGTTTACATGAGTTTATCTAGCGTTTTTCATGCGTTTGCGTTTTTTAGGCGCATAAGTCACACATTGCACAAGAGGAAAATCCTTGAAACAGACTCCACCAATGGGACACGAGTGGGCGAGTGTCATGGCCCAGGGACTTCTTGAAATAGACCCTGTTCAGCTGAATTCTTCAGATTTTGCTGCTGTTTCGTGTGTCACCATGGATCTGCGCTGGGAGACTTTTTGCATAAACTTGGATATGGACATTGCGCTGTTTCTGGCTTTTGCTTTTGTTTGCCAGCAACAAAGGGAGAGAGAGAGAGAGCGAAGACGGCAGCGGCGGTGTTTTTGGAGACATTCCATTATTGAAGTACGGGAGAGCCATGGAGCATACCACACCCTCTTCAGCGAGCTCCAGGAAAACCCGGCTAAATTTTTGGACTATACACGGATGTCCCAAGAAAGTATCAAGGATTTGCTTGCTCATGTTGAAGGAGCCATCCGGAGACAGGACACACATTCCTCTGGAGGAACGGCTCCTCGTCACATTACAGTACGTAATATTAAACAAATGCATGTATTGTTTTTGTTCTGCCATTTACTAAAAGCCTGCAGAATTATAGTTCTGCCATGTACAGATTGATTTTTCACGTCAGTGTTTTTCCAAAGCCTAGAAAATCACAATTTTTTTTCATCTGTTTTGCAGATTCCTGGCTTCTGGCGAGACCCTCTCTTCACTACACTTTCAGTACCGGCTTGAAATCTCCACCTTGTCGGGAATAGTTGCGGACACCTGCCGGGCTTTGTGGGATGTTCTATGTCTGGAATTTATGCCCCTGCCCACTGCTTAAAAGTGGATGGATATTGCAGAAAAATTCTGGACAGTCTGCAATTTCCCCAACTGTTTTGGAGTGGTGGAACTGTTTTGGAGCGGTGGACACATCCAGATAACAAAACCCCCAAGAAGTGGCTCTGAGTACTTTAATTACAAAAATTACTTTTCTATGGTACTGATGGCCATTGCCGATGCAGACTGCCGGTTTATTGTGGTGGACATTGGGGCATTTGGCCGTGAGCAATGACTCCCAGACCTTTAAGAACAAAAAGAAAGGCACATTTATTTTTACAAGACACAAAAAAAAATTAATGTGGACGACGTTTGGGTGAAGAAGGGAGTAACTTGGGGTGTGGAGTGACGAGGATTGACTTTGGGAGGGCGACGAAGGGGTTCGAGGGGAAGGGGTGATGAAAGTGGTGGGGGAAGGCAGCGGGTCAAACACAGTGGGAGGTTAGGGGGGAGGGAGGACAAAAATCTTTTTCTGGACTCTTCGTCCCATCTTTGTTTTATTTTTGGAGGTCCTGGTGCTTGGGGACCTGGTGCTTGGGGACCTCCTGGTGTTTGGGGACCTGGTGCTTCGGGACCTCCTGGTGCTTGGGGACCTTCTGGTGCTTGAGGACCTGGTGCTTGGTGACCTCCTGTGGCTTGATGACGTGGTGCTTGGGGACCTCCTTTGCCTTGGGGACCTGGTGCTTGGGGACCTCCTGTGGCTTGAGGACCTCCTGTGGCTTGGGGACCACCATGTGCTGGGGGACCACCGTGGGCTGCTGGATCTCCTGTCAGGGTTCGAGGCCCTGAAGATAGAATGAGGTCCCCCAGCTGCTGCTCAGTGGTGGTGGCGTCCCTGGAAGTGGACGCGGTCCAAGCAGGGGTGGAGGTCCAAGCAGGGGGGGGGGGTGTCCACACAGGATCAGCCCTTGGCATGGTGGTGGCGGGGGAGTGTCCAGCTGCACTGTGACTGTGTGTGGTGAATTGTGGTCTAGCATGGCTTGGAATGCTGGTGGCCGTGCAGTGGTATGCAGCAGAAGTCAGTAGTGCGGTGAAGCGAGACAGTGGTGTCACGGGTGAAAAAGGCACCACTGGCTGCTGCATGTACTGACTTTGCTGCATAGCCTGCGTGTAAGCATTGTTGCAGGCATTCATCACATTCAGCTGGAGATCAGGGCTAAGGTGTTCCGCCATGCCCCGTTCAATTTGTTGCAAAAAAAAGGTGCGCTGGTCTTTTGACCTCGACTTCAAGATAGTCAAGGCGACTCTCGACAGAATGGAGGCGTTGTTCCAGTAGTGCAAAACCACTATCCACTCTGTCACCCAACGCCTTGTGGCTATTTTGGAAAACCGTGCTCAAATGTATGAACTCGGGCATGAGATTCCTGTCAGAGGCCTTCTGCCGCGGGCGGGAAGTACCCGCAAAACCAGTGGCAGAGACCTGTGACAGGGGAAGACCTGATGGACCAGCTTCCTGATCTCCAGCTGCCTGTGTTGACAACCCACAAGGTGCTTCTTGGCTGGTGGATGGCTGGGACGGGTCCGAGGCAGCTCTCTGAAGGACCGCTCCAGGACCAGGTTGCAGGGTGCTGCTCCAGGTGCTGTGAAAAAAAACAAAAAACAATAATTGGTATCAAGCATTTAAAAATGCCAACTCCTGTGGAATAGAAAAACATAGAGTAAACACAATACAATACAACAACAAAATACTTACGCTCTGGTGGCAAGGACCGGTCTTAAGAAAGCCAAAGCCTGATGGTAGCGGAACTTTCTTGTGGTCTTTGCCGCAGCACCACCGGCAAACCGGTTCTCCAGCCTCAGGTCCTTGTTGAAGCGGTTCTTCATCGAGTGCCAACGGGTTCTGACCTTGTTCACTGTGAAAAATAAAAAATAAAATTTAGACAATGCACTGTAGGCCGGGATCACACAACTGTGTGGGATGCTAGAAACTCACAGGAGTTACTAGCATCCCACAAAGTTGTGTGATTCCAGTCAAGGTCACTGTAGCATCACACACCATTGAAATACTTACGAAATTCCTTGTGGACCCGGGGAGAGGCATTGTCCCAGTCAACCATCAGCGCTGCGGCCACCTCATTCCAGAGCCACCGAATCACCACGTTGTCACAGTGCATTGGATCACAGCTGTCCCACAACGGGACTCACTCCTAAACCAACTGGATCAGGGCGTCATTGTCCAGGGCGAGTTCCTCATCCCGTTTTGAAGCCTGGAAAAGAAAGCAAAACATTAATCTTGTAAAGATTTGGAGATGAAAAAGATTGAAAACAAGACAGAACAGAAGAAAGATTGAGAATAGAAGCAAGATTGAATTGGAAAAACAGGCAATAAAAAATCAGGGGCAAAAAAAGAGTACAATATGTCAGTCTATACTTACAGGCCGCCTCCCCGCCTGCACACGGGCTGGCTGCTTCTGTTCTTCCTCCACTGCCGTGAACGATGTGGACTGAAAAAGAATAAAAAAAATTGCCACATGTGTCCATGCAACAGCAAATACTTACCAATCAGTATGGAAGGAAGGTACTTACTTCACCCTCTGCTTGGGCCAGTTCACCAGGGGCCGGCACGTATTCTTCTCCTGAAGACATGCTGCAATAAAAAAAGAGACATTAGTGCATAATAAATTGAGAAAAAAGGAGAGAAAGACATTAGGTTTTAGGCCGGCATCACACACAACGACAAAAAATCGGTCAGTTCTAGACGGTCGATTGTCGGATCAAAATGCAAACATCACACATCCTTCTGGCATCCGATTTTCCTTCAAAGATGCGATTTAGTCGCATGTGTGTGTACCTTGTAACATCCGATTTTCATCCGACTTGCGAGAATTTCTCGCAGGCTTGCAAAAAACTGACATATAATGGATCCAAAAGAATAGTATTTCAATCACAAAAAAAAGAATAGATATATACACATAGAACACATATATATATATATATATATATATATATATATATATACATGTCATTGTGACATGTATATATACATATATTTATAGTTCCTAGACTTCTACATACTGTTATAGCCGCTAATTCAATTGCCGGCTTTTGTGAAATCACAGAAGCCGACATGAAATGATACATTGTTTCCACACAGTTAACCATGTCATTTCCTGTATTTTGATATTTGTTTAGAACTTACAATTACATGAGTGTATTTGTGCTAAATTTCAGACATGTAGGGGTTAATTAAAGGTGTAAATTCGTTGAAAAAAAATGCGTGGGCTCCCGCTGTATTTTCTCCACCAGACAGACAAAGCAAGCGAGTGGGGGCAGATAATAACAGCCTAGGGAGGGTACATTTTTTTGGTGCCCCCCCTGGCTACTAACATCTGCCCCCAGACACCCCAGAAAGGTCAAATCTATAATTAGATTCGCCCTTTCTGGCACTTTGCCCGTCTATTCCCATTGCCCTGTAGCGGTGGCGAATGGGTTAATAATCTCACCTTAATGTCACCTTAGTATTGAAAGGTGACCTTAAGGCAGGTTAATAATTGAGAGCTGTCAATTAGACAACTATCAATTATTAATCCTATTGTATGATAGAAAAATCAAACACACACAGTATAATAAAAAAGAAGTTTAATGAAATAATCACACAGTTTTTGACAATATTTTATTTTCCTGCTAAAACCATTTCCTGTAATAAAAATAAAATAAAAAAGCAAAATGATTCTTACCAATCCGATGTACAGTCAGGTCCCACGGTGTAATGCATCAGAAAGGGTTAACAGGTTACAGGTCGCAGAGAGCTAATAATGCTGTCTCAGACCTGTATTCCCCTGAATGAATAAGTTACTCTCCCAGCGAAAGAAGAGGAATAGATTCATGAATGGAGCTTAATTGATTTATTACAACTTTCACTTGAGTGACCTGACCTAAGGTGAAAGTGGATACAATCAATTAAGCTTCATTCATGAATCACATCCTCTCCTGTCGGCAGGAGATAAGCTCATTCATTCAGGAGCACGCAGGATTACTTGCGCTGCTTATCTGATTGCTAGTAGTTAACCCTTTGTGAAGGATTACATCGTGGGACGTGACAGATCGCCAGATGGGTAAGAATAATGTTGTTTTATTATTTTATATTTATTTTAGAAGAACAAGGGCTTCGAACGGATTAAGACTTAAATAAAAGATGGTCAAAAATATGTGTTTTTATTTCATTAAAATTATTTATTCTTAAAGTGTGTGTGTGTTTTTTTATTTACTTCAATAGGATTAATAATTGATATTTGTCTAATTGACAGCTCTCAATTATTAACCTGCCTTAAGGTCACCTTTCAATACTAAGGTGACATTAAGGTGAGATTATTAACCCATTCGCCACCGCTACAGGGCAATGGGAATAGACGGGCAAAGTGCCAGAAAGGGCGAATCTAATTATAGATTTGCCCTTTCTGGGGTATCTGGGGGCAGATGTTAGTAGCCAGGGGGGCACAAAAAAAAAGTACCCTCCCTAGGCTATTATTATCTGCCCCCACTCGCTTGCTTTTTCTGTCTGGTGGAGAAAATACAGCGGGAGCCCACGCATTTTTTTGTCAACGAATTTACACCTTTAATTAACCCCTACATGTCTGAAATTTAGCACAAATACACTCATGTAATTGTAAGTTCTAAACAAATATCAAAATACAGGAAATGACATGGTTAACTGTGTGGAAACAATGTATCATTTCATGTCGGCTTCTGTGATTTCACAAAAGCCGGCAATTGAATTTGCGGCTATTACAGTATGTAGAAGTCTAGGAAATATAAATATATATATATATATATATATATATATATACATGTCACAATTACATATATATATATATATATATATATATATATATATGTATTCTATGTGTGTATATGTATTGATTCTATTCTTTATTAAAGCTGTCAGTGTGATTTTACAGTATAGCCGGGATGAATTGCCGGCTTTTCTAAAGGACACCGATGCGATTTCATCGCAAGTCACACATGCGGTCCGTTTGTAATCAGATTTTTCATCGCTCCCATAGACTTGCATTGGCGATAGTCGACCCACAATCGGTGACAATCGCAGCATGCTACGATTGCACACGGACGTTTAAAACGGACCACAAAAAATCTGATACTGGGAGCTGCTCCATAGATTAACATAGGGCAGACTGCAATACGATTTTTCATCGCATTGCAGTCGTCCGATTCTGTCGCCAGTGTGACGCCGGCCTTATACTCACATTATCCAAGTTTTCTTTCCTTTGCAAGATTTTGAAATGGAGTAGCTGCTGTCTCTCTGGCTGTAGTGTGTCTCTCTGTCTGGCTGGCTGTAGAGTACTGGACAGAAGTGCCAACACCTTCTTTTATATACACTACCACCATACAATGTTTCTTTGTTTAGTGGGTGGTTTAAACCAGTGTCTAGACATGTGTTATCTCTGACAACGCATGAGTTGTAGAACGCTGACCTGCGCCTGACCCAGCGCACGTCAACGATCACATAGACTGTAATGTGTTGTTTGGGCGCTTTCTGTGCACGATGCAAGCGCTTGCGCCTTTTTAACGAGTTTGGGCGGACCCAAAAATGCAACATGTTGCGTTGTGCGCGCCAAGTCGCTCACGACAAAATAACGCAAGCGCACGAAAACGCTGATGATCGCATGCTAACGCTAAACCATGCGCCTCCCTGTTAAAGATAGGAGCGCATGGCGCATCGATCGGATGAGCACGATGCGCTGCGCTAAAAAACGCAATGTGAAATCAGCCTTAGCCTTTCAGGATTTCATGAAATCCCACTTATGCGATAACTTCACTCCTGATGATCGCAGAAGTTCGATATCACCGCCATACTTTTTATCTGGATTTTACTGTTAGATAATTAGCTGAACACACTAGCGATCCCTTACAAGAAATGCCCTCAACAGCTGGGATCAAGACAGGTAAGTACCAACACTGTCACTGGGTAAAGAGCTAGAAATTGCAATAATTGAAACCGCGCTTGAGGATATGTAATTGGAAAAGTACATAGAACACAATGCAATAAAATAATAAGTTAGTGATGTGGTATGATTCACAAAGATATGGCCCCTTTAAATTTAGCTGAGCCACTTGATGCGGCCCCTGTAGTAGGTTGGTATAAAATAATACAAATAAATTGGAGCCCAGAATGTGAATTAATAGATTCAAAAATTAGAATGTCAGTCACCACTTAATGGTATATTGCACAAGGATATAGCCCCTTTAAATATAGTTATACAATTCATTGGGGTCCCTGGGGTGAGTCAGTAGAAGAAGTGGTGAACAAAACTAACTTCAGGGAAAAGTACACAAGCACATGCAGCCAATTACTTATCCGGTTGTGGTAAGTTACCACTTGGAAGCAGTAGAGTTGCGTCTGTTCGCATAGGTAACAGGCAGGAATGTATGCGTCTGCAAGCCGTAAGGCAGCTGGAGAAAAAGGGAGCCACCGGCCAGGGCTTCCTTGACTTTATGCATCTCCACTGTTCTCCCACTGCCTCTGACAATGAAATGTACATTCAGTCTTTTCCTACTATCCTTTTCTAATCATTGACATACAGTAGGAAAGGATTGAATGCATAGGGTGGGCCATGTATATGGATACACCTAAATAAAATGGGAATGGTTGGTGATATCAACTTCCTGTTTGTGGCACATTAGTATATGGGAGGGGAAAACTTTTCAAGATGGGTGGTGACCATGGTGGCCATTTTGAAGTCGGCCATTTTGGATCCAACTTTATTTTTTTCCAATGGGAAGAGGGTCATGTGACACATCAAGTTTATAGAGACTTTCACAACAAAAACAATGGTGTGCTTGGTTTTAACGTAACTTTATTCTTTCATAAGTTATTTACAAATTTCTCTTTGTTTACAGCCATTGACATGTCACAGAGGTTAACATGTGAGGAGCGGATAGAAATTGTGTTGATGTCTGGTGAACACAGTACCCGGGTCATTGCAGCAGATTTCAATGCAAGACACCCTACGCAAGAAAACTGTCACCATTCCCATTTCATTTAGGTGTGTGCATATAAATGGCCCACCCAAAAATGTTTGCCTCATCACTGAACATAATGTTCTATGTAAACTGAGGGTCAAACTGGGTCAGTCGAACATCCCTTCGGTGGATATTAGCTACTCACAAATGGCACCCTTACAAAATCCAGCTGTTGCAGCATCTCAACGAGGATGACCCAGATCAGCGCGCTGAATTTGTAGAATGGGCAAAACAAATATTGGAACAGCACACTCAGCCGTCAGTGCCTGACAGCCCTGTGTCTCATCCGTGCCTGCCAGCCCTGTGTCATATCTGTGCCTGCCATCCCTGTGTCTCATCCGTGCCTGCCAACTCTGTGTCTCATCCGTGCCTGCCAGCCCTGTGTCTCATCCATGTCTGCCAGCCCTGTGTCTCATCCGTGCCTGCCAACCCTGTGACTCAGCTGTGCCACCGTATTCCCAATTGGGATCAGCAGCCACAGCCAGACACCACCCTGGAGTGGCACCTGGCAGCTGCCTGCTGCACAAGCCTGACGTCACCATCAGAGGCTCCAGCGAAAACCGAGGCTGCTGTCCTAGTCACTCCCCTACCAGCGTAGTCTGGTTTGTGGCACAGTGGGGCCACAACCCCCTGGCTCATGCCCATCAGCCAGGGTGCAAGCGTGACAGTGTGTATGATAAATATTTTGTAAAAAACGTTTTGAAGGTGATTAGGTGGTTGAATTACTTTTAAATGTAATTATCTTTAGGTCCTATATTTTATATTTCATTTTATCATTATATTGTTATATTTTTATATGTATATATTGTATACTCTATATTTTATATCACTTTCTTAGTTTTAGTTTTTGGTTTTAATTACTGCATTTTTGATAGTTGACCGCGAGTATACAAAGGGTTAACTGACAATATTGAATGCTTCCATCTTATTGGTCACTACCCCTATTTAATGTGTCACTTCCTCCACTGTCTATAAATCCACCTGAGGAAGGCAGGGTCCGCGGCCGAAATGCGTAGTGGTTCAATAAACGATTTGTTTACCACTAACCTATTGTAGTGTGCTCTATAGCCATAGTGCTTCTGAAATTGACCACATACATATTTTTTCCAAAAAACATTGATATTCACCTTGAAGGATTGTGGCTGGAGCAGCTTGGGGCCATAGAAAGTATTTCCAGGCAATAGGACCTGAAGTGATGTCACATTCTGTTACCGAGTTTGTGCAGGGGTGCGCAACCCTTCCAGGTGAGAGGCTAATCCCCCCACCTTTCATTGAAATATTCCCATTAAACCACCAGGTGCTTTTCATGCTGCGCTCTTCCATGTTCATTGTTTTACACTATTGATTTGTGGCGTATAGGCAGGGGTTACAGTTATGTAAACCATGCATATTCTTCCCCGATTCATCCTGAAGCTTAAAATGTATGTCCCATCACTATCCGATGCATACAAGCCCCAATATGCATAATATTCTTTCAGAGACATAAGTCTGGGGTCCATGTATAGCATTTCCCCTGAGGGTCGCCTCTCTATCTATGTGTAAACATCCATCCCTCTTTCCTGCCTTAACTACCTGTCCAATCTATATACCTGTGTCTACGCACAATAGACATCATCGTTGATACTACCAGGATCTCTTTTGGTTCAAAGGGAGCTGCCTGCCTTTTAATTAGTATTGTCACTTCTATTCCTATCCAATCTATAAATCTCAGTCTTACTCATCTCCCATATGTTAAACTGTGTAATTCAACCACTAAAAGGGATTTGTAGATTGCAAGCACTTTTTCCTGCTCCAATTCCATGTGAGAGAGGAGAAGAGAGAGAGGGGTGAATGCCCCCTCACTAAGGGCTTCAGCTATTTCACTTTTTATGACAGTGTACAACATTACATTAAATTAAGACCAACACAAGAGTCAGTGGGTGATGGGAAGCCTTGGTACAATTGCTAAAAAGACTTTGCAATTTCAAAATAAAATTATAAGTAGATTGAACAATTAGCACATCAAGAACCATAAGGTCCAAGCTTGTCTTTGTCGTAGTTGTTCTGACCTCATGTTAAAAAAGAATTGTTGAATAAAATGTAAAATTGTATGTATACAGCCAACCTTAAAACCAACTTCCTAAAGTGCAGGAACTAAGACCCACAGAGGCGTGGACTCGACTCTGAAGGTGTTCTGTGGTATATAGCACCAAGACATTGGCAGCAGATTCTTCAGGTCCTGTAAGTGACCTGAGACTTCCATGGGTCAGACTTGGCTTTCCCGAATATATCAGCGATAGAAACTGTCATTTTCAAACTATTTCTTGAAAAGTTTTGCAGTGTGGCACATACATGTGCTGAAAGAAACCCCTTCCATTATGGCATACTGTTATCATGGAGGGGGGTACTTAGTCTAAAGGTAGCTATTTGTATGCGAAACAGTGCCCAAAGTGGTAGTTGTGGGCGAGTGTCATGAGTCTGTTCTTACAGAAAAGCCGAGTGCTCTGAGTGGATTTGTGTATGCTGGAAGTGGTGCTATTGGTACCTTCATAGAATCATAGAATCATAGAATGGTAGAGTTGGAAGGGACCTCCTGGGTCATCTGGTCCAACCCCCTGCTCAAAGCAGGATTCTCTAAATCATCCCAGACAGATGTCTATCCAGCCTCTGTTTGAAGACTTCCATTGAAGGAGAACTCACCACCTCTTGTGGCAGCCTGTTCCACTCATTGATCACCCTAACTGTCAAAAAGTTTTTTCTAATATCTAATCTGTGTCTCCTCCCATTCAGTTTCATCCCATTGCTTCTAGTCTTTCCTTGCGCAAATGAGAATAAAGATGATCCTTCTACAATGTGACAGCCCTTGAGATATTTGTAGACAGCTATTAAGTCTCCTCTCAGTCTTCTTTTTTGCAAGCTAAACATTCCCAAATCCTGCAACCGTTCCTCATAGGACATGGTTTGCAGACCGGTCACCATTCTGGTGGCTCTTCTCTGAACTTGCTCCAGTTTGTTGATGTCTTTTTTAAAATGTGGTGCCCAAAACTGGACACAGTATTCCAGATGAGGTCTGACCAAAGAGGAGTAGAGGGCAATAATGACCTCACGTGATCTAGACTGTATGCTTCTGTTGATACATCCTAGAATTGCATTTGCCTTTTTTGCTGCTGCATCACACTGTTGACTCATGTTAAGTCTGTGATCAATTAGTATACCCAAGTCTTTTTCACATGTGCTGTTACTTAGCCCTATTCCTCCCATTTTGTATATGCTTTTTTCATTTTTATTGCCCAGATGTAGTACTTTGCATTTTTCCCTGTTAAAATCCATTCTGTTAGTTGCTGCCCACTGCTCCAATTTATGTATATCTTTTTGAATCCTCTCTCTCTCTTCTCTAGTATTAGCTACCCCTCCTAGCTTTGTGTCATCAGCAAATTTGATCAGTTTAGCCTCAATTCCTTCATCTAAATCATTGATAAAGATGTTGAACAATACAGGGCCCAAAACAGAGCCTTGTGGTACCCCACTTGAGACATTCTTCCAACTGGATGTGCAGCCATTTACAACCACTCTTTGGGTCCGATCACTAAGCCAGTTATGAATCCACCTAACAGTTGCCTTGTCCATTCCATACTTAGTCATTTTTTCAATAAGGATTGTGTGAGATACTTTGTCAAATGCTTTGCTGAAGTCAAGATATACTATATCTACAGCATTTCCCTGATCCACCCAGTCAGTGATTCTGTCATAGAAGGAAATTAAGTTAGTCTGACATGACTTATTAGTTACAAACCCATGCTGACTCTGTTTAATCACTTCATTCTTATCCAGGTACTTGCATACATGTTCTTTAATAATTTGTTCAAAGATCTTTCCTGGTATAGAAGTCAGACTCACCGGCCTGTAGTTCCCTGGGTCCACCTTCTTCCCCTTTTTGAAGATAGGAACAACATTTGCTCTTCTCCAGTCTTCTGGGACTTCTCCTGTTCTCCAAGAATTTTCAAAGATTATGGACAGTGGTTCAAGAATTTCTTCTGCTATCTCCTTCAGTACCCTGGGGTGTAATTCATCTGGACCTGGAGACTTGAATTCATTTAGGTTAGCTAAGTGTTTCCTCACTGTCTTTCTGTTTATAGATATCCTGGATTCTTCTATTCCTTTAATAGGACAGTGAAGATCAGTTGATGTTACATTTCCTTTCTGAGAGAAAACAGATGCAAAATAGGAATTTAAAAGTTCAGCCTTCTCAACATCCTGACTTACCATTTCATCATTTTCATCCTGTAAAAATCCTATAGCATCTTTGACTTTTCTTTTACTTTTGACGTATCCCCAAAATCCTTTTTTGTTGCTTTTGACGTCACTTGCAAGCCTTAATTCATTGTCAGCTTTAGATAATCTGATTTGTGCCCTGCAGGTTCTGCAGACGGCATTATATTCTTCTTTAGATATGCCTCCCTCTTTCCATTTGATAAACATTTCTTTCTTCCTTTTTAGCATGTGTTTAAGTTCTATGTTCATCCATCCTGGTTTCCTTAAATGCTTCCCATTCTTCCCTCTTTTCGGAATTGTTAACGATTGTGCTTTGAGAATCTCATTTTTCAAGATTTTCCATCCTTCCTGGACATTTTTGTCCTTAAGGATATCCAGCCATTGGATCCCTCCAATTCTCTTTCTGAGTTCCTTAAAATCTGCCTTTCTGAAATCTAACCTTGACGTCTGAGTCTTCACAGGTCTTCCTCCTCTTGTTATCCAAAATTCTAAAATAGCATGGTCACTACCTCCTAGGGTCCCAGCCACTCTTACCTCCTCCACCATTTCCTCCCTGTTTATGAGGATTAGATCCAAGGTAGCAGATCCCCTTGTTTTCTCCATTACCTTTTGGAAGATAAAGTTGTCAGCAAGAGAGGATAAGAATTTCCTGGACCTGTTAGTTTTGCCTGAGAGAGATTCCCAACAAATGTCTGGATAGTTGAAATCTCCCATGACCACTATGTCATATTTTTTGGAGAACTTGGCCATTTGATGCATAAAGAGTTCATCCATATCTTCAGCTTGCACAGGCGGCCTGTAGTAAATGCCTACAATGGTGTCCTTTCCATTGTTCTGTCCTTGTATTCTTACCCAAACAGTTTCCACAGAACTCCCAGTCTCTGAAGCTTCAATCTCTGTGCAGATATACGCTTTTCTAACATACAATGCAACACCTCCTCCTCGTTTATGAAGTCTGTTTCTTGCAAATAAGTTGTAACCTTCTAGCCTTGTATTCCAATCATGTGTATCGTCCCACCAAGTCTCAGTGATTCCAATGACATCATATTTCTTCTCCTGCATTAGTAGCTCCAGTTCTCCTTGTTTGTTGCCCATGCTTTGTGCATTCGTATAGAAACACTTTAGTTTGTGATTGGTTTCTCTTTCTTCAATATTTTTATTATGTAGATTTTTTTGTCTTTGTTCTTCCCCTTCACTTCTAATAGCAGAGTTCTCAATAGCATTTGTCAGGTGTATGGCTTTTGCTGGCGTTTTGCTTCCCTTCCCACATTGTTCTAGTTTAAAGCTCTCCTGATGAGTGTAGCAAGGCGACTTCCAAATACATGTTTTCCAGTCTTCGTAAGGTGCACCCCATCTCTAGCAAGTAGTCCATCGTACAGGTAATTCACTCCGTGATCCAGAAATCCAAATCCTTGCTGACGGCACCATCGACGTAGCCAGTTGTTCATCTGCAGAATCTTATTCCACCTCCTTGTTCCATGGCCATCCACTGGAAGGATGGAGGAGAAGACCTTTGGACCAGTCCCATTCACCTTTGGACCAGTCCCATTCACCTTTGGACCAGTCCCATTCTACTCCACACCAGGTTAATTAAACTTCAAGACAAGGACATCAGACATGTTCTTGAAAACAAAGCACTCTTTACTTGGCAACACACTTAAGCACACAGATCAGCAGTCAGTACACATTACAGAGGTACATTTTTATCAGTTTTGGGCAATGGCACTTTACATGTGGATGGTTAACTAGCAGAGCAAATGAGATAATCCTCCATCTTCACAGTGAATGGACACATGAGTCGATATGTTGCGCTGTGAACCCTGGATCCAAACAGCAGTCTGTGATTTCTTACAAAGTCCACTCCTAGAGCTGCTTCCCTCTTCTGTGTGCTCAACTGTGCAGCACCCTTCCTTTACAGGGCCCACCACATCTGACCAACACTGGACTTCTTCCTTTAATTCTTCCACTAATGAGTTTCACCCACTTACCTGCTGAACTGGATCTCAGTTGCCTCTAAGGCTAGTTTCACACTAGAGTTCGGCAGGGCTGCGGAGGGCTGCGTACTTCCTCCGTTAAGACCCTCCCACTGCCGCACCTCTTCCTTTCAGCTATGCCTACGTCTGCATGCGTCCTGCTTACCTTATCTTTAACATTGGGTATGCAGGCCATGCGGATGTATGCGGATGCGTCCGCATGCATCGTTTTGACGCAGCGCCGAACTGTGTCAAACGCAACATGTATGTCTGAGTGTCAAACTGCTTTAACCATTTTTCTTTTAATCATTGGGGCCTTGCAGTAGAAGCACCAGCAATTTACAATTTATCACCTATTCTTTGAAAGGGTAACACATTTGGATTGTAAGACACCCTTCCTTACAAAAAAATGTACTCATTGCATCATGATCTCCTGACAAATGGCATGACATGACATGACAATGGATATGTGTTTTCGTGAAATCCTAATATTGATAAATACGAAAATATGAAGAAAACTACTTATTAGACGGACCTAATTTTGCTTTCTTAAGCATGTCAATCATAAAAGTTAGAAGTTCCTAACAATTTCTAACTCCGAGTTGAAGCATGAAAATATATTTGGAAAGAACATTACTGTGTAGCACATGGCATATCCCTTCTACCCTAGATCCATTGGACTGCTATGTTTTATTCTTTAGTTCTCGACCTCTCTTCAATCTGAAGCCTCCACGTTTTAATTGACCAGGCAGTGTCCTGCTGTCTTGAAATCTACTGCTGTGGGATTTTTATTCTACTTGCTGTTCCCATAATTGTATTTATGTTTTGTGCAGCTGATTTGTTGTTCTGCAATACAATCCCTAATGGGTCCAGTTGTACAACTGATATAAATCATCAGCTAAAACACATGATTACTTGATGTGTAGATGCAGATGACATATTTATTTCTCTATATATTGTAATTTGAGAGAGAATCTGGGCAATGTACATATGTTATACGTGAAGCATGTCCACAATGGCATGTCTACAATTCCCATGAATGCTTAGGTAACCATCTTGGTCATACATCATTTATCTAGAATCTGTATGTGTGGGACACTATCTTGGTATCTTTATATGGTATTTATTGGATATAAATAAGTTCTTTATGAATAATAGATCAAGCAATCAAATATTAATCACTATGTGTGAGAAAAACATTGCCGGTATAACAAGAAATAGGGCATATTAATACCGTGAGTGTGTCCCATCAGAGAAATACATGTTTAAGATTACCATAACTTTTTTATGGTCACATTCACAAATCCAAAGGTTAGGTCATGTTATGTGGTGAGTAACAGTCAAAGTGAATTGCTGATATTACACCCATTATAGGTTTATGTCTGTTACATGTATGGTCGATCTTGAGTGAGCACTTTCTCAGTACATTATTATAATGGAGATTCAGATAGAAGAGGATGTAACATTATCTCCAAACCCATCCTGAAAATTAAACATGAGTCTAAATTCAAAAATATTGGTCGTGCCTAAAGGGTTACCTTTGCTGATATTGATGACTCAGACATTTATCAATCAAGATCAACAGTGTGCTGATACACAGAACTATTATGGGACATCCATCATCGGAAGATCAACAGAAGTTGTATTTCCTGAAAATGGAAAGGAGGAAGAGATAAGCAAACCTGTCCCAACACTATATATTATTGGAACCCAAAATGTCAGTCCTAAGTAGGAGTTTGTGCTTCGCTCCATTGAATGATTGATTTTCACGATTCTCGAACCATCGTTGATGTGAACAGATTTGCACAGAACCTTACTGTTTGAAAGCTCTTTAGGGCTTTTACAAGGAGTGCACAGCTCGATGCTAATGAGAAGCTGGAAGAATATGATGCTATAGGACATGAACAAATTATGCTGATATCATCGAACAGAGAAGTTATTAAACTTTAAACAATTTACATTGCGAATCTACTAAAAGTGATTATTGTATACTTCATTCCTTCCCTGAGACTAAGGGCTCATTCAGATGTCCATTTTTCATGAATGAATTCTGTCTGTGCTTTACATGGATAGTACTCGTACTGAGTAAAGTCTATTGGGCTATTCACATGCCCTATTTTTATGTCAGACTGAGTGGTCCATGCAAAATCTCAGCGACATGTCTGATATTGATCCACGTGTCGGCTCAAACTCGCCAATGCAAGTTTATGAATCCATGAAAAAAATCGCACAGAACTGTGATGCCATCCATGTGCCTTGGACCAAACTCTGATGACACTTTGATGATGAAAAAAATGTAATAAATTAAAAAAGGACATTTAAATTAGCCCTAATCATGATTTTTATCCTGTGGCCACAAGTTTTTAATTTTTTATTTGGTTTAGGTATCCCCACTAAAGTGTTATTTATCTGTCCTAATATTTATAAATGTTGCCTGCTTCAATGTTCAATTCTGTCATTACTAATTTTTTTTTCAGATTGAATGAGGGTCTTTTGATTTGAGGCACTGTATGATATAAAGGGGGCTACAGTGATTGTTGTAGGAAGAGCATTATTTTTAATTTTATTTATTTCATCATATATTCATTATAAAATACGAAATCATCAGATTTTATATTTCTCTAAACCAATGATACAGTTTGAATTTGTGCTATCTCACAGCACATTTTGGTGTTTTTGGAATTATTTACATATAAAGTAAGTCTCTATTTATTCATGAGAGTGAAGTAGCTTTGGAATATTTCTTAATGTATATCCAGTTATTGGAGACTAATTGTATCTGTATAGGTGATGAACTGGAAGTTGTAAAGGACTTCAACCTGTTTGGATCGATGAGTATTCAAGACGCAGACGTCAATAGGAGAAAAGCTTAAGGCAAATCAACAATGAAGCCACTGGACAAGGTCTTTAAATCTAGGAACATTACACTGGTGACGAAGACACGTCTTGTACATAGCTTGGTCTTTTGTGTGGTAAAATATGGATGTGAAACCTGGACAATTAAGAAATAGTGTTGAGCGATATTGCTCGATATCTAAAAATATCGTATCGGAATGGTATCGCCGATATCACTAAATATCGTCGATATCCGATTTCGATAGCGGAAGTCCCATGTAAGTCTATGGGAACAAAATATCGCAACAAAAAAACCCTTTCTTACGTTGTAAACACAAAATATACACACATAGAATACATATATATATATATATATATATATATATACATGCCATTGTGACATATATATACATATATTTATAGTTTATACACTTCTACATAGTAAAATAGACTCTGATTCAATTGCCAGGTAAAGCCGTGACATACCCCATAGAAGTCGACGGGCTCGGTGCCGAGTACACCCAAAACCTCTGGCTCTGTGCGACTCAACTTGGGCGTGACGAACAGGATTCTGTAGCTCGCTATAAGCGAGTCCTGTGTGCCTGAATTGAACTGGTTTTGTGCTTGAGAATTGCTAAAATCATCAGAGAATGTATTTGCCATTTTTCAGCCATATCTGCGTCACGACGAGGCACTGGTGAAGAAGAAGGGCGTGCTCTTCGTGGGTGTCACTCAGTGGCGTGCAAACGATGGCCGACCACTGTAAATGGTACTGCAATGTAACATCGTGCCCCACAGCTCTTCAGTTCCGCCTCCTCATCCTCCTCAGTGTGCGGAAACTAACACGAAGGTCCCGCCTCCCTACAAAAGAGGGGCCCTCTCCAGATGCTAATGACACATGTGACTTGGCAGAGATGGCTAATGGACACGAGCAGAAGTGTGAAGGGATGGAGCAGTCAGAGCTCTCCCCCCACGGAAGCGACCCGATCGCCACGGAAACACCGTTGGGCACCCGGCCTGGAAACCCTCCTACGCTGCAAGAAGCGGCGGATACCCTAAGAGGCCTGGCCCGGCACCGGGAGGAGGTCGCCAGGATGGAAGCGAGCTGGCGTGCCCTAAAACTAAACTTGGAGCGGCGCCAATCCCTCTTACCTGAAGTGTCTGTACCGGAAGGTGAGGCACCCGTTCTAGTAGAGGAGTCCTTGCAATGTGATCCGGTTGACGTTGTCGCAGTGGAGGCACCCGTTCCTGCAAAAACCGCAGCACCGTCAGCACCCCAGATCCCGCTGTCTGCCCCCGTCGCTGAGACAGAAGAAGCGACACCCGTCCTCATGGAGGAGGCCGCGCAGGCACCAGAGCACTACCTGCCTGTACCGGAGCCCCGACTGTCATCTGTTCCAGAGCCGGCTGCTTCCTCCGCAGGTGAGCGCCGCCAGGACTGGGGGGCGCCAGGAGAGCTGCCGCAAACCGGACACTGTAAGCTGCAGTGGAGTGGTGGAGACATGGAGATGCTGGTGGAGGAGAATTACAACCGGCGTCAGGAGGAAGAGTGGAGACGTTGGGAGCGGGAAGCAGAGCGACAAAGGGAGCAGCGAGAATCCCAAAAACTTCGGCAACGTAACCTGGAGAAGGACCGGGCAGATAAGGACCGGATGAGAAAGGATAAAGGAACCCTGTGTGAGCCGCGGCGTAAGGGTGCAGTACGGAGCTTTAAATTGAAAGGTGGTTGGGGCTTCATCAAGGAGCCTGGACTTTATTTAGAAGTTTTTGTGAACCGGCGGGACGTGGAGGCTCACCTCCCAGAAGGACACCCGGGGAGGGACCTGTTGCCAGGAGACTTTGTGACTTACACCCGACACTGGGGTTACAATGGATGGTACGCCCTAAATGTTACCAGGTGCGACCCCTACTCCCCAGTGTGTCAGGAACCTGTGAGACCCTCGGAGCCTTCAGCCTCCCACATCCAGGCCTCTGCAAAAGTGCCCACCCCACGCCGTAAATCTCCCAAGCCTCCCTCAGTGGTCTCCTCAGCAGCCCCAGCTATGGACATGATAAGTATAGCTGGCCCGTACCCGGCGCCTGTTAGGCCCCCTGGGGTTCGTTCAGTCCGTGACATAGGGCTCCAGACCCGGAGGGAGATGAAAGAGGTGGCCACACAGAGCCAGATAGCGGGTCACGACTTGACTGTACAGGCCACACGACGTCATCAGGTCCTGGTGGTCCTTGGTGCCTCGGATGTTTGGCAAGCATCAGAAGAGTACCAGGTGGTACCTGGAACACCCCTGCCAAAGAATTATAAATAACCCGGACAGGGTCCCTGTATGTAAATAGTTAAATTGTTTATGTACCCGGACGGGTGAATGTTAATAAAAAAGTTTTTTAATTTAATAAAAAAAAACAAAACACAGTTTTCATTACTTTTATTACAGTCTCATCCTGCGACGCCATCGATCTCCTCTAAAAAAATGAAAAAAAAAAGAATACCACCTGACCGACGCAGTCCATAGTAACGAGTGTCCCACGACGATCCAGCTCTGCTACATCAGAATCCCGGCGCAGCACAGCTGATTACCTGCTTCCCCGGCGGTGACGTCATCGGACTGGTTTACGGCCGGGATTACCCTGCAGTCACTGCAGTTATCGCGAAAAACTGCATGTGACCGCCAGGGAGAAGATAATGGCGGCCATCAAGCAGTCCAGGACGTGACCGCCGGAGATATTCTGCCAGGTAAGTGCCGCTGACTCCTGACAGACCCGACCGACGGACACTGACAGTGACAAATCCGATTACGGTATTCGATAAGACGAAAATATCGAAACGAATTATCGAAAGGCCGATAGAGCTAATATCGGCCGATAGCCGATATTTGCATTATCGTATCGCTCAACACTATTAAGAAACAAAACAGAAGAATTGACGCCTCCGAACTGTGGTGCTGAGAAGGATGTTATCAATACCATAGATGGCAAGAAAAACAAACAAATCAATTTTGGAATAAATTAAGCCAAATATGTCTCTCAAAGTAAGGATCACCAAGCTATGACTAGCCTACTTTGGACACATCATACGAAGAGAGCAATCACTGGAGAAAGGCATCATGGTCGGAAGAATAGAAGGAACAAGGTGAAGCAGAAGATCAGCAACCCAATGGCTTGATATTATCAAGATAACAGCAGAGAAGACCCTGGTGGACCTCTCTAGGCTTGCACAAAATCTTTCTACTAATCATTCATCCATCAAGTTGCATGGCACGAGATCAAGTCGAAGGCCGTTAAGAAAAAAAAAGGTTTACCTAATACAGTTTTTTTTCAAATTTCTGTTTCTAATATGTTGCACTATACTAATGAATTATATGATAATTGAATATGCAGTGTGAAAGTTCTATTATCAAGGGTGCTGATGTTCATGCTCTTTGTCTCGTTAATGTATATACAGTGACAAGCAAAAGGGTAACAATGTTTTGAACTTTTGACTTTCAAGCATCATATCTCACCATCCATTATGGCTTTGAATGTGAGACTACCATCATTTTATAGGCAATCATATTGGCTATGTCATACATAAATTTGACTTGCAACTATTTAGCATATGCAGATTCTTGTCATGTCACTGCATTGTGACTGTTTTGCTCCTGGTGGTGGAAAAATATTG
The DNA here is from genome assembly GCA_033576555.1 of Oophaga sylvatica. Lineage (NCBI taxonomy): Eukaryota > Metazoa > Chordata > Amphibia > Anura > Dendrobatidae > Oophaga > Oophaga sylvatica. The sequence continues at coordinate 119,359,390 of JARQOD010000001.1, read as the reverse complement.
TTCTTCCTGAATACTACAAAATACAACCTGTTTCACATTCCCTAATAGCTCAGTGTATTATTAGGTTGATTCCCAAGTGAAAGGTCATTGGTTCGAATCAAGGAGCAGCCATGTAGAGAAGAGAGAAAGAAAATAGAAGTCGCTTCATCCAGTTCATCGACAGCAGTCTCTTAGCCAAGAAAATTGCCAAACTGCATCATGTGAGTGTCATGACATTTGAAAGAATACGAAATGAAGTCCATCCATTCAGAAGCCAAAAGGTGGACGTCCAGACAAAATATGGTCTATCAGTTCTTTGTGCAACAAACACGGCAATGTAGCTAGCTCTTATGCTTCATAATAATGAGATCACAAATGTTGACGCAAGCACTGGCCGACACCCATTACACAAGTCTGGAATGGTGGCCCGAAAAAAGGTGAAAAAGCCTCAACTTCAATATTGTGATAAGAAGCATCGGGTCGAGTTTGCAAACAAGAATGAATAGTGGACATTTAAAGATTTGAAACAGGTGTTTTGGAACCATGTCACGAAAGTCAATAAACTAGGCTCTGATAGGTGCAAATGGGTCTGAAAGAAACAAGGTAAAGAGTGGTTAACAGATTGAGAAATTGAAGGAAATGTCAAATTTGGTGGAGGAAGCCTGATAATATGGGGTTGTTTCACAACCAAAGGCATTGTATACTTGACCAGGATTTATGGTGGTCTCAATGCTGAGTTACATGTGAGCATCCTACAAGAAGAGTTAGTTTGTACACTCAAGTACTATGTGTATGAAAAGGATGACAGTATTCCAACAGGATAACAACATGAAGCATACGTCAAGATTGGCAAATAAATGGTTCAATGACAATAAAGTAGAGGTGCTGGATTGGCTCCCACAGTCCCCAGATCTCAACCAAATCAAACACTTGTGGGTAGAATTGAAGAAAATACTGTATACATACCCAAGTGAGTCGATCACTGTAAAAAAGACCTGAGATCAAACTTCAGTAGACACATGTTCGAATCTGATTGAGAGCATGCCCAGAAGGATTCAGGTAGTGTTGAAAGCCAAAGGTGAATTTACAAAATACTAACAAAATAATAAAATTAAAATTTAGATCTTTAGGAGCAAAACAGTAACAATGCAGTGACATGACAAGAATCTGCATAACTAATCATATGCAAAACATTGAAACTCAAATTTAAGTATGAGATATCCAAGATGATTATCTATAGAATTATGGCAGTCTCAAGTTCAAAGCAGAAGTACATAATGAGATATAGAGATTGAAAGTCTAAAGTTCAAAACATTGTTACTGTTCTGCTCTTCCCTGTATAAGTGTAGATACATTTTTATTACATTATATTGTACATGTATTTTTAACTGTTTCTCTCCTTAATATAATTGATCATATGAGATATGAGAGTCAGATGCAAGTACGAGGAGGGTCGCTTGATCTCCCAGCCGAACATGAGTAGGCTGCAGAGAGGAACAGAAACTTTCTGTCAGCTATAAATAAGGTATAACCTTCCAAAACAAGTAGGCCAGTTTGTGGGCTCCTATATTTTTTATACCCTATTTTAACCATGATAGAATAAAATTTAAGGGATAATTTAATTATTACAATCACATCACTGTATTACTACTCCATGTAATTTTTGTGATATTCATTCTATGTGTTACCACATGGTAATTTTCATGTGAGTTGCAGACTGTCAAAGGTTTTGTTTCTACGTCATAAATTTTGTGTAAAATTTGTTTAGTGAGATTTGGATTTTGAACCAAATTCAAGAAATGTAGGGGTGGGCTGGGTACATCTGTATATACTGTATAATACCATTACTATGTTTGGATAAGACTTTAAGGAAGAACATACCACATCCTCACGATAGATCCCAATATTTTTACACCACCAAAGATATAGTTTCTGCATCAAGGCGTGATACGTTGGATAAATCCTTATTCCATCCATAAATATATATTTCTTTTGCATGTTAGCAGCTTGTGCAGTATGATGCACACTAGCTGAGAAGCCCCTATGAGTGAGCGTAAAACAAGCCACTAGACAGTGACTAAGATTTATATGTTGGGTCAGCCGAAAAAAAAGCAGCTTTAAAGAAGCTTGGTCCTTTATGAGATCTTATGGATGCAGCTGCTTTCAAGAAGTTCTCCAAGAACTTCAATATTCTGTGCCACTTATGACAATAAATGAAACATATGATTCAATGTGCACATTGTACACATTGTACCAATAGATTCCTGTGTATGCCTTTAAGAGCTGCAGACAAAAACTGTGTATAATGTATATACAATTTATAATTCCTCCATGAAGATTTTGGTATAAACTTTTTTGGTGGAAAGCACTAATATCAGTATTACCATGTGGATATGTGCCGGATATGTCAATGTTGCTGTTCTTTTGTGAGCAAACAGCAGGTTTTTAAATAATCATGAAATAGCAGAAATTACATAAACCGCCGGAAATCATATAATTTAGACCACTGCGATCATAAAGCTGTATTTCTGCATAATAAACAGTATGTGTTAATGTATTTGTTACAAATTTTGTTATTTGATGGAAAAATTATTTTGCATTCAGCACTATTCTTCATGTCAAAGTGACCGATACATTGACGAAATCCAATGACACCTTGACGGCATCACTCGTGTCTGCCCTATCCACAATTCTAATGAGAGGCAGCATGCTATGGACTTACAGGGAGTTAACCTTTATTTACCCAGATGCCTAATATAACCTTTAGAACTTTATGGAGACATGTGTGTCTGACATGTGATATATTTGGCACAGTTTTGTGACTCCTGTTCATACAAGAAATCACAAAGCTGATGTGAACAGAACTTGATATATGTTGCCTTATTATAGAAGTGGTTGTCTAATCTCATAGATGCCATCCTGTTGATCGACTATTTAGACCAGTGGTATTGTACATCTGCTGGCGCAAACTATGCAATCTCCAGTGCTACAAGTGTAAGGCGGCCAGGGTGATAGTTGTGGCAACAGGCTGTAGAGTTCCCACACTCTGGCGGCTCTCTGATGAAATACAATGTCCCTTCTGCTGCATGTGCAGCGTGCAAAGCAGTACACTCACATTTACTGCCAGAGTCCCCTCGGCTTCTGTCACTCTGGCTCTGTATCCATGAGCCCCAGAAACCATTTCAGAGACAATGTTCTTTTTCAACAGTTCAACTTTACTTTGCAGTAGGGTATCCATCACAAATGCAGCACAGTGTACACAGAGTGGCATCTATCACGCTTTCCCTGCATTCCCAGCAACCTCAGTTCCTTCTGGCAATCCCTGCCTTGCTTCCGGCAATCCCTGCCATACTTCTGGCAATCCCTGCCTCACTTCTGGCAATCCCTGCCTCACTTCTGGCAATTTCTGACTCCCTTCTTGGACAATCTCTGTCCCGTCCATGCCTTTAGGCCCACCAGCTTTCTGCCATTCCCCTGGTCCAGCTTCGAGTTAAAGGGTAAGAGGCTCATTGTCTCAGCTGCCCCTAGTCCTTGCTGTAAGCTTCGGATCCTCCTCGAAACGGTTCTGTCTAAACTGGTGACCGCCTGCATGTCACTCTGACTGGGGTCCATTCTTGCCTTAGCAGCTTCACCCCCACAGCTGTCAGACTGTTTCTACTCACTGGTGCATCTCCTCTACAGTGCATTCTATCCAGGAAGTGCCTCCCTATATCCCACTGCTATATGTTGCTCCCACTGTGACTCCTCCCCGTCTGGAAAACCTCTATGCTAACTATACCCAAGCTAATACTCCTATTCCCTATCTCTATGATGCCCCCATTATTCTAATCCCACTATTGTCCTACACCATTCTATTCTATCCCTAAGCTTACAAACTACGTTACAGGAGCAACGTTACAGGAGCACATTAACTTTAATAAATGACAAGGTACCGCACATGATACATGTGAACAGTGTCCAAAAAAGAGGAGGCATGTGATGGACTTGGTCACCTCCTTAAACAAGCAGAGGTAAATTTGTCTTTGCAACATGAGAGGAGGGCAGGAGTACTGAGTATGGCTGGATCGAGAAATCAGGTCAGCACATGCAAGCTATATAACAAAGAGCTTGTAAACACTGTGCTCATTGCCTAAGAGACTGACCACATCTGATAGACTGCAGCTGTGGCTGCTAACATAAGCAATGAGCAATATACATTAGAATTACACATTTCTCTGTTCTTGTTAATGGAGAACATTTTTAATTAGTGGTAAATTGAATGTCGCTTGATTTTAAAAGCACTTTGCAATTTTATCCATTAAGATAAGACAATACCTTTAAAGAAACATCCCTAAAATGGATCATTCAGTTGCTAATTCATTGTTAAAGCCTAATTCAAAACTGGACACGATACTCATAAGAAAATACTGTTTTTTTCGATTTAAACTAATAGAAATTAAAAGACTGCATTTTCTTGCTATTTTGTTAAAAGTATTGTATAAAAATCTATATCGGTCTTAATGCTCCATAATTAGATTAATTTGAAGAAATCCAGAGCAGCCCATATAATAATCTCTTGTAATTGCGTAGTTCATCTAGATACAAATCCAGGTTGATAGGTGTAATGGGACTATACCACCCAATGTTTTGCAGCCCTTGATAGAGAAATAAGAGTTAACATGCAGAATTACATCGCCTTAATGAACTTTTCTCTCTTGTTTGAAAAGAGATCAGATGAGTTGGAAATTAGAATTCATGTTGTTTAGAGGAAAATTATTGATCCAATTACCAATGATGAGAAGCTTTGTCTTACAACCACATAGAACAAGTTGTATGTGCCTCATCCTTCAAATGTAACCTGATTGTGCTCAGAAATAAATCTAAGAGGAAGCAGATTATACTAGATCAATGCACAGTAAGAAATTAAGGAATCGTGAGTAATGAATATACAGCCAACAACATCAACATAGACAGGTAAATCAGCAGACGGCTGATTACTAAAATGTCTTGCTGTGAAGTATACAGTTGAAGTCATGAGTTTACATACATTGAGATTTAAATCATTTAAACTCCAGTTTCTTTCCAACACGCATTCCATGTTAAAATGTTAGTTTTACCAGGTTTTTTCGGATATCCACTTTGTGTTCTATACAAACAATTTTTCCAAAACATATTAACCGATCAAGCAATTTATAACAGGCTATATGTCACTAAATGTAAACTCCAGGGGTGGAATTTGATTGCGCCCTTAAAAAGCCAGAAAAATTCTAGGAAATTATGTCATGGCTTTAGAAGCTCCCGATTGGCTAATTTATATAATTTGATTTAATTAGAGATATACCAGTGGCAATATTTTATGGACTTCATTAAAGGCCTACTTTCCTCTTTGCTTGACATGATGGCAAAATCAAAATAATCCGGCCAATACATAAGAAAAATCAATTGTGGACCTTCATAAGTCTTGTGCATTCTTGAGAGCAATTTCCAAACATCTAAACTTGCTATGCTCATGATTTCAAATAATGATCCTCATATTTCATTTTCATAGTTCCATTAAATCATCTATTGTCAACATTGGCAGGGTGAGATGGAGAGCAAACTTGGCATTTGCCCACTCTCAAGAGTTCAGTGCGGGTGAGGCTATGAGGGCTCGCAGCATCAGTGATGTCTTATTGACACCTCTCCATTACTAAGCCAGGCTTGATGTCACCTTACAATACAAAGGTGACATTAACCCCCAACTATTACCCCATATTCAACTGCTACAGGGCAGTGGGAAAAGAGAAGCTAAGTGCCGGAATTGGTGCATCTTAGAGTTGCGCAATTTCTGTGGCGGCTGTGAGCTGGTGTTTGTAGCCAGGGGCCTACATGGCCTCTTCCTAGGCTATTAATATCAGCCCGCAGCTGTCGGCATAGCCTTTTCTGGCTATTAATTATAGGGGGACCCCATGTCATTTTTAGGGAGGATCCCCTATTTTAATAGCCAGTAAAGACTAAATATACAGCTGTGTGCTGATATTAATTGCCTGGGAAGCTCCATGGGTATTATCCGCTTCCCAGGCTATAAACATCTGCCCCCAGTCACTGGCTTTCCCTCTCTGGACTGGAAAACTGCACGGGAGCCCACACAATTTTTTCCAAAAAATAATGTTTTATTAATTAAATGCATTTACAGTAACCTGCACACATAGTATATTAATTATATTTGTCACACACATCTATATATCTACCTATTCTGTATGTATTTACTGTATGTAAACTATCTATTCTAGCCTTTTCATCTATCTATCTATCTATTTATGAAATATAAATACCTATATATGTACAGTGCAGACCAAAAGTTTGGACACACCTTCTCATTCAAAGATTTTTCTGTATTTTCATGGCTATGAAAATTGTAGAATCACACTGAAGGCATCAAAACTATGAATTAACACATGTGGAATTATACATTACACTTTACAAAAAAGTGTGAAACAACTGAAAATATGTCTTATATTCTAGGTTCTTCAAAGTAGCCACCTTTTGCTTTGATTACTGCTTTGCACGCAGAAAAGGTGAATGGATGGATTCTACATGCCTGGTTCTCACCGTGAAGCATGGAGGAGGTGGTGTGATGGTGTGGGGGTGCTTTGCTGGTGACACTGTTGGGGATTTATTCAAAAATGAAGGCATAGTGAACCAGAATGGCTACTACAGCATCTTGCAGCAGCATGCTATTCCATCCGGTTTGTGTTTAGTTGGACCATCATTTATTTTTCAACAGGACAATGACCCCAAACACACCTCCAGACTGTGTAAGGGCTATTTGACCAAGAAGGAGAGTGTTGGGGTGCTACGCCAGATGACCTGGCCTCCACAGTCACCAGACCTGAACCCAATCGAGACCGTTTGGGGTGAGCTGGACCGCTCACCGCTTCAATTTTGAATAAATCCCCAACAGTGTCACTGAGTCGTACGTACCAGGGCTGTGGGGTACTCGGCACCGAGCCCGTTCATTTCACTGGGGAATGTCACGGGTAGCAAGACTCGGTCCGTTGCCCTGGGCGCTCACTAAAGGGGGATATTTACAGGGGTGACCAGCGCTGCAGGGTGAATCCTCCGAGGGGTTGTTACTGGGCAGCAAGGTGTTATGTCTCCCACAGGCGAGACTGATCCCTCGAGGTATATGGCGGGGTAGGGGTGAAGGAGCAATAATGCAGACACACACAAGACAGTCTCTTTCTGTACCTTTACTGGTGATGAAGTTGCAGGCACGTCCCGGGAGGTCTTCAGGGTGGAGGATGCACGTCCAATAATCCACTGAGTAGGTGTAAGGCCTCCTTACGCCTATCTGTGTGTGAGTTTCTAACTTGCTTGAAACAAAGTTTAACTCCGTTCTCTTTGCTACGCCCGGCTGATCTTGTGGTGGAGCCTTCTTTTGGACAGAACTAGTCTCTATATGCAGGGCCCTGCTAGACTCTTGTTCTTCCTGACCCCGGTTACGTATCAGCACTGAAGGGCCCCTCTGTGACCTGTAGTCCAGCAGGGTCTCCGGTGTCTTCTACCAGTCGTGCAGATGCTGGTAAGCGCGGACCCGGTGTCCGGTGGTGCAGAGTCGAGGTAAGCTATTAATGCTGGTTGACCTCGGTCACTCTCTTTCCCTTTTCCACTTGCCTGTCGTCCTACTCTCACCACTATCATAAGCACAAGCAGCAGTAGATGTCAGCTTCCTTCTCTTCACCGTTCTCCAAGTGTCGGCACGCTTACTTTCTGAAACAGCTCACTGTTGGAATCTCAGTGGACTCAACCTTGACCAGACCAAGTGGCAATCCTTTCCACTACACTGGACTCCACTATATAAGCTGAGTGTTTGCTGAAGTCCTCAGGCTTTCAGATAAGTCTTTCTTTCTGGCTAGAGTTCCCTCTCAGCATGTCTGAGGTAACTAGCTCGTTTTCTTCCGTCTCCTCTGACAGGAATGTCTCTCTCCTCTCACTCTCTGAGGTGTTCTGCTGTTCTGAGGTAAAACCAACGACTAACTAACTCGCAGCTAGACTGCCTTATCTCACTGCTGTCATTTCAAGGGCTCCCTCTGGTGGTACCAGGGAAAAATGTGAAATGTTGTGTGCAATGGGTTCTCGTGGATTTACCTTTCCGTGCATCCTCCAGGGTAACATGTGGCTCCAGTCACAGCTGGGCTACACATCACCAGCAAAGCCCCCCCACACCATCACACCACCTCATCCATGCTTCACGGTGGGAACCAGGCATGTAGAATCCATCCGTTCAAATTTTCTGCTTGCAAAGCAGTAATCAAAGCAAAAGGTGGCTACTTTGAAGAACCTAGAATATAAGACATATTTTCAGTTGTTTCACACTTTTTTTGTAAAGTGTAACGTATAATTCCACATGTGTTAATTCATAGTTTTGATGCCTTCAGTGTGATTCTACAATTTTCATAGTCATGAAAATACAGAAAAATCTTTGAATGAGGTGTGTCCAAACTTTTGGTCTGTACTGTATGTGTGTCACTGACATGTATATAAAATATATATATATATATTAGTATGTGTATATATCTATTCTATCTTTTTATAACCTGTCAGTGTGATTTTACAGTAGCCACATATGAATTGCTGGCTTTTCAAAGGACACTGCTGAGTAAAAATCGAATAGCTCTCACATGGTGCAATTGCTGTGCGATTTTTTTTCTTGCACCTATTGACTTGCATTGGCGAGTCTCGTCCGAGACACACAGCAATACACAGCATGCTGCAATTTTTTTCTCAGTCCGACTTCAGCTGAGAAAAAAATTGCAGATGAGATGTCACCCATTGAATAACATTGGTCCGAGTGCAATCCGATTTTTTATCGGATTGCACTCGTCCGTATTTCTCGCAAATGGGTATGAGCCCTAACATTAGCATTTGGTGCTCGCACCTATTATCACTGTTGTTAACCTCTTAAATGCTAGCTATCATTTTTACTATATACAGCAATACTTAAATGTTGCTGTATACAGTAGAAGTGATCAAATGAGTTACAGGTACAAAACTCTAAGGGGCCTAACAAATGAAGTGAAAAAAATTAAAATTTCAAAAAATAAATAAGATGTAAAAATTAAAAACACCATCTTTTTCCACAGTTAACAAAAAGAAATATAAAAAAAATACACATATTTGGTATCACCGTGTTCATAAAAGGCCTAGCTAGCAAAATATAAAACTATTCAACCCGATCTGTAAAAATTGTAAAAGAGAAAAAAATCAAAATGCAAGAATGAGTTTTAGGTTGCCACAACTCCACAAAAAATGCAATAAGAAGCTATCAATGCGCCGCATCTATCCCAAAATGGAAGAATGAAAACACCAGGTGACAGCTCAAAAAATAAGCCCTCATAAGGCCATGTAGAATGTCATATTATCAGCCGCACATGTTCACATGGGGCTATGTAGTTGTCTGATTGAAATCTACAGACTTGTCGTACAAGAGTTTATGCTCATTCATCAGGTGTTTGCTTGTCTGTTTAAATGGGCCGACAGTCGGAAACAAGCATGACAGTCAGGTATTCGTGATACCTATGAGCTTTCCCGCCCTTACCAGGGCCACCCAACCAACCTACCCTCCCTACTAGTCCCCGTCGCAAAACCATGAAACCACTCTCAGCTTTGGATAAATTGGCCACAGCAGCCTTTTTAACCCCTCTCTGCCATCAGACGTACTATTCCGTCCATGTGACCCTGGACCTAATTCCCATGGACGGAATAGTACGTCATAGGCGATCAGCTGCGCTCCCTGGGGGAGCGTAGCTGATCACCGACGGGTGTCAGCTGTATATCACAGCTGACACCCAGCACTATGTGTCAGGAGCGGTCACGGACCGCTCCCGGCACATTAACCCCTAGCACACCGCGATCAAACATGATCGCGGTGTGCCCGGGGCACAGGGGAGGATCGCGCAGGCAGGGGGCTCCCTGCGCGCCCCCTGAGACCCTCAGAGCAGCGCGATGTGACGCGCTGTTCCGAGGGTCCGTCCTCCCTCCAGGTCCCCGGATCCAAGATGGCGCCGGGGTCCTGCAGGGAGGCGGCTTCCTCAGTGCCTGCTGAGAGCAGGCGCAGAGGAAGCCTGCAGCGATGCCAGAGCGATCGCTGGTGTGACAGAGTGCTGTGCACACTGTCACACCAGCGATCTGCTAAAATACTGTGATGTCCCACCCTGGAACAAAGTAAAAAAGTAAAAAAAATAAAAATAAAAAGTGGTAAAAAAAATCATCAAAAAAAAAAAAATATTCCCCAATAAATTCATTTCTTCCTGTAAATAAAAAAAACAAAACAATAAAAGTACACATATTTGGTATCGCCGCGTCCGTAACGACCCCCCCTATAAAACTGTCCCACTAGTTAACCCCTTTAGTGAACCCCTTAAAAAAAAAAAAAAAACGAAGCAAAAAATCCCAAAAAAAAAAGTGGAATAACACGCGATCAAAAAGACAGATATAAATAAACATGGTACCGCTAAAAACGTCATCTTGTCCCGCAAAAAACGAGCCGTCGTACAGCATCATCAGCGAAAAAATAAAAAAGTTATAGCTCGCAGAATGAAGCGATGCAAAAATAATGATTTTTTTTATATAAAATTGTTTTTATTCTATAAAAGCGCCAAAACATAAAAAAATGATATAAATGAGGTATCGCCATAATCGTACTGACCCGAAGAATAAAACTGCTTTATCAATTTTACCACACACGGAACGGTATAAACGCCTCCCCCAAAAGAAATTCATGAATTGCTGATTTTTGTTCATTCTAACCTCCCAAAAATCGAAATAAAAAGCGATCAAAAAATGTCACGTGCTCAAAAATGGTACCAATAAAAACATCACCTCGTCCCGCAAAAAATAAGACCTCACATGACTCTGTGGGCCAAAATATGCAAAAATTATAGCTCTCAAAATGTGGTGATGCAAAAAACTACTTTTTGCAATAAAAAGCGTCTTTTAGCGTGACAACTGCCAATCACAAAAACCCGCTATAAATAGTAAATCAAACCCCCCTTTATCACCCCCTTAGTTAGGGAAAAATAATAAAATTAAAAAAATGTATTTATTTCCATTTTCCCATTAGGGTTAGTGTTGCGGCTAAAGTTAGGGTTAGGATTGGCGCTAAAGTTAGTATTAGGGTTATGGTTGGGATTAGGGTTAGGGGTGTGTTAGGGTTAGGTTTGTGGTTAGGGTTGGGACTAGGGTTAGGGGTATGTTGGGGTTAGGGTTGGAGTTAGAATTCGGGGGTTTCTGCTGTTTAGGCACATCAGGGGCTCTCCAAATGTGACATGGCGTCTGATCTCAATTCCCTCCAATTCTGCGTTGAAAAAGTCAAATGGTGCTCCTTCACTTCTGAGCTCTGCCATGCGCCCAAACAGTAGTTTACCCCCGCATATGGGGTATCAGCGTACTCTGTACCCCAAGAGTTATTGTGCAATTTGTCCTATTTCTTCTGTTACCCTTGGGAAAATAAAAAACTGGGGGCGACAAAATCATTTTTGTAAAAAAAAAAATGATTTTTTTGTTTTTACGGCTGTATGTTATAAATTTTCTGTGAAGCACTTGAGGCTTCATAGCGCTCACCACACTTCTAGATAAGTTCCTTGTGGGGTCTATTTTCCAAAATGGGGTCACTTGTGGGGGGTTTCCACTGTTTAGGCGCATCAGGGGCTCTCCAAATGCGACATGACGGCCCCAGACCATTCCATCAAAGTCTGCAATCCAAAACGTCACTACTTCCCTTCCGAGCCCAGACGTGCACCCATACAGTCGTTTCCTCACACATGTTGGGTATCAGCGTACTCAGGACAAATTGGACAACAACTTTTGGGGTCCAATTTCTCCTGTTACCCTTGTGAAAATAAAATATTGGGGGCGAAAAAATCATTTTTGTAAAAAAAAAAAAGGATTTTTTATTTTTACGGCTGTACGTTATAAACTTCTGGGAAGCACTTCGGGGTTCAAAGTGCTCACCACACATCTAGATAAGTTCCTTGTGGGGTCTATTTTCCAAAATGGGGTCACTTGTGGGGGGTTTCCACTGTTTAGGCACATCAGGGGCTCTCCAAATGCGACATGACGCCCCCAGACCATTCCATCAAAGTCTGCAATCCAAAACGTCACTACTTCCCTTCCGAGCCCCGACGTGCGCCCATACAGTAGTTTACTCCCACATATTGGATATTAGCGTACTCAGGACAAATTGGACAACAACTTTTGGGGTCCAATTTCTCCTGTTACCCTTGTGAAAATAAAATATTGTGGGCGAAAAAATCATTTTTGTAAAAAAAAAAAAGATTTTTTATTTTACGGCTGTACGTTATAAACTTCTGTGAAGCACTTTGGGGTTCAAAGTGCTCACCACACATCTAGATAAGTTCCTTGAGGGGTCTAGTTTCCAAAATGGTGTCATTTGTGGGGGGTTTCCACTGTTTAGGCAGATCAGGAGCTCTCCAAACACGACATGGCATCCAGCCAATTCTGCGTTGAAAAAGTCAAACGGCGCTCCTTCCCTTCCAAACTCTGCCATGCACCCAAACAGTGGTTTACCCCAACATATGGGGTATCAGCGTACTCAGGACAAATTGCACAATAACTTTTGGAGTCTTGTTACCCTTGGGAAAATAAAAATTGGGGTGAAAAGATCAATTTTGTGGAAAAAATATGATTTTTTAATTTTACGGCTCTACGTTATAAACTTGTGTGAAGCACTTGGGGGTTCAAATTGCTCACCAAAGATCTAGATAAGTTCCTTAGGGGGTCTAGTTTCCCAAATGGGGTCACTTGTGGGGGGTTTCCACTGTTTAGGCACATCAGGGACTCTCCAAATGCAACATGGCGTCCAATCTCAATTCCAGCCAATTTTGGTTGGAAACAGTCAAATGGTGCTACTTCCATTCCGAGCTCTGCCATGCGCCCAAACAGTGGTTCCCCCCCACATATGGGGTATCAACGTACTCAGGACAAATTGGACAACAACTTTTGAGGTCCAATTTCTCCTGTTACCTATGGGAAATAAAAAATTAGTGACTAAGAGATAATTTTTGTGGGAAAAAAATAGGATTTTTTATTTTCATGCCCGGGCATTATAAACTTGTGTGAAGCACTTGGGGGTTCAAAGTGCTCAACAAAGATCTAGATAAGTTCCTTAGGGGGTCTAGCTTCCAAAATGGGGTCACTTGTGGGGGGTTTCCACTGTTTAGGCTCATCTGGGGCACTACAAACGGAACATGACCCCCATCGATGTTTGCATTTCAAAACGTTACTGCTTCCTTTCCAAGCCCTGCCGTGCGCCCAAACAGTTTCCCCCCCCCACATATGGGGTATCAGCGTACTCAGGACAAATTGGACAACAACTTTTGGGGTCCAATTTCCTTGGGAAAAATCAAAAATTTGGGACTAAAAAATCATTTTTGTGGAAAATTGTTTTTTTTTTTTTTCACACCCAGGCATTATAAACTTTTGTGAAACACTTTGGGGCTCAAAGTGCTCACAACAGATCTAGATAAGTTCCTTAGGGGGTCTAGTTTCCAAAATGGTGTCACTTGTGGGGGGTTTCCACTGTTTAGGCGCATCAGTGGCTCTCCAAACACGACATGGCGTCCAATCTCAACTCCAGCCAATTTTAGTTTGAAAAAGTCAAACGTCTCTCCTTCCCTTACGAGCTCTGCCGTGTGCCCAAACAGTGGTTTTCCCCCACATATAGGGTATTGGCGTACTCAGGAGAAATTGCACAACAACTTTATCTGCCCATTTTCTCCTTTTACCCTTGTCAAAATAAAAAAAAAGTTTGTAAAAGATCATTTTTGTGGCTAAAAAGTTAAATATTAATTTTTTCCTTCCACGTTGCTTCAGCTCCTGTGAAGCACCTGAAGGGTTAATAAACTTCTTGAATGTGGTTTTGAGTACCTTGAGGGGTGCAGTTTTTAGAATGGTGTCACTTTTTGGTATTTTCTGCTATATAGACCGTCAAAGTGACTTCAAATGTGAGGTGGTCCCTAAAAAAATGGCTTTGTAAATTTTGTTGTAAAAATGAGAAATCACTGGTCAACTTTTAACCCTTATAATTTCCGAAAAAAAAAAAATTTTGGTTCCAAAATTGTGCTGATGTAAAGTAGACATGTGGGAAATGTTATTTCTTAACTATTTTGTGTGACATATTTCTCTGTTTTAAGGGAAAAAAAAATTCAAAGTTTGAAAATTGCAAAATTTTCAAAATTTTCGCCATATTTGTGTTTTTTTCAAAAATAAACGCAAGTTATATCGAAAAAATTATACTTCTAACGTGAAGTACAATATGTCACGAGAAAACAATCTCAGAATCGCGAAGATCCGTTGAAGCGTTCCAGAGTTATAACCTCATAAAGAGACAGTGGTCAGAATTGTAAAAATTGGCCCGGTCATTAACGTGCAAACCACCCTTGGGGGTGAAGGGGTTAATAACAATTAACATCACAATTAAACACTTTAAAAAACATTTTCCACGGAGGGTATGGTCCTTGAAGCCCTCAAAACTTATGACATCATCACGTTAACCCAAATCTGGTCCAATGCAGAGTCGTGCCTCCAGCCGCTAAACACCAGCTCGAAGACATGAAACAAGACTCGCATGGCCAGTATCCGCCACAACCCACAGGTTCCCCCCACGCCAAGCTGCTGCGACAAAATACAATAAATATCGAGATATGGATGCATCCTCTCCCTACCATATTGCCCCAAATTGATGAGACCCTGAGGTCAAACTTTAATGAGGGACAGGTGGGTGGGAGCTTGTAATCGCTGTATTAGGGGCACCTAAAATGGTTGCCCCTTGATGTTGCATCACCTATTTATAATCCCCCTCCCTTTTACTCCGCCTCTCACCCCCCCACTTGAGCCACGCAGCTAATATACCTGCCCTGACATCTTTTAACTCTTTTAACTCCTTCATGTCCCCCACCTAATACCCCTTCCTGCTCCTTGTAGGTCCCCTCAACCCTGTCATGCTGGCCTTCCTTTCAACGGCACAGGGGGGACCAGTCTGGCCTTACTTGACAGTCAGGTATTCGTGATACCTATGAGCTTTCCCGCCCTCACCAGGGCCACCCAACCAACCTTCCCTACTAGTCCCCGTCGCAAAACAATTAAATGACTCTCAGCTTTGGATAAATTGGCCACAGCAGCCTTTTTAATAACAATTAACATCACAATTAAACACTTTAAAAAACATTTTCCACAGAGGGGATGGTCCTCGAAGCCCTCAAAACTTATGACATCATTACGTTAACTTAAATCTGGTCCAATGCAGAGTCGTGCCTCCAGCCGCTAAACACCAGCTCGAAGACATGAAACAAGACTCGCATGGCCAGTATCCGCCACAACTCACAGGTTCCAATATTCCAACATTCCTTGTGACCGGCACTTTCCCGTCCACTTAATTCACCTAAGGGGGAGTCCGGGACCTGTTGAGGTCCCCCCCCCTCCGAGCCACCATTTTTTAGTACCACCAACTTCGAGGACCTGCCCCCCCCCCACGCCACCAGCATAAATGTTCTGACCCCTCAAACATTTATGTCCCTCCACACTTTCAAGCTCTTCTCAATTCCCTCTTGTATGGCTAAACACCACATATCCAGACCAATTACATTTAAGTGGACCCCATCTTTTCTCCAGAATTCTCCTTCCCCTGACTCCAGATCCCAATGCCACACTACAATTGCCCCATTTCTCACCATGAAGCGGGAAACTGCCCTAGTCAATTTGATCCGGGCTTTATTTATACCCTGTACTGATCTTGCGCCTCGCCAAACTTTTCGTGGAATGACATCTAACCACACTACTAAGAGCTTGGGAAACATGGACCACAGTCGTAGCATGTCAAACTTGATGTCTCTAATTAAATCTCTGCACGGACGTTTCCCCAAGTCATTTCCGCCCAGGTGTATAGCTAAAACCTCCGGTGCTCTATCTAAACGGACGAACCTATGGAACTCCGGCAATAAACTATTCCACGTCATTCCCCGTTTACCGATCCAACGTAACACCGACGTAGTCCTTTGTATGCCCAATTGCCGCCTATCCGGACGAATCGCTGCCCTAAGTGCTGCCCTGAAATAAAAAACAAGCATAAGAGACCACAATTTCAAGCCGTTTGTATATAAGTAACGCAACTGGGATAATCAACGCACAAAAAACAGACTTCTAACTACGGGCATACATATGACCCGAATCTCGCCGACTTCCATCGCCCAATCCTTTTTACAACTTCGTCCCCCAGGCCCCGTCTAGCTGCCTCCATAGCCGCACCAATACGGAAAGAATGCCTGCTATAATTTTTTGCTGAAATGCCTGCCCTCACCAAACAACGCTTGAAAATTGTCACGAATTGAAAATGAGATAAAAATGACCCATCCTCATGTATTAACAACGGGTTAGTCCCAAGACCCCTAATCTGCAAAAATTTCCTCATACATTTTACTGGGCATAAAGGCGAGCTGTTCACCTCAAATAGTACCACCGAACAGCCCTTCCCTTCCACATCCGTTTTGGACAACCGAATAAATATTACTATCCTATCCTCGAATAATTCCACATCCTGCCTCAGAAGACCCCCTTTCTTATACCTCGAAGGACTAACTAGTTCCCCTAGCCGAAAAGCCCCAAAGAATGCCAACGAAAAAGCCGACTCAAAGAGCGTTATTTCCCATTGGGAAGAACAAACTCCCTTCAATTACCTCCCCAAGGCTAATAGCACCTCATATGACACCGGATGTCTACCATCCGATACTTTTCAACCTTTTTTCCACCCCTTCACTGTTTGGGGAGCTAAAAATGATTTTGTCATATCCTGCCTTCTCCTGAATTTGAACCCAAAAGATATACCTGATAAAAACCTATTAAGCTTTGGAACCGACGAGCCCGCCCAATGATGACCATCCCAATGATGACCCAAAAACAACAATAATTTGCTCTCGTCCCCTAGCTCCCCACCAAACTTTTTGGACCAATCTTCCCACATGTCCCACACCCTAATATAATGTGCCCACATACCAGGAGCAAACGACTTAGCTAACAGATCTCACACTGCCCCCATGGTAGGTTCCATAGATTATCCTGGCACACCATCCGTAAAGATTCCACTTGAGGGGTCAATTCTCGTGCACGTTCCTGCTGTAAACACAAAAGAGCTTCCATGTTAGGCACAACTTCCAACTGTTCCAGCGACGCCGTAATTCAAACATTCAAGCTCAGTCCCAACCAAACCAAATGTTGCAACACTCTCAAAACCATTTGATCTGGTGACGATAACGAATTAATAGCTTTTACTGACCCCTCCGCCAAAACAAATCTTTCTGTCACGAACACTCCCTGGCCATAAAGCCAACGCCACAACGATTTGAAAAACTTCACGTAACACCTGATTAGATACCTAGCCTCTATCTCTCCAAAACTGGGGCCAACTTTCCACCAACCAAGCGCCGTTTAAGAACAAACCAAAACCCTCCTCAACTGCTGAATCTACCAGAATACCCAATAACTCAGCCGACACCACCGATGCAATCCAAAGCGACCTCCCATTGTACGTCTCCAAGAAAAGTGCCCATGTTTTCAGATCATCCTTCAAATCTTTCTTAAGCCTGATAAAGTGTGTAGGTACCCTGACCCCCACCGTCGCCAAAGACAGATGACGACAAAAGGCTCTACCCATCGGCATAATCCAACAAGCGAAGTTCAACTTGCCCAACAATGACTGCACCTCTTTCAACATCAGCTTCTTTGAATCTAAAGCCCGATTTACCTCTGATCTCAAATCCAACACTTTGTCTATGGGCAACCTGCACTCCATCGCAATCAAATCGATTTCAATACCTAGGAAACTCAATGAAGTAACTGGGCCTACCGTCTTTTCGGCTGCCAAGGGGGCCCCAAAATTAAGCACCACCTGTTCCATTGTGTGTAGTAGCGTTGAACAATCGACGGACCGTGGTGCTCCAACAAACAAGAAATCGTCTAAATAATGGATACATGAACTCAATCCGGACATCTCCTTGACTGTCCATTCCAGAAACGTGCTGAACGTTTCAAAATATAATAATAATAATAATCTTTATTTATATAGCGCCATCATATTCCGCAGCGCTTTACAGTTTAACAGTTTCAAAACACAAGTCATAAGTAACAACGTTAACAATACGATAATTAAAGCAAAATAAGACGACCCTGCTCGTGAGAGCTTACAATCTACAATGAGGTGGGGGAGTACAAAGTACAGGTGTGTATATACAATGGTGCATTTACAATGATGGTGCAGCCATCTTGAGGGAGTGAGGGATGGATGGAGATAGTGAATGGGCTACACACACACACTTAAGGCACTGCCACACTTAACACACTTAAAATATGCGCAAGATAATGAGCACCCCATAGGTAAACAACAATCAATGAAAAAACCCCATCCCAAAACATCCCAACAAATGCATACTGTCGGGGTGAACAGGTAACAAACAAAAGGCAGCCTCAATATCGGTCTTTGCTAACAACGCCCCTTTTCCACACTCCCAAACAAATATCATTGCTGAATCGAACGACCGAACAGGTATGGGATCGATACCATCGTTAACCGACGAACCCTTTGGAAAAGAAAGGTGATGTATCAGCCTAAACTTGTTAGGCTCTTTTTTTTAGGTACAACCCCCAGTGGTGAAACCCTCAAATTACTGATGGGAGGGGCCACAAATGGACCGGCCATTCTTCACAAAGATATTTCCTTACTTAATTTTTCAACTGGACAATGACCCCAAACACACCTCCAGGCTGTGTAAGGGCTATTTGACCAAGAAGGAGAGTGATGGGGTGCTACGCCAGATGACCTGGCCTCCACAGTCACCAAACTTGAACCCAATCGAGATGGTTTAGGGTGAGCTGGACCTCAGAGTGAAGGCAAAAGGGCCAACAAGTGCTAAGCATCTCTGGGAACTCCTTCAAGATTGTTGGAAGACCATTTCCAGTGACTACCTCTTGAAGCTCATCAAGAGAATGCCAAGAGTGTGCAAAGCAGTCATCAAATCAAAATGTGGCTACTTTGTAGAACCTAGAATATAAGACATATTTTCAGTTGTTTCACACTCTTTTGTTAAGTATATAATTCCACATGTGTTAATTCATAGTTTTGATGCTTTCAGAGTGAATGTACAATTTTCATAGTCATGAAAATACAGAAAAATTTAAATGAGAAGGTGTGTCCAAACTTTTGGTCTGTACTGTAGATGAACTCGCGGCTCCACTACCTCCCCTAAGACCGATCCCCAGGTTACCTAGCCAGTAACTCCTCTTGATCCACCCCAGATTCCCACAAGTTCCACAACTCATTCAGACCCCGTAAGATAACACCCATACCGGCACCAGCACCCCCACAGACATACCCCCACTCGTACATACATCTGACGCTAACGCCAGTTTTACAGAAACTAATGCTCACCTGACTGCCTGGGCGCTGTGAACCCAGCAGTGATCGACGGTGCCATGCAAATTCGTTGTAGCTGCAGATCCATGCAGCCGGACTCCCATGTCTGCTGCGCTGCCTGCAGGTGTTGTGCTGTCCTGGTGCTGTGTATATAGCGCTGAACCCGCGCTTGAGCCAGCTGTATGCTTGCCGTGGCTCCGATAATTATCCTCCCCCTTTTGGCCACCGAGTGCGAGGTAGGCCTTAGCCCAACTGCTTCCCCCTCCCCCATATCTAATGCGCCCGATCCCATGTGGGCCTGTCCGCTGCTGCCAATGTAAGCGGCAGCAGCCTGTGAGTGAATGGGGCTTTCCAGCCTGCACTCGCCAGACGCTCCGCGTCTCATCACCTGCCGCGCTGTGTCGCCCCTGGTCCCCCCACTCAGGCAAACGGACAACCGTTCCTGTGCTGCCTGCATTTCACCCGAGCTCGGGTTTGAATTTCCCGCTGCCGCCGGCGTGTGGGTGGAGCCACCATGCCGCATCCTCTGTGAGTGCGCCCGACCTGCAGGCCCCCGTGCGGTCTGACTTGCCTCCGGCTGCCGCTGGGTGAAGGATGGTCCTGGATGTGCCCCCACCGCACTGTGGCCCGGTCCCTTGTCCTCCATCACTGCGCTCATTGAGGAGGGGGCCGATGCCTCCTCCTGCTGCAGGTCCCGCCGTGCATGCGGATTCCTCCCAGCTCTGGAACGGGGCGCCCTTGGCCTACTGCCTGCATTCCGAGCTGGAGGGCCCCTGGAGGGGCTCCTCACCCGGCGCCGGACCCGTGGGGTCGGCTCGCGGCTAAGGCGCTCTGGAGGCCTAGCTCTCCGAGGCCAGAGCCCCTCTGCCTGTACCTCAGCATGTCGTGCTCCCCACCTTGTAGCAGGCCATGTATGGAAGCCTGCAGCCAGTCGGCCCCCATCGAATCCACAGCCTCTCTCAATTGCTGCAAGATCGCGTCGACATTCATCCTCAGGTATGTGGCACGTTAACACAGCTTGTAATCGCTGTATTAGGGGCACCTAAAATGGTTGCCCTTTCATGTTGCATCACCTATTTATAATCCCCCTCCCTTTTACTCTGCCTCTCTCCCTCCACTTGAGCCATGCAGCCAATATTCCGCCCTGACATCTTTTAACTCTTTTAACCCCTTCATATCCCCCACCTAATACCCCTTCCTGCTCCTTGTAGGTCCCCTCAACCCTGTCATGCTGGCCTCCCTTTCTACGGCCCTGGGGAGCCCTGTCTGGCCTTACTTTCTTCTGATTCCTAAATTATTGGCTTATCTGAGCCTTTTGAAGTATGGACCTTGATGAATAGTATTGTCAGGGCTGGCGTTAGTGGCAGGCAGACCAGGCAGCTGCCTAATGCCCCCGCTCCCCTAGGGGCCCCAGCCAGTGGCATGCCGCTAATAGTGGCACACCACGCAGCCGCTATGGGGCCCGTGGGTCAGGGGGGCCCACCTGCCGCCAGCATCGATTCCCCCCACCGCTGCTACATTGAACTATACTGGCATCATAGATGCCGGTACAGTTCAAAGCAATGATGGAGGATAGAGTGTCAGATTACGCTCCCTCTCCCATCATTCCCCTCTGCCTCTGACACTGCAGGTGCGCGATGACATCACTTCATCGCGCACCCACTGTGTGCCGGGCCCCGGCAGTGCAGCATATGCACAGGTGGCGGCGGCCGCAATATTGGCGGAACCTGTGGCAGCAGCAAGGACCTGGGACAAGTGGCTCTAGGAGCTGGTGGGGGGCGCGTGGACTGAGCCGCCCGTGAGGGGGATGCCACAGCAGCTCGGCCATCTGGAGAATCCAGGGATGAACATGGAGGTGTACGGGACATGCTGCCTGTGTGTTGCCATCCTCGGCCCCCAGCGTCCCCAGCCCTGTGCGACACCAGCCCCATTCCCTCGATGCTCTGCCCTTGCTCCCTGCTCTCCCTTGCCCCATGTCCTCGTAAGTCCCTAGGTTCAGGTCATTGTGCTCCTCTGGGCCCCCGTACGCGCCTTGTCCCTCCTCCCCTGGTCCCCCAATGCTCCTCATCTCCCATGCCCTGAGTCCTCCTGCACCCCCATGCATTCCCTGCCCCTTGTCCCCATGTGCATCCCCTTGTTCCCCGTCTCTCTTTTCCCCTTGCGACCCTTTCTCACAGTGTGTCCCCATATACCCTGCCCTCGTAATCCCTGTGCTCCCTTCTTCCCTTCTTCCAAGTCTCCACCCCACCTCGTCTTCCCCTGTCCCCTTAGTTAAAGCCCCGTCTCCCCGTGCATCCGTATCTACTCTGCCCTCAGAGTCCCCTTGTATCCTCTTGTTCCTGTCTTCCTTGCCCCCTAGTCCCCGTGTGTCCCCTTGTGCCATTCTCCCCTTCCTCCTAGTTCCCATGAGTCCCCTTGTGCTTGTGTCCCTTGTCCCCGTGTGTCCCCTTGTTTCAGTCTCCCTTGCCCACTAGTACCCATGAGTCCCCTTGTGCCAGTCTCCCTTTTTCCCTTGTGTCAGTCTCCCTTGCCCACTAGTCCCTGTGAGTCCCCTTGTGCCATTCTCCCCTGCCTCCTAGCCCCGTGTGTCCCTTTGTGCCTGTCTCCCTTGCTCCCTAGCCCCCTGTCACCCTTGTGCCTGTCTCCCCTGCCCCCTAGTCAACGTTTGCCCGTGTCTTTCTCACTGCCCTGTGTGGCCCTCCACCTTACAAGGATCTCATGTTCGCACCATCTCCTGTGCTAATATAATGTCACTTGGTTGTGAATTATTTTTTTTCTTATCATTTATTTAAGCAGATCTTGCATCAGATTTAACAAATCCCAATCACTTTGTTGGTATAGGAAACCTACGGTATCTTTTTTGTGGAAAAAAGTGTAAAAACATTCTCTTTTAGAAGATGGGTATTATATTCTATGGGGGGTACATTATATTTTATGTGCAGGTGGGCTGTATTATAGTCTATGGGGAGGTGGGCTGTATTATATTCTCTGGTGGGTACATTATATTCTATGGGGAGGTGGGCTGTATTATATTCTATGGGGGGCTACATTATATTCTATGATTGAGGATTGCATCATACTCTTTGATGGGCCTACATTATATTCTTTGGTGAGGTGGACTGTATTATATTCTATGGGGGTACATTATATTCGATGGGGAGGTGGGCTGTATTATATTCTATGGGGGTCTACATTATATTCTATGGAGGCTGTATTATATTTATTATATTCTATGGGGTGATACTCTGAGGGGGGCTTTATATATACTATATGAGGGGGCTACATTGTATTCTATGGGTGGCTGCATTATAGTCTATGGGGGCTAGATTATATTGTATGGGGGGCTTCATTATACTCTATGAGGGGTCTACATTATATTCTATGGGGGGCTGCATTATACTATATGAGGAGGGCTACATTGTATTCTATGGAGGGGCTACATTATACTATATAAGGGGGCTGCATTATATTCTATGGAGGAGCTGCATTATATTCTATGGTGGTTACATTATATTGTATGGGGGGCTGCATTATACTCTGTGGGGTGGCTGCATTATACTCTGTGGGGTGGCTGCATTATGCTCTATGGGGTGGCTGCATTATACTGTATGTGAGCTGCATTACACTGTATCGAGGACTATGGGGAATACATAATACTATATGAAGAACTATGGGGTGCATTATACTATGGGAAGTGAATTGTACTACATGGATGACTATGGCAGTGCATTATACTATATAGAGCACTATGAGGATTGTATAATACTATATGGAGGACTGAGCAGTGTATTTTAATATATGGAGGACTATGAGGAGTGTATTATACTATATTGAGGACTGAGGAATGTATTATGCTATATGGAGGACTGAGGAGTGCATTATACTATATGGAGCACTATGAGGAGTGTATTATACAATATGGAGCACTATGAGGAGTGTATTATACTATATGTAGGACTGAGGAGTGTATTATACTATATGGAGGACTAAAGAGTGCATTTTACTATATGGAGGACTGAGCAGTGAATTTTAATATATGCAGGACTATGAGGAGTGTATTATATTATATGGAAGACTATGGGAAGTGTATAATACTATATGGAGGACTGAGGAGTGTATTTAATATATGGAGGACTATAGGGAGTATATTATACTTTATGGAGGACTATGGGGAGTGTATTATACTATATGGAGGACTATGGGGAGTGTATTATACTATATGAAGGACTATAGTGAGTGTATTATACTATATGGAGGACTATGGGAAGTGTATTATACTATATGGAGGACTATAGGGAGTGTATTATATTATATGTAGGACTATGGGGAGTGTATTATACTATATGGAGGACTAAGGGGAGTGTATTATACTATATGGAGGACTATAGGGCACATTATATTATATGGAGGACTATGGGGTGTGCATTTTACAATATGGAGTACAGTGGTGCTCATTATAATATATGAAGGACTATGGGGTGTATTATACTAAACAGGCAAAATGCTGCATATTCATCGAGTGATTGGATTGTTTATGCCGGAACAAAAATCATTGTTCTCAGCAGCACATCGCCCGGTGTAAACTGTAGATGTGCTGCTGATAACATGATACTGTATGGGGACAGATTGATCTAATAGTGATTGTTCGGTTCCCATCATTCTTTCCCAGTTGGTGTAAAGAGGCAGGAAACAAGCGTCGAACGACTTCAATATTATTGATCAAACTCATTTAGCGGCCTGACCACAGCGCATGTAAATACAACAGAAATGCTTCTATGTGATGTGCAATATGTTAGCATTTGGGGCCCCATTTTAAACTTAGAGTCCACTTTGCCTAAAACCAGCCCTGAGTATTGTAACAAGATTATTTTTAGTACAAGTTTACCAATAGACAATACAAATTTCAAAATCCCCATCCCACTGATTAACACCTAACCCTTATTCCTAATATTAAAATTGATTCACTTCCCATTATTTTAAGTGACCTAATATATTAAAACTGTCTCTAAAAAATGTTGCCAAAATGACTAATTAGAATTTTCCATTGCAGTCTAAAGAATAAAATCTGAATTAAGAAGAGTTGCATTTTGGGCAACTCTTTTGTACATGAGCTGCATAGTGCTGCAAATGCATCAGTGTACCGCGTTGGTCAGTGTGTTTTGTCTCCTGCTATCTGTCATGTTTGTGATAGTCTGAAAATGAGTGTCAGCAAAGGATTTGTAAAAAGATATGGTTTACTAGTAAGGTTGTCCTCTTAAAATGGTGGTAATCATCCCTGTGTGACAGCCGCTCCCGTCATTTCATGGATGTGTCATCTTTCCATACAAGTTGTATTTAATTTACGTCTCTAACTTGATAACATATATCATTGAGATTTCACCTTCACAACTTGTATTTTGAAGTAATATTATGGAGAAAAAAAAATAGATTGTGTGGGTCGAGCAGAGCTGTTATTTTAAAATAAAGTACCGTCTTTCCTGACCCCAACTTTGAAATTGGTGCCGTATTCTTATTTTCTTTCAATCTTTCTTTGGCAATTACACAACACACACAGAATTCTTACACTTGCAAAGAAAAAGATCAAATACTTGAATTGCGGACTTTAATCTGTGCTCTGCCACATGGTTCATATAATATATTTTCCTGCAATCTCCCATGCCAGCAATTCTCTCAAGTAGCTTTCTGTCTCTTTTTTTATTCAAGGCTACAACAACTATTTATTTCCCTGAGTACGTTATACTTACATGACATTTTTTTTATTTTATGCCCAAATATTTGTGTTTTTTTTTCATTCTATAACCAGAGTTCTCAAAGAACTGTTTTCATGCAATCCATCAATAATGGAAACTGTCATTGTCTAAAGAGTGGATCATTCTTATTAGTAAGCTATACACAGCATAAAAAAACAGACCTGATACCTATTGAAGCCAGCGAATAAACCCAGCAGCCATGTATGATATACATTATACCGTACAGAAATAACAATATTTTAAAGGAATTTTCCAAGAGTTAATTACAAGTAGAAAATGTGATAAAATAAAAAATGACCATTGCTCACCAGTTACATTCCCCACTGCTCAAGTGATCCTCGCTGGTCTTTGTAAATTTACTTTACCAAAGTGATGACTAGTTAAATCTCAGGATACTCAAATAGAAGATAAATATATTGTCTATCAAAAAGATACTAGACACTATTGCAAAAGTTGAATATTAAAACTTTTATTAAACTATCTAAAAAAAGTGTTCCTGGCTACCAAAAAAGACATATATTGTACACATATAATATTAATAAAAAACTCTTTTTTTGGCATATAGCGCTCTATTTACCAGGACTGTTGTGTTTAAGCTGGTTAGTGCTCAGATACCAAAACAAAGCAGTAATGTCAGATCAGTTACACATACTGAAAACTGAGAGAAAGAACATTGTCACCCAAAAAACATGTAGGTATAGGGATGTCTAGTCCAATTGTGATCCTTGATAACATCTCAGAGGGGAAGCACATAACCGCAAGTTACCACATTACCCAGCTGAAGGAATCTTAGTACCAGGTATGCTCCCTGACCGCTTACTAAGAGCTACTGGTGCGGCACTGTATGTATCCAGCCCAGGAGGCTGTGCATGTGATTACTAGCAGAACTCCCCTGAGGAATGAAGAAAGAGAAAACGTGTTGGGCTTATCCTAGCTAAACGCTGGTTAATCAAAAAGAGCCACAGACACTGTCAGGTATGAAGCACTTACTGTATATACTCATGTATAAGCTGACCTGAGTATATGCCGAGGCACCTAATTTTGCCACGAAAAACTGGGAAAAGTTATTGACTCGAGTATAAGCCAGGTATGCATTGTCCCCTCATTCCTATCCTGGTATGCATGGTTCCTCATCCCCATCCTTGTATGTATGGCTCCTTATTCCCATCCTTGTCTGCATGGCTCCATATTCCAATCTTTGTATGCATGGCTCCTTATTGCCATCCTTGTCTGCACGGCTCCTTATCCCCATCCTTATCTGCATGGCTCCTTATTCCCATCCTTGTCTGCATGGCTCCTCATTCCCATCCTTGTCTGCATGGCTCATTATCCCTATCCTTGTATGTGTGGACCCCTCGAGAAAAGCATAAAAAAAATCCTACTTACCTTCCCTGGGCATCCTCGCAGCATCTTGTTCCAATGCCAGCAGCTCCTGCAACCGAGCAATCACGTGTCCCCGCTCATTAAGGTTATGAATATTGACCTCTCTCCATGCCTTTGGGAGTAGAGAGAGGTGAATATTCATTACCTTAATGAGCAGGCATCCGTCCCGTGCTAGCCCGGCAGCTGCTGGAAGCCAACGGCTGCGGCTGTAACTGTGCGCGCTATAACAGAAATGAATATTCATTGCCAGTGCAGTGAATATTCATTTCTCTTTAGCAGCGGGCACAGTTACAGCCACCAGTTGTGAGGAGCAATTAATTTTTCAGGGGCTCAGCGACATATGTAGATATTTTTACTCAGAGACATTCTAATGACGCAGTTACTTTTAAGCGCACCATGACGGGATGGGCAGCAGAAGACCGGAGAAGATGAAAGTCTACAGAGACAAGTAATGGATGTGAAAAGTCATCATAGAGTGTTAATCAGATGGAGACGAAAGTGACGAGGATAATTTCAATCAGATGAGATGTCAGGTACCGGGATTTAAATGTTTATTTGTGATACTGATGCTTCTCATCAGTACTGTGGTTCTAGTATGGTCTGCAGTCTGATGGTGGCTGCTAACAGCAACACCCAGTATCTCCTTACCATTGTTAAAGACATGGGATAGCGGGCACCAAACTCCTCCGCCTCTCACCACCTTCCCCACTTACCAAATAAATGACACAAAACATATGCTGAGAAGATAAAAGGCTGCGGTATTTATTAATGGTTACTCAAATATTAAATATATTAAACCAATAAATAATGTTTACTCAAATATTAAATATAATAAACCAATAAATAACAATAAAATTCATTACTCCATAGACAATAAAACCATCCAGTCTCCACCCAGCAAGCTGGGTGAGCACCATCTAATAGATACCACGACGACGATAACTTTGGGAGGGCGGACAGGCAGCTGTAATTAAAATCCCGGCTGCTGTAACTCTTCTGACAGGAATGCAGGGCTTAAAAAGCTTTTCTACTTGGCGCCGAAATCTGCTAACCAATCAGACTCCTGTTGCTCCTTTCTGCCTGTCACCTGAGGACTAAAAGAACCAATCCACAAAAAGGTAAGTACCATTAACCATAACAAATCAAAAAGGGGGGAGATAGGAATAGAGCCTAAACATTGAGAGAACTAAGAGGACATACCAAAACTGAACTCTAACCCAATTAGCCAATAGCAAACATGAGGGATCTGGTGCCACAATCCCATGAAGCCCCCACGCTATTTGCTCTAAAGGGGGCTTGTACATTCTTGGAGTTGTAGGTTCATGCAATACAAATGTATGTGACAGGAGCTGCTTTGACATTGTAATTGTTTTTTGTATTAGAGGAGTTGTACCTTTTTAGAAAATTCCGGTACACAAATGCAGCTTGCTATAAAAGCACAAACAGCACTTAACTCATTGCCCCCGTTTCCTGAATTTCCATCGCCAGTGTCTGAAATTGCCTGTAGTGCTGATTTCACATCAACAGCATGGTAACCAATCAGTGAGCTCAGTGGCTTTAAGCAAGACATTCCGTCTAGAGCTCACTGATTGGCTGCTTTGCTTGGTGGTTCTAGTGATGGTGGTTTTTGGCATGTATTCCCTAGTTGAAAATAAAGAAATTAAAACTATTTGGTATGGCCCCATCCAGGGTCGGATTAAGAACATGATGGGCCTGGAACTGAAGGGGCGGGCAAGGGGCGGGGCAAGGGGTGGGGCCAAACACGGCAATTCACAAAGGCCAAAAATGTAACGTAAAAGATATAAACAAAGTAAATATATGATACATGCCTAATATAAATACAGTGGATATAGAAAGTCTGTTATGGTTATCACGCTGATAGTAACTTATGAGGAAAATAAACAGGGTTATTCACTGAACGCTAAACTGTGTTTATCGTAAATAAATCAAACTGGTAGAAGAAAATTAAACTACACATTCACTTTTCGTGCTTTTTTGCTTGCAAATTCCTCAATTGTAGAATCAAGATTAAGCTCATTCAGCAATCTATTTTCAATACATAACAGAGAGAGGGCATTTAAACGCTCCTGGCCCATTCTAGTATATGGTGCAGCATTGAATGTCCCATAGTAATATAAGGCAACATTGAGGCCCATTCTAGTATAGCGCAGCATTGATGGCCATAGTATATATAATGCAGCATGAGAGCCATTCTAGTATATGGTGCAGCATTGAATGTCCATAGTAATATTAGGGCAACATTGAGAGGCCCATTCTAGTATATAACGCAGCATTGAATGGCCCATAGTATATATAGGGCAGCATTGAGAGGCCCATTCTAGTATATAACGCAGCATTGAATGGCCCATAGTATATATAGGGCAGCATTGAGAGGCCCATTTAGTATATAGCGCAGCATTGAATGGCCATAGTATATATAGCGCAGCATTGAGAGGCCCATTTAGTATATAGCGCAGCATTGAATGTCCATGTAATATAGGGCAACATTGAAGGCCCATTCTAGTATATAGGCAGCATTGATGCCCATAGTATATATACGCAGCATTGAGAGGCCATTAGTAATAGCGCAGCATTGAATGTCCCATAGTAATATAGGGCAACATTGAGAGGCCCATTCTAGTATATAGCGCAGCATTGAATGGCCCATAGTATATATAGCGCAGCATTGAGAGGCCCATTCTAGTATATAGCGCAGCATTGAATGTCCCATAGTAATATAGGGCAACATTGAGAGGCCCATTCTAGTATATAGCGCAGCATTGAATGGCCCATAGTATATATAGCGCAGCATTGAGAGGCCCATTCTAGTATATAGCGCAGCATTGAATGTCCCATAGTAATATAGGGCAACATTGAGAGGCCCATTCTAGTATATAGCGCAGCATTGAATGGCCCATAGTATATATAATGCAGCATTGAGAGGCCCATTCTAGTATATAGCGCAGCATTGAATGTCCCATAGTAATATAGGGCAACATTGAGAGGCCCATTCTAGTATATAGCGCAGCATTGAATGGCCCATAGTATATATAATGCAGCATTGAGAGGCCCATATAGCGCAGCATTGCATGGCCCATAGTATATATAGCACAGCATTGAATGGCCCATAGTATATATAATGCAGCATTGAGAGGCCCATATAGCGCAGCATTGCATGGCCCATAGTATATATAGCGCAGCATTGAATGGCCCATAGTACATATAATGCAGCATTGAGAGGCCCATATAGCGCAGCATTGCATGGCCCATAGTATATATAGCGCAGCATTGAATGGCCCATAGTTGCGCAGCATTGAATGGCCCATAGTATATATAATGCAGCATTGAGAGGCCCATATAGCGCAGCATTGAATGGCCCATAGTATATATAGCGCAGCATTGAATGGCCCATAGTTGCGCAGCATTGAATGGCCCATAGTATATATAATGCAGCATTGAGAGGCCCATATAGCGCAGCATTGAATGGCCCATAGTATATATAGCGCAGCATTGAGAGGGCCTCTCAATGCTGCGCTATATATACTATGGGCCATTCAATGCTGCGCTATATACTAGAATGGGCCTCTCAATGCTGCCCTATATATACTATGGGCCATTCAATGCTGCGCTATATACTAGAATGGGCCTCTCAATGCTGCCCTATATTACTATGGGCCATTCAATGCTACTGATGGAATTTGTCAGAAACCACACACTTTACAACACAAACCTGTGCAGAGACTTCAGGATTCTCCATCTGCTTTCACTGTAATCTGGCTGGGATTCTTGTAACAGCACACACACCTCTGCCTGCCTGTCTCTAACTCTCTCCTCCAGACAGGGACCGTCACTACAACACACTGAACACAGGGCAGGATGCCAATAGGCAAAGATGGAAGAAGACAGTGCATGTATGAGGACAAGTGAAAGGTGAGCTGTGACTGGCTGCTCTGTGGTCACATGTTCTGCCTTCATTTACATCCTGCTTCTGTATTGGGTGAATGAGATAACACTGTGCTGCTGCCGACTCCTCTCCTACAGTACTTTCAGCAGCAGCTTTCCTCTCTCCCCCTCCAGCACACAGTCTCTCCTGGCTCCTCTCCTCCCCTCCACCACCAGACTGACGTCAGCAGCACAGGGAAGGGAGGAGAGCAGAGAGCAGCCGCGGATGGGCCTATCTCTAACAAGGGGCCTGGAGCTGCAGCTCCATCAGCCCTACGTTAATCCGGCCCTGGCCCCATCTATAAAAGCTCAGTTTATCGAAAATATTAAAATGTAAAACTAATTAACCCAGGCGGTAAGCAGCAAAAAAGAATCAAAATACCAGAACTGCCTTATTTTGGTAATTTCACTAAAAAGATGCAGGAAAAAGCGATCAAAACATTGTATGTATGTCATGTGTGCATTGCCACGAAGATCGTCGCGGTTGCACATTTTGACTTCTCACAGCTGACCTGCTGTTTCTTTGTGTTTGGCAGCTAGGGAGTTAATTCTGTCTGTGCTCGGTGCTGGGACTGGGTGCAGTTTCTCCCGGCTGCAATTGATTATTTGTTGATTGGTTTCCTTTAAATTCCTGGTTGTCTGCTTGGGGAGTTGCCAGTGAAACCTTCATGCAGACCACAGATAGGAATGAATCTGTATAGACTTTAGTTGTGAGCTCCTTAGTTGTTCTAAGCTCAACTTGGTTAGAGTTTATTTCCCAGACCATTTATGTTCCTTTGGTGTTTGAATGTGTATGCAAGCGAGTGTTATCCTGTCTGTCTTATATGTCTAATCTGTGTATTTAGCTAAGATCAGCCCATATCCCTTTGGTGGTAGTCAGGATCCTTCTTAGGACTGATTACAGGGTTCAGGGTCTGATAGGAGACAGGGTTAGGTTGGTGACTTGGACCTCTGAACCATTATCAGTACCTCCAAGGTGAGGGATTAGTTAGGACCCCAGTTTAGGGTCAGGTTAGATCCCGGTCCACCTCTTTCCTGTTTCAGCTCATCAAGTCCTCAAGATTAACCCTGAGTTCAGCAGATATCGTGTCAGGTAAATCTATTCTATACTTACATGCTGATGTTGCTATACTAGTTGTTGTATAGAGTGTTGTTCCTGTATTAATAGTTTACTGACATTGTATACATATCATTAGTCAGCGTGACATTTTCACTGGCCATAAAAATTATCTCCAGTTACCATGGATCCAGTAGCCCAGCTGGCTCTGCAGTTGCAGGGATTATCCATGGAGCTGACGGACATTAAGTCCAAAGTTTTGTCTCCCCTGGAGCAAACCAGAGTTGAACCTAAGGTTGCTCCCCGGACAGGTTCACTGGTGGGCGAGACAAACTTTTCACCTTCCGGGAGGCATGTAAATTGTATTTTCGGCTTCGGCCTCATCATCAGGGAGTGAGGAGCAGAGAGTGGGAATTGTTATCTCACTTCTGCAAGGGGACCCTCAATCCTGGGCATTTTCCCTTCCTCCGGGATCCCTGGCTCTACTGTCTGTAGATCAATTTTTTACTGCCCTGGGATTGGTATATGATGACCCAGATCGGGTCTCTCTTGCTGAGACAAAATTACGTAAGATACAGCAGGGAGATCGTCCGGCAGAGGAATTTGCTTCTGAGTTTCGTAGATGGGCCGCAGATACTCAGTGGAATGACCCAGCTCTTAGGAGCCAGTTTTGTCATGGGCTTTCTGATAAATTAAAAGACGTTTTGGCTCAGTATGAGTCTCCTCCTTCTCTGGAGGCTGCTATGGCCTTAGCTATCCGTACTGATAGACGGCTTCGGGAGAGGGGTGAGGTAACCCCACTCCCTGTTGTTTCTCCACCTACCACTAAAGTCCCTTATGTTGAGGTTCCCCTTGTCTGATGAGCCTATGCAGTTGGGAGGGACATCATTTCGTAGGAGGGGATTGGCGGTACGCCGCAGGACTAGAAGATGTTTTTTCTGCGGGAAAGAGGGACATTTTGTTGGAGAATGTCCATCCCGTGCCTTGTTGAGCCAAAAGTCGCCGGAAAACTGTTAATCCCAGGTTGTGTGGTGGACGACAACCTGGGAGTATGTATTTCATCCGCCAGTTCTTCTCAGTTCCTTGTACCAGTGGAGGTGGTAGTTGGTACGAGAGTGGAGAGATTGTCTGTTCTTCTTGATAGTGGTTCCGGGGCTAATCTGGTTGACGCTCAGTTTGCTCAGGCTCAAGGTATGCATCTGAGTGTATTGGTCAAACCGATCCCTATATTCTCCATTGACGCCAGGCCTCTCGGCCAAGGTAGCTTTGTTCATGAGGTTCATAACATTGACCTTCGGGTAGGGGCAATACATAGGGAACAATTATCTTGTTATGTGTTGGAGGGTCTACCTACTCCCATTGTGTTGGGACTTCCTTGGTTGGTTAAACATAACCCTGTGATTAATTGGCAGTCCAGAGAAATAAGCCAATGGGGTGAGTTTTGCAAAAGCAACTGCATGAACACAGTCATCAGTGCGGTCGTGCCTAGTACATTGCCTCCTTTTTTGGAGGATTTTTGGGATGTTTTCTCTGAGGAGGGTGTGTCAGGAGTTGCCTCCTCATCGCGTGTATGACTGCTCTATTAATCTCCTTCCTGATGCTAAGTTGCCTAAAGCTAGGTTGTATAATCTTTCTGGTCCTGAGAGGCAGGCTATGAAAGATTATATTTCTGAAAGTCTGGCCAAAGGGCATATTAGACCTTCATCTTCCCCAGTAGCCGCGGGGTTCTTCTTTGTGAAGAAGAAAGATGGAGGCCTACGCCCTTGCTTGGATTTCCGCGAACTTAATCGGATTACTGTTCGAGATCCGTATCCACTCCCTCTTATTCCTGATCTCTTCAACCAAATTGTTGGCGCCAAATGGTTTTCTAAATTGGATCTCAGGGGGGCGTATAATCTGATTAGGATAAAAGAGGGGGATGAGTGGAAAACGGCGTTTAACACGCCGGAGGGACATTATGAGAACCTAGTCATGCCTTTTGGTCTGACTACTGCACCAGCAGTATTCCAACATTTTGTTAATGACATTTTTCGTCACCTTGTGGGGCTGTTTGTGGTTGTATATTTGGACGACATTTTAATTTACTCGCCAGATCTTGTGTCTCATCAGGAGCATGTGAGACAGGTGTTGCAGATCTTGCGAGACAATAAATTATACGCCAAACTGGAGAAGTGTGTATTTGCCGTACAGGAACTTCAGTTTTTGGGTTTTTTGGTGTCAGCCTCCGGTTTCCGTATGGACCCTGAAAAGGTGAGAGCAGTGCTTGAATGGGATCAGCCAGGGGATCTTAAGGCTCTGCAGCGTATTTTGGGGTTTGCTAACTACTACCGGAAATTTATTTTAATTTCTCATCTGTCGTCAAACCTCTCACTGACATGACAAGAAAAGGGACGGATTTTTCTAAATGGTCGGACAAAGCTTGCCAAGCCTTTTCCTCTTTGAAGAAATGTTTTGCTTCGGCACCCGTTCTCATCCAACCAGATGCATCTCAGCCGTTCATTGTGGAGGTGGATGCGTCTGACGTAGGGGTGGGTGCTATATTGTCCCAGGGTCCGTCCCCTGGTAAATGGCATCCGTGCGCTTTCTTTTCTAAGAAATTGTCGTCCGCCGAAAGGAATTATGATATCGGCAATAGGGAACTTTTGGCCATTAAGTTAGCTTTTGAAGAATGGCGTCACTTTTTGGAGGGGGCAGTCCACCCGGTTACCGTTATTACTGATCACAAGAACCTGTTGTATTTGGAATCCGCTAAGCGTCTGAATTCCAGACAAGCTCGATGGTCGTTGTTTTTTACCAGGTTTAATTTTGTCATCACTTATCGCCCGGGGTCTAAGAATGTAAAGGCTGATGCCTTGTCTCGCAGTTTCCCAGGGGCCGGGAAAACGGATGACCCAAGTCCTATCCTTCAGGAGGGGGTGGTAGTGTCGGCTGTATTTTCTGAGCTTGAGGAGGAGGTGTTAGAGGCTCAGGGGGACGCCCCTGCAGGACCTCCAGGGAGACTGTTTGTCCCAAATCTGTTGAGACAAAAGGTTATTGAGGCACATCATAATTCTGCTCTAGCAGGACATCCAGGGAGTAAGGCTACTTTAGATCTCCTTTCTCGCCGGTTTTGGTGGCCTAATGCTAATAAAGATGTTATAACTTTTGTCGCGTCATGTGGGGTGTGTGCTCGCTCTAAAACCCCTCATACCCGTCCGTCTGGGACCCTTTTACCCTTGAAACTTCCGGAGCGTCCATGGACTCATTTATCTATGGACTTCATTACGGACCTTCCTCCGTCGTCAGGGAATACTGTCATACTGGTGGTTGTTGACAGGTTCAGTAAGATGGCACATTTCGTTGCTCTTCCTGCACTCCCTAATGCTAAAACTCTGGCGCAGGTGTTCATTAGGGAGATCGTGAGACTTCATGGGTTGCCTTCTGATGTGGTGTCAGATAGGGGGTCTCAGTTTGTGTCCAAATTTTGGAGGGCATTTTGTTTACGTCGGGGGATGCAATTGTCATTTTCCTCGGCTTTTCATCCGCAGACCAATGGTCAGACAGAGTGTCTGAATCAGAGCTTAGAGACATATCTCCGGTGTTTTGTCTCAGAGAACCAAGAGGACTGGTCTTCTTTCTTGCCTCTGGCAGAGTTCGCTCTTAACAACAGGCGGAGCGAGTCCACTGGTAAGTCCCCGTTTTTTGGGGCATATGGTTTTCATCCCCAGTTTTGTACTTTCAATGGGGGGGCCCTTCTGGGGTTCCTGAGGAGGAGCGTTTCTCGTCGTCACTTGCTTCTGTGTGGAGAGGTGTATTGAATAATCTGAGTGCGATGGGGAACCGTTACAAACGTATGGCTGATAGGAGGAGAGTTTCTGGTCCAGATCTGAATGTGAACGATCTGGTATGGTTGTCTACCAGGAATATAAAACTTAAAGTGCCCTCCTGGAAACTGGGTCCCAGATTCATCGGGCCGTACAGGATCAGTTCCATAATTAATCCTGTGGCATTTCGTCTGGACCTCCCTCCTACGTTTAAAATTCATAATGTGTTCCACAAGTCATTACTTAAAAGGTATGTGGCACCAGTCATACCGTCACCTCTACCTCCTCCTCCTGTGTTGGTCAATGGTAACTTGGAATTTCAAGTATCAAAGATCATTGACTCACGTCTGAATCGCCGGTCCCTTCAGTACTTGGTGCATTGGAAGGGGTATGGTCCAGAGGAGAGGACGTGGGTCCCTGCGTCTGATGTTAACGCAGATCGTTTGGTTCGGACCTTCCATAGAACTCACCCGGGCAGGCCTGGCCCTGAGGGTCCGGAGGCCCCTCGTAGAAGGGGGGTACTGTCATGTGTGCATTGCCACGAAGATCGTCGCGGTTGCACATTTTGACTTCTCACAGCTGAGCTGCTGTTTCTTTGTGTTTGGCAGCTAGGGAGTTAATTCTGTCTGTGCTCGGTGCTGGGACTGGGTGCAGTTTCTCCCGGCTGCAATTGATTATTTGTTGATTGGTTTCCTTTAAATTCCTGGTTGTCTGCTTGGGGAGTTGCCAGTGAAACCTTCATGCAGACCACAGATAGGAATGAATCTGTATAGACTTTAGTTGTGAGCTCCTTAGTTGTTCTAAGCTCAACTTGGTTAGAGTTTATTTCCCAGACCATTTATGTTCCTTTGGTGTTTGAGTGTGTATGCAAGCGAGTGTTATCCTGTCTGTCTTATATGTCTAATCTGTGTATTTAGCTAAGATCAGCCCATATCCCTTTGGTGGTAGTCAGGATCCTTCTTAGGACTGATTACAGGGTTCAGGGTCTGATAGGAGACAGGGTTAGGTTGGTGACTTGGACCTCTGAACCATTATCAGTACCTCCAAGGTGAGGGATTAGTTAGGACCCCAGTTTAGGGTCAGGTTAGATCCCGGTCCACCTCTTTCCTGTTTCAGCTCATCAAGTCCTCAAGATTAACCCTGAGTTCAGCAGATATCGTGTCAGGTAAATCTATTCTATACTTACATGCTGATGTTGCTATACTAGTTGTTGTATAGAGTGTTGTTCCTGTATTAATAGTTTACTGACATTGTATACATATCATTAGACAGCGTGACAATGTACCAGCAATTGGTGTGCTTGAAAACATCAGATCGCCACACATAAAAATAAGTCCTCATTTAGCTTCATGTGCAGAACAATTAAAATGTTATAGGTTTCAAAATATGGCATTACAAGCTAAACATTTTTTCTTCACAAAAGAAAAAAACTATGAAAGTTTGGTATTGACATACCGTATATACTCATGCATAAGCCGACCTGTGTATAAGCCGACCCCCCTAATTTTGCCACAAAAAACTTGGAAAACTTATTGACTCGCGTATAAGCCGGGTGTATAAGTTGCCGTCCTGCTCTGTGCTCCCCCATCCAGCTCTGTGCGCCCCCATTCTCCTCTGTGCTCCCCTCCTCCTGCTCCATTATCCTGTCCTGCTCCGTGCTTTCCATCCTCCCCCGTCCTGCTCCGTGCTCCCCCATCCAGCTCTGCACTCCCCCATTCTCCTCTGTGCCCACCCCCGTCCTGCTCCGTGCTCTCCGTCCTCCCCCGTTCTGCTCCGTGCTCTCCGTCCTCCCCCCGTTCTGCTCCGTGCTCTCCGTCCTCCCCCCGTTCTGCTCCGTGCTCTCCGTCCTCCCCCCGTCCTGCTCCGTGCTCGCCGTCCTCCCCTGTTCTGCTCCGTGCTCTCCGTCCTCCCCCCCCGTCCTGCTCGGTGCTCCTTGTCCTCCTCCATGCTCCCCCCATCCTCCTCCATCATACTCACCCTCCCCGTGCCATCGCTGAACGTCCCGGCCGGCAATCCTGCGTTCTCCCCGGCTTCCTGCAGCTCTCCAGCGCTGAGCGGTGACGTAATACCGCTCATTAAGGCCATGAATATGGAGGCCACGCCCATGGGAGTGGCGTCGCATCCATATTAATTGACCTTAATGAGCGGTATTACGTCACCGCTCAGCGCTGGAGAGCTGCAGGAAGCCGGGGAGAACGCAGGATTGCAGGGACGTTCAGCGATGGCACGGGGAGGGTGAGTATGATGTCCCAGCCACCGGCTCCTGCCGCCACATCCCTCCCCCGCTGGTTTCTGCCCTATGACTCGTGTATAAGCCGAGGGGGCATTTTCAGCACAAAAAAAGGTGCTGAAAATCTCGGCTTATACACGAGTATATACGGTAATCACACTGACCTGGGGAATGATGTTCAGAAGTCACTTTTACAATACAATGAATACAATAAAAGCACAACCCAAAAAACAATGACAGAATTGTGTTTATTCACTACAAGTTTATATTGCAATGCGGGGAGAAGCGCCATTTCAATTTTCACCTCAGAAAGAAGGAGAGCTAGAATTGTCCCTGTCTATAATGCTAAGCAAAGATAGGAGAATGATGATGTGCACTCGGTCAGCAAAGGAACGAGGTGCTAGTGTAATGGAGTAAATCCAAACATATAAGAGTATATAAAACACTGCATTCTCTTATGGGAATTCCATGCAAAATAGTAAGAATTTATTAATACAACCAATCAAAATAGGGAGCACAACAGAATGAGCGACCAGCAGAGCATTTGACGTTTCGACTCTCCCGAGTCTTAAACATAAGTCGCTATATGAGGAGAAAATAACAAAAGTAACAAAGCATAAAACAACATATTGTAATAATAAATAGGTTCAAGAGCAATGAAAAAAATATCAGTGACCAATATAGCTGCCCTCTTTTTTTCAATAATAGGCATAAGCCTTCATCGATGGAGTCTGTCAGTTTCTTAATCTGTTGACAATCAACTTTTTGGGCAGCACCAACCACTGCCTCCCAAAATCATGGTTTTCTTGAAAGATTCAGACCTTTTCTTATGCCACTGCTTGAAGAAAGTGTCTTCTAACAACTGACAGGAAGTTTAAGAGTTGATTTTGAGTCCATCTTCAATCCAAAAGGTCTAAGTAGCTTATCTTTAATAATACCAGCTCATGGCGGTGCCCAGGGCCGGCGTCAGCACCCGGCACACCCGGGCCAGTGCCGGGGCCCTGAGCAGGCGGGGGGGCCCACTCGCAGTCTGGCACCCCCGCGCGGACAGCGGTGTCCGCGCCGCCACTGGGCCCCCCCGCCTGCTCAGGGCCCCGGCAGCAGCTGGCAACAATACTTACCTCTGCCGTGCCTCCGCTGCCGCAGCTCCGGGCTCCAGGGGGCGCCGGCGCTTCCTCTCACAGCCGGCCGCTGAATGACGTCATCATTCAGCGGCCGGCTGTGGCACAGAGCGCGGGGACGCTGAACAGGTAAGACGTCTCTGTGTGTGTGTCTCTGTGTGTGTATGTAGTGCGGTGCTTTGTGTGTGTATGTATGTGTGTGTGTATGTATGTATGTGAGAGAGTGCTTGTGTGCTGTCTGTGTGTGATGATGGGCAGGCATTGCTGATAATGGGGAGGCATTGATGATGGGGAGAAGATGATGATGGGCAGGCATTGCTGATAATCGGGAGGCATTGATGATGGGGAGAAGATGATGATGGGCAGGCATTGCTGATAATGGGGAGGCATTGATGATGATGGGGAGAAGATGATGATAATGGGCAGGCATTGATGATGGGGAGAAGATGATGATGGGCAGACATTGATGATGGGGAGGAGATGATGATGGGCAGGCATTGCTGATAATGGGGAGGCATTGATGATGATGGGGAGAAGATGATGATAATGGGCAGGCATTGATGATAATGGGCAGGCATTGATGATGGGGAGAAGATGATGATGATGGGCAGGCATTGATGATGATGGGGAGGCAATCATGATGATAATGGGGAGTCTTTCCACAGCGCCCTTTCCTGAGCTGTAACAGTGCAGAACGCAGTACAGCGCAGAGGAGAGCTCCATATTTTGTATGGAGCATTATATGGGGACCAGTATCCTGTATGGAGCATTATATGGGGACCAGTATCCTGTATGGAGCATTATATGGGGACCAGTATCCTGTATGGAGCATTATATTGGGTCCAGTATTCTGTATGGAGCATTATTTTGGGTCCAGTATTCTGTATGGAGCATTATATGGGGGGTGACATCCTGCATGGGGTATTATATGGGTGATGAGGGGGAGACTGTGGTGCCCATAATATTGTATGGAGGACTGTACTGTCCGGTCTGTACTGTGCGCTGTGAGGATTTGGTGGTTTTTGAGCTATTGCACAATTTACAATAGATATCACTCATGTAATGGAAGAAGTGAAGTATTTGGCATTGTACTATACTCATATTTCTCTGCCGTATCTGTGCATCATGAATCGTGGTCTGTGTTAAAGGGGCCCACTGAGGCTCTTTCGCCCGGGGCCATAAAAACCTGGAGCCGGCCCTGGCGGTGCCCCATCTCCACCTTGCTGGTATCTGAGGCAAAGTGGAGGTCTGTGCCCAGTACTGATCCAGCCACAGACCCATTTATCTGGTCAGTCAAGAGTCACCCTTGTCTCATCAGTCCATATAACTATTGAAAACTCTGTCTACAGATACTTCTTGGTTGGTAGGTTTCAGCCTCCCTTACCTCGGCCATGTCTCTGAGCAATGAACACCTTGTACTTCTGGGCACTCCATGGAGTTTGTAGTTCTGAAATATGACAGCACTGGAGGATAATGGATTCAACCCTGTTGACAATTTGCAACATAACATTTAGAGGTTCTGTGATCACTCCGCAGTATCTTAGCAAATTCAAGAGTACTGCATCCCTCTGTAAGACTTTTAGCATTGTTTTTATTTTATAGAGTCAGTTAAATCTCTTTTTTTGGCTCATTTTGCCTAAGGAAAACAAGTTGCCCAATAATTTCGCAGATGTTTATAAAGGATGTGGTATCATTAGGCCTCACCATCCTGAATTATAGAACTACACATCACCTGATCTGCTTCATCCAATAAGCATTCAAGTTCATACAGGCTGGAGTTGGTCAAAATAATCTCTTGCCTAATAATTCTGCACATGGTGTATATTTTACATGTCAGTGTGTAATTCTTGATGTAGGCCTGAACATAGTCAGTTTACAGGACTTTCCTATTTTCTTTTACATTTCTTCAACTCATTTTTCTATCCAGAAGACAAATCATATGCAACAAGTGTTTGCAAGCTTTCTATTTCATGCCGTAAGTATAACCTGCTGAAAATCCCATTACATCCGGAGTAGTAGGATTGGTTTCTTGTGGCCATTTAGTGAAATGGCTTGCAATGGTTTTTTGATAGTGTCAGTTCTATCAGAAAACATGAAGATCATCTTCAAAGGCACATCAAATACTGATTAAAGGGTAGCTTAACATCACTACTGAAAAACAAGTGCATTCATCCCCCACAGTACATTTCTGTTTTGCATATATTAAAAAGAAAAGAAAACCCTTGAATTTAGCGGAGGTCACTAGCAGGTTACTTGGAGAAACAATGCAGCAGAATTTAATGTTACGTTAAATCCCAAGCGGGGTGAAAGTCGCTAACTAAATGTATGAATTTAATTAATTTTTTTTGGTTTTTTATGTTCATCACATTTCCGTAGCACATGTTCTAATAATACGCTTTTATTTAAATGGATAACATCAACATTGACCCGGTGCAGAATTCATCTGCCATCAAAGCTTATGGAAGAGATTCAAGGTATTTAGGAATAAGATCCGGTGGGGAACTGACTTCTGTGTATGAAAAGCCTGATTTACATAATAATCTCAGTGTTTGAGAACATTGTTTTTCTTCATAGCAAATGTAATATTGTCAGTGACAAATGTAAAGCAATTTGTCCTCAGCATTGTTAAGGGAAATATAGAAGTTAATATTTTTATACATTAACCCCTTCACCCCCAAGGGTGGTTTGCACGTTAATGACCGGG
Source organism: Oophaga sylvatica (assembly GCA_033576555.1). Classification (NCBI taxonomy): domain Eukaryota; kingdom Metazoa; phylum Chordata; class Amphibia; order Anura; family Dendrobatidae; genus Oophaga; species Oophaga sylvatica. Next base: position 119,317,980 of record JARQOD010000001.1, on the reverse strand, counting down.
CCAATTTTTACAATTCTGACCACTGTCTCTTTATGAGGTTATAACTCTGGAACGCTTCAACGGATCTTCGCGATTCTGAGATTGTTTTCTCGTGACATATTGTACTTCGCGTTAGAAGTATAATTTCTTCGATATAACTTGCGTTTATTTTTGAAAAAAACACAAATATGGCGAAAATTTTGAAAATTTTGCAATTTTCAAACTTTGAATTTTTTTTCCCTTAAAACAGAGAAATATGTCACACAAAATAGTTAAGAAATAACATTTCCCACATGTCTACTTTACATCAGCACAATTTTGGAACCAAAATTTTTTTTTGTTCGGAAATTATAAGGGTTAAAAGTTGACCAGTGATTTCTCATTTTTACAACAAAATTTACAAAGCCATTTTTTTAGGGACCACCTCACATTTGAAGTCACTTTGACGGGTCTATATAGCAGAAAATACCAAAAAGTGACACCATTCTAAAAACTGCACCCCTCAAGGTACTCAAAACCACATTCAAGAAGTTTATTAACCCTTCAGGTGCTTCACAGGAGCTGAAGCAACGTGGAAGGAAAAAATTAATATTTAACTTTTTAGCCACAAAAATGATCTTTTACAAACTTTTTTTTATTTTGACAAGGTAAAAGGAGAAAATGGGCAGATAAAGTTGTTGTGCAATTTCTCCTGAGTACGCCAATACCCTATATGTGGGGGAAAACCACTTTTTGGGCGCACGGCAGAGCTCGTAAGGGAAGGAGCGCCGTTTGACTTTTTCAAACTAAAATTGGCTGGAGTTGAGATTGGACGCCATGTCGTGTTTGGAGAGCCACTGATGCGCCTAAACAGTGGAAACCCCCCACAAGTGACACCATTTTGGAAACTAGACCCCCTAAGGAACTTATCTAGATCTGTTGTGAGCACTTTGAGCCCCAAAGTGTTTCACAAAAGTTTATAATGCCTGGGTGTGGAAAAAAAAAAAAACAATTTTCCACAAAAATGATTTTTTAGTCCCAAATTTTTGATTTTTCCCAAGGAAATTGGACCCCAAAAGTTGTTGTCCAATTTGTCCTGAGTACGCTGATACCCCATATGTGGGGGGGGGAAACTGTTTGGGCGCGCGGCAGGGCTTGGAAAGGAAGCAGTAACGTTTTGGAATGCAAACATTGATGGGGGTCATGTTCCGTTTGTAGTGCCCCAGATGAGCCTAAACAGTGGAAACCCCCCACAAGTGACCCCATTTTGGAAGCTAGACCCCCTAAGGAACTTATCTAGATCTTTGGTGAGCACTTTGAACCCCAAGTGCTTCACACAAGTTTATAATGCCCGGGCATGAAAATAAAAAATCCTATTTTTTTCCCACAAAAATTATCTCTTAGTCACTAATTTTTTATTTTCCCATAGGTAACAGGAGAAATTGGACCTCAAAAGTTGTTGTCCAATTTGTCCTGAGTACGTTGATACCCCATATGTGGGGGGGAACCACTGTTTGGGCGCATTGCAGAGCTCGGAATGGAAGTAGCACCATTTGACTGTTTCCAACCAAAATTGGCTGGAATTGAGATTGGACGCCATGTTGCATTTGGAGAGTCCCTGATGTGCCTAAACAGTGGAAACCCCCACAAGTGACCCCATTTGGGAAACTAGAACCCCTAAGGAACTTATCTAGATCTTTGGTGAGCAATTTGAACCCCCAAGTGCTTCACACAAGTTTATAACGTAGAGCCGTAAAATTAAAAAATCATATTTTTTCCACAAAATTGATCTTTTCACCCCAATTTTTATTTTCCCATGGGTAACAAGACTCCAAAAGTTATTGTGCAATTTGTCCTGAGTACGCTGATACCCCATATGTGGGGGTAAACCACTATTTGGGTGCATGGCAGAGTTTGGAAGGGAAGGAGCGCCGTTTGACTTTTTCAACGCAGAATTGGCTGGATGCCATGTCGTGTTTGGAGAGCTCCTGATCTGCCTAAACAGTGGAAACCCCCACAAATGACACCATTTTGGAAACTAGACCCCTCAAGGAACTTATCTAGATGTGTGGTGAGCACTTTGAACCCCAAAGTGCTTCACAGAAGTTTATAACGTACAGCCGTAAAATAAAAAATCTTTTTTTTTTTACAAAAATGATTTTTTTCGCCCCCAATATTTTATTTTCACAAGGGTAACAGGAGAAATTGGACCCCAAAAGTTGTTGTCCAATTTGTCCTGAGTACGCTAATACCCAATATGTGGGAGTAAACTACTGTATGGGCGCACGTCGGGGCTCGGAAGGGAAGTAGTGACGTTTTGGATTGCAGACTTTGATGGAATGGTCTGGGGGCGTCATGTCGCATTTGGAGAGCCCCTGATGTGCCTAAACAGTGGAAACCCCCCACAAGTGACCCCATTTTGGAAAATAGACCCCACAAGGAACTTATCTAGATGTGTGGTGAGCACTTTGAACCCCGAAGTGCTTCACAGAAGTTTATAACGTACAGCCGTAAAAATAAAAAATCCTTTTTTTTTTTACAAAAATGATTTTTTCGCCCCCAATATTTTATTTTCACAAGGGTAACAGGAGAAATTGGACCCCAAAAGTTGTTGTCCAATTTGTCCTGAGTACGCTGATACCCAACATGTGTGAGAAAACGACTGTATGGGTGCACGTCTGGGCTCGGAAGGGAAGTAGTGACGTTTTGGATTGCAGACTTTGATGGAATGGTCTGGGGGCGTCATGTCGCATTTGTAGAGCCCCTGATGCGCCTAAACAGTGGAAACCCCCCACAAGTGACCCCATTTTGGAAAATAGACCCCACAAGGAACTTATCTAGAAGTGTGGTGAGCGCTATGAAGCCCCAAGTGCTTCACAGAAAATTTATAACATACAGCCGTAAAAACAAAAAAATCATTTTTTTTTTACAAAAATGATTTTGTCGCCCCCAGTTTTTTATTTTCCCAAGGGTAACAGAAGAAATAGGACAAATTGCACAATAACTCTTGGGGTACAGAGTACACTGATACCCCATATGCGGAGGTAAACTACTGTTTGGGCGCATGGCAGAGCTCAGAAGTGAAGGAGCACCGTTTGACTTTTTCAATGCAGAATTGGCGGGAATTGAGATCAGACGCCATGTCACATTTGGAGAGCCCCTGATGTGCCTAAACAGCAGAAACCCCCCAATTCTAACTCCAACCCTAACCCCAACATACCCCTAACCCTAGTCCCAACCCTAACCACAAACCTAACCCTAACACACCCCTAACCCTAATCCCAACCATAACCCTAATACTAACTTTAGCGCCAATCCTAACCCTAACTTTAGCCGCAACACTAACCCTAATGGGAAAATGGAAATAAATACATTTTTTTAATTTTATTATTTTTCCCTAACTAAGGGGGTGATAAAGGGGGGTTTGATTTACTATTTATAGCGGGTTTTTGTGATTGGCAGCTGTCACGCTAAAAGACGCTTTTTATTGCAAAAAGTAGTTTTTTGCATCACCACATTTTGAGAGCTATAATTTTTGCATATTTTGGCCCACAGAGTCATGTGAGGTCTTATTTTTTGCGGGACGAGGTGACGTTTTTATTGGTACCATTTTTGAGCACGTGACATTTTTTGATCGCTTTTTATTTCGATTTTTGGGAGGTTAGAATGAACAAAAATCAGCAATTCATGAATTTCTTTTGGGGGAGGCGTTTATACCGTTCCGTGTGTGGTAAAATTGATAAAGCAGTTTTATTCTTCGGGTCAGTACGATTATGGCGATACCTCATTTATATCATTTTTTTTATGTTTTGGCGCTTTTATAGAATAAAAACAATTTTATATAAAAAATCATTATTTTTGCATTGCTTCATTCTGCGAGCTATAACTTTTTTATTTTTTCGCTGATGATGCTGTATGATGGCTCGTTTTTTGCGGGACAAGATGACGTTTTCAGCGGTACCATGTTTATTTATATCTGTCTTTTTGATCGCGTGTTATTCCACTTTTTGTTCGGCGGTATGATGATAAAGCATTGATTTTTGCTTAGTTTTTTTTTTTTTTTTTTTAAGGGGTTCACTAAAGGGGTTAACTAGTGGGACAGTTTTATAGGGGGGGTCGTTACGGACGCGGCGATACCAAATATGTGTACTTTTATTGTTTTGTTTTTTTTATTTACAGGAAGAAATGAATTTATTGGGGAATATTTTTTTTTTTTTTGATGATTTTTTTTACCACTTTTTATTTCTATTTTTTTTACTTTTTTACTTTGTCCCAGGGTGGGACATCACAGTATTTTAGCAGATCGCTGGTGTGACAGTGTGCACAGCACTCTGTCACACTAGCGATCGCTCTGGCATCGCTGCAGGCTTCCTCTGCGCCTGCTCTCAGCAGGCACTGAGGAAGCCGCCTCCCTGCAGGACCCCGGCGCCATCTTGGATCCGGGGACCTGGAGGGAGGACGGACCCTCGGAACAGCGCGACACATCGCGCTGCTCTGAGGGTTTCAGGGGGGCGCGCAGGGAGCCCCCTGCCTGCGCGATCCTCCCCTGTGCCCCGGGCACACCGCGATCATGTTTGATCGCGGTGTGCTAGGGGTTAATGTGCCGGGAGCGGTCCGTGACCGCTCCTGACACATAGTGCTGGGTGTCAGCTGTGATATACAGCTGACACCCGGCGGCGATCAGCTACGCTCCCCCCGGGAGCGCAGCTGATCGCCTATGACGTACTATTCCGTCCATGGGAATTAGGTCCAGGGTCACATGGACGGAATAGTACGTCTGATGGCAGAGAGGGGTTAAGGATAGGAAAAAAAATATTTCCCTCACAACAATAACTTTTCTTCTACTATTTTTTTCTGTTGCCATTTTTAAATAGTTAGCTCCCTCCCCATTTATAATAATTGTAGACCCTAATAGATTTTTTTAATTTATTATTAAATAGGTTGGATCATACAATTTGAATTATAATTTGACATTGCGAGTCCTGTTCAGTTGACTGAGACTGAGCTGTAATACCAAAAACAACCAATGGACAGTGGCGATTTTGTAAAATACCGCATATACTCATGTATAAGCCGACCCATGTATAAGCCGACCCCCCTAATTTTGCCACAAAAAAATGGGAAAACTTATTGACTCGCGTACAAGCCTAGGGTGGAAAATGAGGCAGCTACTGGTAAATTACAAAAATAAAAATAGATACCAATAAATGTAAAATTAATTGAGACATCAGTAGGGTAAAGGTTTTTGAATATCCATATTGAATCAGGAGCCCCATATAATGCTCCATACAAAATACTCCCCATATGCTGCTCCATAAAGGTTATGCCCCCAGAAGATGATCCATAGAATGGGCCCCATATGGTGCTCCACAGATTATGCCCCCATATGCTGCACAGATTACGCCCCATATGCTGCACAGATTATGCCCCCATATGCTCCACAGATTATGCCCCATATGTTCCACAGATTATGCCCCATATGCTCCACAGATTATGCCCCATATGTTCCACAGATTATGCCCCCATATGCTCCACAGATTATGCCCCCATATGTTCCACAGATTATGCCCCCATATGCTCCACAGATTATGCCCCCATATGCTCCACAGATTATGCCCCCATATGTTCCACAGATTATGCCCCATATGCTCCACAGATTATGCCCCCATATGCTCCACATAATATGCCCCCATATGTTCCACAGATTATGCCCCATATGCTCCACAGATTATGCCCCCATATGCTCCACAGATTATGCCCCCACATGCTCCACAGATTATGCCCCCATATGCTCCATGGATTATGCCCCATATGCTCCACAGATTATGCCCCCATATGCTCCACAGATTATGCCCCATAGTATACGTCCCTTATGCTGCCGCGCTGCTGCAAAAAAATGACATACTCACCTCTCGTCACTGGGGGCCAGGTGCCGGTGTCCTGAGCAGGTGGTGACACCGGCGCGCTATGGGGGCCAGGTGCCAGTGTCACCGCTCACTCAGGACCCCGGCACCTGCAATATTTACCGATCCCCGGTCCACCGCTGCACGCTGCTTCATCATTCCGGATCCTCGGCAGAGAATGATCAGGCAGAGGGCGCAGAGCGCACTAACGACGTCATCGCGCCCTCTGCCTGATCATAACAGCAAGAGGACGCGAGGACACAGAGGGGAGCAACAGTGGCACGGGGACAGGTAAATATCGGTATACTCACCCCTCCGCCGGCATGGTCTCTGCAGCCTCTCCTCTTCTCCTGCTATCTCCGTCAGCTCTTCCTTCCTACAGCGGTCATGTGGTACCGCTCATTAAAGTCATGAATATGTGCAGGAGATCATCAGAGAAGCAGTGGGGCTACAGAGACGCGCTGGCGGAGGGGTAAGTATGATCTGACACCCCCGCCATATATGACTCGCGTATAAGCCGAGAGGAGGACTTTCAGCCCTAAAAAATGGGCTGAAAATCTCGGCTTATACACGAGTATATACAGTAATAGCCATTTTCTCTAGGCTCATGTAATTTTTAGCAAAAAAAAATTAAAGTTAAACTTTGACTGGAGTTTAGGCTTCTAACCCACCTTAAAAGTTTCACTAAATGTCAGCAATCAACTTCTCAAACACTTCTGCTGAAGCTAGTATTTTCTAATTCGCCTTTAATATCCTTTTCAAGGAAAACAACAGAGCAGAATCAACAAATACCTTCAAAAGATCTCAGATCTCAGGATTGCCAGAGACTTCGGGGTAATTTGGGGATGATTATTGTACGTAGAATGTGAGCAAATAGTTTATTTTCTGCTTTTACCAGAAGTTTGTTTAAAGGGACTCTGTCACCCCATTTTTCGACTATAAGGTGCGGCCACCGCCATCAGGGCTTATCTACAACATTCTGTAATGCAGTAGATAAGCCCCTGATGTCACCTGAAAGAGAAGAAAAACGAGTTATATTATACTCACCCAGGGGCGGTCTGGCATCCGGTCCGGTCCGATGGGCGTCGAGGACCGGGTCCGGCACCTACCATCTTCTAGCGAAGACGTCCTCTTCTTTGCTTCCTGTCGCAGCTCCTGCGCAGGCGCACTGATCTGCCCTGTTGAGGGCAGAGTAAAATACTGCAGTGCACAGGCGCCGGACCTCGCTGACCTTTCCCAGCGCCTGCGCTCTGCAGTACTCTCCTCTGCCCTCAATAGGGCAGAGCAGTGCGCCTGCGCAGGAGCCCCCACAGGAAGCAAAGAAAAGGACGTCTTCGCTACAAGATGGGAGGCACCGGACCGGACCACGACACCCATCGGACTGGACCGGACCCCAGACCACCCCTGGGTGAGTATAACAAAACTCAATTTTCTTCTCTTTCAGGTGACATTGGGGGCTTATCTACAGCATTGCAGAATACTGTAGAGAAGCACCTGATGGCGGTGGCCGCATCTTATACTCGAAAAATGGGGTGACAGATTCCCTTTAAGGCTGCACCTTGGCGCCTTTTTAAACTGTATATCAGGCAATTTCATTAACAGCCACCTTTCATATTCAATGATAAAATGTTTCTCGAATAAATCTAAAAGTTCATTGTATGTTGACAGTATTGTTGTAGTAGGTTCGTGTTTATGATGTATACCTTCCCAATTGGTGTACAGATACAGGTAGGTCCAAAAATATTTAGACAGTGACACAAGTTTTGTGACTTTAGCTGCTTACCAAAACATATTCAAGATACAGTTACATAATCAATCTGGGCTTAAAGTGCAGACTCTCAGCTTTAATTTGAGGGTATTCACATCCTAATTGGAGTTAGGGTTTAGGAATTACAGCACTTTAACACGTAGCTGCCTCTTTTTAAAGGAATCAAAAGTAATTGGACAATTATTTCAAAAGCTCTTTAATGGGGTGCATGGGCTATTCCATTGTTAATCCATCATCAATTGAGCTGGTAAAAGGTCTGGAGTTAATTCCAGATGTGGCATTTGCATGTGGTCAAAGGAGCTACCAATGGAAGTGAAACAGACCATCATTAGCCTGAAAAATAGAAGAAATCCATCAGAGAGATAACGGAATTGTTAGAAGTGGCCAAATCAAAAGTTTGGTACATACTGCAAAAAAAGAGCCCACTGGTAAGGGAACTGAAAAAGGCCTGGATGTCCACGCAAGACAACAGTGGTGAATGATCACAAAATCCTTTCCATAGTGAAGAAAAAAACCCTCACAAGATCCATCCAAGTGAAGAAAACCCTCCAGGAAGTAGGTGTTTTAGCATCTTAGGGCCTGTGCCCACATTGCGGATTTGCCTGCGGATTTTTCCGCGCCGAAACCGCACCTCTTGGCAGAAACCGCAGGCGCGGTTTTGACGCATTTTTGGCGCGGTTTTGACGCGTTTTTTCTCATGCGGTTTTGTATGCGGTTTTTACAGCTAAATAAAGATATGTTGTTTAACAAAAAAAAAAAAAAAAAGATTTCTGATGTCATTTCTTGCCCAACCTCCTTTTTACATTTGTCCAACCCACACTCCATTACACACACACACACAGATAGAGATAGGCCGGCGTCACACTTGCGAGTGTGATGCGAGTAAGTCGCACGACTTTCTCGCATCAACACCTGGCACGGCTGCCCGCTCTCGGACCCGAGTGTGCGGCTGCATGTATTTCTATGCAGCCGCACATTCGGGTCCGAGAGTGGGCGGCCGTGCCGGGTGTTGATGCGAGAAAGTCGTGCGACTTACTCGCATCACACTCGCAAGTGTGTCGCCGGCCATAGATAGATAATAGATACCAGTAGATAGATAGATAGATAGATAGATAGATAGATAGATAGATAGATAGATAAAATGGTACATAAATAGTTAAAGACACACACGCGTACACATACACAAAATAAACACAATAGTTAATAAAAAAAAAAATATAGGAAAAAAAATGGCGTGGGCTCCCGCGCAATTTTCTGCGCCAGAGGGGGAAAGCAGACAGCCGGGGCCAATATTTCTAGCCTGGGAAGGGGTTAATACCCATGGATCTTCCCAGGCTATGAATATCAGCCCGCAGCTAGCCTTCACTGGCTATTAAAATAGGGGACCCCCCCCAAAAAAAATGACGTGGGGTCCCCCTATAATTTATAGCCAGACAGGCTAGGCAGACAGCTGCGGGCTGATATTCATAGCCTCGGAAGGGGCCATGGATATTGGCGCCCCCCCTGGCTAAAAATACCAGCACCCAGCTGCCCCAGAGTTGGTGCATCTGTACGATGCGCCAATTCCGGCACTTAGCCCCTCTCTTCCCACTCCCCTGTAGCGGTGGGATATGGGGTAATAAGGGGTTAATATCACCTTGCTATTGTAAGGTGATATTAAGCCCGGTTAATAATAGAGAGGCGTCAATAAGACGCCTATCCATTATTAATCTTATATTAATAAAGGGTTAAAAAAAACAACACACGCATAAGAATAAATTATTTTAATGAAATAAAACACAACACGGTTTTCATATCTTTATTACACACTCAGATCCAAGCGACGCCCTTGATCTCCTGTAAAAAAACGTAAAAAAATAAAACAACCGTATACTCCCTGTCCGACGCAGTCCAATTAATAACGAGGGTCCCTCGACGGTCTCCCCTATAGAACGGTGACATCGGGTGATGCCACTGCTCTGTAGGGCCTCCCAGTGATGCACTGACAGGAGACAATGGCTCCTGCAGTGCATCACTGAGTTCATTCTCTCACTTTATGGCAATGCTGCGTGGGAATTTTCTCACCCAGCATTGCCGTGAGAGAATGAACTGTAGTGACGTCATTCTCTCCCGGCGGCAAAGCGGTACACAGATGGATGGCGTCGGGGAAGAGGTGAGTATGTGCTCAATGTTATGTGTTGTATGTTACTGTATGTTATATGTTCTGTATGTCATTATATGTTCTGTATGTCATTATATGTTCTGTATGTCATGTAATTTTTTTTTTTTTTTACATTCAGCAGTGCACATTAGCCGGATGATGGGACTACTACTGTCCCATCATTGGCTAATGTGTCAGTCACTGTCACTGTAGCAGGCATAGCCGGATGGGACTTGTAGTCCCATCCGACGATGCCTGCATACACGGAGACACGGACACAGCCCCGCACACCGCCGCACATACACAGCCCCGCACACCGATCGCGCACACCGATCGCGCACACAGACCCGCACACAGACCCCCACACCGATCACGCAGACACCGGCACACAATCACCGCCCACACACACAGCGCCGCACACTATACACGCCCACGCACCGCCCACACACATAGCGCCGCACACTATTCACGCCCACGCACCGCCCACACACTTCCCTCCTCCCGAACTGCAGCGGTTTCAGCCGCAGCAAACCCGCAGATCTTTTTTAGATCTGCGGTTTTGCTGCGGAAGTGCCCGACTCAATGCAAGTCAATGGGCGCCGAACCGCTGCAGTTCCGCACAAAGAATTGACATGCTGCGGAAAATAAAACGCGGCTAAACCGCGCGTTTTTTTCCGCAGCATGTGCACAGCAGACCTGCGGTTCCCATAGGGATTCATTGGCCGTGCACTGTGCTGCGGGTTGGATGCGTTTCCGCAGCGTTAAAAACCGCAGCGGAAACGCATCTAAAACCGCAATGTGTGAACGGGGCCTAAGTCAACCATACTGAGAAGACTTCATGAGAGCAAATACAGAGGGTTCACCACAAGGTGAAAGCCATTAATCATACAAATAGAAAGGCCATATTAGACTTTGCCAAAAAAACATCTGAAGAAGCCAGACCAGTTCTTAAAAAGTATCAACTAAGATCAACCTACATGAGAATGATGGGAAGAAGGAAGTATGGAAAAAGCTTGGAACAAAACATGATTCAAAAAACACTACATCCTTTGGCATGTGCATGCATGGCTTCCAATGGCGTTTGGTCACTAGTGTTTATTGATGATGTGACTGAAGATAGAAGCAGCCGGATGAATTTTAAAGTGTACCGGGAGATACTTTCTGCTCAGATTCACCCAAATGCAGCAAGGTTGATTGGACGGCGCTGCATAGTAAAGATGGACAATGACCCAAAATTTACTGCAAAAGCAACACAGGAGTTCTAAAGGAGTTCTAAAGCAAAGAAGTGGAATATTCTGCAGTGGTAGAGTCAAGGGAGGAAACCCAGCATTTGGTGACATCCATGGCTATCAGACTTCAGGCAGTTATTGCCTGCAAATGATTCTCTACAAAGTATTAAAAATGAATATTTTATTTATGATAAAGTTAATTTGTCCAATTACTTTTGAGCCCCTGAAATATGACACAGCAATGCGACTAAATACAATATCTATAAAACATTCTATTACATACACTGTTCTTGTTATCTAGAAGTGAAACGACTGTTAATGCCTGTATGTCTCAATGGGCGTCACTCTCAGCATTAAGCCTGCCCCAGTCGTACTCTCTATAAACACCTTTGAACGTTACACTAGCCCTACTGGGGGTCACCGGTATTTCCTGCTATGCCGCAAGTCTTAGATATGCGAGTCACTAGGTATACAGTGTGTGCGTCGCACTGGCAGTCTCCATTCCCAGAAGCACGGCCCCAGCCCACACCCTGTACCTTACGTCTATGCTGGAAGTAACGGCCCCCAGGAACGGTCCTCTGCTAGAGCTGGATCATCTCCCAAGCCTGGTTCGCATCTGGTCACTGACTTCTACTGGCGCTGCTTACAGACTTCTACTGGTACTGGTCACTAACATCTATTGGTGCTGGTTACAGACATCTACTGGTGCTGGTCACAGACCTCTATTGGTGCTGGTCACAGACTTCTACTGGTACTGGTCACAGATTTATACTGGTGCTGGTCACAGACTTCTACTGGTGCTGGTTTCAGACTTCTACTGGTGCTGGTCACAGACTTTTACTGGTGCTGGTCACAGACTTCTACTGTTGCTGGTCACAGACTTCTACTGTTGCTGGTCACAGACTTCTACTGACGTTGATCACAGACTTCTACTGGCGCTGGTCACAGACTTCTACTGGTGCTGGTCACAGACTTCTACTGGCGCTGGTCACAGACTTCTACTGGCGCTGGTCACAGACTTCTACTGGTGCTGGTCACAGACTTCTACTGGCACTGGTCACAGTTTTCTACAATTTTGCCCCGCCCATTTTGGGGGGTTTAGCGTAAAATTATGTTCAATTTGCCTTTTTTTCTCAAAGGAAATAAACATGAGCATAACAAAATATGTGAAATTGCAATTATTTTCTGGGAGAAATACTTCAGTTTCTGGAACAGTTCTGCTAACACTTTTGGCCATGACTGTATATCAGAGAGCAGAACAGTGTATCTACATTTCATCTTATTGATCAGGTGAATGCGCTTTCAGTCCCATTAGTGAATCATATGCCTATACATGTTTTACTGAATAAAACAACACAGCCATGCACCCCTTTACCCTCTTATCAATATATAGCCTTCAGACTAGATTATATACAAGATGAATATATTATTGCCCACAGCTACATATATATTTATTATGTACACATTGAGCTTTACAGCCGATAATACACAGGGCATGACAGGTCGCATGAAATACAATCCAGAGTTTACATTTATAAGAGATACCAGGCTTAAGGAAGCACATAGAAACAATCCATGTTTTACACAGGCTTTCCGCCATATAACAAGACAGCTCTAGCTTCCCCTTCTAAAAAGAAGAACCCACCATGGGTGAACTACATATGCTGCATGTGACCGCATGAAACACACACCAGCCTACATCTTTTACTATCTATATGTAGGGGAGAGAGCCCCCACTGTGTGCTCAGGCCGGAACCAAGGGGGCTGTCACTTAGGTTCCCAGGGGGGGAGGTTCCTGGGGGAAGGAAAGGCAGGATGGCTGGTAGATGGTTCTGGAAGGAAAGGGGGCGGGGCGACTATAAAGAGAGCCTGGGAAATCCCTAGGAGAGACTCGATGCAGAGACTGAGGAGAAGGAAGCAGAATAACCCTGACGAGGTCTGGAGAGACAGGCAGAGCCAGAGGGCACCCGTTAGCAAGCTTAAGGACAGGAGAGGCAGGAGGACTCTGTCAGCCGCGGCCGCCACCACCACACTCCATCCCACGGTTGCGGCCTGCCCTCCTGCAGCCGCGACCGTCACTGTCTCACCGCAGCTGCGGCCTGTGTCCCATCACCTGCGGCCGCTACGGTCCCGCTCCAGCCCGCGGTTGTGGCCTATTCAACAGACTCAACAGCTGCCGCCATCTCGCCTCTTGGAGGGGTGAACTATACGCCAGAGGATTTCTCCAGGGCCTGTTGTGCCCCATCTGCGCCTGAGCGTGGGAACGCTCGAGGCTTACGGCAGCTCCTCATCAGCTGGGCCCGGCGGCTGAGATGCCGGGTGTACATCCACCGGACCACAGCTCTACAGAACGTCCGAGAAGATTAGTGACTCTCTGTTACCCGTTATTCATTACCTTAGAGCATTGGACGGCCATACCGCGGCCCTATAGGCCTTGATACTCGCCGAGTATTCGTTAGTTCGATGTATTGTGTATGGTGTACGGTTTCCCTGCACCGAGAACTAATCTTTGCCTGTTATTCATACAAAAACCCCTCTTATAAAGTTACAGTGAAAACTTGCTTAGTCTCCGACTCGTCACTGCATCCCACGTACCTGCGAATACCACATTTACACAGCAGAAAAATCAGAAGACGGGTTTAAAAAAAAAATCTCTGCAATTTATGCCCAGTGGGACTTTTCAGAGCACATATGTTGTGTTGGAAACACACGAAAAATATGTTTGCGTTGACATCTGGCCCTCTATCACTATAGATGGGGCAGGATGCTGTTGTTGTATAGAATAGCTGTCTGTACAAGAAGCAATACTTTATATGGAATATAACTGCATACACTAAAGATAGAGTATCGCTGCATTTATAGAGCAGCCTCAGCAGGCATGAATGCAAAATTGTAAAATAAAAAGCACATTGTGAGGCAATAAAGCAAGGCTGGTATTGGGACTGCACTAAATGTGATGGATAGGCCAGATGCCTGATAAGCTATCCATAAACATAGGAATCTTTATGTTTAAGGTACCTTGGGAAATTTAATTACATTCCATGGAAATTATATGCAGCTAAACTCTAACATTTTGCAAAAGTGGGGAAAAACATGCAACATAAAGTATCATGAATCTTGTGCCTTGATAGGACTTTAAGTTACAGTAGGCTACATCATTATCGGAAGTAGTCTTAATTGCTTCACATCCAGAGGGGCTCATCAAAGCAATACAGTGCATCTTAGGGGTTAGCATGATAGAAAAAATGCACTGTAAGCTATTCTGGCAAACCTTTATGTTCCTGATATCGCTTTTTAGATTCTTTCCACTTATTTACCTCTAGACTGAAGTTTAAAGTGCGGCTCATATTGTTCTTGCTAGAATGGGTTTTTTAGGATATTTCACAAAGTAAGGCATGCACTACAAATGATTGACTACTATTATCTCTAATGTGTTTGAGATAGGCTACAGTTTTAGGATGCACAATTGTTATTGATCCCATTGATCTGAATGTTTGCTTCTGTTACACAAAAGAGGATTTTGTAAAAGTAAAGGAAACTGGACAAGTGTCCACAAATTACTAACGGAGCGTGTATAATGATGGAGCCATAACCAAACTTACACCATCATACACTAACTGGGCAATACTGAAAAATATTGTGGGAGGAATTTATTAAGGGCTTTGCATCTGTTCACAGACTTAAAAAATAAGGACATTTTGGTACACAACGTATTTGCAGTAATGTTTGCACATTTTTATCCCTTCTTTCCACTTTTAACCCCTTTAAAGACTGCCGATACGCCTTTTAATGGTGGTAGATAAAGGTACTTAAATCACAGAGCCGTGAATTCACGGCGCTGTGGAAAAAGTGAATAGTGCCCCCCAGAGTCAGAATTTCTCCGGGGTCTCGGCTGCTAGGGGTAGCCGAGACCCCGAAGAACATGATTCGGGTCGGTTGCGATGTTGCAATCGCCGTTATTAACCGTATAATGGCGACCGCAAAAAAAAAAAAATAAAAGTCAGATGTGCCATTTAATTTCTCTCTCCTCTGATGTGATCTCACATCAGAGGAGAGAGAAATAGGGTCCCCCGAACCCTCCCCGGTACCTCCATAGTCCCGCCATGCCCCCATGCAGTTCTCGGGCCCGCCGCATTCTTCTTCCGGGAGAAAAGAGCGGGCGCATGAAAAATGCGCCCACTGAGATCTGCCGGCCGGCACCCGGCAACAATAGGAAGATTATTCCTATTGGTTCATTTTGGTAACTGTGATAAACGCACACGCCCCAGGAAGAAGCAAGTTGGCGAAACGGCACTCGTCGGGCTGGGTGGGGAGCCTTCCAGCCTTCATTTCTTGTGCACTGTCTGTGACCTTTTCCTCCTCCTGCAATATCAAGGTATTTGCCCTATGGTGTCTCATATTTACTCCTACATGAAGCAATTCCATGTTTGGTACATTCTCTTATTATCCTGAGTCAGAGCAATTCTTTTATCACAATATATTAGTGCTGTTTGCACTTGGTGAGTAATTCAGCAAAATCTATATTGCCTTACCACCGCTCTTTTCAATTTACAATATATGCTAGTATATGTGAGGTATTGTATTCCTGGACCCTACACTTTCTTATATTGCTTCAAGTGTCCTGTTTGACACCAGCCGTTTAGCAGGGAATCTTTTTGTGTTAACATCTTCAGAGCCATTTTGATCTTTATATAACCCTCCCTGGTTTATAGGCTATTACACCTTATAAAATATCCTGCATTTTTTGCATCTTGCACTGTTGCACCTTATGCCTTTATGATGATTGGATAATAAACAATTTTGCACTTTATTAATTTCTGGACTATAGTATGCAATGATATGACCATATATATGACAATATATGATATATAATGTAATTTTGCATATCATCTATTTTTCCAGCAAATTTTTTTGCCCATTCCATCCAGGGTGGTGGCTGGTACACTAAAACTCCCCCCCTTTTCTCTCATTTGGAGGTCCATTTTTGTCCTTTTTTTTTTAGTTTTGTTTTGTTCTACTATTTAATATTGTTAATAAATTGATTCTTTTAACACTATTCTTGTTTCCTTTCACTTCATATCTTTTATGACCTGTTCCATAATTGATTATTGTGTATTAGGGTTAGGAATTAGCCTAAAGTGAGTTGGGCTAAAGTGTTAGGGTTAGGGTTAGGCTAAAGTGAGTTGGGCTAAAGTTTTAGGGTTAGGGTTAGGCTAAAGTGAGTTGGGCTAAAGTTTTAGGGTTAGGGTTTGGGTTAGGGCTGGGATTGGGGTTGGGATTAGGGTTAGGGTTGGAATTAGGGTTAGGGGTGGGTTGGGGTTAGGTTTGTGGTTAGGGTCATGGTTAGGGTGGGATTAGGGTTAGGGTTGTGATTAGGGTTATGGTTAGGTTTGGGATTAGGGTTAGGGGTTTGTTGGGGTTAGAGTTGTGATTAGTGTTATGGTTAGGATTGGGGTTGGGGTTATTAGTGTGAGTTGCACTTAGTACCAGGGCAATGGGGTACTCGGCACCGAGCCCGTGAAAGTCTATGGGATTTGTCACTGGCAGCAGGACTCGGTCCGTGGCCCTGGGCACTCATACAATGGAGGGGGATATTTACAGGGATTTATAGGTAGTTCGTGAGCCACCTGTGGTCTCTGGTCAATTGTACCAGCGCTGCTATAAGGGTCCTCACAGGGGATGTTATGGGGGGAGCTGGGTGGTAGGTCTCCCACAGGTGAGACTGGTCCCTGGAAGTCTATGGTGATGATGCAGGGTGTAGATAAGAATTCAGTCACACACAATGCAGCTTCTTTTCATACCTTTTACTGGTAGATGGTTCAAGCAGGTCCGGGGAGCTGGTCGGGGTGGAGAGTGCACATTCGGGTAACCGCTGAGCAGGTTAGAGGCCTCCTTTACTTCCATATACATGTGAGTCCAACTTGCGTGAAGCGAAGTTAACTCTGAACTCTCCAGCTTTCTCAGTAGCTGTAATGCCCGGCCAACATTGTGGTGGAGCCTTCTAAGTGGTGAGAACTAAGTCCTTACTTTTGTCTGCGCTTGACTCAAAGTCCCGTTCTCCCTGACTCCGGTTACGTATTGACGCTTTGGGCTGCACTCTGCGACCTGTAGTCCAGATGCCTCCGGTTTTTCTTGTTACTAAGCTTGAAACTCTAGCAACGCCTCGGACCCCGGTGTCCGGCAATTTAGTGCAGGTAATCCAATACCTGTTGTATTCTCTGTCTTCTCCACTGCGCCCTTCGCCCTGCTTCCGCTCTTAACATAAGCACTTGTAGCTTTCGATGGCGAGGTCAGCTTCTCTAGGGCTCGCTGAGCAGCCCTCAGTATTCTAAGTCCGATGGACTGACACTGAACTGATCTGTCCGAAGACAGGAACAGACTCTACTGCTCTCCTCCTAGGTTGACTGACTCTCCTCCTATTGCTACGTGTCACTCCCTCCTATATCTCAGATGGGTGTGTCTGAAAGAGTGAGTGGCAGTGAATGCATATCAAGCGTTGCGATTACCTTCCTGTGCACTCTTCCTGGATTTTATGTGTGCCTTACATAGCTGGGCCACACATCCCCCTTGGTTAAACACAGCACTCCCGGGCTGTAAAGAGAAAAAGAAAACATTTTGTTTTGCATTAAACATCAACATTTTTAACTCTTCCCATCCGGGAGGTAAGGCTTCTTGAACGTTACATTTGTACAATGAAGAATACAAAAGTATCAAAATATCAAGACATGCTCATAAATACAGGATACTTGTGGAGGACCCGCACCAAAAACCTCCCACGTGGGTCCTGGGTGGGCTGCAGGACTTCTGACTGCAGACCTCACTCTAGGCCCCACCATACGGGTTTTTCTTCAGAGGTAGATAGATAGTATGGTTTCGTGTAAAACCAAGATAATGCACCGTAGCGCAACTATTTACATAGCAATTTCTTGGCTGGATAGTCCACAGCCTCTCAGTCCCTTGGCATGGTAAAAAGACACATAGATAAATATAAATTTAGAAATCAAGTACTCACATATATCTCAATAACTCACTTTACTTGCTTTACCCAACCGGGGTATTTATGCAACTATGCAATCTACACATTTACTTTTTAACTTTTCAAATCCTTTAACCTTGTACCAGCCAGGGTATTCTACTCAATATGTAAAACATCATCATACACAGCAATAAAGTGCAAATTGGCAAATCTTCTTTTATCAACTTTTTACAATTCTTGGATACGGTAAACCCCTGTCTGGGTCCTACCGGTCTTCACTTTTCTTGCTAATTTCGATAAACGTCTTCACTCCTGGGGCTGGAACGACGCGATGTTCCTTAGAACACATTACAAACAAGTCATGGCCTGCTATGAGCGTTTGAGTGGCCACAGTTTCATTTTAACGATGGACCAACGGGTACTTCATTTCTGTAAGACGCTTGATGGCGTCGCTGCAGGGGCCACAGTAACTTGCGATGCTGGTTGCATTGCTGGATAGTCGCAGGGGGTGATGCAAAGTGGGTCGCAGATTGCGATGCACGAGTAGGTCGCGATTGCGATGCAGAGTAGGTCCCGATTGCGATGCAGAGTAGGTCGCCGATTGCGATGAGTATGCAGGGGGCGATGCAGGGGCACGGCCTGGTGCGGTGAGAGCCTGGGACTGGGACGCCTCGGTATTGTGTACGGTACCGGCGTCGGGGACGGGGTCACTGACGATGGAGACGTTCAGGGCATACCACCCCTTTAAACCCCAGTGACGTGTGTAACTCACTATGTCCCCATTTATCAGGTCCCTCCCAGGATGACCGATGGGCAGGTGGGGACTCCACGTCCCGGCGGCTCACAAGACCCCCGGATAGAGGCCCGGCTCGCGGATAAAGCCCCAGCCCTTGCGGAGCTGAACATCAGTAACGCACCCCTGCCGCCGCGGTTCCCGTCGGGTACCTTTATCTCGGCGGACGGTTTCCTTATCAGCGATGAACTCCTCATTGCTGTTTTTTGTCGGGACCGCTGTATGTTTTCTTCTTCCTCCTGTGCTGTCTCACTCTCTCGCAGTGCTGCCAGGCGTTTCCGGTTTGGAGGTCGTAAGTCACGTCGTCCAGACGCTCCATCTACATCCAGTCGTTTCCGGCAATGACGGCTGGGACCCCTCTGGTGACCTTACCGGGGAACCGTACTCCGCTGTGGCCTCCTGGCCTGGTGGCACTCGGACCGGGCAGGACCTCCTCAGCTCCTTCTCCTCCACCTCCGCATCGGTGGGATCAGGTACAGCACTCTTGGGGCAGCCTCCGGTTGCTCTTTAGCCTTCTCAGCAGGGAACTTGGGAAATCAGGAGACGGCGTTAGGCTTGTGGGAGAGAACACTGCGTCCCACAGCAGCCGCTGTGTCTGGGCACGCCAGCGTCTCTCCGTCTCCTGCAGATCTGCATGACTCTGGATCATTCTTCTTAGCTCCGCGTTCTCCTTCTGCAGCTCCATTATAGCGGGGTCAGTGTCCGATCTGGGGACAGCTCCGGCACAGGTAGGGAATCTTCCGGTAAGCAGGACTTGTATGCCTCCGGTCCTCTGCACAGATTCTCCTGTCCTTCTGCCATCTCGTCCAGGCCAGACTGTAGTTTCCATCAGGAACAGTCCGGTCTCTTCCGTGGAGGGGGATTTGCGTTCCTCCTCTTCCATAGAGGATGAAGAGGAGGCGGATTTCTTTAGCAGTGGGGCAGGACCGCACATTATAGTAGCATTTGGAGAGGGCGGCCATAACTTTCGCGCCTCAGGGGGGTAACGCCCACGAATGCACGCCACCTTCTTCACCAGCGCCTCAGGGCGCCAACTTGGCGGTAAAATGGCGGTATTTGGCGCCAAATGCAGCAAACAGTCTTTTTCACCAAACAGTCAATATAGGCACACAGGACTCACAATTGCAAGTTTCGCACTGTTCGTGACGCAAAGATGAGTCGCACTTAGTACCAGGCAATGGGGTACTCGGCACCGAGCCCGTGAAAGTCTATGGGATTTGTCACTGGCAGCAGGACTCGGTCCGTGGCCTGGGCACTCATACAATGGAGGGGGATATTTACAGGGGATTTATAGGTAGTTCGTGACGCCACCTGTGGTCTCTGGTCAATTGTACCAGCGCTGCTATAAGGGTCTTCACAGGGGATGTTATGGGGGCAGCTGGGTGGTAGGTCTCCCACAGGTGAGACTGGTCCCTGGAAGTCTATGGTGATGATGCAGGGTGTAGATAAGAATTCAGTCACACACAATGCAGCTTCTTTTCATACCTTTTACTGGTAGATGGTTCAAGCAGGTCCGGGAGCTGGTCGGGGTGGAGAGTGCACATTCGGGTAACCGCTGAGCAGGTTAGAGGCCTCCTTTACTTCCATATACATGTGAGTCCAACTTGCGTGAAGCGAAGTTAACTCTGAACTCTCCAGCTTTCTCAATAGCTGTAATGCCCGCCAACATTGTGGTGGAGCCTTCTAAGTGGTGAGAACTAAGTCCTTATTTTTGTCTGCGCTTGACTCAAAGTCCCCGTTCTCCCTGACTCCGGTTACTATTGCGTTTGGGCTGCACCTGCGACCTGTTCCGAGCCCCCGGTTTTTTCTTTTACTAAGCTTAAAATTTAAAGCAACCCTCGGACCCGGTGTCCGGCAATTAGTGAGGTAATCCAATACCTTTGCACCTTGTCTTTCCACTGCGCCCCTTGCCCTGCTTCCCGCTCTTAACATAACCTTGTACTTTCGAGGGAGGTCGCTTTCTCTGGGCTCGTGAGGCCCCCCAGTACCTCTAACCCCCCGACTGGACTGAACGAACTGACTGTCCGAAGACAGGAAACAGACTCCACTCTCTCCCCCTAGGTGCGATCTCCTCCTTTTGCTAGTGTCACTCCTCCATACTCAATGGGTTGTTTTGGGGGGAAAGGTGGAGTGGCAGTGAATGCATTCAAGCGTTGCGATTACCTTCCTGTCACTCTCGGATTTTATGTGTCCTTACATGCTGGGCCAACATCTGCGTTTGGGGGTTGGATGGGTTAGAATAGGGGGATTTCCCTGTTTAGGTACATCGGGGGTCCCAAACGAACACGTGCCACCATTGATCCTATTCAATCATGCGTTCAAAAAGTCAAACGGTGCTCCTTGCTTTGAGCTCTCGTGCACCCAAACAGTGGTTTAACCAAATATGGGCTCGGTTATCAGGCAAGTTGCACACCCTTTGGGGGTCCGTTTTCTTTTCCCTTTTGGGGAAAATAAAAAAATGGGGCTTAAAAAAAACGATTTTTGTGTAAAAAAAAAAGGTTTTTTTTATTTTCACGGCGGCGTTATAAACTTCGTGAACACTTGGGGGTTCAAAGTGCTCACCACACACATGTCCGAACCACTCCATCAAATCTGCATTCCCAACGGCGCCCTTCCCTTCCGACTTGCAACGCCCAAACAGTAGTTCCCCCCCACTTATGGGGTATCAGCTGCTCGGACAAATTGCAAACTCTTTGGGGGTTAATTTCTCCTGTTCCCCTTGGAAAATAAAAATTGGGGGCTAAAAAAACATTTTTGTGTAAAAAATATGTTTTTTTATTTTCCGGCTCTACTTTATAAACTTCGGTAAAGCATTGGGGTTTGAAATGGAGTCACTTGTGAGGGTTTCCACTGTTTAGGCACATCAGGGGCTCTCCTAACGTGACATGGCATCCGATCTCAATTCACCAATTCTGCATTGAAAAAGTCAAACGGCTCTCCTTCCCTTTCAGCTTGCCGTGACCCAAACAGTGTTTACCCCACTATTGGGCATCGGTGTACTCAGACAAGTTGCACAACAACTTTGGGGGTCCCATTTTCCGTTACCCTTCGGAAAATAAAAAAATGGAGGCTAAAAAACGATTTTTGGGGAAAAAAAAAGATTTTTATTTTCACGGCTCGGCGTTTTTTACTTCTGTGAAGCACTTGGGGGTTAAAAGTGCTCCCCACACACATGATGCCCAGACCACCTTCAAAGTCTGCATTCCACAACGGGGGCCCTTTCCCTTCGAGCTCTGCCAAGCGCCCAAACAGTATTTTCCCCCCACTTATGGGGTATCAGCATGCTCAGGCAAATTGCACAACCCCTTTTGGGGGGGTTCTAATTTCTCCTTTTCCCCCCTTGGGAAATAAAAAATTGGGGGCTAAAAAATCATTTTTGTGTAAAAAATATGTTTTTTTTATTTTCCACGCTCTACTTATAAACTTCGGTGAAGCATTTGGGGTTGAAATGGAGTCACTTGTGAGGGTTTCCACTTTTTAGGCACATCAGGGGGTCTCCTAACGTGACATGGCACCGATCTCAATTCCACCCAATTTGCATTGAAAAGTCAAAGGCTCTCTTCCCTTTCAAGCTCTGCCGTGCACCCAAACAGTGGTTTACCCCACATATGGGGCATGGGTTTGTACTCAGGACAAGTTGCACAACAACTTTGGGGTCATTTCTCCTGTTACCTTGGGAAAAAATAAAAAAATGAGGCTAAAAAAGTTTTTGGAAAAAAAAAAGTTTTTTTATTTTCACGGCTCGGGTTTAAACTTCTGTGAAGCCTTGGGGTTCAAAGGCTCACCACAAAAACATATGCCCGCAACCACTCCTCAAAGTCGCTTCTAAAACGGCGTCCTTCCTTCCGAGCTTCCAGCGCCCAAACATTTTTTTCCCCCCCCTTAGGGGGGATCGCATTGGAAAAATTGAAACACTTTGGGGGGTTAATTTCCCCTTTTCCCCCTTGGGAAAAAAAAAAAATTGGGGGGCAAAAAAATCATTTTTGTGTAAAAAATATGATTTTTTATTTTCCCCTCATTATAAACTTGGTAAAAGCATTTGGGGTGAAAGGGAGTCACTTGTGGGGGTTTCCACGTTTGGGAAATCGGGGGGCTTTCCTAACGGGGACTGGCACCCGATCTAAATTTCCCAGCAATTTCTGCATTTGAAAAAGTCAAACGGCTCTCCTCCCTTTCCCAAAGCTCTCCCGTGCGCCCAAACAGGGGTTTAAAACCCCCAATATGGGGTTCGGCAATTCAGGAAAAATTTCAAACAAATTTTTTGTTCATTTTCTTTTTTAACTTGTGAAAAAAAAAAAAAAAAGGGTTCTGAATAAAAGGTTGTAAAAAAAATTAAATTTTTCTTTTTTTTTCCCCATTGCGTGGGGTTGTAAAGCATGTAAAGGGTTAATAAACTTTTGAATATGGGTTAACAACCCTTTAGGGGTCAGTTTTTTGAATGGTGTCACTTTTGGGTATTTTTTGGTTTTTTGTCATGTACAACGTCAAAGTGAATTAAATGTGAGGTGGGTCCCTAAAAAAAGGTTTTGTAAAGTTTGTTGTAAAATGAGAAATCGATGTCAACCTTTTGGGTATTTTTGGTATTTTCTGTCATGTACACCGCTCAAAGTGGCTTTAAAAATGTAGGTGGTCCCTAAAAAAATGGTTTTGTAAATTTTGTTGTAAAAATGAAAATCGAGGTCCATTTTTTTTTGTTAGGGGAAATAGGCTTAAAAGCCCATAATTCCTAACAAAAAAAAAAATGTTTCCAAATTGTGTGATGTAAAGTGACATTTGGGGAAATGTTATTTATTAAGTATTTTGCGTGAATTTCTCTTGATTTAAGGGCTAAAATTAAAAGTTTGAAAATTGCTAAATTTTAAAAAATTTTCGCCATATTTCCATTTTTTCATAATAAACAAGTTATATGAAGAAATTTTACCACTAAATGACCAATATGTCACTAAAAAAACCTTTCAGAACGGGGGATCCGTTAAAGAGTTCCAGGTTAAAACCTCATAAAGTGAAGTGGTCAGAATTGTAAAAATTGGCCCGGTCATTAACGCAAATTGGCTCTGTCATAAGGATTAAATGTGGGGGGGGGAAAACGTGGGTGAATTTAAGGATCAGAACCCTGATTTGTGCAACTACTTAGTAAAAATTATGGCTAAAAATATCTCCCTGGTTTTGACCCGTTCTCTAGACCGGGCACTTTAAGTTGTGGTTACAAAATCTGAGGCTCCGTGCACACACAGAATCTCAAGGCCGGGGTGGTGATTCTTTTTAAAAGTTGGGGAGTAATACAGGGCCATTATACTCTTGTTATAATTTTTGGGTCCATTACTATACGCTTTGGGGCTAACGCAGGGACCCATTATACAGCTTGGGGATAAGTAGGGGCCATTATACAACTTGTGTATAAGCAGGGTCCATTTTTATAGCTTGGGGACTATGAAGGGGTTTATTATTCAGTTGAGGACTAAGTGGGGGCCATTATATATTGCTGTCTATGACTGGCCATTTCAGTTGGGAAATATTCAGGGCTTTTACCGCTTCAGGACTATTGTTGGGCCATTATTCAACTTGGAAAATTGGGGAAACATTACACAGTTAGAGACTAAGGGTACTGCCACACTAAACAAACCGCTGCGAACAAAACGACCTACTAATGGATCGCTAGGCGGGATTGTTTTATATGCTAAGTGCGGCCACATTTTCGAAAGTTAACGACCTATCGCCGTTAGCGACTTTTAACGACTTTTGCGGTACAAAAGTACGCTAAATCGCTAAGAAAAGGTGCCCACTAGCGATATATTTCTTCCCAGGGGCGCCGCGATAAAATAAGGGTCCGGAGCGATTCCAGCGCGAGCGGATCACGCAGAAGCTCGCGCTGGAGCTGCCGCCTGAACAACATCGCTAACGGGATCGCTAAATAGTGACGTTTTTTAGCGATCCCGTTAGCGATATTGTTCAGTGTGGCATACCCTTAATGCAGGGGCCACTATACAGCTTGAGGACTAATGTAGGGGCCACTATACAGCTTGTGGAGTGATGCGGGGGCCATTATACAATGTGGGATCTAATGTGGGGCCATCATACAGCTTGAGGACTAATGTGGGGACCATTATACAGCTTGGGGACTATTGAAGGGTTCATTATTCAGCTTGAGAACTAATGTGGGGGCCATTATATAGCTTGCGGTCTAATTCAGGGGCCATTATATAGCTTGGAGACTAATGCAGGGGCTATTATACAGCTTCAGGACAAATGTCTGGGCCATTATTCAACTTAGAACTAATGTGAGGAACATTACACAGATTAGAGACTAATGCAGGGGCCACTATACAGCTTGAGGACTAATGTAGGGGGCCATCACACAGCTTGAGAACTAATGTGGGGACCATTATACAGTGTGGGATCTAATGTGGGGGCCATTATACAGCTTGTGAACTAATGCAGGACCATTATACAGTGTGGGATCTAATGTGGGGGCCATTATATAGCTTGTGGACTAATGCAGGGGCCATTATACTATGTGGGATCTAATGTGGGGCTATTATACAGCTTGTGGACTAATCCAGGACCATTATACAGTGTGGGATCTAATGTGGGGGCTATTATACATCTTGTGGACTAATCCAAGACCATTATACAGTGTGGGATCTAATGTGGGGCCATTATACAGCTTGTGGACTAATGCGGGGACCATTATACAGTGTGGGATCTAATGTGGGGCCATTATACAGCTTGTGGACTAATGCAGGGACCATTATACTATGTGGGATCTAATGTGGGGGCCATTATATAGCTTCTGGACTAATGCAGGACCATTATACAGTGTGGGATCTAACGTGGGGGCCATTATACAGCTTGTGGACTAATGCGGGCGCCATTATACTATGCATACATTGCTAGAGATTGATCATTGAAGAGATCACCCTGGATATACAGTCATGGCCAAAAGTTTTGAGAATGACACAAATATTATATTTTCACATGATCTGCTGCCCTCTGGTTTTTATGTGTGTTTGACAGATGTTTTTTCACAGACAGAAATATAATTGCAAACATATGAGTAACAAAAGCTTATATTGACAGGTAGAATGAGTTAATGCAGCAAGTTAATATTTGCAGTGTTGACCCTTCTTCTTCAGGACCTCTGCAATTCTCCCTGGCAAGCTCCCAATCAACTTCTGGACCAAATCATGACTGATAGCAGTCCATTCTTGCACAATCAATGCTTTCATTTTGTCAGAATTTTTAGGTTTTTGTTTGTCCACCTGTTATGTTTTGGTAGCTGAGGAGAGCAGGCAAAAACAGCAATACACCAGAGAGGTTGGAATCTACTGGATTGCAGTACCCTGACTAACCACCACAACTAAAGGCAGCTGTGGAGCGTTCCTACGTTGGTCCTAGACGCCTCGTCACAGCCTGAGAGGTTAACTACACCTAAAGATAGAAAGAGGAAAGATATCTGACCCGGAGCAGATCCCCAAAGAACATAGGAAGCCCCCAAACATGTAATGGCGGTTAGACAAGAGGAAATACAGACACAGACAGAAAATAGTATGAGCAAACGCTGGAGCAAAATCTGCCTAGACTGAAAAGGATAGGAAGGATACTTACTGCAATCCAAAAAAAACCCTAAAAAAAGCCAACGCTACTAATTGCAAAAACACCTGAGATCACACGACCTCTACCACCTAAATTAGTTCTCTGGTGTAACAAAACTAAGCCAGCCACTGAAAGAACTGGAAAAGGCAAATGAACAAACAATGGCTCCAGAGGAACCGAGAGGAGCCCAAGCCCCCCGGGGAGGGGAACCTGGCCAACCCCACAGAAATGCAGAGAAATATGCAAATGGCAAGCACAAAAACAAAAAACAGAAAATATCTTATCTGAGAGCAGGAGAAGAGGCAAGACTCAGCAAGCTTCCAAGTGAACCAGGAAACAACGTTGAGACAAGAACAATTGATAACCGGCAACCATGATGGGAGGGAACCTCCCTTATATCCAGCCAGTCTGTGATTCCTGATTGCCAATCCTCATTGAATGGTTCAGTACTGTTTGTAACCACCAGAGGGAGCTTCTGCTCAGAATTCATTTCTAAAACATTCACAACAGTACCCCCCTTGAGGAGGGGACACCGAACCCTCATTTGTGCAACCAGGTCAGTCAGGATGAGCTCTGTGATACGCACGGATCAGTCTCCTAGCATGGATGTCCAAAGCAAACACCCAAGAATTGTCCTCCTGACCATAACCTCTCCACTTAACCAAATACTGGAGTTTCCGTCTAGAAAAACGAGAATCCAATATTTTCTCAACCACATACTCCAGATTGCCCTCAACCAAAACAGGGTCAGGAGGCGCAGCCATATTAACCACTGGCTCGACAAACCTCTTCAATAAGGACTTGTGGAACACCTTATGGATCTTAAATGTCCCTGGAAGAAGCAAGTGAAAGGAAACAGGATTAAGAATCTCCATGATCTTATAAGGTCCAATGAACCTAGACTTAAACTTAGGAGATGCAACTCTCATAGGGATATTTCTTGAGGACAACCAGACCAAGTCCCCCACTTTAAACCGAGGACCATCAGTCCTATGCCGGTTGGCAAACTGCTGGGCCTTCTCCTGAGAGAGGGACAACCTCTCCACTACCTGGTCCCAAATCTGCTGCATTCGCTCCACAACAGAGTCAACACCCGGACAGACAGAAGCCTCCGTCTGTCCCGAAGAAAATCGAGGTGAAACCCAAAATTGCAGAAAAATGGAGACATCAAAGTGGCAGAGCTTGCTCTATTATTAAGAGCAAACTCAGCCAAAGGCAAAAAAGAGACCCAGTCATCTTGATCAGCAGACACAAAGCATCTCAGATAAGTCTCCAATGTCTGGTTTGTTCTCTCAGTTTGTCCATTGGTCTGAGGATGAAAAGCAGAGGAGAAAGACAATTGAACACCAAGTTTAGAACAAAAAGTCCTCCAAAATCTGGAAACAAACTGGACTCCTCTGTCAGACACAATGTTCTCAGGAATGCCGTGTAACCGAACCACGTGCTGAAGGAACAAAGGCACCAATTCGGAGGAGGAAGGCAACTTAGGTAGTGGCACAAGATGTATCATCTTGGAAAACCTATCACAAATCACCCAGATAACGGTCATTCTCTGAGAAACAGGGAGGTCGGAAATAAAATCCATAGAGATATGGGTCCATGGTCTCTTGGGCACAGGCAATGGCATCAACAAACCACTAGAGCGAGAGCAAGGCTTGGAGCGAGAGCAAGTCCCACAGGACTGCACAAACTCCCTGACATCACGAGACAAAGTAGGCCACCAAAAGGACCGACTCACCAAGACTCTTGTACCAAAAATTCTGGGATGACCGGCCAACGCGGAACAATGAATCTCAGACATCACACTCTTCTTCCACTGGTCTGGGACAAAATTTCCCAACAGGGCAGCACTCGGGTTTATCCTCCTGACACCCTTCCAGAGCCAGTCTCAAATTGGGCGAGATGGCGGAAAGAACTACACCCTCTTTCAAAATAACAGCAGGATCAGATAACTCAGGAGAGTCCGCAAGGAAACTCCTCGAGAGGGCATCCGCCTTAACATTCTTAGTGCCAAGAAGAAAGGAAACCACAAAATTAAAACGTGTGAAAAAAAAAAAGGCCCACCTGGACTGTCTAGGATTAAGTCACTTGGCTGATTCCAGATAAACCAGATTCTTATGGTCCGTGAGGACCACCACCTGATGTTTGGCTCCCTCCAGCCAATGTCTCCACTCTTCAAAAGCCCACTTCATGGCCAATAACTCCCGATTACCCACGTCATAATTACGTTCAGTTGGAGAAAATTTTCGAGAGAAAAAAGCACAAGGGTTACTTTTAGATGTCTCAGGATCTCTTTGGGACAAAACGGCACCTGCCCCAATTTCAGAGGCATCAACCTCCACCTGAAATGGCAGAGAAACATCAGGCTGCCGTAGAACAGGAGCAGAAGTGAATCTCTGCTTAAGTTCCTGAAACGCAGAGACTGCCTCAGGAGGCCAATTCACCACATCAGAACCCTTTTTGGTCAAATCAGTCAATGGTTTAACAATAACAGAGAAATTACCAATACATTTACGATAAAAATTGGCAAAACCCAAGAATCTCTGAAGAGCCTTTAATGAAGTAGGTTGGACCCAATCACAGATGGCCTGAACCTTGACCGGGTCCATTTCAATAACAGATGGAGACAAAATGAATCCCAGAAATGAGATCCTCTGTACGCCAAAAAGACACTTTGATCCTTTCACATACAGAGCATTCTCTCTCAACATCTGGAACACAGTCCGAACATGTTTCACATGAGAGTCCCAGTCATTGGAAAAAATCAAGATATCATTCAAATAAACAATCAGAAATTTATCCACAAAATCCCTGAAAATGTTATTCATGAAGGACTGGAAGATGGAAGGAGCATTAGTGAGCCCAAAGGGCATCACCTGGTACTCAAAATGCCCCTCTGGGGTATTAAATGCCGTCTTCCATTCATCCCTGTGCTTAATGCCAATAAGGTTATACGCCCCCCTGAGGTCAAGCTTGGTAAACCAAGTAGCACTTTTCACCCTGGAAAACAGGTCAGAAATCAAGGGTAACGGATATTGATATTTCACAGTGATATTGTTCAAGAGACGATAATCAATACACGGCCTTAATGAACCATCCTTTTTGGCCACAAAGAAAAAACCGGCACCCAAGGGTGAAGAGGATGGTCTGATATGACCCTTCTCCAATGACTCCTTGATATAAGACCGTATAGCGTCATGTTCAGGTACAGACAAGTTAAAAAGGCGACCTTTAGGGAATTTACTACCAGGCACTAATTCAATAGCGCAGTCATAACTCCTATGGGGGCAAGGATGCAGATTTACTTTCGCTAAACACATCAGAAAAATCAGTCAAAAAGTCAGGAACATCTTGAGCCTGGGG
Source organism: Oophaga sylvatica (assembly GCA_033576555.1). Classification (NCBI taxonomy): domain Eukaryota; kingdom Metazoa; phylum Chordata; class Amphibia; order Anura; family Dendrobatidae; genus Oophaga; species Oophaga sylvatica. Next base: position 119,288,257 of record JARQOD010000001.1, on the reverse strand, counting down.
AGAGGCAGAAAAAACAGGAGTGTTGGCATTAACACATTGGCAGCCCCAACTGGTTACAGACACAGATTTCCAATCCAAAACAGGATTATGAGACTGTAACCAAGGGAAACCTAGTACAATAATGTCATGCAGATTATACAGCACCAAAAATTTGCAACTCTCCTGATGATCAGGTTCAACCCTCATTATCACCTGAGTAGAGAACTGGGGTTTATTCTCAGCCAAAGGGGTAGAATCAATCCCAGTAGGGGAATAGACTTCCGTAGAGGTATCAAGGGAAACCCACAACGTTTAGCAAAATCAAAATCCACCAGGTTAATAGCTGCTCCCGAATCAACAAAATCCTGAGCAGAAAATGTGGACAGGGAGCAAATCAGGGTAACAGTCAACAGAAATTTAGTCTGAACACTACCCAAGACAACTGAGCATGCAAAACGTCTTCCCCGCTTAGGGCAGACTGAAATAGCATGAGAGGCATCACCACAGTAGAAACATAACCCATTGCGTTTTCGAAACTCATGATGCTGTGCCCCAGAAGCCACTCTATCACACTGCATGGGTTCAGAAGCTGGTTCACAAGGCAACACTATTCCACGCATACTTCTACGCTCACGCTAACGTCTGTCAATTTGAATTGCTAATGACATAGAATCATTGAGACCAGAGGGAGCAGGGAAACCCACCATAACATCTTTTACATTCTCTGACAGACCCTTTTGAAAAAGAGCTGCCAAAGCATCATCATTCCATTTGGTCAGGACTGCCCACTTTCGGAATTTCTGACAGTACAACTCAGCGTCCTCAAGCCCCTGATTTAATGCCAACAAGGTTTTTTCAGCTTGATCAGTGACATTAGGTTCATCGTACAATAACCCCAGAGCCAGAAAAAAATGCATCAACATTACTCAAAACAGGGTCCCCAGGTGTCAGGGAAAAACCCCAATCCTGAGGATCGCCGCGCAGGAGAGAGATGACAATTTGAACCTGCTGTGCTGCGTTCCCTGAGGACTTAGGTTTTAAGGCAAAAAACAACTTACAGTTATTTTTGAAATTCAGAAATTTAGCTCGATCCCCCAAAAACAAATCTGGCATGGGGATCCTGGGTTCCACAACTGGCAACCTAGCAAGATAGGTAGCAATACTCCGAACCTCAGTGGCAAGCTGATCCACACGGCCAGACAACTGTGCAAACTCCATTGAGAAAAAAAAAAATCCTCCTCAGCACCCAGAGAAAAAGAGGGAAAAAATGCAACAAACAGAAAAAAAAATCTCTGACAACTCTGACAACCTTTTTTCTTTCCACACTATTTTTCCCTTCTGTGAGTACCATATAATTTTCAGTTTGGGCCGGTGATACTGTTATGTTTTGGTAGCTGAGGAGAGCAGGCAAAAACAGCAATACACCAGAGAGGTTGAAATCTACTGGATTGCAGTACCCTGACTAACCACCACAACTAAAGGCAGCCGTGGAGCGTTCCTACGTTGGTCCTAGATGCCTCGTCACAGCCTTAGAGGTTAACTATACCTAAAGATAGAAAGAGGAAAGCTATCTGCCCCGGAGCAGATCCCCAAAGAACATAGGAAGCCCCCAAACATGTAATGGCGGTTAGACAAGAGGAAATACAGACACAGACAGAAAATAGAATGAGCAAACGCTGGGGCCCAATCTGCCTAGACAGAAAAGGATAGGAAGGATACTTACTGCAATCCAAAAAAAACCTAAAAAAAGCCAACGCTACTAATTGCAAAAACACCTGAGATCACACGACCTCTACCACCTAAATTAGTTCTCTGGTGTAACAAAACTAAGCCGCAGCCACTGAAAAAACTGGAAAAGGCAAATGAACAAACAACAGTGGCTCCAGAGGAACCGAGAGGAGCCCAAGTCCCCCCGGGGAGGGGAACCTGGCCAACCTCACAGAAATGCAGAGAAATATGCAAATGGAAAGCACAAAAACAAAAAACAGAAAATATCTTATCTGAGAGCAGGAGAAGAGGCAAGACTCAGCAAGCTTCCAAGTGAACCAGGAAACAACGTTGAGACAAGAACAATTGATCACCGGCAACCATGATGGGAAGGAACCTCCCTTATATCCAGCCAGTCTGTGATTCCTGATTGCCAATCCTCATTGAATGGTTCAGTACTGTTTGTAACCACCAGAGGGAGCTTCTGCTCAGAATTCATTTCTAAAACATTCACAACATCCACCCGTCTCTTGATGATTGACCACAAATTCTCAATGGGATTAAGATCTGGGGAGTTTCCAGGCCATGGACCCAAAATCTCTATGTTTTGTTCCCTGAGCCATTTAGTTATCACCTTTGCTTTATGGCAAGGTGCTCCATCATGCTGGAAAAGGCATTGTTGATCGCCAAACTGCTCTTGGAGGGTTGGGAGAAGTTGCTCTTGGAGGACATTCTGGTACCATTCTTTATTCATGGCTGTGTTTTTAGGCAAGACTGTGAGAGAGCCGATTCCCTTGGCTGAGAAGCAACCCCACACATGAATGGTTTCAGGATGCTTAACAGTTGGCATGAGACAAGACTGGTGGTAGCGCTCACCTTGTCTTCTCCGAATGAGGCGTTTTCCTGATGTCCCAAACAATCGAAAAGGGGATTCATCAGAGAAAATAACTTTACCCCAGTCCGCAGCAGTCCACTGCCTGTACCTTTTGCAGAATATCAGTCTGTCCATGATGTTTTTTCTGGAGAGAAGTGGCTTCTTTGCTGCCCTCCTTGAGACCAGGCCTTGCTCCAAGAGTCTCCGCCTCACAGTGCATGCAGATGCACTCACACCTGCCTGCTGCCATTCCTGAGCAAGCTCTGCTCTGCTGGTAGCCCGATCCCGCAGCTGAAACACTTTTAAGAGACGGTCCTGGCACTTGCTGGTCTTTCTTGGGCACCCTGGAGCCTTTTTGGCAACAATGGAACCTCTCTCCTTGAAGTTCTTGATGATGCGATAGATTGTTGACTGAGGTGCAATCTTTCTAGCTGCGATACTCTTCCCTGTTAGGCCATTTTTGTGCATTGCAATGATGACTGCACGTGTTTCTTTAGAGATAACCATGGTTAACAGAAGAGAAACAATGATGCCAAGCACCAGCCTCCTTTTAAAGTGTCCAGTGGTGTCATTTTTACTTAATCATGACAGATTGATCTCCAGCCATGTCCTCATCAACACCCACACCTGTGTTAATGGAGCAATCACTGAAAAGAGGTTAGCTGGTCCTTTTAAGGTAGGGCTGCAATGATGTTGAAATGTGTTTTGGGGGATAAAGTTCATTTTCTAGCCAAATATTGACTTTGCAAGTAATTGCTGTTAAGCTGATCACTCTTTATAACATTCTGGAGTATATGCAAATTGCCATTAGAATAAGTGAAGCAGTAGACTTTGTAAAAATTAATATTTGTGTCATTCTCAAAACTTTTGTCCATGACTGTAAATGTTTACTGTTGATACTTACTATAACTCATCAGTGCTGTGATTCCTGTATGGTCCAAAGTCTGATAAAGAAAGACTGATAAAAACACCCAGCATCTGCTACCATTATTAGTCCAGGATCACACATGCGAGAAACACGGCCGAGTCTCGCATGTGAATTCCCAGCACTGGCGCCGGCACTTTGGTGAGCGGAGCGAGCGGCTGCATAGAAATACATGCAGCAGTACGCTCTGCTCCCGAATGCCGGCAGCAGTGCCAGGAATTAACATGCAAGACTCGGCCGTGTTTCTCGCATGTGTGATCCCGGCCTTAAGGACATACTTGGAGTTGTAGATACATGAGATACAAATAAATATGGGCCTGATTAAGGATTCAGCTAGTAATTTTTTAAGTACGTTATGTCATAGACCTAATGGAAAAGAGAAAACCAAAAAACAGTGGATACCAGAGCTTAATAAAATAATTAATAATTTTATAGCACAATTAAGTATTAATATCATTTAAAGACAAAAAATAATGTCAGAAAAAATGAAACTAATAAAAAAATAATAAAATATAACAGGAGTTGACACCTACGTGCCACTTCAAAACAGGAAAATAGTCTGTTAGACTAGGCAAAATAAATCAAGGCAAAATAAATAAAAAATACACAAATAATAAAATCAAGATTCAAAGTGAATACTTAATATTTAGAAAGTTCCATACTAGTTTGTTATACAGAAAAAAGGGGGTATACAATCTCAGTGACATAATGATAAACAGTATATAGAACCACACTTAAATAACACCCAATAATACAAGTATAAAAAAACATTGATAATGGTAGTGATGATGAAAATAGCTTTAAATGCACATAGTAATGAAAAATATGATTCAGGATGAATTCCCAATATAAAAAATGATTTCAATAAAGTGCACAGTGCCTCAGTGCCATACAGTATGGACAATAACCATGCTCCCAATCATATAATAGACATAATTATAAGAGCATTAGAAAAAAGGAGGCAAAAACCTAGCCAAAGGCTATACATACACTAAAAGTAAATTACAAAGGCATAAATAGACAGATAGACAGACCTGCTAATGGCGTGGAAGATGATAGACCCCAACTCGCGTTTCGCTCAATGCTTCTTCGGGGGTGTGGAAAATGGAAATGGAAAAGAGACAAATTAGCTGGGTAGAAAGGGAAAATGAGCAATTGTAAGTACACAGTGCTGTATAATAAGATGATTCCAATATATTAAAGATTATATCAGGGACTTTCTGAAAAACACAAATGTGCCTAAGCACTAGACTTGAGCGAAACAGGTCGGTCAGATTCAAAAATCGCCGACTTTCACTAAAGTCGAGTTTCGCCGAGCGAAACTCGACCATAGAGTGAAGTGGGCCATGCGGTCGTCGACCAGAGCGCCAAAGTCGGTTTTCTCATAATGCTTGCAGGCGCCTTTTCTCAGCCAATGAACAAGGACGTACACTGTGGGCAACGAGATGACATAGGCAGCGTCCACCACCATCTTAGAGAAGGGCATTGCAGTGATTGGCTTGCTTTGTGTGGCATCACAGTGGCTATAAAAGCCTTGACCGCCGACCGCCATTTTACTTCTGTCGATCTTAACAGTAGGGAGAGGTTGCTGACACTGTTTATCAGTAGGGAGAGAGTTAGGGCTGGAAACAGAAGTTCTTATGTGCTTGTGCTGATAGCAATTGTGCTGTACTGTTAGTGTGCAGTGACAGGGGAGGATTTTCTTGTGTGCAGCAGCGCTGGTTATTAGGCTGCCTGCCAGTGACAGGGGAGGACTTTCTTGTGAGCAGCAGCGCTGATTAGTAAGCTGCCTGCTAGCTGTATTGCTGTGTGTACACTGCGGTGCAGACTGCTTTTTACACAGCACTAATACTTTTATTCTTATTTTCTGCACAGTTACCGAGCGTTCCTTTTTTTCCCACACCGTATAGAGCTGTACGCTCCTCACACACTACCGTGCACCGGCTGGTGTCACGGACAAATACATGCTGACTATCTGTGTGTGATTCCAGAAATATATACGGAGATTTACAATTTTCCCCAATACTATATACACCTGGTATCTTGGGATACAGCACCCTTTTTCTGCTTTTTATATTCTGGTCTAATCCATACTGAGTATGAGAGCGTCTGTGTGTGACTCCTCAAATATATACGGAGATTGAAATTTTCCCCAATACTATATACACCTGGTATCTTCTGATACAGTACCCTTTTTATATGCTGGTCTAATCCATACTGAGCCTGAGAGCGTCTGTGTGTGACTCCTCAAATATATACAGAGATTTACAATTTTCCCCAATACTATATACACCTGGTATCTTGGGATACAGTACCCTTTTTCTGCTTTTTATATTCTGGTCTAATCCATACTGAGCTTGAGAGCGTCTGTGTGACTTCTCAAATATATACGGAGATTGAAATTTTCCCCAATACTATATACACCTGGCATCTTCGGATACAGTACCCTTTTTTCTGCTTTTTATATTCTGGTCTAATCCATACTGAGCCTGAGAGCGTCTGTGTGTGACTCCTCAAATATATACGGAGATTTACAGTTTTTTCCCTATACTATATACACTTGGCATCTTCGGATACAGTACCCTTTTTCTGCTTTTTATATTCTGGTCTAATCCATACTGAGCCTGAGAGCGTCTGTGTGTGACTTCTCAAATATATACTGAGATTGAAATTTTCCCCAATACTATATACACCTGGTATCTTGGGATACAGTACCCTTTTTCTGCTTTTTATATTCTGGTCTAATCCATACTGAGCCTGAGAGCGTCTGTGTGACTTCTCAAATATATACTGAGATTGAAATTTTCCCCAATACTATATACACCTGGCATCTTCGGATACAGTACCCTTTTTCTGCTTTTTGTATTCTGGTCTAAACCATACTGAGCCTGAGAGCGTCTGTGTGTGACTCCTCAAATATATACGGAGATTTACAATTTTCCCCAATACTATATACACCTGGTATCTTTAGATATAGTACCCTTTTTCTGCTTTTTATATTCTGGTCTAATCCATACTGAGCCTGAGAGCGTCTGTGTGTGACTCCTCAAATATATACGGAGATTGAAATTTTCCCCAATACTATATACACCTGGTATCTTCTGATACAGTACCCTTTTTATATTCTGGTCTAATCCATACTGATCCTGAGAGCGTCTGTGTGTGTGACTCCTCAAATATATACAGAGATTTACAATTTTCCCCAATACTATATACACCTGGTATCTTGGGATACAGTACCCTTTTTCTGCTTTTTATATTCTGGTCTAATCCATACTGAGCCTGAGAGCGTCTGTGTGTGACTTCTCAAATATATACGGAGATTGAAATTTTCCCCAATACTATATACACCTGGCATCTTCGGATACAGTACCATTTTTCTGCTTTTTATATTCTGGTCTAATCCATACTGAGCCTGAGATCGTCTGTGTGTGACTCCTCAAATATACACGGAGATTGAAATTTTCCCCAATACTATATACACCTGGTATCTTTGGATACAGTACCCTTTTTATATTCTGGTCTAATCCATACTGAGCCTGAGAGCATCTGTGTGTGACTCCTCAAATATATACGGAGATTTTGTCACGCTGTCTAATGATATGACTACAATGTCAGTAAACTATTTATACAGGAACCACACTCTATACAACATATAGTTTAGCAACATAAGAATGTAAGTATAAAATAGATTTACCTGACACAATATCAGCAGAACTTAGGGTTAATCTTGAGGACTAGATGTGCAGAGACGATATCAGTTGAACTCAGGGTTAATCTTGAGGACTTGATGAGCTGTAACAGGAAAGAGGAGGACCGGGGTCTAACCTGACCCTACACTGGGGTCCTAACTAATCCCTTACCTTGGAGGTACTGATAATGGTTCAGAGGTCCAAGTCTCCAGCCTAACCCTGTCTCCTATCAGACCCTGAACCCTGTAATCAGTCCTAAGAAGGATCCTGATTACCACCAAAGGGATATGGGCTGATCTCAGCTAAATACACAGATTAGACATATAAGACAGACAGGATAGCACTCTCTTGCATACACACTCAAACACCAAAGGAACATAAATGGTCTGGGAAATAAACTCTAAGCAAGTTAAGCTTAAAACAACTAAGGAGCTCTCAACTAGAGTCTATACAGATTCATTCCTATCTGTGGTCTGCATGAAGTGTTTCACTGGCAACTCCCAAAGCAGACAACCAGAAACTTAAAGGAAACCAATCAACAATAATCAATTGCAGCCGGGAGAAACTGCACTCAGTCCCAGCACCGAGCACAGACAGAATTAACTCCCTAGCTGCCAAACACAAAGAAACAGCAACTCAGCTGTGAGAAGTCAAAATGTGCAACCGCGACAATCTTCGTGGCAATGCACACATGACAGTACCCCCCCTTCTACGAGGGGCCTCCGGACCCTCAGGGCCAGGCCTGCCCGGGTGAGTTCTGTGGAAGGTCCGAACCAAACTATCTGCGTTAACATCAGACGCAGGGACCCACGTCCTCTCCTCCGGACCATACCCCTTCCAATGCACCAAGTACTGAAGGGATCGGCGATTCAGGCGAGAGTCAATGATTTTTGATACTTGAAATTCCAAGTTACCATTGACCAACACTGGAGGAGGAGGTAGAGGTGACGGTATGACTGATGCCACATACCTTTTAAGTAATGACTTGTAGAACACATTATGAATTTTAAAAGTAGAAGGGAGTTCCAGACGAAATGCCACAGGATTAATTATGGAACTGATCCTGTACGGCCCGATGAATCTGGGACCCAGTTTCCAGGAGGGCACTTTAAGTTTTATATTCCTGGTAGACAACCATACCAGATCGTTCACATTCAGATCTGGACCAGAAACTCTCCTCCTATCAGCCATACGTTTGTAACGGTTCCCCATCGTACTCAAATTATTCAATACACCTCGCCACACAGAAGCAAGTGACGACGAGAAACGCTCCTCCTCAGGAACCCCAGAAGGACCCCCCCATTGAAAGTACAAAACTGGGGATGAAAACCATATGCCCCAAAAAACGGGGACTTACCAGTGGACTCGCTCCGCCTGTTGTTAAGAGCGAACTCTGCCTGAGGCAAGAAAGATGACCAGTCCTCCTGGTTCTCCGAGACAAAACACCGGAGATATGTCTCTAAACTCTGATTCAGACGCTCTGTCTGACCATTGGTCTGTGGATGAAAAGCCGAGGAAAACGACAATTGCATCCCCCGACGTAAACAAAATGCCCTCCAAAATTTGGACACAAACTGAGACCCCCTATCTGACACCACATCAGAAGGCAACCCATGAAGTCTCACGATCTCCCTAATGAACACCTGCGCCAGAGTTTTAGCATTAGGGAGTGCGGGAAGAGCAACGAAATGTGCCATCTTACTGAACCTGTCAACAACCACCAGTATGACAGTATTCCCTGACGACGGAGGAAGATCCGTAATGAAGTCCATAGATAAATGAGTCCATGGACGCTCCGGAAGTTTCAAGGGTAAAAGGGTCCCAGATGGACGGGTATGAGGAGTTTTAGAGCGAGCACAAACCCCACAGGACGCGACAAAAGTTAGAACATCTTTATTAGCGTTAGGCCACCAAAATCGGCGAGAAAGGAGATCTAAAGTAGCCTTACTCCCTGGATGTCCTGCTAAAGCAGAATTATGATGTGCCTCAATAACCTTTTGTCTCAACTGATTCGGGACAAACAGTCTCCCTGGAGGTCCTGCAGGGGCGTCCCCCTGAGCCTCTAACACCTCCTCCTCAAGCTCAGAACATACAGCCGACACTACCACCCCCTCCTGAAGGATAGGAATCGGGTCATCCGTTTTCCCGGCCCCTGGGAAACTGAGAGACAAAGCATCAGCCTTTACATTCTTAGACCCCGGACGATAAGTGACGACAAAATTAAACCTGGTAAAAAACAACGACCATCGAGCTTGTCTGGAATTCAGACGCTTAGCGGATTCTAAATACAGCAGGTTCTTGTGTTCAGTAATAACGGTGACCGGGTGGACTGCCCCCTCCAAAAAGTGACGCCATTCTTCAAAAGCCAATTTAATGGCCAAAAGTTCCCTATTGCCGATATCATAATTCCTTTCGGCGGACGACAATTTCTTAGAAAAGAAAGCGCACGGATGCCATTTACCAGGGGACGGACCCTGGGACAATATAGCACCCACCCCTACGTCAGACGCGTCCACCTCCACAATGAACGGCTGAGATACATCTGGTTGGATGAGAACGGGTGCCGAAGCAAAACATCTCTTTAAAGAAGAAAAGGCTTGGCAAGCTTTGTCCGACCACCTAGAAAAATCCGTCCCTTTTCTCGTCATGTCCGTGAGAGGTTTGACGACAGACGAGAAATTACAAATAAATTTCCGGTAGTAATTAGCAAACCCCAAAAAACGCTGCAGAGCCTTAAGATCCCCTGGCTGATCCCATTCAAGCACTGCTCTCACCTTTTCAGGGTCCATACGGAAACCGGAGGCTGACACCAAAAAACCCAAAACTGAAGTTCCTGTACGGCAAAAACACACTTCTCCAGTTTGGCGTATAGTTTATTGTCTCGCAAGATCTGCAACACCTGTCTCACATGCTCCTGGTGAGACACAAGATCTGGCGAGTAAATTAAAATGTCATCCAAATATACGACCACAAACACCCCCACAAGGTGACGAAAAATGTCATTAACAAAATGTTGGAATACTGCTGGTGCAGTAGTCAGACCAAAAGGCATAACCAGGTTTTCATAATGTCCCTCCGGCGTGTTAAACGCCGTTTTCCACTCATCCCCCTCTTTTATTCTAATCAGATTATACCCCCCCTGAGATCCAATTTAGAGAACCATTTGGCGCCAACAATTTGATTGAAGAGATCAGGAATAAGAGGGAGTGGATACGGATCTCGAACAGTAATCCGATTAAGTTCGCGGAAATCCAAGCAAGGGCGTAGGCCTCCATCTTTTTTCTTCACAAAGAAGAACCCGCGGCTACAGGGGAAGATGAAGGTCTAATATGCCCTTTGGCCAGACTTTCGGAAATATAATCTTTCATAGCCTGTCTTTCAGGACCAGAAAGATTAAACAACCTAGCTTTAGGTAACTTAGCATCAGGAAGAAGATTAATAGAGCAGTCATACACACGATGAGGAGGCAACTCCCGACACCCCTCCTCAGAAAAAACATCCCCAAAATCCTCCAAAAAAGGAGGCAATGTACTAGGTACGACCGCACTGATGACTGTGTTCATGCAGTTGCTTTTGCAAAACTCACCCCATTGGCTTATCTCTCTGGACTGCCAATTAATTACAGGGTTATGTTTAACCAGCCAAGGAAGTCCCAACACAATGGGAGTAGGTAGACCCTCCAACACATAACAAGATAATTGTTCCCTATGTATTGCCCCTACCCGAAGGTCAATGTTATGAACCTCATGAACAAAGCTACCTTGGCCGAGAGGCCTGGCGTCAATGGAAAAAATAGGGATCGGTTTGACCAATACACTCAGATGCATACCTTGAGCCTGAGCAAACTGAGCGTCAACCAGATTGGCGCCGGAACCACTATCCAGAAGAACAGACAATCTCTTCACTCTAGTACCAAACACCACCTCCACTGGTACAAGGAACTGAGAAGAATCGGCGGATGAAATACATACTCCCAGGTTGTCATCCACCACACAACCTGGGATTAGCAGTTTTCCGGCGACTTTTTACTTAACAAGACACGGGATGGACATTCTCCAACAAAATGTCCCTCTTTCCCGCAGAAAAAACACCTTCTAGTCCTGCGGCGTGCCCCCAATCCCCTACTACGAAAAGATGTCCCTCCCAACTGCATAGGCTCATCCGAACAGACAAGGGGAACCTCAACATAAGGGACTTTAGTAGTAGGTGGAGTAACAACAGGGAGTGGAGTTACCTCACCCCTCTCCCGAAGCCGTCTATCAGTACGGATAGCTAGGGCCATAGCAGCCTCCAGAGAAGGAGGAGACTCATACTGAGCCAAAACGTCTTTTAATTTGTCAGAAAGCCCATGACAAAACTGGCTCCTAAGAGCTGGGTCATTCCACTGAGTATCCGTGGCCCATCTACGAAACTCAGAAGCAAATTCCTCCGCAGGACGATCTCCCTGCTGTATCTTACGTAATTTAGTCTCAGCAAGAGAGACCCGATCTGGGTCATCATATACCAATCCCAGAGCAGTAAAAAATTGATCTACAGACTGTAGAGCCGGGGATCCCGGAGGAAGGGAAAATGCCCAGGATTGAGGGTCCCCTTGAAGAAGTGAGATAACAATTCCCACTCTCTGCTCATCACTCTCTGATGATCGCGGCCGAAGCCGAAAATATAATTTACATGCCTCCCGGAAGGTAAAAAATTTGTCTCGCCCACCAGTGAACCTATCTGGAAGAGCCACCTTAGGTTCAACTCTGGTTTGCTCCAGGGGAGACAAAACTTTGGACTTAATGTCCATCAGCTCCATGGATAATCCCTGCAACTGCAGAGCCAGCTGGGCTACTGGATCCATGGTAACTAGAGATAATTTTTTATGGCCAGTGAAAATGTCACGCTGTCTAATGATATGACTACAATGTCAGTAAACTATTTATACAGGAACCACACTCTATACAACATATAGTTTAGCAACATAAGAATGTAAGTATAAAATAGATTTACCTGACACAATATCAGCAGAACTTAGGGTTAATCTTGAGGACTAGATGTGCAGAGACGATATCAGTTGAACTCGGGGTTAATCTTGAGGACTTGATGAGCTGTAACAGGAAAGAGGAGGACCGGGGTCTAACCTGACCCTACACTGGGTCCTAACTAATCCCTTACCTTGGAGGTACTGATAATGGTTCAGAGGTCCAAGTCTCCAGCCTAACCCTGTCTCCTATCAGACCCTGAACCCTGTAATCAGTCCTAAGAAGGATCCTGATTACCACCAAAGGGATATGGGCTGATCTCAGCTAAATACACAGATTAGACATATAAGACAGACAGGATAGCACTCTCTTGCATACACACTCAAACACCGAAGGAACATAAATGGTCTGGGAAATAAACTCTAAGCAAGTTAAGCTTAAAACAACTAAGGAGCTCTCAACTAGAGTCTATACAGATTCATTCCTATCTGTGGTCTGCATGAAGTGTTTCACTGGCAACTCCCAAAGCAGACAACCAGAAACTTAAAGGAAACCAATCAACAATAATCAATTGCAGCCGGGAGAAACTGCACCCAGTCCCAGCACCGAGCACAGACAGAATTAACTCCCTAGCTGACAAACACAAAGAAACAGCAACTCAGCTGTGAGAAGTCAAAATGTGCAACCGCGACGATCTTCGTGGCAATGCACACATGACAGATTTACAGTTTTTTCCCTATACTATATACACTTGGCATCTTCGGATACAGTACCCTTTTTCTGCTTTTTATATTCTGGTCTAATCCATACTGAGCCTGAGAGCGTCTGTGTGTGACTTCTCAAATATATACTGAGATTGAAATTTTCCCCAATACTATATACACCTGTTATCTTTGGATACAGTACCCTTTTTCTGCTTTTTATATTCTGGTCTAATCCATACTGAGCCTGAGAGCGTCTGTGGCCCAATCTGTCTATATAGAAAAGTATAGGAAAGAATTCTGACTGAAACCCAAAAAACCCTGACAAAAATACCAACACTTCTGATTAACAAATCCATACTGAGCCTGAGAGCGTCTGTCTGTGACTCCTGAAATATATACAGAGATTTAAATTTTCCCCTTCACCGTCTACAGCTGTACGCTTGTGATACAGTACCATATATCTGCTAGTATTTTGGGTACATTTTCCTAAACATGAGGAAGTATGGTGGAAGAGGCCGCAAACGTGGGTGGGGGGGGGCAGCTGGTACTGATGGTGGTGGTGGGCATCTGCTGGTAGTGCCAAAAGCACAATAGCACCTAAGGCAGGAGGTGTTGAGCCTGCGTCATCGTCTGGCTCCAGAAGGCCGGAAAGGCTCCCTTTTCTGTGAGTAGGTAAACCGCTTTTAAAGCCGGAGCATCAGGAACAGGTTTTGGAAGGTGGAGGAAGAAGAGGAGGAGGGGGATGATTATTTTGGGGAGGAGGATGCTTCTCAGGGGGCAAGAGAAAATGTTGGCTTGCCTAGGTCAGGTACAGGGTTTGTGCATGACTGGAGGGATGTGGATTTGGCAGAAAGTGCTCCTCCACCCACCACTGGCAGTGCATCATTGACACCTGGAACATTGGCCCACATGTGTGATTATGTCTTGCGGATCCTAAAAAGGGACCCCCGCATTGCCAAAATGATGAAGGATGACGACTACTGGTTGGCCAGCATCCTCGATCCATGCTATAAAGGCAAATTACAGAACATCATGCCACAGAAGAACCTAGAGCTAATATTGGCGAACAAACAAGCAACGCTGGTAAACCGTTTGTTAGAGGCATTCCAAGCACACAGCAGCGGTGCAGGTTCTACCACCAGCCGTAATGGGCCAAATGGAAGAGGTGTTTGTGGTCCACACAGCCGAAGTGGCATTGGAGACAGGGGTTTCATGACCATGTTGTGGACTGATTTCTCGAGTACCTCTCACACGACTGGTAATACTGAATCGATTGCAACAGACAGGAGACAGCAGTTGTCAACTATGGTTCAAAATTACCTCTCCTCCCCTATCGATGTTCTCCCTAACAGTTCATTCCCCTTTGACTACTGGGCCTGTAAACTGAATACCTGGCCTGAATTGGCACAATATGCCTTACAGGAGCTCTCTTGCCCTGCTGGTAGTGTGCTATCAGAAAGAGTCTTCAGTGCTGCTGGATCAATCCTGACAGAAAGAAGGACCCGGCTGTCGACCCAAAATGTTGATGATCTCACCTTCATTAAAATAAACCATGCCTGGGTTTCAAAGAATTTTGTACCACCTTCCCCTGATGACACGTAGGTTGCCAGCAAAATGGCTCGCTTTGTCCTCCTCTTCCTCCGACTTCTCCAATTCCTCCATTTGCAGCTGCTGAACGTCCAGCCTACACCTCAACATATGCTAGTTTTTGCACCTCCCTAACTGGGCTGTACCCCCCGCCCAAGGCTGGCGTCAGCACCTGGCGCACCTGGGCAAGTGCCGATGCCCTGAGCAGGTGGGGAAACGCGGAAGACGTCACAGCGGTGGAGCAGGGAGAGGTAAGTATTGCAAGTGCTGGGACCCTGAGCAACAATGGGGGCCCACTCGTGGGCGACGGCACTGGCAGAGGGCCCCTCATAGTACGACGGTGTCTCTGACGGTGGGGGGGCCCACTCGCCGTCAGAGACACGGGCGTACTATGAGGGGCCCTGTGCCAGTGCCGTCACCCACGAGTGGGCCCCCATTGTTGCTCAGGGCCCCAGCACTTGCAATACTTACCTCTCCCTGCTCCACCGCTGTGACGTCTTCCGCGTTTCCTGACAGTGACATTCAGGTCAGAGAGCGCGATGACGTCACGTCTGTGCGCCCTCTGCCTGAACAGTCACAGTGCAGAGAGCTGGAAGATGGCGATGCAGAGGAGTCCAAAGTAGAGCAGTGCCCAGCCAGGAGAGGTATTTCATTTTTTGGGGTAAATCAAGTTTATTTAGGTATTTATACACATCAATCATTAATAACAGGAAGAGAAAAGAACATACCTCTGCGACTATCACATGCAAAAAAAAAATTATATAGCAACTATAACTTTTCCCCAGAAAGTCATACATATAAAACAAATGTTGGATGAGCGCTTGAGGTGTTAGCTCATGTAGGCAATTATCATCATCAGTATTACTTTGTTTATAAATTTTAAAGAAGAAGGAACCTACAATAAGACTCTAGGTCTACAAAAGAAAAGAAGATAGAGAAGAAACAAGGGGGAAAGAAGGGAAAAGAAAAAAAAAGAAAAGGGGAGTGGAAAGGATTTTAAGGAGTGGGGTATGAAATGTGGCTCCATCCAGTAGGTAAACTCATATGACCCATCATCTATGGGTCTATCAACCAAGAGTCCAATTCCGATAATTCTCTAAACATAACCCAGGGGGCCCAAGTGTTATATACCTTTCCTGTTGTACCATTCAGTTGTCCTATCAGCTGTTCCATTCTATATATGTCATTGAGTTCCATCACCAAATCAGAACGCAAGGGAACCTTCTCCTGTTTCCAAAATCTAGTAATCACGTTCCTGGTAGCAGTGAGAATATGTCTAAGAAGACCTTTCTTAAATCTAGAAATCGAGGAGCTATACAACGACAGCAAGGCCACCTCCATTGTGGGTGTAATTTTGGTTATAGACAGCTTGCTGCAGAGATCAAAGATGCTAACCACAGTTTCTGTATGAGTGGGCAATGCCATCAAATGTGTACAAATGAACCTCTATCTTTTAAGCATCTCCAGCACGTATCCGGTGTTGTTGGATAAATTACGTTTATCCAATCTTTGTTCTTTCTTCAACTGATAAGGGTCTACCCAAATCAATCTCCCATTTTGAAAAAAATGATGGGAAATCTCTCGATGGGGTCTGCCCTTCTTGGAAGGTTTTGTATAATAAAGAGATAGTGTGGTCCAAAGAATTTACTGATAAACAAAGATTCTCAAACGGAGATAATATTCAGTATGGATCGGATTATTTGGCTATTTTAATAATAAAACTCTTTATTTGTTCATAAAAGAACCATGCACCTGTTGGCGGCTTCTTGTCCCAAAAAATGTCCTGGAGAGACCTCATCCCTGTCCTTGTAACATAATCATGGACTATGGGTCATGAAGCTCTATTTTTATGTAGATAAGTGTCTCTTTTTAATCCAGCAGGAAAGGATGGATTGTCATATATAGGAGTTAGGGGGCCAGGAGACGAAGAGACTCCCATCTCTCGACTCCCTCTTTTGAGAAATGATATCATGTTTTTGTTGAGGAAGGGTAAAGGTATATCCCTTTCTTCCGTCGGGGACCAAATAACTATACGGGAGTCACGTCCATTAAGATCATTTTCTAATGTAAACCATTTTTTGTTGTTTTTATTATGAAGCAGATCTAAAATACATATACCAATTGCTGCTTGACTATACATAGCAAAATCTGGCAGACCTATTCCCCCTTCTTGCTTCGATCTACTTAACAAAAAGTATGAAATACGTGCTCGTTTTATGACCAAATTAAACGAGTAATCACTTTTTTAAGACATGAGAAAAAGGAGGCAGGTAAATACAAGGGGATTGTTTGGAAATAATATAGGAGACTGGGTAATCGATTCATTTTAATAGCGCTCACTCTTCCAAACCAAGATAAAGGTAGTTTATGCCATTTTTCTAAGTCTAACTCAGCTTTATGTAAAGCTGTCTTAAAGTTTGCTTTATAAAGATTAGATACTTTGGCGGTGATTTTTATTCCTAGATAGGTAAGAGAATCTGAACACCACTTAAAGGGAAATGAAGCTGCCAAACTCTCCACCTCACTAGGTTGGATTGAGATATTGAGAATCTCCGATTCGTGGGTATTAATTTTGAAATTGCTCAGACGACCAAATCTATGTAATTCTGAGATAATATTTGGGAGACTTATAGTTGGGGAAGAGACATACAATAGGACATCATCTGCAAAAAGTGCCAGTTTGTGCTCTTCTGATTGGGCTTTTATGCCTCTAATGGAGGGATTATTCCGTGTCGCGGTTGCTAGATGTTCCATAGTGAGTATATAATGCAAGGGTGAAAGAGGACAGCCTTGCCTCGTGCCGAATTAAAATGTGTTTGAAAGTGTGCCATTCATTTTAACTTGAGCACTGGGAGATGAGTACAGGGCAGAAATTCTATGGAGCATAGTTTCTTTTAAGCCAATTCCTTCTAACGTTTGAAATATAAAATCCCAGGGCACCCTGTCGAAAGCCTTTTATGCTTCAATAGACAGAATGCACATGGGTTCCTCGTTCTTGACCGCCCCATCAATCAAAGAAATAGTTCGAATGGTGGTATTTCATTTTTTTAAAGGTTTGGAGCAATATATGGGGAGCATTATACACTGGAGAATTATATATGGGGCCCATCATACACTTGAGCATCATAGATAGGGCCCATTATAAACTGTAGCATTATATATGGGGCCAATCATACACTGTAGCATTATAAATGGGGCCCATCATACACTGGAGCATCATCCATGGGGCCCATCATATACTGGAGCATTATATGGGGCCCATTATATATGGAGCATTATATAGGCCCATCATACACTGGAACATCATCCATGGTGCCCATCGTACACTGGAGCATTAAAATGGGGCCCATCAACCACTGAAGCATCATTATATACGGGGCCCATTATACACTGGAGCATCATAAGGGACCCATTATATATGGAGCATTATATAGGCCCATCATACACTGGAGCATCATCCATGGGGCCCATCATATACTAGAGCATCATATGGGGTTCATTATTTATGGGGCATCATATAGGGTATGGAGCATCATATGGAGCACATATGGGGCCTATTTTGTATGGAGTATTATATGGAGCCCATTCTGTATGGAGCAATATATGGGGCCCATCATATACTGTATGGAGCTTTAAATGCGACTCATTATACTGTATGGAGCAATATGTGGGGACCGTCCTATACTGTATGGCACATTATATGGGGACCATCATATACTGGAGCATTATGTGGAGCTCATCATATACTGTATGGAACATTATATGGGACCAATTATGTATGGAGCAATATATGGGGCTCATTATTCTGTATGGCGCACTATGTGTTGGCCATAATACTGTATGGAGGAATATACCGTACTGTCCGGTTTTTGAGCTATTGTGGAATTTAAAATAGATATCAGTCATGTAATGTAAGAGTGAAGTATTTGGCATTGTACTATACCTATATTTCTCTGCCGTATCGGAGTATCATCAATTGTGGTATGTGTTAAAGGGGCCCACTGACACTCTTTGGCCCGGAGCCCATGAAAACCTGGAGCCAGCCCTGCCCCCCCCACAACTTTAGCCAAATAACCCCCAGTTTTGAATGCGTTACTATTATTATAAAGTAAATTAAGTGTAATGTAAGGAGTACAGTTCATATAGTGTCTTGTGCTTGGGTGCGATGAAAACACAGGAGTCACAGGTTTGATATAGAAGGTCTTGTATTACTTCATACAAGTGGCAATAATAGTCACACAGTTTGCAGATACACAAGCAGGAGACACAGCAGGCCAGAGTAACTTAAGCTCAGCAATCACTCTCCACAACAGGTTCAGGATCTCTTCTCTGTTACCGTAAGTCCATGCAAACGTGGATTTATCAAATAGCAAGGTTCCAAAGTCCACGAGTGTTCCAAAGTTCCACAATAGGAAATAACTGGAGTACAAGGTCCAAGGCTTCCAGGAGTCAGGTCACAGGTTCACTGCAGGCTTGATTCTGAAGCACTGATTGCTCAGCTGTGGCTGCTTAAGAAGCAAGAGGAGAGAATCAGGGCGGGAACATGCAAGCTGGAAACTCCATATTGACTGAGGGCAAGATAGCTGCAGCAAGACAGAAAGTAAAATGGCTGACGGAAAAACTGAGTTTCAGGAACATGTACACAGAAACTTACATTACTCCCCCCTTAGGGACAACCTCCGGATGACCTCAGACCAGGCTTGTGTGGGTACCTCTGATGAAACTGACGGAGCAAGCGAGGAGCATTAACGTTATTGACTGGTTCCCATGAGTTGTCCTCCACTGGGTAGCCCTGCCATTTAATCAGATATTGTAACTGATTTCTATACAACCTGGAATCTAGAATCCTTTCCACCACAAATTCTTCCTGACCATCGACTAGCACTGGGTCAGGGCAAGGAGAAGAACGTCCAGGAAACGTATTGGGTGTCGCAGCCTTTAGTAGGGATACATGAAAGACAGGGTGGATTCTCATAGTTCTGGGCAGTTGAAGACGACAAGCGACAGCACTTATAATTTTACTGATTTTATAAGGTCCAATGTATTTATGTCCCAACTTAGATGATGGAATTCTTAACTTAAGATTTCTGGTTGACAGCCAGACCAGGTCTCCTACCTTGAAAGCTGGTGCAGGTTTACGAAATTTATCTGCTGCTTTCTTGTACCTTTCCTGAGCCGATTCCAGATTCTCCTTTAGAAGATCCATATTCTTCTGTAAAGACGTGATTCTTTCAGCCACTGCTGGTAAAGGCGTTTCTATGGGAAATCGTGGTAGAATGTTAGGATGATAACCTAGATTGGAGTAAAAAGGAGACTGCTTAGTGGAGGCACTCTGAGAGTTGTTATAAGAGAACTCAGCTAATGGAAGTAGATCCACCCAATCATCCTGTAGGTGGCAGATAAAGCAGCGGAGATACTGCTCCAGGGTTTGATTGGTTCGTTCGGTCTGTCCATTAGTCTGGGGATGAAAAGCAGAAGAAAGGTTTACTTTAATGTCCAATGCTGCACAGAAATTTTGCCAAAACCTAGAAGTGAATTGCACCCCTCGATCCGAAATAACCTCATCCGGTACTCCATGTAAGCAAAACACATCTTTAATCATCAAATCTGATGTCTGTTTTGCAGTGGGTAAGCCGACACAAGGGATAAAATGAGCTGCCTTTGTTAGACGGTCAACCACCACTAGAATGGTGTTATTCCCTTGAGAGGTTGGTAACTCCACAATGAAGTCCATAGAAATGGATCCCCACGGGCGGGACGGGGTGGGAAGAGGTTGTAACAGACCAGTTGGTGAGGAGCGAGGTGTTTTGCATCTTGCACAGACTTCACATGAAGTGACATAGTTTAAAACATCCTTCCTGCAAGTGGGCCACCAAAAGAAACGAGAAAGAAATTCCTGTGTCTTTAGAATTCCTCTATGCCCAGCTATCTTGGAATCGTGAATGAGTTGCAATACTCTCAATCTGACTGTTTCAGGAATATACAAACGTTGTCCCAGAATCCACACACCATTCTTAAAGACAAGACTTACGTCCCTTGGGGGTTGAGCCAACAAAGAATCCGCATGGTATGCTTCCTTGATGTCCTTAAGTAGGTCTTGATTATGAATCACTCCCAGGAATCTAGAGTCAGGAAGAATAGTCTTAGGAGGAGCAAGTGGACGGGTCTCTGCTGAATGAATCCTAGAAAGTGCATCAGCCTTTCCATTGCGTGATCCTGGTCTATAAGAAATAACAAAATTAAATTGGTTTAAGAAAAGATTCCAGCGAGCCTGGCGAGGAGTCAGGCATTTAGCCGACCTGATAAATTCAAGGTTACGATGGTCTGTCAGGACGACTATTTGTTGTGCAGCTCCCTGAAGAAGGTGTCTCCATTCTTTGAAGGCGGCAATAATGGCCAACAACTCTCTATTGCCCACATCGTAGTTCCTCTCAGCCGAAGACAACTGCTGGGAAAAGAAGGCACAGGGATGCAAGACATTCTTCTCACCTGTTCTCTGAGAGAGTATAGCTCCAACGGCACAGTCTGAAGCATCCACCTCTATTATGAAGGCAAGTTCGGGGTTGGGATGTACCAAGATAGGTGCGGTGGTAAATTTATCTTTCAGACGGGAAAATGCTTCCTGGGCTTGGGGAGTCCAGGAGAACCTAGACTCTTTCCGGGTAAGTTGGGTGATAGGTGACACTACCTCAGAGAAATTCCTAATGAAACGTCTATAGAAGTTGGCAAACCCGATGAAGCGCTGCACCTCCTTCACATTTCTAGGACTTGGCCAATTCTTGATGGCTTGGGTCTTGCTTCCATCCATACTAATTCCTTGTGTAGACAGTACATACCCAGAAATTGAATTTCGGTCCTATGGAATTCACACTTTTCAAGTTTGATGTAAAGATGATTTTGTCTTAGACGTTCCAAGACCATTCTCACATGTCCATGATGTTCCTCTGTGGAGTTAGAAAAAATTAGAATATCATCCAAATAAATCACCACGAATGTATCTAGGAGATCCCTGAAGATGTCATTCACCAAGTGTTGGAAAGTGGCTGGGGCGGTACTCAGACCAAAAGGCATAACTAGATATTCAAAGTGTCCATAGCGTGACCTGAATGCAGTCTTCCATTCATCCCCAGGTCTAATACGGACTAAGTTATAGGCCCCACGGAGATCTAGTTTAGAGAAAATTTTGGCATGTCGCACTCTCTCCAATAACTCAGGGATTAAAGGCAATGGATAACGGTTTCTAATAGTAACCTTATTGAGTTCCCTATAGTCTACACAGGGTCTCAGGGATCCATCTTTCTTCTTTACAAAGAAGATGGGTGCACCTGCAGGAGATGAAGAGGGGCGTATGAAGCCCTTGGCTAGATTTTCGTCTATGTAATCCTTTAAAGCCTTTAGTTCGGGCCCCGCCAGAGGGTAGATCTTACCAAAAGGTATCTCTGCTCCAGGCAATAATTCAATTGGACAATCATATGGACGGTGAGGGGGAAGCTGGTCAGCGTTCTTCTTGTCACATAAATCCACATAGTCCTGGTATACAGCTGGTAGTTCAGGGACTGACATGGTTCCTTTAGGAACAGAGCAAGCTGAAACTTTTGGACTCATCTGTTTCTCTGGAAAGTGTAATTCCTTGGTCTCCCAGTTAATGGTAGGATTCTGAGCCTGCAGCCATGGTAGCCCTAGAATAATGGGAAAGTGGGGAGAAGAGATAAGCATAAAGGACAGTTTCTCTTGATGATCTTTACCCATAAGAACCCTCAAAGGCTCTGTTTCCTGATCCACTGGTCCAGAGGTCAGCAGGGAGCCATCCACAGTTTCCATCTGTACTGGAGTAGCCTTCTTCACTGAACGTATCCCCTGTTTCAGAGCAAAGGAGACATCCATAAAATTTCCACTTGCCCCTGAGTCGATCATAGCAGAGCTAGACACCCAAGCTGAGTCAATCCAGAGTTTGATGGAAAGAAAGCAATGAGAATTGTTTTTCTTACAACTCAGCTGGGACACCGCTGAGGAAACTTGAAAAATTGCAGCGTTTACACAGTCAACGTCCTCAGAAGTAACGGAGTTTAAGTCCGAGAAATCAAGATCTGTTGCTGCAGATCTCT
>JARQOD010000001.1:119225107-119265620 GCA_033576555.1 Oophaga sylvatica | reverse complement strand
GACTTGGTGAGTCGGTCCTTTTGGTGGCCTACTTTGTCTCGTGATGTCAGGAGTTTGTGCAGTCCTGTGGGACTTGCTCTCGCTACAAGCCTTGCTCTCGCTCTAGTGGTTTGTTGATGCCATTGCCTGTGCCCAAGAGACCATGGACCCATATCTCTATGGATTTTATTTCCGACCTCCCTGTTTCTCAGAGAATGACCGTTATCTGGGTGATTTGTGATAGGTTTTCCAAGATGATACATCTTGTGCCATTACCTAAGTTACCTTCCTCCTCCGAATTGGTGCCTTTGTTCCTTCAGCACGTGGTTCGGTTACACGGCATTCCTGAGAACATTGTGTCTGACAGAGGAGTCCAGTTTGTTTCCAGATTTTGGAGGACTTTTGTTCTAAACTTGGTGTTCAATTGTCTTTCTCCTCTGCTTTTCATCCTCAGACCAATAGACAAACTGAGAGAACAAACCAGACATTGGAGACTTATCTGAGATGCTTTGTGTCTGCTGATCAAGATGACTGGGTCTCTTTTTTGCCTTTGGCTGAGTTTGCTCTTAATAATAGGGCACGCTCTGTCACTTTGATGTCTCCATTTTTCTGCAATTTTGGGTTTCACCCTCGATTTTCTTCAGGACAGACGGAGGCTTCTGTCTGTCCGTGTGTTGACTCACAGAAGGCCCAGCGGTTTGTCAACCAGCATAGGACTGATGGTCCTCGGTTTGAAGTGGGGGACTTGGTCTGGTTGTCCTCAAGAAATATCCCTATGAGAGTTGTATCTCCTAAGTTTAAGCCTAGGTTCATTGGACCTTATAAGATCATGGAGATTCTTAATCCTGTTTCCTTTCGTTTGCTTTTTCCAGGGACATTTAAGATCCATAACGTGTTCCACAAGTCCTTATTGAAGAGGTTTGTTGAGCCAGTGGTTCCTATGGCTGTGCCCCCTGACCCTGTTTTGGTTGAGGGCAATCTGGAGTATGTGGTTGAGAAAATATTGGATTCTCGTTTTTCTAGACGGAAACTCCAGTATTTGGTTAAGTGGAGAGGTTATGGTCAGGAGGACAATTCTTGGGTGTTTGCTTCGGACATCCATGCTAGGAGACTGATCCGTGCGTATCACAGAGCTCATCCTGACCGACCTGGTTGCACAAATGAGGGTTCGGTGACCCCTCCTCAAGGGGGGTACTGTTATGAATGTTTTAGAAATGAATCTGAGCAGAAGCTCCCTCTGGTGGTTACAAACAGTACTGAACCATTCAATGAGGATTGGCAATCAGGAATTACAGACTGGCTGGATATAAGGGAGGTTTCCTGCCATCATGGTTGCCGGTGATCAATTGTTCTTGTCTCAACGTTGTTTCCTGGTTCACTTGGAAGCTTGCTGAGTCTTGCCTCTTCTCCTGCTCTCAGATAAGATATTATCTGTTTTTTGTTTTTGTGCTTGCCATTTGCATTTTTCTCTGCATTTCTGTGAGGTTGGCCAGGTTCCCCTCCCCGGGGGGCTTGGTCTCCTCTCGGTTCCTCTGGAGCCACTGTTGTTTGTTCATTTGCCTTTTCCAGTTTTTTCTGTGGCTGTGGCTTGCTTTTGTTACACCAGAGAACTAATTTAGGTGGTAGAGGTCGTGTGATCTCAGGTGTTTTTGCAATTAGTAGCGTTGTTTTTTTTTAGGGTTTTTTTTGGAATTGCAGTAAGTATCCTTCCTATCCTTTTCTGTCTAGGCAGATTGGGCCCCAGCGTTTGCTCATACTATTTTCTGTCTGTGTCTGTATTTCCTCTTGTCTAACCACCATTACATGTTTGGTTGCTTCCTATGTTCTTTGGGGATCTGCTCCGGGGCAGATAGCTTTCCTCTTTCTATATTTAGGTGTAGTTAGCCTCTCAGGCTGTGACGAGGCGTCTAGGACCAACGTAGGAACGCTCCACGGCTGCCTTTAGTTGTGGTGGCTAGTCATGGTACTGCAATCCAGTAGATTCCAACCTCTCTGGTGTATTGCCGTTTTTGCCTGCTCTCCTCAGCTACCAAAACATAACAGGCAGCCGAACACCTGAGATGTTGGTAACTGATGGGTTGCAGACTCCTAAACTAACGACACAACTAGAGGTAGCCGTGGAGCGTTCCTACGTTGATCCTAGACGCCTCGTCACAGCCTGAGAGATAACTACACCTAAAGGCAGAAAGATGAAAGCTATCTGCCCCGGAGCAGATCCCCAAAGAAAATAGGAAGCCCCCAAACATATAATGGCGGTTAGACAAGATGAAAATACAAACATAGGCAGAAAATAGACTGAGCAAACACTGGGGCCACAAGCTGACTAAATAGGATAGAACAGGAGAGATTACTTTCTGCAACCCAGAAAACCCTACAAAAATCCAACAATTCTGATTACAAAAGTACTGAGATCACACGATCTCGCCACCCACTAAATCAGATCTCAGTGTGAACAAAAACCAATCCGCAGCCGCTGAAAAAACAGGAAAAAGCAAATGAGCAAATAACAGTGGCTGCAGAAAAACTGTGAGGAGCTCAGGCCCCAGGAGGGGACCTGGCTGACCTCCACAAAAGTGCAGAAAACAATGCAAAAAGCAAGCACAAAAAGAAAAGCAAAAAATATCTTATCTGAAAGCAGGAGATGCAGGCAGGACTCCAGCAAACTTCCAAATGAACCAGGAACCACAATTGAGACAAGAACAATTGATCACCGGCAACCATCATGGGAGGGAACCTCCCTTATATCAGACCAGTCCGTGATACCAAATTGCCACTCCTCGCTGAAAGGTTCAGTACTGTCTGTAACCACCAGAGGGAGCCTCTGCTCAGAAATCATCTCTAGCACATTCATAACACTACACATTGAATTTGTTTTCAGTCTGCTAACTTACTTATTAAATCTGATAAGGCGAAACACATTTTTACCTAAACTTCAAATAGGTAAAATTTTGTTTTTCCAGCACACATATCGGATACAAGTTGCCTCCCAAATCACCCTTTTGTAGTGAATGTGTATAATATTCTAGTCCATTTACAATGGTTAAGGCGCGTGACAAGGGACGGGGAAGTGGACATGATGGTGCAGGCCGAGGCCGTGGGCAAGTTGAAATTGTCCCACCAAAATCACCCACATCTTCTCGCTGGACCTTAGTCTCCGAAGTCCTAGGGACTGCAGCAAGACAGCAATATTAAAGCCTGAGCAGTGTGAAAAGGTTGTTGGTTGGATAGTGAATAACACTTCCAGTTACTTATCCACCACCACCAGCACCCTGTCTTCAACACGGTCAAGTCACATTAGCCGTGATTCTGGGCCTCATATTCCTTACCCTGATCCTCCTTCCTCCCACCATGCTGAATGCCCTGAGGCAACTGATCCCACACTCGGACACTCCGGACAGCTGTTTAGTTTTCCATTTGGAGATTCGTGCCTCTCACCCGGTCCACTTGAAGCGGGTCAAGATGATATTCCATGAAGTGATGCACAAATCTTTGAGCAGCCACGGTCACAAGAGGTGGACGATGATGAGACACAATTGCCGGAAAGTCAAGAGGAGGACCAGGGTGGGGAAGTGGAAGATGAGGTGGTGGATGATGTAGTAACAGACACAACCTGGCAGGAGGGCATGCAGAGCGAGGACAGCAGCACACAGGGGAAGGTAGGCGTGGCACCACTTCAGGCAGGAAGAAGCAATGTGGTGGCTGCAAACAGAAGGCGTGCAACTTTTCCCCGTAACACCAACCTGAAAGAAGTTGCCAGTCCAACTGTTAGGTCTTCCCGAGTTTAGTTATTTTTTAAAGACTCTTCTGATAACCCCAACAGGCCATTGCAACACCTGTCATGCCAGCATTAGAAAGGGTAGCAAAACTACCAGCCTTACCACCTTCAGCATGATCAGGCACATGGCAGCAAAGCACCCGACTTTGTGGGCCCAACCCCATGCTGCAGGAACAGTGTCTGCGGGTGACACCACAGCTTCTTCCAGTGTTGTGCATGCAAGCCAATCCCCTGTCCACAGTGCATGAGAAGATGCATCCTGCCCCGCACCTACCGTTGTCCACAGTCAAATAGCACCATCATCAAGCACGTCCACGTCCTTGTCCCAGTGCAGCCTTCAGTTGCCCATACCCCAGTCATTGGAACATAAGCGGAAATACACAGCCAACACTCCACAGGCCACAATACTCAATTCTCATATTTCTCGTCTGCTTGCGGTCGAAATGTTGCCTTTCAGGCTCATGGAGACGGAGAGCTTTCCGCAACCTGATGGCGGAGGCCGTCCCAAGGTACTCTGTCCCCAGCTGCCACTATTTCTCCTGCTGTACCGTCCCGGCATTACACAAGCACATGTCCCACAACATTACCCGTGCCCTCAACAATGCAGTTACTGGGAAAGTACACCTAACCACGGACACGTGGACAAGTGCTTGTGGCCAGGGATGGTACATCTCTCTGATGGCACACTGGGTTAACATAGTGGAAGCCGGGACCCAGTCAGACCTTGGATAGAACACGTCATCCCGACGCCAAGGATTGCGGGCCCTACGTCAATCAGGGTTGCCACCACTGTGTACAGCTCCTGCACCTCCTCTTCCTCCTCCTCCTCTTCAGCCTTCATGTCCGAAATGAGCATATCATTTACAAGCTGGAAGCACTGCCGCACTGACAAAGCAAAGCGGCAACAGGTTGAGCTGAAGCTAATTTGCTTAGGTGACAAACAATGCTGAAGAATTGTTGACATCTCTGAAAGAGCAGGCAGATGTGTGGCTGACACCCCTGAATCTCCAGCCAGGCATTGTTGTGTGTGACAATGGCAGGAATCTGGTGGCGGCTTTGAGGCGAGGCGAACTGACACACGTACCATGCCTGGCCCATGTGCTGAACCTCGTTGTTCAACGTTTTCTAAAAAGCTATCCGGAGCTGCTGGATCTGCTGGTTAAAGCACACTGCCGCCTATGTGCACATTTTAGAATGCAGATGCTGCTTCATCTATATGCTATATATGCTATAGCAGCGATCAGCCTGCAAAAAATGAAAGTAAAAATAAGTTTTGAAATAATTGTAAAAATATTAAAAAATAATCAAATTATAATTAAAAAATCAATATATATTCTATCTCTAAATAAATATTTGAATGAAAAAAATAGAATAAACAATAAAAGTACATTTATTTGGTATTGCTGCGTCCGCAATGACCCGACCTATAAAACTGTACCACTACTTAACCCCTTTAGTGAACCCTGAACACTATAAAAAAATAAAAAACAAGGCAAAAAACAATGCTTTATCATCATACCGCTGAACAAAATGTGGAATAAAATGCGATCAAAAAGATATATATAAATAAACATGGTACCACTGAAAACGTCATCTTGTCCTGCAAAAAACAAGCTGCCATACAGCTCCATCAGCGGAAAATTAGAAAAGTTATAGCTCTCAGAATAAAGTGATGCAAAAATAATTATTTCTTCTATAAAATAGTTTTTATTGTATAAAAGTGCCCAAAAAATAAAAAAATGTATAAATGAGGCATCGCTGCAATCGTACTGACCTGAAAAATAAAACTGCCTTATCAATTTTACCACACACGGAACAGCATAACCCCCTCAAAAAAAAAGAAATTCATGAATTGCAGGTTTATATTCATTCTGCCTCCCAAAAATCGGAATAGAAAAGCGATCAAAAAATGTCATGTACCAGAAAATTGTACCAAAAAAATCTCGTCCCGCAAAAAACAAGACCTCACATGACTCTGTGGGCCAAAATCTGGAAAAATTATAGCTCTAAAAATGCGGTGATGCAAAAACAATTTTTTGCAATAAAAAGCGTCTTGAGTGTGTGACAGCAGCCAAACATAAAAACCCGCTATAAGGTCTCTTTCACACGTCCTGATATTTCCAGTATCGGAGATGTCAGTGTCCATGTTTGTAATATGTGTGGCACACATGTGGCAACCGTGTACCGCATCATGTTGTGAATGGGTTTGAGATGAGTTCTGAGCAGAGGCTCCCTCTGGTGGTTACAAGCGGTACTAGTGAGGATTGGGAATCAGGTGTTACTGATTGGTCTTATTTAAGGAATCATTTTCCCATCAGGGTTGCCGGTGATCAATTGTTCTGGTCTGAATCCTTCTTTCCAGTTTCCCTTGTAGCCTGCTGTGTCGTGTCTGCATCTCCTGCTATCAGATAAGACAATTTCTTATTTTGTGTTTTTGCTATATTTTTGCATTTGGTCCTGCACTTCTGTGGGGGCCTTCTGGGTCCCCTCCGGGGGCTTCTGCCCTCTCAGTTTAGTCCAGCCACTGTGTTTTGTACTTTTGCTTTTTCCAGTTTTTTCAGTGGCTGCTGTTTTTGTTACACCAGAGAACTAATTTAGGTGGTAGAGGTCGTGTGATCTCAGGTGATTTTGAAATTAGTAGAGTTGGTTTTTTCAGGGTTTTCTGGGATTGCAGTAAGTACCCTTCCTGTCCTTTTCTATTTAGATAGTTTGGGCCCCAGCGTTTGCTCATACTATTTTCTTTCTGTGTCAGTATTTCCTCTTGTCTAACCGCCATTACATGTTTGGGGGCTTTCTATTATCTTTGGGGTTCTGCTCCGGGGCAGATAGCTTTCCTATTTCTATCTTTAGGTGTAGTTAGTTTCTCAGGCTGTGACGAGGCGTCTAGGACCATCGTAGGAACGCTCCACGGCTGCCTCTAGTTGGTGTGGTTAGTCAGGGTACTGCAATTCCATAGATTCCAACTGCTCTGGTGTATTTCCTTTTTTACCTGCACTCCTCAGCTACCGAAACATAACAGTATCACCGGCCATAAAAATTGTATGGTACTCACAGAAGGGAAAAAATATTTTGAAGGAAGAAAAGTTGTCAGAGATATTTTTCTGTTTGTTGCATTTTTTTTTTTTTTTTCCTCTGTATCTCTGGGTGCTGAGGAGGATCTTTTCTCCCAATGGAGTTTGCACAGTTGTCTGGCCGTGTGGATCAGCTTGCCACTGAGGTTCAGAGTATTGCTGCATATCTTGCTAGGTTGCCTGTTGTGGAACCTAGGATCCCCATTCCAGATTTGTTTTTAGGGGATCGAGCTAAGTTTCAGAATTTCAAAAATAACTGTAAATTGTTTTTTGCCTTAAAATCTAAGTCCTCAGGAAACGCAGCGCAGCAGGTTCAAATTGTCATCTCTCTCCTGCGCGGCGATCCTCAGGATTGGGCTTTTTCCCTGACACCTGGGGATCCTGTTTTGAGTGATGTTGATGCATTTTTTCAGGCTTTGGGGTTATTGTACGATGAGCCTAATGTCACTGATCAAGCTGAAAAAGCCTTGTTGGCATTAAATCAGGGGCTTGATGACGCTGAGTTATACTGTCAGAGATTCCGTAGGTGGGCAGTCCTGACCAAATGGAATGACGACGCTTTGGCAGCTCTTTTTCGGAAGGGTCTGTCGGATAATGTAAAGGATGTTATGGTGGGATTCCCTGTCCCCTCTGGTCTCAATGATTCTATGTCATTAGCGATTCAAATTGACAGACGTTTGCGTGAGCGGAGAAGTATGCGTGGAGTGGTGTTGCCTTGTGAGCCAGCTGCTGAGCCCATGCAGTGTGATGGAGTGGTGTCTGGGGCACAGCGTCATGAGTTTCGAAAGCGCAATGGGTTATGTTTCTACTGTGGTGATGCCTCTCATGCTATTTCAGTCTGCCCTAAGCGGGGAAGACGTTTTGCACGCTCAGTTATCTTGGGTAGTGTTCAGACTAAGTTTTTATTAACTGTCACTCTGATATGCTCTCTGTCCTCATTTTCTGCTCAGGCTTTCGTTGATTCTGGAGCAGCTATTAACCTGATGGATTATGATTTTGCTAAACGTTGTGGATTTCCCTTGATACCCCTACAGAAGTCTATTCCCCTACTGGGGATCGATTCTACCCCTTTGGCTGAGAATAAACCCCAGTTTTCTACTCAGGTGATAATGAGGGTTGAACCTGATCACCAGGAGTGCTGCAAATTTTTGGTTCTATATAATCTGCATGACATTATCGTGCTGGGTTTCCCTTGGTTACAGTCTCATAATCCTGTTTTGGATTGGAAATCTGTGTCTGTAACCAGTTGGGGCTGCCAATGTGTTAATACCAACACTCCTGTTTTTTCTGCCTCCCCCCAGGCTGAGGATGTTCCTGACTTTTTGTTTGATTTTTCTGATGTGTTTAGCGAAAGTAAATCTGCATCCTTACCTCCCCATAGGAGCTATGACTGCGCTATTGAATTAGTGCCAGGTAGTAAATTCCCTAAGGGTCGCCTTTTTAACTTGTCTGTACCTGAACATGACGCTATGCGGTCTTATATCAAGGAATCATTGGAGAAGGGTCATATCAGACCATCCTCTTCACCCTTAGGTGCCGGTTTTTTCTTTGTGGCCAAAAAAGATGGTTCATTAAGGCCGTGTATTGATTATCGTCTCTTGAACAATATTACTGTGAAATATCAATACCCGTTACCCTTGATTTCTGACCTGTTTTCCAGGGTGAAAAACGCTACTTGGTTTACCAAGCTTGACCTCAGGGGGGCGTATAACCTTATTCGCATTAAGCACGGGGATGAATGGAAGACGGCATTTAACACCCCTGAAGGGCATTTTGAGTACCTTGTGATGCCCTTTGGGCTCACTAATGCTCCTTCCGTCTTCCAGTCCTTCATGAATGACATTTTCAGGGATTTTGTGGACAAGTTTCTGATTGTTTATTTGGATGATATCTTGATTTTTTCTAATGACTGGGACTCTCATGTGAAACATGTTCGAACTGTATTCCAGATTTTGAGAGAGAATGCTCTGTATGTGAAGGGATCAAAGTGTCTTTTTGGCGTACAGAAGATCTCATTTCTGGGATTCATTTTGTCCCCATCTGTTATTGAAATGGACCCGGTCAAGGTTCAGGCCATCTGTGATTGGGTCCAACCTACTTCATTAAAGGCTCTTCAGAGATTTTTGGGTTTTGCCAATTTTTATCGTAAATTTATTGGTAATTTCTCTGTTATTGTTAAACCATTAACTGATTTGACCAGAAAGGGTTCTGATGTGGTGAATTGGCCTCCTGAGGCAGTCTCTGCGTTTCAGGAACTTAAGCAGAGATTCACTTCTGCTCCTGTTCTACGGCAGCCTGATGTTTCTCTGCCATTTCAGGTGGAGGTTGATGCCTCTGAAATTGGGGCAGGTGCCGTTTTGTCCCAAAAAGATCCAGAGACCTCTAAAAGTAACCCTTGTGCCTTTTTCTCTCGAAAATTTTCTCCTACTGAACGTAATTATGACGTGGGTAATCGGGAGTTATTGGCCATGAAGTGGGCTTTTGAAGAGTGGAGACATTGGCTGGAGGAGCCAAACATCAGGTGGTGGTCCTTACGGACCATAAGAATCTGGTCTATCTGGAATCTGCCAAGCGACTCAATCCTAGACAGGCCAGGTGGGCCTTGTTTTTCACACGTTTTAATTTTGTGGTTTCCTTTCTTCCTGGCACTAAGAATGTTAAGGCGGATGCCCTCTCGAGGAGTTTCCTTGCGGACTCTCCTGAGCTATCTGATCCCTCTGTTATTTTGAAGGAGGGTGTAGTTCTTTCCGCCATCTCGCCCAATTTGAGACTTGCTCTGGAGGGGTGTCAGGAGGATAGGCCCGAGCGCTGCCCTGTTGGAAAATTGTTTGTCCCGGACCAATGGAAAAAGAGTGTGATGTCTGAGATTCATTGTTCCGCATTGGCTGGGCATCCCGGAATTTTTGGTACCAGAGACTTGGTTAGTCGGTCCTTTTGGTGGCCTACCTTGTCTCGCGATGTCAGGGAATTTGTGCAGTCCTGCGGGACTTGCTCTCGCTCCAAGCCTTGCTCTCGCTCTAGTGGTTTGTTGATGCCATTGCCTGTGCCCAAGAGACCATGGACCCATATCTCTATGGATTTCATTTCCGATCTTCCTGTTTCTCAGAGAATGACCACCATCTGGGTAATTTGTGATAGGTTTTCCAAAATGATACATCTTGTGCCATTACCTAAGTTGCCTTCCTCCTCTGAATTGGTGCCGTTGTTCCTTCAGCATGTGGTTCGTTTACACGGCATTCCTGAGAACATTGTGTCTGACAGAGGAGTCCAGTTTGTTTCCAGATTTTGGAGGACTTTTTGTTCTAAACTGGGTGTTCAATTGTCTTTCTCCTCGGCATTTCATCCTCAGACCAATGGTCAAACTGAGAGAACAAACCAGACATTGGAGACTTATCTAAGATGCTTTGTGTCTGCTGATCAGGATGACTGGGTCTCTTTTTTGCCTTTGGCTGAGTTTGCTCTTAATAATAGGGCTAGCTCTGCCACTTTGATGTCTCCGTTTTTCTGTAATTCTGGGTTTCACCCTCGATTTTCTTCAGGACAGACGGAGGCTTCTGTCTGTCCAGGTGTTGACTCTGTTGTTGAGCGTATGCAGCAGATTTGGGACCAGGTAGTGGAGAGGTTGTCCCTCTCTCAGGAGAAGGCCCAGCGGTTTGCTAACCGGCATAGGACTGGTGGTCCTCGGTTTAAAGTGGGGGACTTGGTCTGGTTGTCCTCAAAGAATATTCCTATGAGAGTAGCATCTCCTAAATTTAAGCCTAGGTTCATTGGACCTTATAAGATCATGGAGATTATTAATCCTGTTTCTTTTCGTTTGCTTCTTCCAGGGACATTTAAGATCCATAACGTGTTCCACAAGTCCTTGTTGAAGAGGTTTGTTGAGCCAGTGGTTCCTGCTGCTGTGCCTCCTGACCCTGTTTTGGTTGAGGGCAATCTGGAGTATGTGGTTGAGAAAATATTGGATTCTCGTTTTTCTAGACGAAGACTCCAGTATTTGGTTAAATGGAGAGGTTATGGTCAGGAAGATAATTCTTGGGTGTTTGCTTCGGACATCCATGCTAGGAGACTTATCCGTGCGTATCATAGAACTCATCCTGACCGACCTGGTTGCTCAAATGAGGGTTCGGTGACCCCTCCTCAAGGGGGGGTACTGTTGTGAATGGGTTTGAGATGAGTTCTGAGCAGAGGCTCCCTCTGGTGGTTACAAGCGGTACTAGTGAGGATTGGGAATCAGGTGTTACTGATTGGTCTTATTTAAGGGAATCATTTTCCCATCAGGGTTGCCGGTGATCAATTGTTCTGGTCTGAATCCTTCTTTCCAGTTTCCCTTGTAGCCTGCTGTGTCGTGTCTGCATCTCCTGCTATCAGATAAGACAATTTCTTATTTTGTGTTTTTGCTATATTTTTGCATTTGGTCCTGCACTTCTGTGGGGGCCTTCTGGGCCCCCTCCGGGGCTTCTGCCCTCTCAGTTTAGTCCAGCCACTGTGTTTTGTACTTTTGCTTTTTCCAGTTTTTTCAGTGGCTGCTGTTTTTGTTACACCAGAGAACTAATTTAGGTGGTAGAGGTCGTGTGATCTCAGGTGATTTTGAAATTAGTAGAGTTGGTTTTTTCAGGGTTTTCTGGGATTGCAGTAAGTACCCTTCCTGTCCTTTTCTATTTAGATAGTTTGGGCCCCAGCGTTTGCTCATACTATTTTCTTTCTGTGTCAGTATTTCCTCTTGTCTAACCGCCATTACATGTTTGGGGGCTTTCTATTATCTTTGGGGTTCTGCTCCGGGGCAGATAGCTTTCCTATTTCTATCTTTAGGTGTAGTTAGTTTCTCAGGCTGTGACGAGGCGTCTAGGACCATCGTAGGAACGCTCCACGGCTGCCTCTAGTTGGTGTGGTTAGTCAGGGTACTGCAATTCCATAGATTCCAACTGCTCTGGTGTATTTCCTTTTTTACCTGCACTCCTCAGCTACCGAAACATAACAGCATCAGTACCACATGGACGGGCACCAGGGAAGAAGCATTACAGTAAGCGTTGTTCCCCGGCGCTGGGTGCTGATCATAGCTCTCATCATTCTCCACTGCTCTGCCGGCGATCAGTGCACGCAGGGGAGAATGATGAGTTATATTTAAGTAATAAAAGAGACAGCAGGTGGTGGCTGATGAGACTATTAATCCCATCAGCGTAACCCTGCTGCTGCGAATAACAGTGACAGCAGGAGCTGCTGATGGGGGTATTCATTAGCCACCGCCTGCGCTATAAATAAATGAAAAAAGCGGCATGGGTTCCCCTGTATTTTTTATATCCAGCCAGGCAAAACTCACAGCTGGGGGCTGCAACCCTCAGCTGTCAGCTTCAGAAAGGCTGGTTATCAAGAATAGAGAGGTCCCCGCACAGTTTTTTTTAAATTATTTAAATAAATAATTTAAAAAAAGGTGTGGGTCCCCCCCCCCTCATTTTTGACAACCAGCCTTGATAAAGCTCACAGTTGGGGGCTGATATTCTCAGACTGGTAACAAGCCAAGGATATTGACCCCCCAACCTAAAAATAGCAATCCGCAGCTGCCCAGAAAAGGCACATCTATTAGATGCGCCAATTCTGATGCTTTGCCCGGCTCTTCCCACTTGCCATGTAGCGGTACCAAGTGAGGTTCATATTCTGTTTTCTTATGCATTGACTGCAAGGCCTGCCTGCTACCAAGTCATATACACCCCAATAAGCCTTTGAACCCACATACTGGATGGGCACAGGAAAATTCTCTTCACATTATTCATTTTGGACTCCCATTCTGTTTTCTTATTAATTGACTGCAAGGTCTGCCCTGCTGCCAAGTCATCTGCATCTTTTTTCAATATTTTTATTAAAATTTCAACATTTATAAATTAACAGTAATAAGTTACAACTATAGAATGCAAGTCGAGTATACAATAAAATAAATAAATAATAAACATTTAACAGTAATAAATAACAGTTGCTGGGTATATGGTGTTTTTTTACTAATCTGCCTTTGAACCCAGGTACTGGATGGGCAGAGGAAAATCCACTTCACATTATTCATTTTGTACTCCTATTCTGTTTTCTTATGCATTGACAGCAAGGCCTGCCCTGCTACCTAGTCATATGCACCCCAATAAGCATTTGAACCCACATACTGGATGGGCACAGAAAAATCCACTTCACATTGTTCATTTTAGACTCCCATTCTGTTTTCTTACGCATTGACTGCAAGGCCTGCCCTGCTACCAAGTTATATGCACACCAATTACCCCAATTCCCCCTTGGAAGACAGAGAGACTTGCTGATCATGCACTGCGTATGATCAACAAGTTTCCTAGCTCTGGTGACCCAGATGTCAATCATCGGGTCACCATGGCAATGATCATGACCCCGCATCATGCCACGGGGTCTCCGATCCAAAGGCAGAGGGGCTGTCAGCCCTCTGTCGGCTTCCGGAATGCTGCGATTGTGTTCACAGTATTTTGGCGGTTGAAGTGCCAGGAGCGGTCTGTGACCACTCTTAGCATCTAGAGCTGGATGTCAGCTGTCAGAATATAGAGGGGATTTGAACTGGCCCTGAAAATATATGTTCTTGTACGTGGCAGCAACAAACTTTGGAGGAACGCAAGTAGCACTGGCAGCTTTGATGAATTTTTGAGTAAAGATCACAGTCAAAAACATGACTTGGTCAATGACTCCATGGAAAAAAACTGCAGCAAGGCTTAGAATTTTTAAGGCAATAATCCCTGACTAGAAGCCTGTCGTACGCTATACCTTATGCCACACCTCACTGTTGACGAAGTGCAGATAACAGCAGTATTATTATAACAGAATACAATCTATTTGAATTAGCCCTGAAAAAAGTGATTAGTTTAATGTAGCAGCATCAAGGAGCGTTATTTCATTAAACCTGCTGAGGAATATAGTGAGTGGAGCATTTTGCATCTACTCAGCCTGATATTATTATTATTATTATTATTACACATTTATATAGCGCCATTTATTCCATGGCTATTCTGTCCCCGGGGCCTGTGGCTGTAAATATGGCTCTGTGAGATGCCGGATCTCTTTCACCTTACTTACAATTGGCGACGATCGCAGATAGCTTAACTCAGCTGCCGGCACACATGTTATGAAGAATCCAAAAGAGACTTTGATTTCTGTAAGAATTCTTGTTGAATGCATACAAACAGCAGCAGGTAAAAAAGACTTTCTTCAGACAGACTGAAAACACATGTGATTCTGATAAAATCAAGATGGAGAATGAAACACAGGAGAAAGAAGAAGGAAATGACATCACACCAGAAGAGGGAGACAGAGAGACAGAAGGGACAAACTTGATGTAAAGGAAGGATTTCAGCTATGCAAACACAGGGACACATAGCAACAGTAAACAATATGAGAGACTGCAATACAGCATGTAAAATACACAGGACAGTCTGTAAAATGTCTCATTCATGGGACATAACAATGGCGCTTTACATATGAAAAGGGAAAATATAGACAGGTACAATAAACGTGTGCTAGACAAGGGACACACACGTACAGAAGGAGAGAGGACCCTGCCCGCGAGGGCTCACAGTCTACAGGGATGGGTGAGGATACACTAGGAAAGGGTAGAGCTGGTCGTGCGATGGTTCGGTAGACTGAGGATCATTGTAGGCTGTAGGCTTGTCGGAACAGGTGGGTCTTCAGGTTCTTCTTGAAGGTTTCCGTTGTTGGTGAAAGTCTGATGTTTTGCGGCATGGAGTTCCAGAGTATGGGGGAAGCCCGGGAGAAGTCTTGTATGCGGTTGTGGGAAGAAGAGATGAGGGGGGAGTCAAGAAGGAGATCTTGAGAGGATCGAAGGTTGAGTGTGGGTAGGTAGCGGGAGACCATGTCACAGATGTATGGAGGAGAAAGGTTGTGGATGGCTTTGTATGTCATGGTTAGGGTTTTGAACTGAAGCCTCTGGGCAATAGGAAGCCAGTGAAGGGCCTGGCATAGGGGGGAGGCTGGGGAATATCGGGGAGACAGGTGGATTAGTCGGGCAGCAGAGTGTAGGATGGACTGGAGTGGTGCCAGAGTGCTAGAGGGGAGGCCAGACAGTAGGAGGTTGCAGTAGTCGAGGCGGGAGATGATAAGGGCGTGCACTAGTGTTTTTGTGGTTTCATGGTTGAGGAATGAGCGGATCCGGGAAATATTTTTGATTTTGAGGCGGCAGGAGGTGGCGAGGGCTTGGATGTGTGGTTTGAAAGAGAGGGCAGAGTCGAGGATCACCCCAAGGCACCGAGCATGCGGGACTGGGTAAAGCGAGCAGCCATTGACATTGATGGATAGGTCTGGTGGAAGGGAAGAATGAGGTGGGGGAAAGATGATGAATTCTGTTTTGTCCATGTTCAGTTTGAGAAAGCGAGCAGAAAAGAAGGCTGAGATAGCAGACAGACACTGTGGGATTTTGGTCAGTAGGGAGGTGAGGTCAGGTCCAGATAGGTAGATCTGCGTGTCATCGGCGTAGAGGTGATACTGCAAGCCATGGAATTCTATGAGCTGTCCCAGGCCGAAGGTATAGATGGAGAAGAGTAGGGGTCCTAGGACTGAGCCTTGAGGAACACCGACAGACAGGGGGCTAGGTGAGGAGGTGGTGTGTGAGAGGGAGACACTGAATGTTCGGTCTGTTAGGTATGATGAGATCCAGGATAGGGCCAAGTCTGTGATGCCAATAGATGAGAGAATCTGTAGCAGGAGGGAATGGTCCACGGTGTCAAAGGCAGAAGACAGGTCCAGGAGGAGGACAGAGCAGTGTCGCTTGCTCTTGGCGGTTGGCAGGTCGTTAGTGACTTTAGTTAGGGCAGTTTCAGTTGAGTGATGCGGTCGGAAGCCAGATTGTAAACGGTCAAAGAGGGAACAGGAGGAGAGGTGGGAGGACAGTTCGAGATATACATGCTGTTCCAGTAGTTTTGAGGCGTAGGGGAGAAGAGATATCGGGCGATAGTTAGACACAAAGGATGGGTCGAGGGAGGGCTTTTTGAGGATGGGAGTGATTGAGGCATGTTTGAAGGATGAAGGAAAGACACCATTTGTAAGTGAAAGGTTGAAGAGGTGTGTGAGAGTAGGGATGAAGACTGTGGCAAAGTTAGGGATGAGGTGGGACGGGAGTGGGTCAAGCGCGCAAGTGGTGAGGTGTGATCGTGACAGGAGAGTGGAGAGCTGATCTTCTGTCATGGTGGTGAAGCTGGTTTTGGAAGAACAGGGCTGAGTGGCTAAGAGGGGCATTGGCGGCTGCGGGCCAAAGCTTTCTCTGATCATATCAATCTTTTGCTTAAAGAAGGAGGCAAAGTCTTCAGCAGAAATGAGAGGAGAGGGAGGAGGTGCTGGGGGACGGAGTAGAGAATTGAAAGTGTTGAAGAGCTGTTTAGTGTTGTGAGACAGGGAGGATATGAGAGATGCGAAGTAAGTTTGTTTTGCGGCAGACAGTGTGGACTTGAAGCTGGCGAGGGACTGCTTGTATGCGTTGAGGTGCTCGGTAGAATGGGTTCTCTTCCATCTCCGCTCGGCAGCCCTGGAAGCCCGTCTCAGTT
The DNA here is from genome assembly GCA_033576555.1 of Oophaga sylvatica. NCBI lineage: Eukaryota > Metazoa > Chordata > Amphibia > Anura > Dendrobatidae > Oophaga > Oophaga sylvatica. The sequence goes on along the minus strand of JARQOD010000001.1, from coordinate 119,249,244 downwards.
CTTTGGTCAGGCCGGTCAGCCAGGGCTGCCTGTTGATTGTACGAGTTATGCTCTGCGTGAGGGGGGCGGCCGAATCAAGTGTGGCTTTTATTGTGGTGTTATAAAATGTGGCAGCAGCATCTGTGTCATTAAGTGAGGCCATGTCTGTGAGAGGTAGGAGGGACTCAGAGAGCGATTGTAAATTGAGGTGTTTGAGATTTCTGCGATGGTGGGTGAGTTTGTGGAGTGGGGATGCATACTAACAGAGGAGAGGGAAGAGAATGTCAGTAGGTTGTGGTCAGACAGGGGGAGTGGGGAGTTAGTGAGATTAGTGAGGGAACAGAGGCGGGTGAAGATAAGGTCCAGCGTGTGACCATCTTTGTGAGTGGCCGCAGAGGACCATTGAGTGAGGCCGAGGGAAGCCGTGAGCAATAGAAGTTTAGAGGCAGCCGAGGTGGAAGTGTCAATGGGGATGTTGAAATCGCCCATGATGATGGTGGGGATGTCAGCAGAGAGGAAATGGAGTAGCCAGGTGGTGAAGTGGTCGAGAAAGGTGGAGATGGCTAGTTCCGGGGGGCGGTAGATGACAGCCAGTTGGAGGTTGGAGGGGGAATAGATGCGGATGGAGTGCACCTCGAACGAGGGAATAGCAGCGGAGGGTGGAAGTTGAATAGGGGTAAAGGAGCAGGTATCAGACAGGAGTAAGCCAACCCCTCCACCACGTTTGTTGCTGGGGTGAGGGGTGTGAGAGAGATGGAATCCGCCATAGGAAAGCGCAGCTGGAGAGGATGTGTCAGAGGGGGTGAGCCAGGTTTCAGTGATGCCAAGGAAGGAGAGTTTGTTGGTGATAAAGAGGTCGTGGATAAATGACAGTTTATTGCAAACGGAGCGTGCGTTCCATAGTGCTCCAGGTACTGGGACCGGTGGAGGGGGGTGTGGATGGATAGGTATGAGGTTATCATGGTTGCAGAAACGTGTGGAGGATCGTGGCAGGGTGTTAGAAATGAGTGTGGGGATGTGTTGAGGAGGGCCAGGATTTGGGGATACATCGCCAGCGATGAGGAGTAGCAGACAGAGCGTTAGAAGGTGGGAGCAGGATAAGACATGATGAGGCCATGTGTGTCTTGGTAAGAAGGATTGTATGTGGAGGAACAGTTCTGAAGAGGAGGTGAGATGGGTGGGGAGAATGGAGGGGGAAATGACTAATTCCTTACTAGGTGGGGGGATTACAGGAGATAGGAAGAAAGAAAGGAGGATGGGGTGAAAGTGAAAAGAAACTGAAACATAGTGGTTTGATAGTGGAGGATTTCAGGATCTTTTGTACTTACTGTACAAACTCTCCTGTCCCTGCTGTAAAATCCTGTATACAGTGTGAGAACTTCCTATGTGACAATCACCTGACAGCGCACAGCAAGGCACTGGATCATATACTAATTTCAATCTCCGTATATATTTCCTGAGTCACACACAGACGCTCTCTTAGTATGGATTTCACCATAATACAAGAAGCAGATATACGGTACTGTCTCAGAAGCGTACAGCTCTATATAGTGTAGGGGAAAATTTCAGTCTCCGTATATATTTCCTGAGTCACACACAGATAGTCAGCATGTATTTGTCCTTGATACCAGCCGGTACACAGTAGTGTGTGAGTAGTGTACAGCTCTATACGGTGTGGGAAAAAATGAACGGTCGGTAACTGTGCAGAAAAAAAGAATAAAAGTATTAGTGCTGTGTAAAAAGCAGTCTGCACAGCAGTGTACACACAGCAATACAGCTATGAGGCAGCCTAATAACCAGCACTGCTGCTGCACACAAGAAAATCCTCCCCTGTCACTGCACACTAACTGTACAGCACAATTGCTATCAGCACAAGCACAGAAGAACTTCTCTTTCCAGCCCTAACTCTTTCCCTACTGATAAACAGTGTTAGCAACCTCTCCCTACTGTTAATATCGGCAGAAGTAAAATGGAGGTCGGCGCTCAGGGTTTTTATAGACACTATGACACCCCCAAAGCAAGCCAATCACTCAATGCCCTTCTGTAAGATGGTGGTGGACGCTGCTCATGTCATCTCGTTGCCCACAGTGTACGTCCTTGCTCATTGGCTGAAAAAAGGCACCTGAAAGCATTCTGGGAAATTCGACTTTGGCGCTCGTTTTGCTGACCGCATGGCCAACTGCACGCTATGGTCGGGTTTCGGCCAACAAAACCCGACTTTGGCAAAAGTCGGCGACTTTTGAATCTGACAGACCTGTTTCGCTCAACTCTATTCCAAACTACTGGAACAACATGTCCATTTTGAACTGTCCTCCCACTTCTACTGTTGCTCCCTCTTTGACTGTTTATAATATGGCTTCCCACCTCACCATTCCATTGAAACTGCACAGACTAAACTCAACAACAACCTACTATCCGCCAAATGAAAGTTTGTCCTATTTCTTCTCCTGGACTTGGCATCTGTCTTTGACACAGTGGACCATTCCCTTTTACTACAGACTTTCTGATCTCTTGCCATTACAGACTTGGTCCTTTGTTGGATCTCCTCGTACCTAACAGACATGATATTCAGTGTCTCACGCTCACACACCACCTCCTCATCTTGCCCCCTATGTTGGTGTCCACCAAGGTTCAGTTGTAGGCCCGGGCACTATCATTATTTTTTGCACGCGCCCTCCCTCTTAAAGTGACCGCGTGCATCGACCCAAGGTGTTCCCAGCCAATAGCTGGACGACACCTTCTATTTAAGGCTCCTCCTCCAATATGGAGATGCCTGAGCAATGTTGTTAGTTTGCCTTTCTTGCTTGCTAGTTGTCAGGTTCCCCAGGTCCCCGCATCTGCTTGTCTACCCTGTACCCATCTGCTCGTACCTGTCTGTGCTCTTCTGTCCATCAGCCCGTCCAGTCCGTACCTGCCAGGGCTTTTCTGTTCCTCAGCCGTTCCCATCTGCATCTGTGGTTCCAGTGTCCCTACAGTGCCTGCCTGCATACTTCATCTCTCCTTTGGGCCATATCTTTCTACTCACCCACTCTAGGGGTTCAGCTGCAACTCTCTGTAGGTCAGCTCTGGAGTAGCACCTGGTGCCACCTCATCCCTCCTTGGGTCACGGCATTGTTATCTGAGGTCGGCTTTGCTAGGTCACTTAGTTATGCCCCTCAAGGCTTTCCGAGGGCTATGGCACAGTGGTTCCATAACCTTGCCCATTACAGTCTCCATCTGCTGGGTTGGCTGCTGTGGAAGATGTGTCGGTCCCCATTATACTATTTTTACTCTGGTGAAATTGATGCCACTTTGGTGGTGTCTGTCACTAATTGTTTGAAATGTCAACAATCCTGGTTTGGTCTACATCTGTTGGGTTGGCTGTAGTGGAAGGGGTGTCGGTCTCCATTATACTAGTTCTACTCTATTGCAATTGATAAATGTGTAGACTCCTTGTTAGGTCTCCTTCATGTGTGTTGCTTGTAGCAGTAGGCCTCTGATACTGTCAGGCCTCCACTGCCTTTGAGTTAACTAACTATGTTACTATGCTTAGATTTTTCTGACAATAGTAGTCTATGAAACTGATATTTGTGCCACTTGAGTGTGGCTGAGTATGAAAGCAGATTGAGCTGTTGCATGTGGTATCAGGGATCCCAGCACAGCGGGCCTACACCAATCCCTCACCTACCACTTCTTAATTTAAAGTTCATTTCAAAGCTGTAAATGCTGACCCAGACCCTAAGGCCGGCGTCACACTGGCGACAGAATCGGACGACTGCAATGCGATGAAAAATCGCATTGCAGTCGGACCTATGTTAATCTATGGAGCAGCTCCCAGTATCCGATTTTTTGTGGTCCGTTTTAAACGTCCGTGTACAATCGCAGCATGCTGCGATTGTCACCGATTGTCGGTCGACAATCGCCAATGCAAGTCTATGGGAGCGATGAAAAATCGGATTACAAACGGACCACACTGTGTGACTTGCGATTAAATCGCATCGGTGTCCTTTAGAAAAGCCGGCAATTCATCCCCGGCTATACTGTAAAATCACACTGACAGCTTTAATAAAGACTAGAAAGAATAGATATATACACATAGAACACATATATATATATATATATACATGTCATTGTGACATGTATATATACATATATTTATAGTTCCTAGACTTCTACATACTGTTATAGCCGCTAATTCAATTGCCGGGTTTTGTGAAATCACAGAAGCCGACGTGAAATGATACATTGTTTCCACACATTTAACCATGTAATTTCATGTATTTTTATATATGTTTGAAACATACAATTACATGAGTATATGTGTGCTAAATTTCAGACATGTAGGGGTTAATTAAAGGTGTAAATTCGTTGAAAAAAAATGCGTGGGCTCCCGCTGTATTTTCTCCACCAGACAGACAAAGCAAGCGAGTGGGGGCAGATAATAATAGCCTAGGGAGGGTACATTTTTTTGTGCCCCCCCTGGCTACTAACATCTGCCCCCAGACACCCCAGAAAGGGCAAATCTATAATTAGATTCGCCCTTTCTGGCACTTTGCCCGTCTATTCCCATTGCCCTGTAGCGGTGGCGAATGGGTTAATCTCACCTTAATGTCACCTTAGTATTGAAAGGTGACCTTAAGGTAGGTTAATAATTGAGAGCTGTCAATTAGACAACTATCAATTATTAATCCTATTGTAGTAAATTAAAAAAACACAGACACATTAATTAAAAATTATTTTAATGAAATAAAACACCTTTTTTTGACCATATTTTATTTTACACTTAATCCGTGCGAAGCCATTGATCTCCTAAAATAAAGAAAAAAAATTAAAACAACATTATTCTTACCTATTCTGCCGATCTGTCACGTCCCACGCTGTAATCCTTCACAAAGGGTTAACTAGCTTTGAGCCAAGCAGTGCAAGTAATCCTGCATGCTCAGCTCAAAGCTCCTGAATGAATAATTTCCTCTCCTGGCGTCAGGAGAGGATGTGTTTCATGAATGAAGCTTAATTGATTGTGTCCACTTTCCCTTTAGGTCAGGTCACTAAAGTTAAATTGCCAATAAATCAATTAAGCTCCATTCATGAATCTATTCCTCTACTTTCGCTGGGAGAGGAACTTATTCATTCATGGGGTTAGAGCTAGTAGACAGAATTATCTCCCTGCTAACTGTAACCTGTTAACCCTTTCTGATGGATTACATTACAGCGTGGGACCTGACTGTACATCGGATTGGTAAGAATAATTTTGATTTTTTATTTTATTTTTATTACAGTAAATGGTTTTAGCAGGAAAATAAAATATTGTCAAAAACTGTGTGATTATTTCATTAAACTTATTTTTTATTAAACTGTGTGTGTTTGATTTTTCTTTCATACAATAGGATTAATAATTGATAGTTGTCTAATTGACAGCTATCAATTATTAACCTGCCTTAAGGTCACCTTTCAATACTAAGGTGACATTAACGCCAGATTATTAACCCATTCGCCACCGCTACAGGGCAATGGGAATAGACGGGCAAAGTGCCAGAAAGGGCGAATCTAATTATAGATTTGCCCTTTCTGGGGTGTCTGGGGCAGATGTTAGTAGCCAGGGGGGCACAAAAAAAATGTACCCTCCCTAGGCTATTATTATCTGCCCCCACTCGCTTGCTTTGTCTGTCTGGTGGAGAAAATACAGCGGGAGCCCACGCATTTTTTTTCAACCAATTTACACCTTTAATTAACCCCTACATGTCTGAAATTTAGCACACATATACTCATGTAATTGTATGTTTCAAACATATATAAAAATACATGAAATTACATGGTTAAATGTGTGGAAACAATGTATCATTTCATGTCGGCTTCTGTGATTTCACTGAAGCCGGCAATTGAATTAGCGGCTATAACAGTACGTAGAAGTGTAAGAACTATAAATATATGTATATATATATGTCACAATGACATATATATATACATATATATATGTGCTCTATGTGTATATATCTATTATTTTTTTTGTGATTGAAATACTATTCTTTTGGATCCATTATATGTCAGTTTTGCAAGCCTGCGAGAAAATCTCGCAAGTCGGATGAAAATCGGATGTTACAAGGTACACACACATGCGATTAAATCGCATCTTTGAAGGAAAATCGGATGCCAGAAGGATGTGTGATGTTTTTATTTTGATCCGATTGTCGACCGTCTAAAATGGACCGATTTTTTGTGGTTGTGTGTGACTCCAGCCTAATACCTCATGCATGGCTGATTGGTACCATGCCATTCTAAAATTTGTACTGTGGGTGAATTGAGGACACTTTCCTGGTGACTTCCCCTCATTTGATGTGTTTTGGCAGCTATTGGGTTCATTTGAAGGTGTTGTGTATGCGATTGTTCTTGCCTCCTATTGACTTTAATGGCGTTTGGCTATGTTCGGCTAAAATTCGATAACTAAATCGGCGAATATTATAAATTCGGCAATCGTAATCTGAAGCCAACATTGAAATATTTGCTCATATTGTATATAGGGAAAGTGCAGTATTAAAGTTAGGCCACTAGAGCGTGGTACCTTAGCACATATAGGATAAGTAATAGTTAAATTAGGAGGGGTCAGTGGTGGGTAAGCCAGGAAGATTTCCTGAAGTTAGTCAGTAGGGCCTGAGAGCCCAGACAGGGCAGGCGACCCCGTAACGTTTAAGGATTGACCCCAGTTGTCCAAGGTCGGAGGTCCGAAGGTCACCAAACGTGAGAATGCAGGGCAGCACCAGTATGTGGCCGCTAACGTCATGGGCTGATGCCCTTTTGTCTGGAGCAAAACGGACAGGGGAACTCCTGAAGATAGTTAAGCTTGCCAAAAGGAATGCTGCGGTAATGGACGGTCTGGTACGACCCTGGGACATTCTAGAAGAAGTGAGGGAAAGCACAGGGCCAGAAAGGAATGTACTCTGTGATGATCCTTGTGATGCAACTGTGACTGAATTGTACGTACTGAGAATGGAACCAAGTAAACTCATTTTTGTTAAGTTGGAACTGGACTCTGTCTCTGTTTGCAACTGCCGGAAGGCTGTCCACAGCAGCTCAGACAGGAACTGAAGGGAACCAAGAGCAGGACGAAAGGTACAGACCAAAGGGGACATTGTGTGCATGTGGCGGGAGACCAGGGAGTGATTGAGCAACCATTGCCAGCCACGACTACGGACCTGGTTCCCCTACACAAGCATCACAGGAGACATTTGGGGCTGGTGCACGCATCACAGGAGACATTTGGGGTTGGTACATGCATCACAGGAAACATTGGAGCTGGTACACACGTTACAGGAAACATTGGGGCTGGTGAACACATCACAGGAGACATTGGGGCTGAAGCATGCATCACAGGAGACACTGGGGCTTGTGCATATATCACAGTAGACATTGGTTCTGGTGAAAATATCACAGGAGACATATGGTGTTGGTGCATGAATCACAGTAGACATTAGGGCTGGTGCACACATCACAGAAGACATTGGGGCTGGTGCATGCATCACTGGTGACACTGGGGCTGGTGCACGCATCACAGGAGACACTAGGGATGGTGAACGCATCACTGGAGACATTTTGGAATGGTGCACGCATCACTGGAGACTTTGGGACTGGTGCATGCATCACAGGAGACAGTGAGGCTGGTGCACACATCACAGGAGACACTGGGGCTGGTGCATATAACACAGGAGACACTGGGGCTGGTGCATATATCACAGTAGACATTGGGGCTGGTGTAAATATCACAGGAGACATATGGGGTTAGTGCACGCATAACAGAAGACATTAGGGCAGATGCACGCATCACAGGAGACACTGGGGCTGATGCATGTATCGCAGGAGACATTTGGGGCTGGTGCATATATCACAGGAGACATCACCATAACCACCACCACTAGAGAAATACATTAGTAGAACCCCCATCAGTACAGAAACACAGCATCACAAGCCTCATCAGTACGGAAATACATCACCAGAACCACCAGTAGTACAAGAATGCATAATCATCAGTACATGATGCATCAATTGCAATTTCAGGTCAGAACCATATACATTTGCATCGCATGGACCTACAACTCCCAGTATGTCCTTAACAATGGTAATGAGATGCTGGGGATAGTTATCAGTCATCATCCAACTGCGGACCATACAAGTACCACAGTATTGATGATAATTAGTCCGTATCACAAATAAACATTTACATTCATGTACCTTATAGATGACATTGCCTCTGATTGGTGGAGTTTTTTTCTTTTCTTCATCTTGATTAGATGCCATTTTCACAGCTTGTCTCTGAAAAATTCCATCTTCTCCAGTCTTCTGCAGCACATCTCGACATGATGCCTTAAAAATAGCAATGTGATTATGATTCTGGTAACAGCAGGGATAAAAGAGAAGTCTATGATAACCAGCGTATGGATAAAACTAAAACAGAACTTTTAATAGTTTACTTAAGATAAAAAGGCATAACAATAAGTGACAAAAAACACCAACAAGTGAAAAAAACACAATTAAAAACATGGAAGGTCCATGAAATAACATACGTCTCTTGTGAAACACTGGTTGTTTTTCCACCTCCAAGTGGGGTCTAAACAGCCTTTTCCTATGCCTCTAAGTAGACGTCACGGACCTATGAGTAGCAGCATAGAAATGGGGTATCAGGTAAAATTCAATTTCCTAGGGAGACGCTTCTTATGAACAAAGGTATCAGATGGTCACTCATGTCCATGAAGTCTCTCCACTGCATTACGTCTGAGCAGGAGATTTCTTCAGTAATGGGTGAGATCTGACTATTCAGTATGTGGAACACGTAATTCATGAATAGAGGCATGAAATTGTCACTCATATCTAGAAAAATATTTAGACTTGAGAGTCCTCAGTGGTTGATACCTTTTAATGGCTAACTGAAAAGATGAAAAGAAAAACCTGTTTAGCCTGATGAAGAGACCTGAGTAGTCTCGAAAGCTTGCAATTTGTTACCATCTTTTCAGTTAGCCATTAAAAGGTATCAACCACTGAGGACTCTCAACTCTAAATATTTTTCTATCTACTGGCTAACACGGTACGAAGATATACATCTTTCCACTCATATCTATGAAGTTTCTCCATTGTATGGCGCCTGAGCAGGAGAATTCTTCAATTAATGGGTGAGACTTTTTTTTGTACGTGTTGGTACAGACTAATTTTGGGTACCTGAGCAAATAATCATCGCTTGCTCTATATTAACTCTGTACATGTGTCTAATGATTAGCGCTTTGATTCTAAACAAAGGTCTCTCACTACTCTAGCAATAATGGGTGCTTATTAATTTATGATTTGGTTAGCACCTGATGAGGGTTTTTGAATTTTACCTGATACCCCATTTCTATGCTGCTACTCATAGGTCTGTGACGTCTACTTAGATGCATTTGAAAAGGCTGTTTAGACCCCACTTGGAGGTGGAAAAACAATCAGTTTTTCACAAGAGACGTTTGTTCTTTCATGGACCTTCCATGTTTTTAATTGTGTTTTTTCACTTGTCGGTGGTTTTTGTCACTTATTGTTATGCCTTTTTATCTTGAGTAAACTATTAAAAGTTATGTTTTAGTGATTATGATGCTCCTGACTAAAAATATCTGTCCTATGCTGAGCCGCTGAATAAATAATAACCCCTCTCTATATTCCTTGCACAAAATATTACACACACATTGTCCCTTATATGGTACATATCCTCCACACTGCCCTTTCCTTTCCTTCTAGGCCTCCTCTTTACACTATATTCTCACACTGTGTTCCCTCTATACTGCCAAGACTCTATACCAGTGTTTCCCAAACTCCAGTCCTCACGGACCCCACAGGTCATGTTTTCAGGATTTCCTTTGTATTGCGCAGATGGTGGAAGTATCATCAAGTCATCAGGAATTCTCTCACCTGTGCAACACTATGGAAATCCAGAAAACCGTAAGGACTGGAGTTCGGGAAACACTGCTCTATACTGTGCCCCCTCATCACACCGTCACACTCCCCCACCATGGTATACTGTCCCCTCCTGGTGGTGCCCTTACACTATCACCACATGCTACCACCTCTCTATACCATCTTTTCCATTCTACCCAGTCTCTAATCTGTGCCCCCTCATTTTTCTCCACCATACTTTCTCCTCACATTATTTCCCTTATTCTGTGTGTGCATCCATCCCTTCGTTCACCATACTGCCATACTGTCTCCTCACGCATCCCCTCGCTCCCCATGCTGTGTGCCCACCCATCCTATTCCCCTCACTCCCCATACTGTGTCACATGCATTCCCCCTTGCTCCTCATACTGTCTGCACTCATCCTCAATGGCATTTCCTAGTGTGTCTGTACCCATTCCCTCTCGCTCCCCATTTTATCCTAAAATTTGTCCCTTCCCCTCATTCCTTATACTGTGCCTGCCCCATCACCCCTCTCATACTGTTTCCTCATACATGCCCTCCTTGCTCCCCATACTGTGTCCTCAAATTTCTTCCTTCCCCCTCACTTCCCATTGTCATGGGTTTACCACAACAGAGAGGAGCCAGAAGACTGCAAAGTTTTATTTCTCCTACTCCTGCACTGATTAGAAGCACTTCACATTCATATTAAATGGTTAAATTTATTTTAGCAGTGCAGGGGTTAATCTGCTCAGTTGAGAGCTCCTGGAAGCGACAAAAACTAAATCTCCGAACAAGCCACAATACTCAGAGGACACCCGAGCATGCTCGGGAAATCCCGAGCAACGAGTATACACGCTCATCACACCCATCTCCTCCCTCTCATACTGTTTCCTCATATATTTCCCAGCCACCCATACTGTGTCCACACACATTCTTCCTCGCTCCCCAAACTGTGTCCTCAAATTTCTCCCTTCGCCCCCATTCTGTGTCTACATTCAGGCTCACCATAATGTCTTCAAATTTTCCCACCAATTACAATAAATCTTTGGTGTCTTCAGCTCCACTGAAGCACATACAGTGGGTACGGAAAGTATTCAGACCACTTTAAATTTTTCACTCTTTGTTTTATTGCAGCCATTTGGTAAATTCAAAAAAGTTCATTTTTTCTCATAAGGGCCTGTGCACACGTTGCGGATTCCTAGCGGTTTTGCCGCGGTTTTCGAAACCACGGCAAAACCGCTTACACAATACAACACATTATGGCCTATGGGATTTCGCAATGCTGTGCACATGCTGCGGGTTTTTCCGCGGCGGAATCGCATCGCGGGAGAATCCGCAGCATGCTCATTCTTTTTTGCGGAACCGCGGCGATTCCGCCGCCATAGGAATGCATTGAACCAATTACTTTCCACATGTGGCTGTGCCTACCATGCGGAAAGTAAGCAGTTCATGTGCGGATGGTACCCAGGGTCTGGAGGAGAGGAGACTCTCCTCCAGGCCCTGGGTACCATATCCATGTAAAAACAATAATTAAAATAAAAATAATGATATTCTCACCTTCCGGCGTCCCACGCAGCTTTCCCGCCTCTCAGCGACGCTCCCGCCAATCGCGTTCCCAGGAGTCCTTTGCGAGATCACCCCAGATGACGTAGCGGTCTCGCGAGATGCTACGTCATCGGGGTGATTGTCGCAAAGGACGCCTGGGAACGCGATTGGCGGGAGCGTCGCTGAGAGGCGGGAAAGCTGCGGGGGCCGCCGGAAGGTGAGAATATCAATATTATTTTTTTTATTATTTTTACATTAGATCTTTTTACTATTGATGCGACATAGGCAGCATCAATAGTAAAAAGTTGGTCACACGAGTCAAACACTTGTTTGACTCGTGTGACCTACCTGTCAGATAGCTTGTAAAACGCTAGCATTCTGCAAGCTAATTACGCTTGCAAAACGCTAGTTTTTAGCGGGAATACGCATACCTATAATATGCGGATTTCCCGCGGCAGGGAGGTGCGGAATTGCAGCGGAAATTTCCATGGCAATTCTGCAACGTGTGCACATAGCCTTAATGTACACTCTGCACCCCATCTTAACTGAAAAAAAATAAAAATGTAAAAATTTTTGCAAATGTATTAAAAAAGAAAAACTGAAATATCACATGGTCATAAGTATTCAGACATGCACTGTGAGCTGTGAGGTCTTATTTAGACAGGTGTGTGCCTTTACAAATCAAGTCCTATCAGTTTAATTAAACACAGCTGGACTCCAATGAAGGAGTAGAACCATCTCAAGGAGGATCACAAGGAAATGGACAGCATGTGACTTAAATATGAGTGTGAGCAAAGGGTCTGAATACTTATGACCATGTGATATTTCAGTTTTTCTTTTTTAATTAATTTGCAAAAAATTTCTACATTTCTGTTTTTTTTTCAGTCAAGATGGGGAGCAGTGTGTACATTAATGAGAGAGAAAAGAACTTTTTTGAATTTACCAAATGACTACAATAAAAGAAAAGAGAAAAATTTAAAAGGGTCTGAATACTTTCCATACCCACTGTAATACCAACATGTCAAGTCAGCAGCATAACCAGATGATCTGTTTGCGCTGCTAATGTCTGGAAGGTTTGGTGGTCAGGGCTTTAATTGCACTATGTTTTGAAAGATGCGAGTACAATTGATTGCTGCAAGCTGTCACATTGCACCTTCTTCGAGCCAGCTGTCAGCTTGATAGCCGGCTCAGAGAACTGCTAGAGAAAAGGTCAAAATGCTGAGGCTACGGCATGCATGCCCACAGAGAGAGCTCTGAGTGCCACCACTGACATGCGTTTCATAGGTTCGCCACCACTGTCCTATGTGATGTATATGCCTCAGCCACAGCATGATGTATATACAGCAAATCCCAGTGTCTCCTATGTCATGTATATGCTCATTCCCCAGTGTGTCCTAAGTGATGTATATGCTCCAGCCTTAGTGTATTCTATTTGATGTATATGTTTCAGCCCCTTTGTCTGCTTTGCAATGTATGCAGCAGTCTCAGTGTCTCCTTTGTGAAGTATATGTTCCTACCCCAGCATCTCTTATGTGTTGTGTATACAGCAGTCATGGTGTCTCCTTTGTTATTTAGACCGCAGTCATCCAACAGCTTAAGTTTTATAAATGTAACATGATCAGTGATGAATTTCCCATTGTGAGAAGACATGCAGTGTAATATACATCTGTGTTTGATACAACCTTCTGCTGCGAGTTCTTTACAAAACTTTTCATAGTTGACTGCTCTCCAGACCAACGCAAACCTGGAAAAGCATTTGCGACTAGCAACGTCATCCATACCACCTAAGATCACAGCCGCACCAAAGAGAAATAGCTCCAGCCATCACATTAGGGGTGAGTTAATTGTTTGACCTGTTCCGACAAGCCTACAACCTGCAATGATCCTCAGTCTACTGAACCATCGCATGACCAGCTCTACCCTTTCCTAGTGTATTCTCACCCATCCCTGCAGACTGTGAGCCCTCGCGGGCAGGGTCCTCTCTCCTTCTGTACTTGTGTGTCCCTTGTCTAGCACATGTTTATTGTACCTGTCTATATTTTTCCCTTTTCATATGTAAAGCGCCATGGAATAAATGGCGCTATATAAATGTATAATAATAATAATATAGAAAAGTAATTTTATGAAGCTCCCCAGTTATGGCATAAATATCCAAATGGCCCTCGGAATAAAAAGGTTCCTCACCCCTGCTCTACAGGGTCCATTGTGCCGTCCTGCAGCACCAACCTCATCTGTCTGTGTTGCTTTATAACCACATATCTAGACTGATCGCTTCGAGAATCCACCTCACCAGGTAAGACATAAAACAAAGACTACTTAGAATTCATTCCTTAGTAAATGCCGTCATCAGTTTCTGAGAACCAATAGTATCCACTTTCCATTAGGTACATACTATTTTGAGCGTAACAATGATATAAGAAATATGGGAAAGAGAACAAAAGAGGAGTTGAAATAAACAAATGTATATAGAATTTCGCTATGAGTAGCCTATTATTAGGCCCTGTAGATGTATAGAAATTACACATTGAATAGAAGCTGCATATTAAACTGCAATTTATTCCGCAATTCTGAAAATGCACAATAGAAATTTGTGGGAATTGACACAGAACTAGTAACAGTTTGTGGAGTTAGATGATGACCAAATAGATTGTAAAATGAAAAGTTTTTAGAAAATCTTTGTATGTTTGAGTTCACGCTTTACATTTTTAAGATGGTAGGAGATGTACAGTATATAGTATATTTGGTAGTTGTGTAAGTTGTATAAAACAGATAAAATAAGTTCTGTAGTCTAATCTGCAATGTAAATATAGAGCATTATCCATTAGTGACTCGAAAAGTTTTCATGAAGGATAAGATTGTCTTCTTTTAAGTCCCAAAATGTTCAAATGATCAGATCAGGACATGTTTTTTTATAGTAAGAAATCAATCTTATCTGGGAATATTTCCCGTGATTATCTCATTTCAGAATTCCTGGACTGTATTAAAAGTGATTCCAAGAAACTGGAACTAGAGCAATAATCCTTGAAAACAAAAGTAAAGTCGCACCAACAAGTACTATCTTCTTATCTGATGCTGCTTTTTTTTATTTCAAATGTATGAGAATTAAACTATACAGTAAGACCAATGATTCCTAAACTATTAGAGAAAGATGTGGCTTCAAGTGGGAATGGAATAGCTCCCAACCATCCTGGATTCAGCTGGATTATCCCACTTTGAGGGACGTCATAGCTTTTGTCCCGGCTTCTATACTTGCTTCTCTGCGAGGGCTTCATCGCTCTGCTACTTCTCCTCTTCGGTTGGGAGGCGGGCTTGCTCTCTGCTCAGTGCATAAATTATATTTATTCACTTCTGTGTCTCAAACTCACATCTCCATGTTCACAGACAGCAACCTTATTATGGCTGAGCCACTGCTCATGATACACATAGCAGAATTTTGGAATCATTCTTGACATGTGCTGCAGGCAGTGACCCCAGAAGCAGCTTGTACATTTTCATTGGATACAGCCATCTATTTCTTTGTACTTGTATACTGAGGTGAAGAAAAAGTCAGATTTTCTTGTAAGACTACTAAAAAGTATAAAGAGCAATTGCAAAAATGTATTTTAGTCTATATGGTAATAAAATCCACAACCCAAAAAACTTCAACATCACAGGCAGGAATTAAACATATTGAGCCACAAGCTTTGGTGATGTATGTGTTATATTACAAACCTCATTGGATGAAAAGTCTGATTATTTTATTCAATATCTTGTATCATCCATGGCCAATGCAATTAAACCTGAAGTGTATACTGTGTGGTAACCCTATTATTACAGCAATTGATATTATATTTACATATTTTTTCAGGGACTATTTAGTCCCTCCCTGCCCACTGTCATTGTTTGTGCGTTTTTTTTTAATTGTTTTAATACATTTTGGCACTGTTTGTTTTTTATAATGACTTTTTTATACTTCTCTTTCAGTGTGTGCGCTACATTTCTACACAGTTTTTTATTCTTTACATATTGCAATTTTACACAGTAAGTTGCACCCCATTCTATCAGTACTATTCTTGTGGTGCCCACTACACAATTTTCTTGTTTACACAGGCTCTGGTGATGTCAAAGGCAAAATTTTGTGTATTTGATCAGTATTGCAATGTCTGACTCCATAGGCAGCCTGTACTGATACATTGAACAGCTGTGGATTTTTATGTCTCTATCATAGAGAGAGAATAAAAGATTATTTTCATTCTACAAAATTGTTTAAGAAAAACACTTAAAATAATATACATCACAAATCATCAAATAACAACATGGACATATTTGGTGTCCCTGTAATCGTAACAACCAGCACAACACAGTGATCAGATTATTATGGGGAATGGCATAAAAAATGGTGTGATTGATATTTTCCCTATTAAACCCATAAAAAAATGTAATAAAAATGTAACGCTGAAGCCGTGTTCACACGTAGCATAAATTCTATGTTTTTTTCTATTGCTTTTTTTCTGCTGTTGTCTGCAAAAGATGATGCAATAACAATCTTGTCTGATTACTACTTGTTTGCTGCATTTATTTTATGCGTGTTCCCCATATTTGATGCATTTTGGTGCAGATGTGAAGCTGCGTTTTTAATGCTGTTTTAATAATACAGGAAAATTTTGATTTTGCTTTTAAGAATGCAAAGGCGTTTTTTTACTTGCATTTTTTTCAGGCTCCACATAGAAGTCTATAGAGGAAAAAAGGAGCAAAACCACACAGTTCAGAAGTTTGTCTTTAGACACACTGAGGGCGGAGATTTCACGAAATTACAACCACTTTGCTTGGACATTTAGACCATGTACATATGTTGTGTTTAACCCCTTAACCCCAAGGTGTTTTGCACATTAATGACAAGGCCAATTGTTACAAATCTGAACAGTGGGGAGTGGCTTGAACTCGAAGGATGTGAAGACATCAGGGCTCTGAGCTCCCACGGTGCCACCTGATAAAGTGATTTTAAAGCAGATAAAGAAGACCTTTATTCTAGAATTCCTATTGGAAACACTTTTAAATGTATTGGGATCATTTTGACACCTTCCCTGGGTATTTCTGTGGGATATTTTTGGAGTTCTGACTTTCTAAAGCTGAGGCGGGAAACACAGCGCGGCGGGGAACTCCTGCAGCTGAGGTAAACAAGCGGCGGTAAGTGACAAGCACAGCTGGGACAGCGCACTATGAAAGACTGGTGAACTGCTCTATTTCCTGAGGAGATAAACGGGAGACCATTAGAATTTTTCACGGTGGCAGCTTCCTTTTGCGGAGGTGAATCAGCTTTTCCCCTGCTTTCTGGGCCGGAGCGTGCTCTTTCGAGACCTCCGTGCTAGGGGTCTCTGAGGTCGGCGCGGAGGATTGTGAGGGAAGGCAGAGACCTTCAGTTGACCTGGCGGCTAATTGTTCTTTGAAGCGGCAGTGGAAGGCTTACAGCGGAGAGAACTTCAGGAGCTGGAATAAACAAGAAGCGGTGAGTGACTTTCTCCACTACAACAGCGCACTGTGAGAGACGGCTCCTGAAGCGGCGGCTTCGATCTGTTCAGGATTACAGTGAGTGAGGATCACACAGGAGCTTTGTTGGAGAGCACTTACGAGATATATCTGGTAAGGCCGGCGTCACACTGGTGAGTGTGATGCGAGTTAGTCGCACGACTTTCTCGCATCAACGCCCAGCACGGTCGCCCGCTCTCGGACCCGAGTGTGCGGCTGCATGTATTTCTATGCAGCCGCACACTAGGGTCCGAGAGCAGGTGGCCGTGCCGGGTGTTGATGCGAGAAAGTCGTGCGACTAACTCGCATCACACTCGCCAGTGTGACGCCGGCCTAATAATAGAAGCAGGACTTGTCCTTTTGTATAAAATTTGTGATTACTCAATCCTGTTAAATATCCTTAGTGTATCACAGTTTTCAGCTCTTCTCATATCTTATGATTCCTATTTAGCTTGATATTTGTGAATTAAATAACTACTGTGTTTAATATAGCACGGCCTAAAAAAAGGGTGAAGGTTTAAGCTGTTATAAAATCTTGATAGATTAATCTTGTTTAACCCCTTAACCCTCAAGGGTGATTTGCACGTTAATGACCGGGCCAATTTTTACAATTCTGACCATTGTCTCTTTATGAGGTTATAACCGGAAAACCCCTTTAACGGATTCGCAATTCGGGAAAAATTTTTCCTTGTGACTTTTGTCATCATGTATTTTTAAAATTTTTTCAAAATAACGGGGTTTTTTTGAAAAAAAAAAGGGAAAATTTAAAAAAAAAAATTTTTAAAAAATTTTTTTTTGCAATTTTAAAATTTTTTAAATTTTTTTTCCCCTTTAAAACAGAGAATAAGCCCCCAAAAAAAGTAAAAAAAAATTTTCCACATGCTATTTTCCCATCAGAAAATTTTTTTTGGGGCCAAAATTTTTTTTTTTTAAAAAGGGTTTTAAAAGGGGGAAAAAATTTCCACGTTTTTTTTTTTTTCAAAAAAAAGTACAAAACCTTTTTTTAAAAAGGGACCACCTCACTTTTAAGTCACTTTAGGGTCAAAAGGCACAAAAAACCCAAAAGTGCTGAAAAGCGAAGGGTTTTGAAAAAATTTTAAAAATTAAAAATAGGGAGAAAAACCGCCCGGGGGGGTTCCGGGTGAGCTGGGTATCGCGGCCGAACACCCCTCGGGGGGGGGGGAAAAAAACAAAGAAAAAAAACGGTTTTTCCACAAAAAAATTTGGGAAATTTGCATTCCTTAAGCCACGAAGATGTGTTTTTGGCTGGCTTTTCGCCCCCCGTTAAAGGCCAGCCACCCGGGGTTTTGGGGGATGCGCTAAACGCCGGCGGGGCCCGCCTTTTTCCCCAAAATGTAAACCCCCGGGAAAGGGATCCCCGGGGGGGCCCCCCAGCCCAGGGGGTTTTAAAACCCCCCGCGGGCCCTAAGGCCACTTAATTTCCCCACAAAACCCGTAAGGCCTTTTTACCCGGGGCCTTTGGGGCGGGCCCCGGGCAAAAAAGGCCGGGGCCCAGTTTGGAAAAGGCCCTTTTTAAAAATTACCCCCCGGGTTAGGGGCCCGGCCCTTTGGGCAACCCCCCCCCAGCCCCTCTTTAAAGGGGGTCCTGTCTTCCCGCGGCAATCAGGGGGGCCATACCTCACAAAAACCCCCCCACTCCCCCCCAAACCCCCGGGGGAAAAAAACCCCGTCCCCCCCCCCCCCCCCAAACCCCCCCCCTTCCCCCCCCCCCCCCCCCCCCCCCCCCCCCCCCCCCCCCCTTTCCCCCCCCCCCCCCCCCAACCCCCCCCCCCCCCCCCCGCCCCCAAAAAAAACCCCATATTCCCGGGGGAAAAAAACGGGGAAAAAAAATAACAAATTTTTGCCCCAAAAATGTCTTTAAAACAAATTTTTTTTAAAAAGGAAAATTTTTTAAAAATTTTAAAAAATTGGGCAATTTTCCCGCCCCCCTCCCATATTGGGGGTAAATTTAAAAAGGGGGAAAAAGGGGTCAAAAAAGGGGGCCCCCCGGGTTTTTTTAAAAAAAGGGGGAAATTTTTCCAGTCACATTAAAAGCCCCTAGTCCAAAAGCCCCCCCAAGTGAAATTTTGGTAACCCAAAAGGAAAATTACAACGAAATTTAAACCCCCTTTTTTTTAAAAATTTTTAAAAAAAAAAAAAAAAAAACCCCCCCGGTAAGTTGGGGGGAAAGGACCCCCCTAATGGGGGCGCTCCGGGGAAAACCCAAGGGGGGTCCCCCAAAACCCGGCCCCCGGAGGCGGGCCTTCCAAAATTTCAAGACCCCCCCCGGGGAAAAATTTAAAAGGGGGCCCTGTTCTCTCCGGGGGAAAAAGTCCCGGGGAAAGGGGAAAACGCCCCAGCAACGGGAGCCTAGGCAAAAGAGCCCGGGGGGGGCTAAGCAAGCTAAAAGCACAGCATCATCACCGGCAAAGAGGGGACAGCCGGGCCCCCGGTAACAAAATCTCCCGCGATAGCAGATCCCTCGGGAAAAGCCCCCATCGCAAAGCCCCAAAAAAAATTCCAGGGCCATTCCCCCCCCCTAAAACTGGGTACTGCATCGCATGGGGGGTGAGTGCTTTGTAAATGTGCCCAATGTAATAGTTTTTTTTTCCCCTTTAAAAGGGAAAAAAAGGAAAAAAGAAGAAAGGGGAAATGCCCCCCTGTACCCGGCCCTTAGGGGGAACAGGGGACAAAAAGCAAGGCGTTTTCCTGTATGAAAAAAACCCTTTTGGGGGGGGAAATTTCCGGGGTTTTCCCCCTTGATCCAGGGGGGAAATCCGGGGGTTTTTAAAAGGGCCCCAAAATTAAACAAAAAAAAAGGGGAAAAAAGGGGGGGGGAAAACCCCCCCTTAAAAAGACCCCCATTTTGACCCACCCACGCCCGGGAAGTTATATTTGAAAATCATCTCTGTCCTTTAAACCTCAGATGGGGGGGGGAAAAGGGGGCCACTTTTTTCCCCCTTTTTGGGGGGGTGGACAGGGGAAAAGCTGTGGAGCGACTTTTAGGGTATGGGCCCCCCGGCCGGAAGGCCACCCCGGGATATTTTTTTTTGGGGGGGACTGGCCAGAAGAACGCAGGGGGTTCCCCCCAATGAAAAGTGGGGGGCCTAATGAAAAAGGAATGGGGCAGAATAGATAGAAAAAAATTTCCACGGTTTTCCTTCTTTTAAAAGGAAATATCCTTTTGGGGGGGGAAAGGGCATCCACAAAAAGGGAAAAAGCCCCGAACTCGCGTGGCCATAGAAAAAGTTCAAAGGGTTTTCGCCTCCCCTTTGAAGAAGGGGAAATTTTTAAAGCCCTTTTTGGATAAAAACTGACACCTTCCTCAAAGTTACTGGGAGTCTGTAGGGGCAAACGGGGGTTTTCTTGGGGGCAAAAAGCACCTCCAGCCCTGATGGTATGGGAAAACCTTTTTGGAAAAACTGGGGGGGAAAAACCCCCCAAAAAAAAATCGGAGTCTATAAAAAATTAAAAAGGGGAGGGGGGCCCCTTTTTTTAACAGCTCATCAGCCTATTCAGCCCTCCAAACATCTAAGGGGGCGGGCCTATCAAACGCAGGGGGGAGAGCATTATTTTTTAAAAAATTTGGCCAGGTGACAAAAAACCCAAAAAATGAACTCTGCCATCCCCAATTTGGGGGGAAAAATTTTTTATTTGGTGAAACGCGGGAAAATTTTCCCCCAAAAAGGGGGGGAGCAATAAAAAGGGTTTCCAACCAAACCCTCCACCGCCCTTTAAAAAACGTTCCTTTGGGAAAAAAAAAAAATTTTTGGGGGAAAGGGGGCCCCCAAAAGAGAACAGAATAGAGGGGAGGAAGGAAGGAAGAAAAGATAGATTTTTTTCCTCGGGGGAAAAACCCCCGGGGATAAAAAATCCCCCAATAGTTTCGCCCAAGGGGGGGGGAAAAAAAAAAACCCTTTTTCCTTTCGCCGGGAAAAAAAACCCAAAAAACAGACTTTTTTTTTAAAATTTTTGATCAAACTGGTTAGGATAGACTTTCCTCCCTCCCCCCTCAGAAAAAAAAAAAACGCCACCGAGCCCCCCCGGGCCGGGGAAAGCAAAAACCCATGAAGGGGGAAGATTAAAACTTTTTAAAAAAAGGGGGTGCTTCGGGTTTTTTCCCCCAGGGAAAAGAAGGGGTTATACCCCCCATTTCTAGTGCCCCCAAAACAAGACACATACAGTCAGGCCAAAATTTTTGAAAGACACAAATTTTTTTTTTTTCAAATCACGCTTCATTTTTTAAAAATGGCAATTTGAATACCCCAAAAATTTTTTTATAAAGAGTGATCAGCTTAACGCAATTACTTGCAAAGCCCAAAATTTGGCTAAAAATAACTTTTCCCCCCAAAAAACATTTCAAAACTTTTCCCCTGCCTTAAAAGGACCGCAAACCTCTTTCGGATTGCTCCATTAACAAGGTTTTTGGGTGTTGATGAGGCATGGCGGGGGAAACAATCTTTTCAGTTTAAAAAAAAAAAGACACCACTGGACACTTTAAAAGGAGGGGTTTTTTGGCACAGTTTCTTTTTTTAAAAACCGGTTTTTCTCTAAAGAAAAACAGTGCATCATATTTTTAAAACACAAAAAGGGGCCCAACGGGGAAAAGTATCGCAGCTAGAAAGTTTTCACCTCATCAACAATCTACCCCATCAAAAAAAACTTAAAGGGGGAGAGGTTCCTTTTTTGGCCAAAAAGGTTTCGGGGGGCCCCCAAAAAGACCAGCAAGCCCAGGACCGTCCTTAAAAGTTTTTTGCGGGGGCGGGAAACAGCAGTGCAGAGTTTTGTCGGGGAAATTTCTGGTCTCCCCCTGAAGATCGTCGCGATTGACATTCTGATTTTTCCCCACACTGAGTTTGGTTTCTTTTTTTTTTGGTAAGAAAGTTAATTTTCCCTTTACTTTTTTGCAAGGCTAGGGGCACCCCCCCCCGGGCTGCTTTTGTTATGTTCTAATTAGTTTCCTTTATATTTCGCCAGCCTGGTGTTAGCCCCCGGGGTGAAAGCATCTTTTTTAAAAAGCAACTGGGGGGTTGGGGGAAAAATTTTTTAAAGTAAGACTCCTTATTTTTTTTTAAACTCTTCCCGTTATATTTTAATTCTGAAAACCTAAGGTTCCACTGTGTGTGGGTTGAAAGTAAGGACTTTATTTACTTTTTTTTTATCTTTTTGTAGTCTTTCTTTTAATTAACCGTTTCCCCGGGCCCATTCCCTTTGGGTATTCAGGGCCCTTCTTGGATAAAATTTTTTGGCAGGGATTAAAAGAAAGGGGTTTTAAACCGGGGGTGCCGGGCCCTTTCTGTCCCTTTAACGACCTCCAGGTTGAGGGTTTAGTTAGGCCCCCAGTTAGGGTCAGCTTACCCCCCGGCCCCCCAAACCCGGGGACAGCAAATAACGGTTTCCCCTTTTGACCCACGGACTTTCTGTCAGGTAAATCTTTTTAAACAAAAGCTATGCCATGTTATATATTTTTTTCCCCTTTTTTATATAGTTTTTGGGTCAACACAAAAAAAAATCTGCAAAAAGCGGGCATTTTCCCGGGCCCCCAAAAATAAAAATTTTTCCCCAGCATCATGGATCCAGTAGCCCAGCTGGCCCGGCATTTTGCGGGAAATTGTCCATGGTTTTTTGGGGAGACATTAACCCCGGGTTTTTTTCCCCCCCCCGGGAAAAACCCCCTCGAACCTAAGGTTCTCTTTCCCCGGGCGGTTCATTTGGGGGGCCCGGGGCAAATTTTTTACTTCCGGAGGCATGTAAATTGTAAATTCCGCGCGGCCTCGGCCGGGGATAAAAAGGGGAAAGGGTGGGAATTGTTAAATCCCCTTTTTAAGGGGACCCTCAATCTTGGCGTTTCTATTCCTCCCGGCTCCCCAATCCCAGTTTATGGATCTTTTTTTCTGCCCTTTTCCGGGTTTTAAAAAAAACCGACGATCCCCCTTGCTGAAACAAGGTTACGTAAAAAACGGAAGGAAATCGTCCCGGAGAAAATTTTTTCTGAGTTCCGTAGGGGCAAAGAAAAACCCGGGGAAAGGGCCCCAGCTCTAGGAGCCAGTTTGTAAAAGGGGTTTTCTGAAAAATTTTTAAAAAATTGGGTTTTGGGCCCGTAAAAGATTCTCCTCCTCACTGGGGGGGCTTGGCCCTCCCCATTTTGATTGATAACGTCTTTTGGGGGAAAACGCGAGTAAAATCCCCCCCCCTTTTGAATCCACCCCACTACTAAAGCCCCTTTTATGGGGTTTCCCCTGGTCTGTTCGGGGGAAACCCCGCATTGGGAGGACATCTTTTTTTAGAGGGAATCAGGGGGGAGCCGGGAAGACTAAAAGGTGTTTTTTTTGCGGGGGAGGGCTTTTTTGTTGGGGTGTCCATCCCGGACCTCTTTAACCAAGATTAACCGGGGGTTGTGTTTTTCGCCCCAAATCCCTCTCATTTTCTCGTGCCTGCGGGGGTGGGATTGGTACTAGAACGAAGGATTTCTTTTTTTTCTTGATAGGGGTGGGGGGTAAGGGGACACTCGGTTTTCCCCGGGTGCTGGTAGCAACTGAGTGTTTTTGGCCCCGGCCCCAACTCTCATTGTTTTCAGCCCTTTGGAAAGGGTTTTGGTACAACTTTTCAAAACATAGATCCGAGTAGGGGCAATACAAAAAGAGCAATTGTCTTTTTATTGTTGGGGGGTTTCGCCTGCCCTTTTGTGTTGGATTTCCCCCGGGTTTGGGCTAAAATAACCCAGTGATTGTTGGCAATCCAGAAAAAAAACCATTGGGTGGAATTTTTTGCGAATACGTAGAGCACTCATCGGTGGGTTTTGTCCCTAGGACTTGCCTCCTTTTCTGGGGACTTTTGGGGGAAGTTCTCAGAGGAGGGGTGAAGGGGTTTTCCCCCTCACGCACATATACTGCTCAATAAAGTTGCTTCCTGTGCCCTTATCTCGTACTTCCCAGGGTCGGGAAGACGGAATCCGGTTTTCCAAATTCCCCAGGAGGGAGGTTTCAGCGTTCTCTGACTTGAGGGGGGAGGAGGGGGGTCGGGGACGCCCCTGTGGGATTCCAGGGAACGATTAGTCCAATCGCTTAAGATGAAGGTTTCGGAGAACCCTACAAACGGACTGATAGGAGAGAGTTTCTGGGCTAGATTGAAGGTGAACATCTGGGTGGTTGTCACCAGGGAAATAAAACTTAAATTCCCTCCCCGGAGGTTGGGGGCCCCAATCACGGGCCTTGGGCAGTTTA
>JARQOD010000001.1:119065111-119225007 GCA_033576555.1 Oophaga sylvatica | reverse complement strand
ATGGACAGATGAATTCTGAAAAAGGTACAGGCAGGGGGACTGCTGAGGCGGGGTTTTAAAGTTTTTTTCTCTGATGAATGGTACCAGAATGCCTCCAAGAGCAACTTCCCCCAACCCCTCCAAGAGAGTTTGGCGACCCAACAATCCCTTTTCCAGCATGATGGAGCCCTTGCCATAAACCCAAAGGTGAAACTAAATGGCTCGGGAAAAAAAATTTTTAGATTTTTTGGGTCCATGGCCTGGAAACCCCCCAAGATTTTAAATTCCCTTTGAGAACTTGTGGTCAATCATCAAGGAGGGGGGGACAAACAAAAACCAAAAAATTCTGACAAAAGGGAAAGCATTGATTGTGCAAAAAGGACTGCTATCAGTCGGGATTTGGTCCAGAAGTTGATTGAGAGCATCCCAGGAGAATTGCAGGGTCCTAAAGAAGAAGGGTAAAAAACTGAAAATATTGACTTGCGCATTTTTTTTTAAATTCTAACTGTCAATATAAGCTTTTGTTACTCATAGGGTTTGCAATTTTAAAAATTTCTGGCGGTGAAAAAAAACTCTGTAAAACCACATAAAAACCAGAGGGCGCAGATCATTTGAAAATAAAAATATTTGTTTTCATTCTCAAAATTTTTGGGCCCATGATTTGTACAGGACAATTATAAATCTGCGAAGTCTGAATTTTGTACTTTCAAGAACCAAAAATTCAAAAAGGGTCAATCAAGTCTACCATCAAGGATTCTGTTCCCGAACTGGGTTCATGATGGTACAAAACCCCAGCGACGCCTTCTATCACATCCCCATTCACAGAAAATTACCCCAAAAATTTTTCAGCTGGCCCGTTTCCATAGAAGGAGAAATAAGGGAGTTCCCAAAACAGAGTTTTTGCCCCCTTTGGGAAAATCTATAGCCCTTTGGGGGGTTCACGAAAATAATAAGGGGAAATAAAGGCCCAAAAAAAGGGAGCAGGACATTCTGATAGTTCCATCTTAGCACTTTTTAATAGCCACGACCTGCCCAAAATTTAGGAAGCAAGGGGACAGAGTGATGAGTACATTACAAGACCTGGGTTGGCTCCTAAACCTAGGGAAGTCAAGGCTAGAGCCCAGCAGAGTACAAGAGTTCCTAGGACTCACACTGGACTCAAAAAAACAGGAATGCCGACTTCCCAGCCGCAAGGAAGAGAAGCTTGTGCACATGATGACAAAAGCCATACGAAACCCCTCTATGACTCTAAGGGAAGCGATGTCACTGATGGGGTCCCTTTCCGCCTGCTTACCGGAAGTCCAGTGGGCGCAGCTACATATGAGGGAGCTCCAATGGGACATCCTGGCGAATCAGTCAGCCTTGAGAGGGCGTTTAGATGGTCACTTAACTCTAAACTCGGCAACTATTCATTCCCTAGTCTGGGGGGGGACACTGTCAACTTATCCAGAGGGATCCCCTGGGTAAAAAGAATAGGGATGGGGAGCACACATGGGATTTGAGGTTGCGCAGGGGAAATGGATGGATCAGGAGATGGATGCATTCTCGAACCAGAAAGAACTGTGGGCGGTAGACTATGCACTATCACACTTTCTGCCCTCACTTCAAGGTCACCATGTCCGTATACTCTCGGACAACCAGGTGACAGTAGATTATATAAACCACCAGGGGGGAACAAGATCTCGAACCCTAGTGAATGCTTCCTTCAAGCTACTCAGCCTGGCAGGAAGGAACCTGCTATCCCTCTCGGCATTACATATTCACGGGAAAACAACACAAAAGCAGACTTTGAGTCGCACTCATCTGAGACAGGGCGAGTGGTTTCTAAATGGGTCCATTTTTCAACAGATTGTACAAATGTGGGGAACCCCGGACCTATTTGCCAATTTCAGGAACAAGAAGGTGGAACAGTTCTGCTCTCTAGATCCGAGGGGGAACCCTCAGGATCTGAACGCCTTCTTGATACCATGGACCCACAATCTAACATACGCATTTCCCTCGATTATTCTCATCCTAGCAGTTATAAGGAAAGTCAGGGAGGACAAGGCAAATATGATATTGATAGCCCCCTTTTGGCCCTACCGGATCTCCCAGACCTACTGTCTCATGGACCAATATTACACCCCCATACGAATAATCTCCATTTAGCAGCATGGATTTTGAGAGGGTAATATTGAGGGAGAGAGGTTTTTCAGAGAATTTGATAGACACACTGCTAAAAAGTAGGAAACCTGTCACGACAAGAGCCTATGGGAGAACCTGGAGGAAATTTCTTTCCACTTCTGGGGTGCGGGTACAAGATGGGGTACAGGTTAACAAAATTCTTGAATTTTTTGCAGAAAGGCCTGGAACGAGGCCTAGCAGTCAGTACATTAAAAGTACAGGTAGCAGCTTTAGGGGCCCTATATAGCTATGATTTGAAAGGTAATCCCTGGATAGCTCGATTTATAAAAGCTGCAGTCAGGTCTAAACCAATAGTTGACCAGAAAATGCCGATATGGGATCTTAACTTAGTATTATCCGCGATAACAGAGGCCCCATTTGAACCAATTCAGTCAGCCCCTTTAAAAATAATATCTCTTAAGACGGTCCTGCTAGTAGCATTAACATCGGCTCGTAGGGTAAGCGATATTCAGGCCTTATCTGCAATCCCATCATTCACGAAAATTCTAGAAGACAGAGTTATCTTAAGACCTGACCCGGCTTACTTACCTAAGGTAGCATCACACTTTCATAGATCCCAAGAGGTAGTCCTTCCCTCCTTCTGCCCGAACCCTAAAAATAGGGGAGAAGAGAGATTCCACACCCTCGACATAAAGAGGTGCCTAGGACAGTATTTAGAGGCCACCAAGGAGTGTAGGAAGGAAGGGCCTCTTTTTGTGTGTTTCTAGGGGCCTAGGAAGGGCCTCAAGGCATCCAAAAGTACCCTGGCAAGGTGGATAAAGGATGTGATTGCCCTAGCCTATTCTCCTAGTGGGAATATCATTCCAGAGGGATTTGAGAGCCCATTCTACCAGAGCGATGGCAACCACATGGGCTGAGAGATCTGAGGTATCGATAGAACAGATCTGTAAGGCGGCCACCTGGTCATCACCTTCCATCTTTTTCAGACACTATCATCTAGATCTAGCCTCTGTGTCTGACCTGACCTTTGGCGAAGGGTCCTTCAGGCTGAGGTCCCTCCCTAAGCTACCAGTCTCTGTAATTCTCTCCGTGGTGCTGTCATGGGTGAGAGAAAATAGTAGTTACTTACCGTTAACGGTATTTCTTGGAGCCCATGACAGCACCCGCTTATTCCCCCAATCACATGTGTGGTGAGCAAGTTTTTTAGTTCGTGCAGTGTTTTTCTTTAGGCACGGTGTTATTTGATACTAGGTGATGTTGTAATGATGTATATATTTCTGTTGTTAACTAACATGGAAACCCTCTGATGCTCTGTAACCGACTTGGGGCAGAGGAGAGGTGCCACCCTTTTATCTGTAGGTTCCTATCCCTGAAGGGCGGATCCCCCTCTCTCCGTGGTGCTGTCATGGGCTCTGAGAAATACCTTTAACGATAAGTAGCTACTATTTTTTTCCACAAAAATGATATTTTTGCCCCCAATTTTTTATTTTCTCAAGGGTAACAGAAGAAATTGGACCCCAAGAGTTATTGTACAATTTGTCCTGAGTACGCTGATACCCCATATGTATGGGTAAACTACTATTTGGACGCATGGCAAAGTTCTGAAGGGAAGGAGCACCGTTTGACTTTTTCAATGGAGAATTGGCTGGAATTGAGGTCAGACGCCATGTCACATTTGGAGAGCCCCTGATGTGCCTAAACAGTGGTAACCCCCCAATTCTAACTCCAACCCTAATCCCAACACACCCTAACCCTTAATCCCAACCCTAACCCTAACTTTAGCCCCAACCTTAACCCTAACTTTAGCCCCAATCCTAACCCTAATGGGAAAATGAAAATAAATACATTTTTTAAATTTTATTATTTTTCCCTAACTAAGAGGGTGATAAAGGGGGTTTGATTTACTATTTATAGCGGGTTTTTATGTTTGGCAGCTGTCACACGCTAAAAGACGCTTTTTATTGCAACAAATAGTTTTTGCACCACCACATTTTGAGAGCTATAATTTTTGCATATTTTGGCCCACAGAGTCATGTGAGGTCTTATGTTTTGCGGGACGAGTTTAAGTGTTTAATGGTACCATTTTTTGGCACACGATATGTTTTGATCGCTTTTTATTACAATTTTTGGGAGGCAGAATGAACAAAAACAAGCAATTCATGAATTTCTTTTGGGGGGGCGTTTATACCGTTCTGCATGTGGTAAAATTGATAAAGTAGTTTTATGCTTCGGGTTAGTACGATTATAGCAATACCTCATTTTATATAATTTTTTTTGTTTTGGTGCTTTTATACAATAAAAACAATTATATATAAAAAATAATTATTTTTGCATCTCTTTATTCTGCGAGCTATAACTTTTTTAGTTTTTTGCTGATGATGCTGTATGGCAGCTCGTTATTTGCGGGACAAGATGGAGTTTTCAGCGGTACCATGTTTATTTATATCCGTCTTTTTGATCACATGTTGTTCTACTTTTTGTTCGGCGGTATGATGATAAAGCATTGTTTTTTTTGCCTTGTTTTTTTTAAGGGGTTCACTAAAGGGGTTAACTACTGTGACAGTTTAATAGGGCAGGTCGTTACGGACGCAGCAATACTAAATATGTGTACTTTTATTGTTTTTCCTTTTTTTATTTACATAAAGAAATTAATTTATTGGGGAATATTTTTTTTTCTTTATTTAGGATTTTTTTTTTTTACACATGTTAATTTTTATTTTTTTTACTTTTTTACTTTGTCCCAGGGTGGGACATCACTGTACAGTGTCAGATCTGGGATCTGACACTGTGCACAGCACTGTGTCAGATCTGGGATCTGACAGGCACTGCAGGAGGTTTTCTCAGCGCCTGCTCTCAGCAGGCACTGAGAAGCCACCTTCCTGCAGGACCCGGAAGCCCCCGCGGCCATCTTGGATCTGGGGGCCTGCAGGGAGGAGGCCCTCGGAACAGCGCAATCACATCGTGCTGCTCTGAGGGTCTCAGTGAAGCACGCAGGGAGCCCCCTCCCTGCACGATGCTTCCCTATACCGCCGTAACACTGTGATCATGTTTGATCGCAGTGTGCTGGGGGTTTAAGTGTCGGGAGCGGTCCATGACAGCTCCTGGCACTTAGTGCGGGTGTCAGCTGTGATAATCAGCTGACACCCGGCCGCGATCAGCTGCGCTCCCCCTGTGAGCGCGGCTGATCGCTTTTGACGTACTATTCCATCCTTGGGAATTAAGTCCCAGGCACATGGATGGAATAGTATGTCAGATGAAAGAAAGGGGTTAAAATAAATTTACCTCAGACTGCTAAAGTAAACTAGAGTTACTCGCCTTTATTTATTATACATTAGCAATGTTTACAACACTTTAGTTTTATAGGTGGATACTATTGCCTATATATACCAGTCTATTCATAAGATTTAAAACAAATTGCTCGTCTCTAGGTCTGGTAAGATTATATAAGTATATATAATCAACACTTACTCGTCTCAATTCTGATAAATTTTCCTTCGGAAATGACTTTACTTTATCTCTGACCCTTGTTCTAGGTAAGCTTAATAAGAATTTAGAGCTGCAAAATTCTGAGAGGATTCTATAGAACTGATGAGTTTCTTTCATAATTAGATCCTGATAAGGACCTTATCATTTATTAAAGTTTTAAATTAATGAGATAGAAGGTGGGGACTTTATATCACAGGTTCCTATACAGAGTATTGCTGTTAGCATATTTTGGGCATATCATACTGATTAAAGAGTGTAATAGAGCGAGTTAGGACTATAGCTTCAGCTAAGAAAAGTGATTCTTCTACTAAAAAAATCAGAAGGCTAGAGACCTTTCACAGCAACAACATACAAGAACCCCAGAGGATGCCCATAATTTAATTAGTCACATAAGATCAAGGTCCCCTCTAAAAAGAGAGGAAACAAATCATGATCAACCTAAAAATTCCTCAACTATCTCATACAGTAGAATTGTACAAGATAGAGATGACCAAAAATCCTTATCTACTAAACCCCATAATGAGCTCCTTCCTTCAAACATCGGAAGTTGGGGATACGACAAAATTTTCTGTCAATTTTACAAATAAGAAAGAAATGGACACTTCAAAATCTGGAAAGAGGAAGGTTTCAAATATTGAAAGAATGTACAAAAGTATTCCGACTTTAGAGTCGGATCGTGCTTCGGGGGACTTTTCTCCTAACTCTAGTCCCATTAGGAAGCGATCTAAAAAAGAACGCTAAGCTTTTCCTTATTCTCCACAACATTCATATCTACCAGTGAATTATGATGATTTCCTCACCTCTGAGAGACAGGTGACTGAAGGGCTAATGGCCAACTTTTGCAAATCTTTAAACGAAGTGATAAGAATTGAATTTGAGACACAAAATAAAACCTTACAAGAAGTTTCTGAAAATTTTACGCAAAGGTTTGAGGAGAATGAAGCAGAATCTCAATAGTAGAAGAGAAAACTGATTCTCTTATTAAACAAAACTCAGAGCTTAGTGCCGAGGTGCTGTCTTTGAGGTCCAAGATAACTGACCTAGAAGATAGAAGCCGGAGGAATAACCTCAAAATCAGAGGGATTCCTGAAAACATCCTCCAAAGTGAACTTTCTAGTTACACTAAAACAATGTTTAAGAAGGCTGTCTCTTTTTTCACCGATTTGGATCTTACAATAGATAGGATCCATAGGTTGCCATGACTGAGGGGGATACCTCTAAACAAGCCAAGAGATACAATTTTACACCTGTATTTCTTTGAGACGAAAGAGTTACAATTTTTAAGAGAAAAAGGTTCCTTCCTGGCTCCATACACCAACATTAAAATTTTTGCCGATTTCTCAAGGGCCACTATGGAAGCTAGAAAAACTTTTAGAGACACTGCTTCTGCATTGAGAGATTCCGAAATCCCATATAGAAGAGGATTCCCTACTCAATTGATAGTTTGGTTTAAAGGCAAAAATATTTCACTTAATTCACCTAAAGAAGGTCTTAATTTAATTATGTCTCTTCAAGGAAAGTACCCATCAAAAGATATAGGATGAGTAGCATCCTCGTGCTTATGTTTAGGATCTTCTTCTGTATTATTAAAGTTTTTTGGTATAATTATAGGGTACTAAAGCTAGTATGTTTCTATCATCTAGTGTAAAGGTGGCACGTAGGAACTATGTCACTTTTCTCTTCCCAAACTAGGAGAGAAACCGCACTTGGCGGAATCCTCCAGGAGAGCTCTCTTGAATTTTCTTTTTATTATAAATACTCTTTTTTGTAGTTTGTTAGCTTATAGGTAAATCTTATGTTTTCTAATTCTTAAGTTCTACTCCAGACTTATTACAAAAACTTTGTAAGGACCCTAGAGGAACTGTATCATGAAATGCAAGATCTTATCTTACAATATTAGAGGTCTAAATAGTCTAGTCCATATAAACGTTATATCACATGGAAAGAAATTAAACAATACCAAGCTGACATTGTCTGCCTCCAAGAGGTTAAATTGGCTAGGGGAAACCACCCTTCTTTTAAATCGCTAAAGGAAAAAAAGAGGGCTGGGGTTTTAACCATGGTTAATCAAAACGTTCCCTTTCAATTGATAGAAGAAAGAATTGATCCTCAATGGAAGATTTGATATCTTAATATGTAATTTAAATTCCAGAATTTGTACTATTGTTAATATCTATGCCCCAAATAAAAGACAAATCCACTTTTCAATAGACTAATTAAAATCATTAATGAAGTTATAAAGGAGACTTGATTTTAGTAGGCGATTTTAATATGGCCCTGGATACCCATTTGGATTCCTCTTCATTAGCTCGTCAATCTTCGCAATCCCTTAATAATTGGATTATTCAGAACAAATTATTCAATGTTTTTTGGTGTTTGAATACACCCTCTCGCGAGTACACTTATTACTTGACAGTGCATAAGTCCTCTTCCAGAATAGACTTAATATTGTCTAGTGTTTTGTCTTTACCCAAATTCAAAAAAATCGTTATCTTAAAAAATCTTTCTCTGATCATTCCCCTATTGTGGGCAAATTTATTCTTGGGCCCCCTCTGAACAATACTTTTTTATGGAAATCTAACAATTCCTTATTCAGGATTCCTGAGTAAAAGAAGATAATAGAAAATACTATCAACAATTATTTTAACCTTTTTACCCCCAAGGGTGGTTTGCACGTTAATGGCCGGGCCAATTTTTACAATTCTGACCACTGTCTCTTTATGAGGTTATAACTCTGGAATGCTTCAACGGGACCTTCGCGATTCTGAGACTGTTTTCTCGTGACATATTGTACTTCACGGTAGTGGTAAAATTTCTTCGATATAACTTGCATTTTTTTTGAAAAAAACAGAAATATTGCGAAAATTTAGAAAATTTTGCAATTTTCAAACTTTGAATTTTTATTCCCTTAAAACAGAGAAATATGTCACACAAAATAGTTAATAAATAACATTTCCCACATGTCTACTTTACATCAGCACAATTTTGGAACCAAAATTGTGCTGTTAGGAAATTATAAGGGTTAAAAGTTGACCAGCGATTTCTCATTTTTACAACAAAATTTACAAAGCCATTTTATTTTTTTTAGGGACCACCTCACATTTGAAGTCACTTTGAGGGATCTATATGGCAGAAAATACCCAAAAGTGACACCATTCTTAAAACTGCACCCCTCAAGATACTCAAAACCACACTCAAGAAGTTTATTAACCCTTCAGGTGCTTCACAGGAGCTGAAGCAACCTGGAAGGAAAAAATGAACATTTAACTTTTTAGTCACAAAAATTATCTTTTACAAACATTTCTTTTATTTTCACAAGTGTAAAAGGAGAAAATGGACAGAAAAAGTTGTTGTGCAATTTCTCCTGAGTACGCCAATACCCCATATGTGAGGGAAAAAACACTGTTTGGGTGCACGGCGGCGCTCGTAAGGGAAGGAGCGCCGTTTGACTTTTTCAAACCAAAATTGGCTGGAATTGAGATTGGATGCCATGTCGCGTTTGGAGAGCCCCTGATGCGCCTAAACAGTGGAAACCCCATCACAAGTGACACCATTTTGGAAACTAGACCCCCTATGGAACTTATCTAGATCTAATGTGAGCACTTTGAACCCCAAGTGTTTCACAAAAGTTTATAATGCCTGGGTGTGAAAAAAAAATTCCACAAAAATTATTTTTTAGTCCCCAATTTTTGATTTTTCCCAAGAAAATTGGACCCCAAAAGTTGTTGTCCAATTTGTCCTGAGTACGCTGACACCCCATATGTGGTGGGGGAAACTGTTATGGCGCATGGCAGGGCTTGTAAAGGAAGTAATAACGTTTTGGAATGCAGACGTTGATGGGTGTCATGTTCCGTTTGCAGAGCCCCAGATGTGCCTAAACTACTGTATGGGCACACGTCGGGGCTCGGAAGGGAAGTAGTAATGTTTTGGATTGCAGACTTTAATGGTATGGTCTGCGGGCATCATGTCGCATTTGGAGAGCCCCTGATGTGCCTAAACAGTGGAAACCCCCACAAGTGACCCCATTTTGGAAAATAGACCCCCAAAGGAACTTATGTAGATGTGTGGTGAGCACTTTGAACCCCCAAATGCTTCACAGAAGTTTATAACGTACAGACGTAAAAACAAAAAAATCATTTTTTTTTTACAAAAATGATTTTTTCGCCCCCAATATTTTATTTTCACAAGGGTAACAGAAGAAATTGGACCCCAAAATTTATTGTCCAATTTGTCCTGAGTATGCTGATAACCCATATGTGGGAGAAAACTACTGTATGGGCACACGTCGGGGCTCGGAAGGGAAATAGTGATGTTTTGGATTGCAGACTTTGATGGAATGGTCTGTGGGCATCAGGTCGCATTTGGAGAGCCCCTGATGTGCCTAAACAGTGGAAACCCCCCACAAGTGACCCCATTTTGGAAAATAGACCCTGCAAGGAACTTATCTAGATGCGTGGTGAGCACTTTGAACCCCCAAGTGCTTCACAAAAGTGTATAACGTACAGCCGTAAAAACAAAAAAAATCATTTTTACAAAATTGATTTTTTTTTCGCCCCCAATATTTTATTTTCACAAGGGTAACAGGAGAAATTGGACCCCAAAAGTTGTTGTCCAATTTGTATTGAGTATGCTGATACCCTATATGTGGGAGAAAACTGCTGTTTGGGCACACGCCGGGCTCGGAAGGGTAGTAGTGACATTTTGGATTGCAGACTTTGATGGAATGGTCTGCGGGCGTCATGTCGTATTTGGAGAGCCTCTGAAGTGCTTAAACATTGGAAATCCTCCACAAGTGACCCCATTTTGGAAACTAGACCACCCAAGGAACTTATCTAGATGTGTGGGCAGAAGTTTGAACCCCCAAGTGCTTCACAGAAGTTTATAACGTAGAGCCATAAAAATAAAAAATCATAATTTTTTTACACAAAAAATGATATTTTCGCCCCAAATTTTTTATTTTCCCAAGGGTTACAGTAGAAATTAGACCCCAAGAGTTATTGTGCAAATTGTCCTGAGTACGCTGATACCCCATATGTGGGAATAAATTACTGTTTGGGTGAATGGCAGAGCTCAGAAGGGAAGGAGCACCGTTTGACTTTTTCAATGGAGAATTGGCTGGAATTGAGATCAGACGCCATGTCACATTTGGAGAGCCCCTGATGTGCCTAAACAGTGGAAACCCCCCAATTCTAACTCCAACCCTAACCCCAACACACCCCTTACCCTAGTCCCAACCCTAACCATAACCCTAATCACAAACCTAACCCTAACACACCCCTAACCCTAATCCCAACCCTAACCCTAATTCTAACTTTAGCCCCAACCCTAACCCTAACTTTAGCCCCAACCCTAACCCTAACCCTAATGGGAAAATGGAAATAAATAAATTTTTAAAATTGTATTATTTTTCCCTAACTAAGGGGGTGGTAAAGGGGGTTTTGATTTACTGTTTATAGTAGGTTTTTATGATTGGCAGCTGTCACACGCTAAAAGACGCTTTTTATTGCAAAAAATAGTTTTTGCATCACCACATTTAGAGAGCTATAATTTTTGCATATTTTGGCCCACAGAGTCACGTGAGGTCTTATTTTTTGCGGAACGAGTTGACGTTTTTATTGGTACCATTTTTGGGCACGTGACTTTTTTAATCTCTTTTTATTACGATTTTTGGGATGTTAGAATGCACAAAAAACAGCAATTCATGAATTTCTTTTGGGGGGGCGTTTATACCGTTCCACGTGTGGTAAAATTGATAAAGCAGTTTTATTCTTCGGGTCAGTACGATTACAGTGATACCTCATTTATATCATTTTTTAATGTTTTGGCGCTTTTATACAATAAAAACAATTTTATATAAAAAATAATTATTTTTGCATCTCTTTATTTTGCGAGCTATAACTTTTTTATTTTTTTCGCTGATGATGCTGTATGGAAGCTCGTTTTTTGCGGGACAAGATGACGTTTTCAGCGGTACCATGTTTATTTATATCCGTCTTTTTGATCGCGTGTTATTCCACTTTTGTTCGGCGGTATGATGATAAAGCATTGTTTTTTGCTTTATTTTTTTTTTAAGGGGTTCACTAAAGGGGTTAACTAGTGGGACAGTTTTATAGGGCGGGTCATTATGGACGTGACGATACCAAATATGTGTACTTTTATTGTATTTTATTTACATACAGAAATGAATTTATTGGGGAGTAATTTTTTTTTTTGGAGGATTTTTTAAAATTATTTTTACAGATGTTTATTTTATTTTTTTTCACATTTTTACTTTATCCCAGGGTGGGACATCACTGTATAATGTCAGATCACTGGTCTGACAGTTTGCACAGCACTCTGTCAGACCAGCGATCTCACTGACACTGCTACTTTCTTAGCGCCTTCTCTCAGGTCTTTTAGGTTAGAAAGTTATGAGGATTAAAAGATTTCTCCTTTTTCCAACAAAATTTACAAAACCATTTTTTTTACGAACCACCTCACGTTTGAAGTGACTTTAAGGCGTTTGTATGATAGAAAATACCCAAAAGTGACACCATTCTAAAAACGGCACCTCTCAAAGTGCTCAAAATCACATTCAAGAAGTTTAACCCCTTCATGACCCAGCCTATTTTGACCTTAAAGACCTTGCCATTTTTTGCAATTCTGACCAGTGTCCCTTTATGAGGTAATAACTCAGGAACGCTTCAACGGATCCTAGCGATTCTGAGATTGTTTTTTCGTGACATATTGGGCTTCATGATAATGGTAAATTTAGGTCGATAATTTTTGCGTTTATTTGTGAAAAAAATGGAAATTTGGCGAAAATTTTGAAAATTTTGTAATTTTCAAATTTTTTATTTTTATTCTGTTAAACCAGAGAGTTATGTGGCACAAAATAGTTAATAAATAACATTTCCCACATGTCTACTTTACATCAGCACAATTTTGGGAACAACATTTTTTTTGTTAGGAAGTTATAAGGGTTAAAAGTTGACCAGCAATTTCTCACTTTTACAGCAAAATTTACAAAACCATTTTTTTTAGGGACCACCTCACATTTGAAGTCACTTTGAGGGGTCTATATGGCAGAAAATACCCAAAAGTGACACCTTTATAAAAACTGAACCCCTCAAGCTACTCAAAACTACATTCAAGAAGATTATTAACCCTTCAGGTGCTTCACAGGAACTAAAGCAACGTGGAAGGAAAAAATGGACATTTTAATTTTTCCAACAAAAATTTTCTTTTAGCATCAATTTTTTCATTTTTACATGGGCATCAGGATAAAATGGATCCTAAAATTTGTTGGGCAATTTCTCCTGAGTACACAGATACCTCATATGTGGTCATAAACCACTGTATGGGCGCACGGCAGGGCTCAGAAGGGAAGGAGCGCCATTTGACTTTTTGAATGGAAAATATGCTGGAATATTTAGCGGTTGCCATGTCCCATTTGGAGAGTCCCTGTGTGCCTAAACATTGGAGCTCCCCCACAATTGACCCCATTTTCGAAACTAGACCCCCTAAGGAACTTATCTAGATGCATAGTGATCACTTTGAACCACCAGGTGCTTCACAAATTGATCTGTAAAAAAAAGAAAGTACTTTTTTTTCACAAAAATTTTCTTTTAGCCTCAGTTTTTTTCATTTTCACATGGGCAACAGTATAAATTGGATCCTAAAATTTGTTGGGCAATTTCTCCTGAGTACACAGATACCTCATATGTGGTCATAAACCACTGTTTGGGCGCATGGCAGGGCTCAGAAAGGAAGGAGCGCCATTTGACTTTTTGAATGGAAAATATGCTGGAATATTTAGCGGTTGCCATGTCGCATTTGGAGAGTCCCTGTGTGCCTAAACATTGGAGCTCCCCCACAAGTGACCCCATTTTGGAAACTAGACCCCCTAAGAAACTTATCTAGATGCATAGTGAGCACTTTGAACCCCCAGGTGCTTCACAAATTGATCCGTAAAAAAAAGAAAGTACTTTTTTTTCACAAAAATTTTCTTTTAGCCTCAGTTTTTTTCATTTTCACAGGGGCAACAGTATAAATTGGATCCTAAAATTTGTTGGGCAATTTCTCCTGAGTACAAAGATACCTCATATGTGGTCATAAACCACTGTTTAGGCGCACGGCAGGGCTCAGAAGGGAAGGAGCGCCATTTGACTTTTTGAATAGAAAATATGCTGGAATATCTAGCGGTTGCCATGTCGCATTTGGAGAGTTCCTGTGTGCCTAAACATTGGAGCTCCCCCACAAGTGACCCCATTTTGGAAACTAGACCCCCTAAGGAACTTATCTAGATGCATAGTGAGCACTTTGAACCCCAGGTGCTTCACAAATTGATCCGTAAATAAAAGAAAGTACTTTTTTTTCACAAAAATTTTCTTTTAGCCTCAGTTTTTTTCATTTTCACATGGGCAACAGTATAAATTGGATCCTAAAATTTGTTGGGCAATTTCTCCTGAGTACACAGATACCTCATATGTGGTCATAAACCACTGTTTGGGCGCACGGCAGGGCTCAGAATGGAAGGAGCGCCATTTGACTTTTTGAATGGAAAATATGCTGGAATATTTAGCGGTTGCCATGTCGCATTTGGAGAGTTCCTGTGTGCCTAAACATTGGAGCTCCCCCACAAGTGACCCCATTTTGGAAACTAGACGCCCTAAGGAACTTATCTAGATGCATAGTGAGCACTTTGAACCCCCAGGTGCTTCACAGAAGTTTATAACGCAGAGCCATGAAAATAAAAAATCATTTTCTTTTCTCAAAAAATGATTTTTTAGCCCACTATTTTTATTTTCACAATGGTTACAGGAGAAATTGGACCCCAAAAGTTGTTGTCCAGTTTGTCCTGAGTACGCTAGTACCCCATATGTGGGGGGGAACCACTGTTTGAGCACACGTCAGGGCTCGGAAGGGATGTAGTGACGCTTTGAAATGCCGACTTGATGGAATGGTCTGCGGG
The DNA here is from genome assembly GCA_033576555.1 of Oophaga sylvatica. Taxonomy (NCBI): domain Eukaryota; kingdom Metazoa; phylum Chordata; class Amphibia; order Anura; family Dendrobatidae; genus Oophaga; species Oophaga sylvatica. Next base: position 119,210,465 of record JARQOD010000001.1, on the reverse strand, counting down.
CATCTTGTTATGTTTGCAGAGCCCCTGATGTGCCTAAACAGTAGAAACTCCCCACAAGTGACCCCATTTTGGAAACTAGACCCCGCAAAGAACTTATCTAGATGTGTGGTGAGCACTTTGAACCCCCAAGGGCTACACAGAAGTTTATAACGCCCGGGCATGAAAATAAAAAAATCATATTTTTTCCACAATCAGGATCTTTTAGTCCCCAATTTTTTGATTTTCCCAAGGGTAACATGAGAAATTAGACCCCAAAAGTTGTTGTCCAATTTGTCCTGAGTATGCTGATATCCCATATGTGGGAGAAAACTACTGTATGGGCACACGTCGGGGCTCGGATGGGAAGTAGTGACGTTTTGAAATGCCCACTTGATGGAATGGTCTTCGGGCGTCATGTTACGTTTGCAGAGTCCCTGATGTGCCTAAACAGTAGAAACTCCCCACAAGTGACCCCATTTTGGAAACTAGATCCCCCAAGGAACTCCTATAGATGTGTGATAAGCACTTTGAATCTCCAAGTCCTTCACAGAAGTTTATAACGCAGAGCCGTGAAAATATAAAATCATTTTTTTTCCACAAAAATAATTTTTTTATACCCCAATTTTTTTTCCCAATGTTAACAGGAGAAATTAGAACCCCCAAAGTTGTTGTGCAATTTTTCCCGAGTACGCTGATACCTCATATGTGGGGATAAACCACTGTTTGGGCATACGTCGGGGCTTGGAATAAAGGGAGCACTGTTTGACTTTTTGAACGCAAAATTTGCAGGAATCAATGGTGGCGCCATGTCGCGTATGGAGACCCCCTGATGTGCCTAAATAGTGGAAACCCCTCAATTCTAACTCCAACCCTAACCCCAACACACCCCTAACCCCAACCCTAACCCCAACACACCCCTAACCCTAATCCCAACTCTAACCATAAACCTAACCACAAGCCTAACCCTAATTCCAACCCTAACCCTAATTCCAACCCTAACCCAAATTCCAACCCTAACCGTAATTCTAACCTTAACCCTAATGCTAACCCTAACCCTAGTTCTAACCCTAAGGCTGGGTTCATATTGCGTTTTACCAGCCCGTTCAACACGTAGCGTTGACCGGCTGGTAACGGTATAGCATAACGCGATCGCGTTATGCTATACCCGCTAGCGCAGATGGATCCGCAGCAAAATCAGCCGCGGATCAACAGCAAAATCCGCCGCGGATCAGCAGGAAAATCCGCCGCGGATCAGCAGCAAAATCCGCCGCGGATCAGCAGCAAAATCCGCCGCGGATCAGCAGCAAAATCAGCCACGGATCCGCAGCAAAAACAGTCGCGGATCAGCAGCAAAATCTGCTGCGGATCAGCAGCAAAATCCGCCGCGGATCAGCAGTGAAATCAGCCGCGAAATCCGCCGCGAAATCCGCCGCGGATCAGCAGCGATATCCGCCGCGGATCCGCAGCAAAATCAGCTGCGGATCAGCAACAAAATCCGCTAGGAAAAAAAAAAAAATTCTTTATTTTATTATTTGTCCCTACCTATGACAGGGGGGGTTCATTTACTTTTCTTTTATTTTGATCACTGTGACAGTTTATCACAGTGATCAAAATAAATTTTTGTACAATGGAGGGCGCACTGCGCATGCGCCCGCCATTTTCCAAGATGGCGGCACCCATGAAGAATCCCGGGCAGCCGCCGGGACGGATCCAGGGACATCGGTGGACCGGGAGAGGTGAGTAGGGGGCGTCGGAAGGTGAGATGGGGGGATAGGTAGTCACCGCCGTGACTTGGTGTGGGGGGGTCAGATCTTGGTGTCCAGCCATGGCCGATGCTATTGCAGCATCGGCCATGGCTGGATTGTAATATTTCACCAGTTTCATTGGTGAAATATTACAAATCGCTCTGATTGGCTGTTTCACTTTTAACAGCCAATCAGAGCGATCGTGGCCACGTGGGGGATAAGCCAACCCCCCTGTGGTGATGCAGTAAGGGTCCTGTTACTGCGGGTCGGGTGACCTTTCAGTGACCCCGGTCTCCCGGCCCGCAGGAACATGATTTATAGCATGACGCCGACGTCGGCGTCATGGGTCGGGATGGCACAGGTTTTCATGACGCCGACGTCGGCGTCATGGGTCGGGAAGGGGTTAATAACCCTTTAGGTGATTCAGAGGAATTTTTGGAATGTGGAAAAAAAATGAACATTTAACTTTTCTTCATAAAAAATTGAATTTAGACCCAATTTTTTTTTTTATTTTCACAAGGGTATCAGGAAAAAATGTACTAAAAATTTCTTGTACAATTTCTCCTGAGCATGCCGATACCCCATATGTGGAGGGAAAACCCCTGTCTGGGCACATGGCAGAGTTTGGAAGGGAAGGATCGCCATTTGACTTTTTGATTGCAAAATTTGTTGGAACAATTATTGAATGCCATGTCTTATTTGGAGAGCTCCTGATGTGCCTAAACAGTGAAAATCCCCCACAAATGACCCCATTTTGGAAACTAGACCCCTCAGGGAACTGATCTACAGTGGTGGCCAAAAGTATTTGCACCCCTGCAATTCTGTCCGATAATACTCAGTTTCTTCCTGAAAATGATTGCAAACACAAATCTTTGGTATTATTATATTCATTTAATTTGTCTTCAATGAAAAAACACAAAAAGAATTGACCTAAAGCCAAATTGGATATAATTCAACACCAAACCTAAAAAAGGGGGTGGACAAAAGTATTGGCACTGTTTGAAAAATCATGTGATGCTTCTCTAATTCGTGTAATCACCAGCAACTGTAACTTACCTGTGGCACCTAACAGGTGTTGGCAATAACTAAATCACACTTGCAGCCAGTTAACATGGATTAAAGTTGACTCAACCTCTGTCCTGTGTCCTTGTGTGTACCACATTGAGCATGGAGAAAAGAAAGAAGACCAAAGAACTGTCTGAGCACTTGAGAAACCAAATTGTGAGGAAGCATGAGCAATCTCAAGGCTACAAGTCCATCTCCAAAGACCTGAATGTTCCTGTGTCTTCCATGCACAGTGTCATCAAGAAGTTTAAAGCCCATGGCACTGTGGCTAACCTCCCTAGATGTGGAAGGAAAAGAAAAATTGACGAGAGATTTCAACGCAAGATTGTGCGGATGGTGGATAAAGAACCTCGACTAACATCCAAACAAGTTCAAGCTGCCCTGCAGGGTACAACAGTGTCAACCCGTACTATCCGTCACCGTCTGAATGAATATGGTAGGATACCCAAGAAGACCCCACTTCTTACCCCGAGACATAAAAAATGCCAGGCTGGAGTTAGCCAAAACTTAACTGAGAAAGCCTAAAACGTTTTGGAAGAATGTTATCTGGTCAGATGAGACAAAAGTCGAGCTTTTTGGGAAAAACCATCAACATAGAGTGTACAGGAAAAAAAAAGAGGAATTCAAAGAAAAGAACACTGAACATACAGTCAAACATGGCGGAAGTTCCCTGATGTTGTGGGGTTGCTTTGCTGCCTCTGGCACTGGACTGCTTGACCGTGTGCATGGCATTATGAAGTCTGAAGACTACCAACAAATTTTGCAGCATAATGTAGGGCCCAGTGTGAGAAAGCTGGGTCTCCCTCAGAGGTCATGGGTCTTCCAGCAGGACAATGACCCAAAACACACTTCCAAAAGCACTATAAAATGGTTTGAGAGAAAGCACTGGAGACTTCTAAGGTGGCCAGCAATGAGTCCAGACCTGAATCCCATAAAACACCTGTGGAGAGATCTCAAAATGGCAGCTTGGAGAAGTCACCCTTCAAATATCAGGAACCTGGAGCAGTTTGCCAAAGAAGAATGGTCTACAATTCCAGCAGAGCATTGTAAGAAACTCATTGATGGTTACCGGAAGCGGTTGTTCGCAGTTATTTTGGCTAAAGGTTGTGCAACCAAGTATTAGGCTGAGGGTGCCAATACTTTTGTCTGGCCCATTTTTGGAGTTTTGTGTGAAATGCTTCATTCTCTTTTGTGTTTTTTCCTTGCAAGCAAATTAAAAGAAGATGAAAATAGCAAATAATTTGTGATTGCAATCATTTTCAGGAAGAAACTGAGTATTATCTGACAGGATTGCAGGGGTGCCAATACTTTTGGCCACCACTGTAGATGTGTGGTGAACACATTGAACTCTCAAATGCTTCACAGACGTTTATAACGTAGAGTCGTGAAAATAAAAAAAAAATCATATTTTCCCCACAAAAATGTCTTTTTAGCCTCAAATTTTGCATTTTCATAAGGGTATCAGGCAAAATTTTACCATACAATTTGTAGTGCAATTTCTCATGAGTACGCTGATACCCCATATGAGGGAGAAAACTACTGTTTGGGCGCACGGCAGGGCTCAGAATGGAAGGCATGTCAATTGACTTTTTGAATGTAAAATTTCCGGGAATCATTAGCAGACGCCATGTCCCATTTGGAGAACCCCTGATGTTCCTAAACAATGGAAACCCCCTACAAGTGACCCCATTTTGGAAACTATAGTAAAAGAGAACAGAAAAATTCAGCTCACCCATTCAGAGGATCCTTTAGGGCAACTTGTATATTTCAGAGCAGTCTGCTGGAAAACTAGATGGTGGGTATGGGCACCACAGCATGGTTAATCCTTGTAAAACTTTCTTCTGTGCAATCCTTGGTAAGGAAACTAGTTGTACTGCAGACCCTGGAGTTGTTCCCTCAGTGTAGAGATGGTCTTCTGGCTGCTTGTTACTTAATAAACTGCAACCCAGCGTAGCTTAGTTGGGATTACCTTATTCCTGAGAGATGTGAGGAAACGCTCCATGCAACTTCATCCAGCTTTGCTTATTTCTTGCCTTATTCTGAGGAAAACCTATGGGTCCACACCCAGCGCACGGAGCTGCCCAGGCTCAGGCAGGAATATGGAATCAAAAATGGTGGATCCTGCGCTCGAAAAAGCAAATGTTTTTCTATTTTAAAATTTCAAAATAATTTTCTTTACTGAATACATATTAAAAAATTCTAGTGTGCATACAGCCAGAACTAATATTAGTTAGCCACATGTAGCATAGACAATCCTACGCGGCATAGAGCCTTACTCCTGGATACAAAGTGAATGCTACAGTATGCTTTAAAAAGAAAGGTGATAGGGTGGAGTTTAGAGAAAATTGTCTGGGGAATTAACCCCCACAAGTTCTTGAGAAAACATACCCATAGTTAAAAACTACTAAACTGCTGACATTTTATATACAAATACAATGAGCACCAGAGGAAAAACTCTCAAATATGAATGGAAAAAGGAAAAAAAAAAAAAACACCCACAGAAAAACACTGTAATCGGTAGACTCAAATATACATTTGCATTAAAAATATTGCTTTCTTCGAAGAATCAATTATATTGGAGAATAAGGTCCTGTCTTATATCAAGGCCCTTTGGGGCTCGTGTACCCAGCTTAAAGATCCAGAACGATTCACGTTTCAGGATTTTTCTCCTTAAATCGCCTCGCCTGGATGTTTTAAAGACCTTCTCAATGCCCCTAAAATTGAGGGCACTAATGTCTCTGTTGTGTATAGAGACAAAGTGTTTAGTGACTGCAGATAGATTTACTGCTCTTGGGTTTAATCTTTCTGACAAATAGTGTCTTATTCTTTTTTTTAGCGGTCCGATAGTGCAACCCACATATTGGACTTTGCAAAGCGAGCACTCAATCAGATAAATTACGCTAGGCGTATTACAGTTGATAAAGTTCTTTATCTGATAGGTGTCCCCTGTGGCATAAGAGACAAACTCTTTGCTTTTAGTTGCGTGCTCACATGATATGCATTGTCTGTGACCACAATTAAAGAACCCTTTGCAAGACAGCCATGTATTCACATTGGGCTTTCTTCCATCACAAGTAGGATGTTTCCCAGTGTTGGTGTTCGTTTAGCCACAAATTTGACATCATGCTTTTTCATAATAGTTACAAGAGTTTTATACTGTTCAAGGATAGGTAGATTTTTTTTATAATATTTACTACCTCTTTATACTGCGGACTATATTGTGTGGAAAAAACAATGCTGTTTTTGTAGCTATCTGTATTCCATTTTTTATTCATCAATAAATCGTCCCTATTTGTACTTTGGACAATTTTTTCTGCCCTGGAAAGGCATCATTTAGGATAGCCTCTCTCTTTCAGTCTTTTTTGGACTTTTATTTGATTCCTGAGAAAATTGTTCAGGAATGGAGCAATTCCTTTTTGTTCTCATTGTTAGAACTCTCCTGTTAGGTTTTTTTTTATCTTGCTGGTCACATGACCTTTGTGGCCGATTTAATCCTGCTCCGCCCTTCTGGCTTTGCTGGACTTCATTGTAACTTCTACTCTTAAGCTAGCCGGGTGCTTTGTTACCTTACTCAAATAGTTTTGCTTGGTCTTCAGACCTCTATGTTCTATGTTGATTTGTTTTTCTTTTTACTGCTACACTTTCTGTTAGGAGGTGTCCACCTTTTCTCCCAGTCCCTAGTGCTTGTAGGGATCCCTTCCTCGCATCTATAGGTCTTCGTTCAGACTAGCTGAGGACTTTAGCGGGTCTGATCGCAGGATTAGGTTCCCCGTTACATCGTAGAGATTGAGCTTAGTTTTATTGTAGGGACAGATATCCCTTTCTTTCCTTAGTGTTTGTAGCAGAACATAACAGTAAGTCCAGCCCAAAAATATCTCTAAGGAAAGATTTTCTGTTTCCATCATGGTGTCGGTTCATGATTTGGCTCAACGCCTGCAGGGACTCTCTCTGGAGGTGGCTGAGATCCAGCAACACGTGAGTAGTTGTTCTGGAGCACATTTCGTGGAGCCAAAGGTACGTTTGCCTGATTTATTTTTTGGTGAACAACAAGATTTTTTTTCTTTTAAAAATGCTTGCTTGTTGTATTTCTGTTTGAGACCCAGATCCTCTGGTGATGAATCACAGCGCATAGGGTTCATAATGTCACTTTTGCGCAAAGAACCTCAAGAGTGGACCTTTTCTCTGCAACCTAGTGATCCATGCTTTAGATCAGTGGATAGTTTTTTTTCTGCTTTGGGGTTATTGTATGACGATCCTGATCGTGTTTCAACAGCTGAGACAGAATTGAGACGTTTGAGACAGGGATCAGGTAATGTGGAAAAATATTGTACTCACTTCCGACGGTGGTCTACTCAGGTGGGGTGGAACGATTTAGCTTTGAAAAGTTTATTTCTTGCAGGGCTAAGTGAAAGGGTTAAAGATTTGCTGATTGCTTATCCTATACCTGGTAACTTGCAAGAGGCTATGCAATTAGCCATACGGGTGGATAGGAGACTGCATGAAAGGGTTAATGAGAGTAAATCCTCTGCCTTGTCAGCTCCAAGTCTTGAGAGGGACTGTACTGACATTGGAGAGCCGATGGAAATTGGAGCGATGACACTTCGCTCTCAGGAAAAAGACCGCAGGTATTCTGAAGGTTTGTGCTTTTATTGCGGCAAATCTGACCATTTCATTAAGAATTGTGTGCTTCGTATGAACAAAGAAAAAAAGAAGGTCAGTTCCGCCCGTATAGCCTGTTTAAATACTAAGGGCGTCTTTCTTTCTGCCACTACTACTGCTGCTCAGGAAGAATTAATGGATTTTCGGGTATTTGTCGATTGTGGTTCTACGCTGAATGTGATTGATGGGGAATTCTTGGAAAAACTTAAATTAAAACCCAAACCTTTGTCATCCCCTATTGCCGTGGTTTCTGTTGATGGCTCTCCCTTGAAGAATGTTGCTCACAAGGTCTGTGAATTTCCCCTTACTATTAATGGTGTTCATCAAGAGAATTTGGATTTGGTAGTATTGAATAATTTACCTTCTCCGGTGATCTTGGGGTTACCCTGGTTAAAATTGCACAATCCTGTTCTGGATTGGTCTACCAATGAAATTAAGTCCTGGAGTTCGAAGTGTTATGACAAGTGTTGTAACGGGCGTATTGCTGCTGTGGATAAGGGGGAACTACCTGTACCTATTCAGGATTTTTAGAAAGTTTTTTCTGAGAAGGAATCGCAGATTTTGCCTCCCCATAGAGATTATGATTGCACTATTGAATTTGTCCCTGGAGCGACTCTTCCTAAAAGTCGGTTATTTAATCTTACTTCCCCTGAGAGAAAGGCTTTGGAGGAATACATACAGACAAGCTTTGCCGCCGGTCACATTAGGCCTTCCAAGTCTCCTGTGGCTGTTGGATTTTTTTTTGTGAAAAAAAAGGACTGCGGTTTACGTCCTTGTCTGGACTTTCGTGAGATTAATAAAATCACTGTACGCAATCCTTACCCACTGCCATTGATTCCTGATTTGTTTAACCAGTTAGCTGGGGCCAAGTGGTTTTCTAAAATTGATCTTCGGGGGGCATACAATTTGTTGCGCATGAAGGAGGGTGAAGAATGGAAGACTGCTTTTAACACTCCTGTGGGTCATTTTGAGAATCTGGTTATGCCTTTTGGCCTTACCAATGCTCCTGCATTTTTTCAGAATCTTATTAATGACATCCTTAGACCTTAGATCGGCAAAAATGTGGTTGTGTATTTGGATGACATTTTGATTTATTCGCCGGATCTGGAGTCTCATTAGCGGAGCGTGCGTGAGGTATTACAGTTGTTGAGTGACAATTCGCTTTTTGCTAAGCTGGAGAAATGTGAGTTCGCTGTACAGAGAATTAGTTTTTTGGGCTACATTATCTCCAGCGAAGGTTTTGAGATGGACCCGGTGAAAGTTCAAGCTGTGCAGGAATGGCCTAGGCCTATTGGTTTGAAATCGTTACAGAGGTTTTTGGGTTTCGCCAATTATTATAGAAAATTCATTAAAAATTTTTCTATTATTGTCAAACCACTGACCAATTTCACCAGGAAAGGTGCTAATGCGGTTCAGTGGACTACTGAGGCCATTGAAGCTTTTGTATTTTTAAAGGAGAGCTTCAGCTCTGCTCCCATCCTTATGCAGCCTGATGTGACTAAACCGTTTTTGGTTGAGGTTGATGCTTCTCCTGTGGGGGTCGGCACGGTGTTGTCTCAGGAAAACACGGATGGAGTACATCCTTGTGCTTTTTTTTCAAAGAAATTTTCTGAGACTGAACTGAATTATGATATTGGTAATCGGGAATTGTTGGTCATTAAACTCGCATTTGAACACTGGCGGCATCTCTTGGAAGGTGCTGAATTTCCCGTTCAGGTTTTCATGGATCATAAAAATCTGATCTATCTAGATGCTGCCAGACGCTTGAATGCCCATCAGGCTAGGTGGGCACTGTTTTTCTCGCGGTTTAATTTTTCTGTTACTTACATCCCGGGTACTAAGAATGTGAAAGCCGATGCTTTGTCTCGCAGTTTTTCTCCCATGGTTGGTGCTGAGGAGGAGGAGAGCATTTTACAAGAAGGGGTTGTGATTGCTGCTTTGGACTCTGTGTTGGAAGATGAGATTCTTAAAGCACAGGAGAATGCCCCATCTAACACTCCCCATGGGAGGTTGTTTGTGCCTGGGACCTTTAGGAGAGATTTGTTTGTGGAGTGTCATGAGTCTCGGTTGGCAGGTCATCCTGGAATCTCTGAGACCAAGAGACTTGTGGGTCGCAGTTTTTGGTGGCCGGGATGGCAGAAGGAAGTCATTAAGTGGGTGCGTCAATGTACTGTGTGTGCTAGATCTAAGTCTTCACATACTCCTGCTGCGGGATTGCTTTGCCCTTTAGAGGTTCCTAGTGCACCTTGGACACATTTGGGTATGGACTTTATTACTGACCTTCCCCCCTCTGAGGGTTTCACTGTCATCTGGGTGGTCGTGGACCGTTTTAGCAAGATGTGTCACTTGGTTCCTTTCATCAAACTGCCCTGCGCTAAGACTCTCACTAAGGCCTTTGTCAAGGAAATTGTCTGACTACATGGCGTTCCTACTGACATTGTTTCCGATAGGGGACCTCAGTTTGTGGCTCGTTTTTGGCACGCCTTTTGTGACAGGTTGGGAGTTCATTTGTCGTTTTCATCTGGATATCATCCTGAGTCTAATGGCCAGACAGAAAGGAAAAATCAGGATGTTGAGCAGTTCTTGCGTTGTTTTGTGGCAGACAATCAAGAATTTGCTCTTAGCAACCATACATCCTCTTCTGCTGGTTGTTTGCCTTTTTTTTTGTTGTACTGGGAGACATCCGTCGTTTGGGTCATTCTCCAAATTGGTATTGGCCGTGCCTGAAGAGGAGAATTTTTCAGGTGATTTGGAGAGAGTTTGGACGGATGTACGTGGTAATCTTCAGGAGGATAACAGAAAATCTAAAGGGTACTTTGATAGGAAACGGCAAGAGGTTTTGTTTGCTATTGGTGACATGGTTTGGTTATCCTCTAAGAATCTGAGGTTGAGGATTCCTTCTAAAAAATTGGGTCCCAAGTTTGTAGGGTCCTTTAAGGTGCTTCAGGTTGTTAACCAATCGGTTGTTAGGTTGGAGGTTCCTACCTCCTGGAAGATTAATCCGGTGTTTCATGTTTCTCTGTTGAAAAGAGCTGATGTGTCGGATGGAGAAGCCTCCGCCACTGTTCCCCCGGTGGTGGAGGACGGGGAATATGAAATTTCCCGCATCCTAAATTCTAGACGGTATAGAGGGAGTTTGCAGTATCTCGTCGCTTGGAAGGGTTTTGGACCAGAGGATAACTCATGGGTGAGGGCGGATGATGTTTCTGCGTCCAGACTTGTCAGAGCGTTTCACAAGAGGTTCGGATAAGCCTGGGCCTAGGGGATCTGGAGGATCCTCTTAGAAGGGGGGGTACTGTTAGCACTCTCCTGTTAGTTTTTTTTTATCTTGCTGGTCACATGACCTTTGTGGCCTATTTATTCCTGCTCCGCCCTTATGGCTTTGCTGGACTTCATTGTAACTTCTACTCTTAAGCTAGCCGGGTGCTTTGTTACCTTACTCAAATAGTTTTGCTTGGTCTTCAGACCTCTATGTTCTATGTTGTTTTGTTTTTCTTTTTACTGCTACAACTTTTGTTAGGAGGTGTCCACCTTTTCTCCCAGTCCCTAGTGCTTGTAGGGATCCCTTCCTAGCATCTATAGGTCTTCGTTCAGACTAGCTGAGGACTTTAGCGGGTCTGATCGCAGGATCAGGTTCCCCGTTACATCGTAGGGATTGAGCTTAGTTTTATTGTAGGGACAGATATCCCTTTCTTTCCTTAGTGTTTGTAGCAGAACATAACACTCATTAGTTCTCCCAAGGGTATGTTCCTAATCACATGTGGCGGATGGCATGATTTTGACTGTAAAATTGAATTGCTATCTGTAGATTACTGAAAAGGAAAAATATTAACCCCTCTCTGACATTAGACGTACTATCCCGTCCATAACACCCGTGCCATTCTGCCCATGGACGGGATAGTACGTCATAGGCGATCAGCTGCGCTCCTGAGGGGAGCGCAGCTAATCGCCGCCGGGTGTCAGCTGATTATCACAGCTGACACCCGTGACTGTGTGTCAGGAGCGGTCACGGACCGCTCCCGGCACATTAACCCCTAGCACACCGCGATCAAACATGATCGCGGTGTGCTGGGGGCACAGGGGAGGATCGCGCAGGGTGGGAGCTCCCTGCGCGCCCCCCTGAGACCCTCAGACCAGCGCGATGTGATCGCGCTGTTCTGAGGGCTTCCTCCCTCCCAGGACCCGGATCCAAGATGGCGCCGGGGTCCTGGAGGGAGGCGGCTTCCTCAGTGCCTGCTGAGAGCAGGCACTGAGAAGCCTGCTGCACTGCCTGAGCGATCGCTGGTGTGACAGAGTGCTGTGCACACTGTCACACCAGCGATCTGATAAAATATAGTGATGTCCCACCTTGGGACAAAGTAAAAAAGTTAAAAAAATAAAAATAAACATGTTATAAAAAAAAATCCAAAATAAATTAAAAAAAAAAAAAATATTCCCCAATAAATTCATTTCTTCCTGTAAATAAAAAAAACAAAACAATAAAAGTACACATATTTGGTATCGCCGCGTCCGTAACGTCCCCCCCTATAAAATTGTCCCACTAGTTAACCCCTTTAGTGAACCCCTTAAAAAAAAAAAAAAAAACGAAGCAAAAAATCAATGCTTTATCATCATACCGCCGAACAAAAAGTGGAATAACGCGCGATCAAAAAGACCGATATAAATAAGCATGGTACCGCTGAAAACGTCATCTTGTCCCGCAAAAAACGAGCTGCCATACAGCATCATCAGCGAAAAAATAAAAAAGTTATAGCTCACAGAATAAAGCGATGCAAAAATAATTATTTTTTATATAAAATTGTTTTTATTCTATAAAAGCGCCAAAACATAAAAAAATTATATAAATGAGGTATCGCCATAATCGTACTGACACGAAGAATAAAACTGCTTTATCAATTTTACCACACGCGGAACAATAAAAACGCCTCCCCCAAAAGAAATTCATGAATTGCTAATTTTTGTTCATTCTAACCTCCCAAAAATCGAAATAAAAAGCGATCAAAAAATGTCACCTGCTCAAAAATGGTACAAATAAAAACGTCAACTCGTACCGCAAAAAAATAAGACCTCACATGACTCTGTGGGCCAAAATATGCAAAAATTATAGCTCTCAAAATGTGGCGATGCAAAAAACTATTTTTGCAATAAAAAGCGTCTTTTAGCGTGACAGCTGCCAATCATAAAAACCCGCTATAAATAGTAAATCAAACCCCCCTTTATCACCCCCTTAGTTAGGGAAAAATAATAAAATTAAAAAAATGTATTTATTTCCATTTTCCCATTAGGGTTAGGGTTAGGGTTGCGGCTAAAGTTAGGGTTAGGGTTGGCGCTAAAGTTAGGGTTAGGGTTGGGATTAGGGGTGTGTTAGAGTTAGGTTTGTGGTTAGGGTTGGGACTAGGGTTAGGGGTGTGTTGGGGTTAGGGTTGGAGTTAGAATTGGGGGGTTTCCGCTGTTTAGGCACATCAGGTGCTCTCCAAATGTGACATGGCGTCTGATCTCAATTCCAGCCAATTCTGCGTTGAAAAAGTCAAACGGTGCTCCTTCACTTCTGAGCTCTGCCATGCGTCCAAACAGTAGTTCATCCCCACATATGGGGTATCAGCGTACTCTGGACCCCAAGAGTTATTGTGCAATTTGTCCTATTTCTTCTGTTACCCTTGGGAAAATAAAAAACTGGGGCGAAAATATCATTTTTGTACAAAAAAATATTTTTTTGTTTTTACGGCTGTACATTATAAACTTCTGTGAAGCACTTGGGGCTTCATAGCGCTCACCACACACCTAGATAAGTTCCTTGTGGGGTCTATTTTCCAAAATGGGGTCACTTGTTGGGGATTTCCACTGTTTAGGCGCATCAGGGGCTCTCCAAATACGACATGACGCCCCCAGACCATTCCATCAAAGTCTGCAATCCAAAACGTCACTACTTCCCTTCCGAGCCCCAACGTGTACCCATACAGTAGTTTTCTCCCACATATTGGGTATCAGCGTACTCAGGACAAATTGGGCAACAACTTTTGGGGTCCAATTTCTCCTGTTACCCTTGTAAAATAAAATATTGGGGCGAAAAAATAATGTTTGCAAAAAAAAAAAGGATTTTTTATTTTTACGGCTGTGCGTTATAAACTTCTGTGAAGCACTTCGGGGTTCAAAGTGCTCACCACACATCTAGATAAGTTCCTTGTGGGGTCTATTTTCCAAAATGGGGTCACTTGTGGGGGGTTTCCACTGTTTAGGCGTATCAGGGGCTCTCCAAATGCGACATGACGCACCCAGACCATTCCATCAAAGTCTGCAATCCAAAACGTCACTACTTCCCTTCCGAGCCCTGACGTGCGCCCATACAGTAGTTTTCTCCCACATATTGGGTATCAGCGTACTCAGGACAAATTGGACAACAACTTTTGGGGTCCAATTTCTCCTGTTACCCTTGTGAAAATAAAATATTTGGGGCGAAAAATCATTTTTGTAAAAAAAAAAGGATTTTTTATTTTTACGGCTGTACGTTATAAACTTCTGTGAAGCACTTTGGGGTTCAAAGTGCTCACCACACATCTAGATAAGTTCCTTGTGGGGTCTATTTTCCAAAATGGGGTCACTTGTGGGGGGTTTCCACTGTTTAGGCGCATCAGGGGCTCTCCAAATGTGACATGACGCACCCAGACCATTCCATCAAAGTCTGCAATCCAAAATGTCACTACTTCCCTTCCGAGCCCTGACGTGCGCCCATACAGTAGTTTTCTCCCACATATTGGGTATCAGCGTACTCAGGACAAATTGGACAACAACTTTTGGGGTCCAATTTCTCCTGTTACCCTTGTGAAAATAAAATATTGGGGGCGAAAAAATCATTTTTGTAAAAAAAAAAAAAGATTTTTTATTTTACGGCTGTACGTTATAAACTTTAGTGAAACACCTGGGGGTTCAAAGTTCTCACCACACATCTAGATAAGTTCCTTGAGGGGTCTAGTTTCCAAAATGGTGTCATTTATGGGGGTTTCCACTGTTTAGGCAGATCAGGAGCTCTCCAAACACGACATGGCGTCCAGCCAATTCTGCGTTGAAAAAGTCAGACGGCACTCCTTCCCTTCCAAACTCTGCCATGCACCCAAACAGTGGTTTACCCCCACATATGGGGTATCAGCGCACTCAGGACAAATTGCACAATAACTTTTGGAGTCTTGTTACCCTTGGAAAAATAAAAATTGGGGTGAAAAGATCATTTTTGTGGAAAAAATATGATTTTTAAATTTTACGGCTCTACGTTATAAACTTGTGTGAAGCACTTGGGGGTTCAAATTGCTCATCAAAAATCTAGATAAGTTCCTTAGGGGGTCTAGTTTCCCAAATGGGGTCATTTGTGGGGGGTTTCCACTGTTTAGGCACATCAGGGGCTCTCCAAATGCAACATGGCATCCAAACTCAATTCCAGCCAATTTTGGTTGGAAAAAGTCAAATGGTGCTCCTTCCATTCCGAGCTCTGCCGTGAGCCCAAACAGTGGTTCCCCCCCACATATGGGGTATCAGCGTACTCAGGACAAATTGTACAACAATTTATGTGGTCTAATTTCTCCTGTTACCCTTGGGAAAATAAAAAATTAGTGACTAAAAGATAATTTTTGTGGGAAATAAATAGGATTTTTTATTTTCATGCCCGGGCATTATAAACTTGTGTGAAGCACTTGGGGGTTCAAAGTGCTCACCAAAGATCTAGATAAGTTCCTTAGGGGGTCTAGTTTCCAAAATGGGGTCACTTGTGGGGGGGTTCCACTGTTTAGGCTCATCTGGGGCACTGCAAACGGAACATGACCCCCATTAACGTCTGCATTCCAAAACTTTACTACTTCCTTTCCAAGCCCTGCCGTGCGCCCAAACAGTTCCCCCCCCCACATATGGGGTATCAGCGTACTCAGAACAAATTGGACAACAACTTTTGGGGTCCAATTTCCTTGGGAAAATTCAAAAATTTGGGACTAAAAAATCATTTTTGTGGAAAATTGATTTTTTTTTTTTTCACACCCAGGCTTTATAAACTTTTGTGAAACACTTGAGGGTTCAAAGTGCTCACAACAGATCTAGATAAGTACCTTAGGGGGTCTAGTTTCCAAAATGGTGTCACTTGTGGGGGTTTCCACTGTTTAGGCGAATCAGGGGCTCTCCAAACGCGACATGGCATCCAATCTAAATTCCAGCCAATTTTAGTTTGAAAAAGTCAAACGTCGCTCCTTCCCTTACGAGCTCTGCCGTGTACCCAAACAGTGGTTTTCCCCCACATATGGGGTATTGGCGTACTCAGGAGAAATTGCATAACAACCTTATCTGTCCATTTTCTCCTTTTACCCTTGTGAAAATAAAAAAAAAGTTTGTAAAAGATAATTTTTGTGGCTAAAAAGTAAAATATTCATTTTTTCCTTCCACGTTGCTTTAGTTACTGTGAAGCACCTGAAGGGTTAATAAACTTCTTGAATGTGGTTTTGAGTACCTTGAGGGGTGAAGTTTTTAGAATGGTGTCACTTTTGGGTATTTTCTGCCATATAGACCCCTCAAAGTGACTTCAAATGTGAGGTGGTCCCTAAAAAAAATGGCTTTGTAAATTTTGCTGTAAAAATGAGAAATGCTGGTCAACTTTTAACCCTTATAATTTCCTAACAAAATAAAATTTTGGTTCCAAAATTGTGCTGATGTAAAGTAGACATGTGGGAAATGTTATTTCTTAACTATTTTGTGTGATATATTTCTCTGTTTTAAGGGAATAAAAATTCAAAGTTTGAAAATTGCAAAATTTTAAAAATTTTCGCCATATTTGCGTTTTTTTCAAAAATAAACGCAAGTTATATCGAAGAAATTTTACCACTAACATGAAGTACATTATGTCACGAGAAAACATTCTCAGAATCGCGAAGATCCGTTGAAGCGTTCCAGAGTTATAACCTCATAAAGAGACAGTGGTCAGAATTGTAAAAATTCCCCCGGTCATTAACGTGCAAACCACCCTTGGGGTGAAGGGGTTAATCTTGGTGCCGCTACCTGACAATACACTGTGTGCAGAATTATTAGGCAAGTTGTATTTGAGAGGATTTTTTTTATTATTGAATAACTATGTTCTCAATCAACCCAAAAGACTCATAAATATCAAAGTTTAATATTTTTGAAAGTTGGAGTGGGGATTTTTTAGATTTGGCTATCTTAGGAGGATATCTGTTTGTGCAGGTAACTACTGTGCAGAATTATTAGGCAACTTAATAAAAAACAAATATATACCCATCTCACTCGTTTATTTTCACCAGGTAAACCAATATAAAACATAACATATAACACAAAATGTAGAAATAAACATTTCTGACATTCAAAAACAAAAAAAAATCAGTGACCAATATAGCCACCTTTCTTTACGGTGACAGTCAAAAGCCTTCCATCCATAGATTCTGTCAGTTGCTTGATCTGTTTATGATCAAAATTACGTGCAGCAGCCACCACAGCCTCCCAGACACTGCTCCGAGAGGTGTACTGTTTTCCCTCCCTGTAGATCTCACATTTTATGAGGGACCACAGGTTCTCTATGGGGTTCAGATCAGGTGAACAAGGGGTCAATGTCATTATTTTTCCTTCTTTTAGACCTTTACTGGCCAGCCACGCTGTGGAGTTTTTGGGTGCATGTGATGGAGCATTGTCCTGCATGAAAATCATGCTTTTCTTAAACGATACTGACTTCTTCCTGTACCACTGCTTGAAGATGGTGTCTTTCAGAAACTGGCAGTTGGTCTGGGAGTTGAACTTCACTCCATCCTCAATCCGAAAAGGTCCCATAAGTTCATCTTTGATGATACCAGCCCATACCAGTACCCCACCTCCACCTTGCTGGTGTCTGAGTCGGAGTGGAGCTCTCTGCTCTTTACTGATCCAGCCTCGGGCGCATCCATCTGGCCCATCAAGAGTCACTCTCATTTCATCAGTCCATAAAACCTTAGAAAAATCAGTCTTAAGATATTTCTTGGCCCAGTCTTGACGTTTTATCTTATGTTTCTTGTTTTCTTGTTCAAAGGTGGTCGTTTTTCAGCCTTCCTTACCTTGGCCATGTCTCTGAGTATGGCACACCTTGTGCTTTTTGATACTCCAGTAATGTTGCAGCTCTGAAATATGGCAAAACTGGTGGCAAATGGCATATTGGCAGCTTCACGCTTGATTTTCCTCAATTCATGGGCAGTTATTTAGCGCCTTTTTTTATCAATACGCTTCTTGCGACCCTGTTAGCTATTTGCCATGAAACGCTTGATTGTTCGGTGATCACGCTTCAAAAGTTTGGCAATTTCAAGACTGCTGCATCCCTCTGCAAGACATCTCACAATTTTTGACTTTTCTGAGTCCGTCAAATCTCTCTTCTGACCCATTTTGCCAAAGGAAAGGAAGTTGCCTAATAATTAAGCATACCTTATATAGGATGTTGATGTCATTAAACCACACCCCTCATTACAGAGATGCAAATCACCTGATTTGCATAATTGGCAGTTGGCTTTCAAGCCTACACAGCTTGGAGTAGGACAACATGTGTAAAAAGGATGATGTGATCAAAATACTCATTTGCCTAATAATTCTGCACACAGTGTACAATATTTTCCCCTTCACTAGCAAATATAGTGGACGGTATTTGGGAATAACAATAAATTTTTTCATCTATCAATCCCTTTGCACAATTGATATTTTTTTACGGCTGCTATATTGATGATATGATTTTTATTTGGAAAAACACTCCTATAGAAGAAGAAAAATTTGTTGATTATATGAACAACAATTCATTCAATCTGAAATTCACATACTGTTTGGATCCAAGTAAAACTGTCTGGGCCTGTTTCACCCTTCATCCATGGTTGCTGGTTTGGCAGTGTGGAGGTCAGATCTGAAATGTCCAGATGGTTTGTCTGGACCTGGTAAGCCTTTATCTCCGCTTGCTCTTTTGGCGCATGGGAGTGTTTCAGAAATGCTTCAGGTCCGTTTGCATTTAATATAGTCTTGCTTTTAATACATTTAGGAGGCCGTAATGGCACAGTGTATATAAAAAACGTAGAGTAGGACTGCCCCATCTGAGAATGCCGTGACGTGGCGGGGTGGCTCAAAGAATTGATCAATTGTTTGCTAAATGTCTCAGTTTAAAATACAGTTAGAAATTATTATGTGCATATGCACTTTATGTATTGCGTGCTGACCATAGGCAGCGCTGGCTTCTTGGCTTTTTTATTTGATATGGCATCCATGGGTAAGGCTCTATGCCGAAACACGAAGGATTGTCTATGAGCCAGCAACCCTCAGGTAGATTGGTCGCACTCCCAAAGACTCCCTTTATGTTCCTTTCCGGCCTTTCTCAATCAGTGCTACTCTCCCTTCTTCTTTGCACTACGCCACCACAGAGCCCTCAGACAAGGCAGTATTAGGCCCTTTCAGATCACAGAGCACGACCCGATGTCTTTGGCCCTTGACCTGTTCTGAATTTCTCTGAGGTAAAAGATCACCATCCGATGTCTGCTCGTACTTGACCACTAAGCTGCCTCCTGGTGAGATTATGGTGGCTATGGCAATGCCACTTGAAATGGCCACTGCCAACGGTTTTACCAGCAGAGCCTGAAGCTTTCCCGCTAGCCTAGGGACCGTTCCCCGAAGTCGGCCTGGTCCTCTCCTCAGCCTAATGCTGCAGCTGGCTCCACCCACCCACTTCTACACCCTTTCCTAACCAGCCTGATGCTCAGCACTGGCATGATGTGTGTGGATGCGGTGATGGAGTCAATGGGGTGCTTCCTCCTTACCTGAGAGTCAGGTGTCACACCTCTGGGTGAGATGCAACATCTCTGTGGCGACTGGACCCTCAGGGCGCCACATCTATGCTACATGCTGCTAACTAATATTAGTTCTGGCCGTCAGCACAATAGAATTTTTTAATATGTATTCAATAAAGACATTTTTTTTTACATTTTAAAATAGAAAAACATTTGCTTTTTCGAGCGCCGGATACTCCATTTTTGATTCCATTTTGGAAACTAGACCCCTCAAGGAATGTACTTAGATGTGCGGTGAGCACCTTGAACCCCCAGGTGCTTCTAAGAAATTTATAACGTTGAGCCATGAAAATTTAAAAAATCACATTTTCCACACAAAATTGTTATTTTAGCCCCATTTTTTAAATTTTCCAAAGGGTAACAGGAGAAATTGCACCATACAATTTGTTGTGCATTTTCTCCTGAGTACGCCGATACCCCAAATGTGGGGGAATACTACTTTTGAGACGCAGTGCAAACTTATGAAGGGAAGAGGCACCATACTATAGTGCAGATTTACTGTTATAGTTTGTGGGTGCCATGACCCACTGGGTGAGCCCCTGAGTAGCCAGAACATTTGAAATCCCCATAATTGACCCCATTTTACAAACAACACCTCTTAACAAATTCATCTAGGGTTGCAGTGATCATATTGACACCTCTGGTGTGTCACAGAATTTTATACCATTGTGCAGTGAAGAAAAATAACTACATTTTTACCACAAAAATGTTGTTTTAGCCCCAGATTATATATTTTCACACAAGAAGTGTGTAAAAATGGCACCAAAATTTGTCCCACAATTTCTACTGAACATGGCAATACCCCTTTTGTGGATGTACAGTAGTGCTTAGCCATATGGAGAGACTCGGGAGGGACGGAGTGCTATTTGCCTCCTGGAGCGCAGATTTTCCTAGAATAGTTTGCGGACTCCAAATACAGAGTCACTAATTGCTAGAAAAGCAGAATACCCCCTCAAGTGACCCCATTTTGGAAATTATACCCCTTTGGGAATTTATATACAAGTGTAGTGATGATTTTGACCACATGGGTGTTTTCCAGAAACAAGCAGCAATGAATGTTGCCGAGTGAAAATTGCAAACTACAGTTGTAGTTGTTGTAGTTGTTGTACAGTGACCAGTACGTTGTAGTAACCAGTACGTTGTAGTGTCCAGTACGTTATGCTCAGTAAATTTTCTTGAGACACGCACCCATAAGTTAGGCTGGCTTTCATCGCTTCAGAAATTCCAAACATGTGGACGCTACAGGCACACTGTGGGGCCCAGAAGGGATGGGGGCATTTGAATTTGGGAGCGCAAAATTTGCTGAATTTCTTTTGAAGGGCAAGGAGCCATTTCGCTTTTCCAGAGCCAGTATACTATTAGTAATGTTGAAGCCCCCCTATATTTCTGTTAACAGATGACAGACATGAGTGGGGACTTGCTTTTTTGGGGATTGAGTTGAAGCTTTTATTGGGAACATTTTACATAACATTTGTGATTACATTTATCCAGCGCTCTACGCTGAGTACTTCTATTGGGGTTTCAATCTAAATCGCTGAGTGATGTGTTTCAGATGACTCCCCCTGGGGATCCATTCACTATAGAGAGGCAGCAGAGTTACCCTGGACCCTGTCTGGCCTCTTTTCCGCAATGTCCTTTTTTTTCATAGATGTTTCATAGTATTGGCACTGGTTACCTTCTAAGCTTGGCATCCTATAACAAAGAAACTATTAATTCTGGATGAGCTATCCAACTACCATGTAATTTCCTGTTTATCTTTACTCTTTTGAGAACTTACTCAGTTTAAAATGTTAGAAAGGGAATCGGACAGCGAGATTAAACTGCCCCAGACACCACCTCTCCTACTTTTTATCAGCATACTGAGTATGTTTGAAATATAAATCAATCTTTATATCTTCTAACAGTTGCTGCACTCCCAAGAAATCAGCATTTCCATTCAAATGCAAATGAGGTGTTAAGTGCTCTGGGCATAGTAGAGCACTTCGAAAGCCTCTGTCTCCTGAAATTGCTTCCCTCCTCAGCACCATTTGCATATGATTTCTCGGGAATGCAGTAGCAAATAGAAGATATGTATGAGCCGCCCGACAGGGCCGTGGGGTACTCGGCACCGAGCCCGTCGACTTCTATGGGGGATGTCACGGGCAGCACACGGCTCGGTCCGTGGCCCTGGGCGCTCACTAAAAATGGGGATGTATTTACAGGGGATTAGTGTTTGTGTAGTTTGTCGTGACGCCACCTGTAGTACCTGGTCAGGGTGACCAGCGCTGCTGTGCAGGTCCTCTGGAAGGGATGGTGTTGTGCAGCTAGATGATAAGTCTTCTACAGGTAAGACTGTGTCCTCCCAGGGCAGATAGATGAAAGAAGTAGCAATGGTGCAGAGGGATGTAGCAGAGGGGAGTGTGTATCGCTGGAAGAATCAGGGAAACAGTTCTGTTGCAGTTTCAAGGTTTTACTCACAGTCTGTTTGTTCCTTACAGATGCCAGCCGGGCACTGTGTCCTTCCAGTGAGTAGTCCAGCAACCCTCAGGTAAATTGGTCACACTTCCAAAGACTCCCTTTATGTTCCTTTCCGGCATTGCTTGGTGCTACACTCCTTACTCCTTCTGCACCCGCCACCACAGAACCCTTGGTCGAGGTAGTATTAGGCCCTTTCAGTTACCAGACCAGGCCGGTGGTGTACCAAGCCACTCAGTATGAAGGTTCTGGACGTACTTGACCCCTAAGCTTCCTCCCGGTGAGGTTATGGTGGTTAGTGGCCCTTGAAGAGACCCACTATTCTCGGTGTTACTAGTGGATCTGAACTTTCCCACTAGTCTAGGGACCATTCCCCGATGTTCGCCTGGTCCTCCTTAGCAATGGGCTATGACTTGTGAGGTCGTCTCGGCCCAGGACCCGTTCGCACTCTCAGCACGGCTCCCTGAGGTGAACTCAGAGGAGCTGCAGGTCAGGCCAGTACCCACTCACTGCCTGCCTGTCTCAAACTGAAACTCTAGACCAACACGCTGCAGCCTAATGCAGCTGACTCCACCCACTCAACATCTACACCCTTTACTAACCAGCCTGAGAGCTGCAACTAACATTGTGTATGTTGAATGCGGTGTTGGAGTCTAAGGGGTGCTTCCTCCTTACCTGAGAGTCAGGTGTCACATCTCTGGGTGAGATGCAACATCTCTGTGGCGACTGGACCCTCAGGGCGCCACATATAGTTGTCAATAGATTTATCTTTCAGAGATTTACATGCCCATATATGTGGGTTTTGAGGGTGCGGGGGGGGGGAAGGTTGATCTTACTGATCGATTCCCTTTTAACGTCAGAAGTGCACAAAACCGTGGCTGACGGCACTTTTATGCAATCCTAAAAAGATGAAAACTGCCGGATCATAGGCCAGACGGCATCCACAGTGCCTCCATCTGCCTCATTGCAGGGAATCTTCCAACGGGGGTCCTGTCTGAATCACGTATTTCAGAGATTTACACGGAAACCCCAGTGTAAGCGATCAGCGCAGAGCGCAGAATAATTGCACGCAAAGGCTTACTGCAATCTTTGGGAGGCAGAATGAAAAAAACAGTAGGTGAAGAATTGGTTTTAATAATTTTTTTTCGCCATTCCTCATGCGGTATAAGGGATAAGTCAGATTTATTTATCGGGTCCGTGCAGTTACAGAGATACCAATTTGATATCGGGTTTTCATGTTTGCCTGCTGTCACACACTAAAAGACGCTTTTTATTGCAAAAACTAGATTTTGCATCGACATATTTTGAGGGCTATAATTTTTCCATATTTCAGCCACCAGAGTTATGAGAGGGCTTGTTTTTGCGGGATGAGTTGATATTTTAATTGGTACAATTTTCAGACACATTACATTTTTTTAATGCTTTCTACTCCGATTTTTGGGAGTCAGAATGAACAAAAACCAGCAATTCAGGAAGTGTTTGTGGGGGGATGTTATGTCGCTTCGGGTGTGGTAAAATTGATAAGGCAGCTTTAGTCTTCGAATCAGTAAAATTGCAGTGATACCCCATTTATATTGTTTTTTTATGGTTTGGCGCTTTTACATAATAACAATTATTTTATATAAAACATTATTTTTGAATCGCTTAATTCTGAGAGCTATAACTTTTTATTTTTCCACTGATGGCACTGTATGATGGCTTTTTTTTTTGTTGGACAAGATGACGTTTCCAACAAAAATAAACTAAATTGGACTATAATTAATAGAGATGATTGTTTGTATTATCACCTATAGAGCAATTAATAACTGGTAACTGTCAGACAGTCATAATCTAATTGCAGCAATGGACCCTGGGAGATAATGAAGGGGTATCCCCTTTTAAAGTACCATATATACTTGTGTATAAGCCGAGTTTTTTAGCACATTTTTTGCGCTGAAAACGCCTCCCTCGGCTTATACATTAGTCATTGTCCAGAAATCCAGCGGGGGAAGGGGAGCGGTGGAGCATTGGGTGACAGAGGCAGGAGCCAGCGGAGGAGGGGGAGCGGCAGAGCAGCAGCAGGAGCCAGTGGCTGTGGCTGTAACTGTGCCGCTGCTAAAGAGAAATGAATATTCATTTCTCTTATAGCAGTGACAGCTGCAGCCGCCGGCTTCCAGAAGACATCATACTCACACTCCTCCGCGCCGCCGCTGCACCTCTTTTGGTCCTGGTGCTGGCAGCTCTTCCTGTGCTGAATGATCACATTGCACTGCTCAGTAAGGTAATGAATATGCACGCGTCTCCACTCCCATAGGCGTGGAGCGCATATTCATTACCTTAATGAGCAGTGCCACGTGATTGCTCAGCACAGGAAGAGGTGCAGGAAGCCGGCACCAACGGAGATGCTGCGAGGGCACGCTGGAGGAGGGTGAGTAGGATGTTTTGTTTTTTTTGTAATAGGAAGCATACATACCAGGACGGGAGGGGTGACCCATGCATACAACGATGGGATCGGGGGAGCCATACAACAATGACAGGACCGGGGGAGCCATGCATACAACGATGGGACCGGGGGAGCCATGCTTACAACGATGGGACCGGAGAAGCCATGCATACAACGACGGGATGGGGGAGCCATGCATACAATGACAGGGATGAGGTGAGCCATACATACAACGACGTGACAGGGGGAGCCACGCATACCAGGACAGTGACGTGGGGAGCCACGCATAGCAGGACACGGATGAGGGGACAATGCATACCTGGCTTATACTCGAGTCAATAAGCTTACCCAGTTTTCCATGGCAAAATTAGGTGCTTCGGCTTATACTCGGGTCGGCTTATACTCGAGTATATACGGTATATTATATTATTCATGGAGGTAAGTCTTTGAAGAAGGTGTTAGAACCTCCATAAACAGCATCAAAAGTTTAAATACCAGTCATTAATAAAGGTACTGCCACACTAAACAATCCCGCTAGCGATCACAATAACGACGCATACTAATGCGATCGCTAGCGGGATTGTTTCTATATCGCTAAATGCGGCCACATTTAGCGATATAGTTAACGACGCTATCGCCGTTAGCGATCTTCTTAACGACTTTAGCGGTACAAAAGTACCGCTAAATCGCTAAGAAAAGGTGCCACACAGCGATTAGATACTTACCCAGCGGGAGCGCCGACGAGAAAATAGGGTCCGGAACGATTCCGGCGACGAGCGAGATCACAGCAGGAAGCTCGTCGCTGGAAGCTGCCGCACTGAACAATATCGCTAACGGGATCGCTAAATAGTGACGTTTTTTAGCGATCCCGTTAGCGATATTGTTTAGTGTGGCATACCCTTAAGACATATTTATTTAATACAGAAGCATTATATAGTCTGTGATAACCTTTCTGTGTGTTCATTTAGCTGCTCTTGAAAATACACGTTTCATAGTATTGGCACTGGTTACCTTCTAAGCTTGGCATCCTATAACAAAGCCACTATTAATTCTGGACGAGCTATCCAACTACCATGTAATTTCCTGTTTACCTTTACTCTTTTGAGAACTTACTCAGTTTAAAATGTTAGAAAGGGAATCGGACAGCGAGATTAAACTGCCCCAGACACCACCTCTCCTACTTTTTATCAGCATACTGAGTATGTTTGAAATATAAATCAATCTTTATATCTTCTAACAGTTGCTGCACTCCCAAGAAATCAGCATTTCCATTCAAATGCAAAGGAGGTGTTAAGTGCTCTGGGCATAGTAGAGCACTTCGGAAGCCTCTGTCTCCTGAAATTGCTTACCTCCCCAGCACCATTTGCATATGAATTAAATTGATTTCTCGGGAATGCAGTAGCAAATAGAAGATATATAGTTGTCAATAGATTTATCTTTCAGAGATTTAAATGCCCATATATATTGGTTTTGAGGGTGCGGGAGGGAAGGTTGATCTTACTGACAGATTCCCTTTAACTTTTCTCTTTCCTTATAATTCACTTTAAAATCATATGGAAACTTTGATATTTACTACCATCCATAACAAAAATCTGTTTTTTTTGTCCCTTAACGTGTAACTATCACTGCTACTGCCCTTTTTATTAGTGCAAACTCTAGCTAGCTCTATATTAAAAAAAAAAGTCTAATCATGACTAATAAAAAAACAGTAAAATGTTAGATCTTGCATGACACTACATGCTACCATGTAGAATTGTGAGATGTCTCACAGCTTATTGAGATCTCACAACCTGGGAGTTAAGACTTGATTCTTGTTTGAGAGTTGGGTCCTTTAAAGTGATTCTGTCAAAAGTAGCTAGATTTTGCACTGGCCACTCCTGCTGCTCACAGGGTAATTATGCAGAGCAACCTAAAAACAACCCCTAGAGCAGTGTTTCTCAACTCCAGTCCTTAGGACCAACCAACAGGTCATGTTTTCAGAATTTCCTTAGTATTGCAAAGGTGATGGAATTAATGCTTGAGCACGTGATAAAATTATCACCTGTGCAATACTAGGGAAATCCTGAAAACATGACCTGTTGGTGGGTCCTGAGGACTGGAGTTGAGAAACACTGCCCTAGAGAATCCTAAGAGCAACTCCCCATTGGTGAAGGCCACAAAAGATAGTATGTTGGGCACACTAAATAATAAGAACCATATCTCTGGAACTGTATTAAAAAAAAAAAAAAATAGAATAGTAAGGTGAGCAGCAGTACTCAATGTCAAGCAGCAGCCGCAAAAGCAAGCAAGATTTTAGGGTGTATAAAAAGAGAGATAAAATCCCGCAATTCCAACGTATTGTTACCTCTTTATAAATCACTTGTGAGGCCACATCTAGAATACGGGATCCAGTTTTGGGCCACACATTTAATAAAGGACATTCAGAAATTAGTGTCAGTTCAAAGGCGGCAACTAGATTATTACAAGGGATGGAAGGCCTCTCATATGATGAGAGGTTGAAAAGTTAGGCTTGTTTAGTTTAGAAAAAAGATGCATCAGAGGGGATCTCATTTATATGTATAAATATATGTGTGGTCAGTACAAAGTACTGGCACGTGACTTATTCCTTCCAAAAGCCATACTAAGGACCAGGGAGCACTCATTATGGGTGGAAGAAAGGTGAATCCGACAGCTAAATAGGAAAGGGTTCTTTACAGTTAGAGCAGTCAGACAGTGGAATGCCGACCACGAGAGGTCTTAATGGCAGACACTATAACAGCTTTTAAAAATAGGCTGGATGATTTCTTCAATACACATAACATTGTGGGTTATAGTTAATTTAGTGACAAAAAAACAATTGGTGGAGAAAGGTTGAACTTGATGGACCTAAGTCTTTTTCACACCTATGTAACTATGAATACTCAGGACAGCAGTGGGAATAAACAAAGAGCAAAACTGAACACTTTTGACTTGGAGCCAGGTCCTTTTTAATGATGTATTCCCATCCTGTACACTTGTGGCATATCCACAGGATATGCCATAATGTATTGTAGATGTGGATCCTACCAATGTGACCTGCATCTATACCAAGAACAGAGCTGTATTGTGCACCTCAGTCTGTGGAAATTTGATCAAAATTTTTATTTATTTGTATGGGAATTCTGACCAGCTCTCCACAGAATACAGTGAGCCATGTAGGCCCATTCTCGAGACATATTTGGGTCCCATATCCTGTGGCTATGCATGAAATGATAATACCCCCTTTTCTTCAATTTTTACTAAGTTATATTTACTTAGTTATATATTGACATCTTTTTAGATCTAGTGTTTGCCTAAATTAAAAGAGCAGTTACATGGCAATGATACGTACACTGTATGAAATTAGAAAACATTATGACTCAGATTCACAAGTTAAAATGACTAGTCCAAGTCAGCTCATTAACTATATAATACAAAGCAAAGATTAATAAGAGGATCTTCAAAATAATATGCATGGACCAATCTTTTCTTTAAAGAAATTCTTCCAAAAAAACAAAATGTATAACCTGGTCACAGGTTAGATTATAATGTGTTATTACTGAGGGAGCATCTGCTGAAATCCCCCACTGATCTCAAAACCGGGGAGCTCAAAGTTTTCTATGTAAATGACACAGTACTGGGGATGTGCAACTACCACTTCAATAGACTATAAATGGAGCAGTGGCCGCACATACTAATAACTTATTGATATAGGGGACTTTAGTACCCCTATTCTTGTGATTAGTGGGGGCTCCAGTGGTCAGAACTCTAGTATTATTACACTTATCACCTATCCTATACATACAGTAGGTCATATATGTTGCTTATAGAACATCACCTTTAAGAATAAATCTAAACACAAGGATCCAAAGGAGGAATAACAGTGAAAAGAGCAAACTACCCATCCATGTTCCAATCTTACTGCAGCTACTGGAAATAAACTCAGTTAAACTAATAATCCCACAACTGTAGTGGTCCAGTAACAGCAGCTGCTAACAAAATCGAGTTATGAATAAAATCAGAAAGATCCGCCATCTTCTGTATAAATAGTGACATTTGCTGAGATGTCATGGTCTAGTGCATTAGATGAACATTTCAGATCAGTAATTAATTCATTTTGCAACATATAGTTAATATTTGATGCTTTTTTTTAATTCAAGCAGGCACAATTGTGTAGATGGAGCTAGAAAGCATAGTCACTAATACTAGAAACATGGACTGACTATGGGTGCACTTGATTCCTTTAAAGCTAATTACATTGTGTGACCTATAATCAGTCTCAGAAGACTGAACCTGAAGACTTCTCAATGTTCGTCAAACATTAGCATAGGACTGATAAATGCTTGCTTGTTGACCAACACAATGAGAGAACTAGAGACACGCAGGCTTAAAGTAATACAGTTTTTGTATTAGAAGCAGAAAAAAAAACGTAATTCTTAGACTTAAATTTTCATTATCTCAAAATATTTTGAAATCATTAATATAGTGAGAAGTGAGAAAGCGTTCTATCCCTCCTTCATTTTACTTTAATCCTATTATAAAAATAATCCTGCATTTCATGTCATATTACATGTACTTAGGTTATTTTGTACAAACACTAATAGTGAAATTATGACCAGTGGATGAAAGGTATGAACTGTGTCAAATATAAAGAGACTGCTGAATCATTAATATATGATGGGGCATGCATTACAATGCATAAACTTTACCAATGTGTAAACCCGACACCACAGGTTGAATGACATAACATTTTCATTTTTTCTTGTATATTCTGCCTCTGGACTTCAAGATCAAAGGCATACTTTACTATCTTGTTAGACTCTTTCTCAAGACCCAACATCAAACAGATGCTATGCTATTTTCTAATAAGTTGTGACAATACTGGTATGACCGACTTGACCATGGCCAAGTTTTCCAAATAATTAGCAATATTACTGCTGATTAAAACAACAACACAATAAAAGACAATTGTATAGAAAATGATAAACATTTTTAATAGACTCATATTAGGGATTCAGTTCTAAACAATTTAAGATCCAAAGCTGTATAATACACCTAAATGTCATATAGTCAGATCTGGATGTTTGAAGTCCATTGATAAACATTGTTCATGCTGCTTTGTAGGCTTGTAAGATACAGATGTTGAGTCAGAAGATGTGAAGCAGTAGGAGGAAGCGAGAAGAGATCCACCAAGGATGAGGAAAAAACCTCCAAACCATCCCATGAAGAGTGCTTCACCAAACTCCCATCTTGGGACAATATCTGGAATAGACTCATCCCAAAACTCCTGTACAGTGTCATAAGCCACCCAGGAAACTGGAGCTAAGGCACTTAGTCCTGAAGTCCAAAGCATTATGCCTCCAAGAAGTAAGAGTCGATTCTTCAGCTCCTGATTTCCTGCTGCAAATTTTACACACTCTAAACCAGGGCTGGAGATGACAAGTCCAAGCATCCCAGAGCCATTGGATAGGCACATTAAAATCCTTGAAATCCTGAGCTCCGAAGAAAGAGCCAAGAAAGAATCAAAGTCCTTGCATTGCATTCCTCCTTCCTCTTGAACAACACAAGTCTGCCACAGTCCCATTGTCCAGTTTTCTAATTCATTTAAATCTAGATTCAAGTTTTTCCAGAGAGGCACATACGTAGTAACACAGGACAGAATCCATCCTGCTAAGGACAACAAAGTCCCTCCAAATTGTATGTAAGTTCTTTTGGCCAATGCCATACTTTTTAGTTATTCTTTGAAAGTATTGTTGCACACCCCAGCAGCAATCTGCTATCTTGCAGTGGATAGTGAACTAATAATCTTGCCTTCTAGCTACAGGGTATATAAGCTTTAGACTTTAACCCATGAGTGACCTTGAAACAAGGTTTTGTTCTTTCAAAAGATAGTGTTTCATATAGATGGGGCAGGAATTACCGGCAGCTAGGAGTTAAGTTTATGATAAGCATTTGATCTGTTACCTTTCAATTTGCTGAGTAAAATTATATCCCAATGCCTGATGATTACAAGCCAGTGGGTGAACAAAGAAAGCTCTATGACCCCTCACCCTAAAACACAACAGTAATCATTGTGCTTCAATATGGATTAATTAGATTTTAAAGGGTGATAAAAGCCTCCTCTGTGTCTAACAGGACTTCATTGTAGTACGTGAACCTGACAATCAGGCATGTAGAAATAAGCCGAGCATAAAAATGGACCTTGAATGGAAAGTTTTTGTGCATCAATTGAGAACATTTTGAAACTTTTACTAAATGAAACGGTTTGCATGTTTCAATAATGAATATTATTGTATTTGGGCTGAGGTTATTACATAGGTTGAGTTAAAAAAAAAAGATTAAGGAAGGACTCACACAGACCTCTATTCATAGCAATGAAGGTGACACATATTAGCTGCTCAGAAATTAGTTGACACTCCAATTAGAACAATAATGTGAACATTAGAATACGTTCTTGGGCGCAGTCCACGTTACATCTGTGATCTGTATATTTCACGTTTACGCTATGAGAACTTCCCAATATACTGTATATTTGCCAATGCACTAAGATATTTATGCTTAGCATGGTTCTGTAGCATTTTTAAACATTTGCTGAGCATAGTTTCAAATGGGGTGTGAAGTTGAGCATAGCTTTGGGTGTGATGACATTTGTTATCATAATAAAAAATAAAAAAATGAAACAATTTTGGTATTTTAAATATGGTAATTACATAAAGGTAAAAACAAATTGTGCATGATTTTTCTTTTTTATTGATTTAGTGATAGCAGAATTAAATACTACATAACTCTGAAGCACATGTTCATCTTCCTATGATGCATTTATGTCTATAGAATATACGAGTAGTTAGGTCCATAAATATTTGGACAGTGATACAAGTTTTGGCGTTTTAGCTGTTTACCAAAACATATTCAAGATGCAGTTACATAATCAATATGGGCTTAAAGTGCAGACTCTCAGCTTAAATTTGAGAGTATTCACATTCTAATTGGAGTAAGAGTGAAGGAGAATTACAGCTCTTTAATATCTAACTGCCTCTTTTTAAAGAAACCAAAAGTACTTTGACATTTATCTCAATAGCTCTTTAATGGGCTGCATAAGCTATTCTCTATTTAATCCATCATCAATTAATCCAGTAAAAGGACTGGAGCTGATTCCAAGTGTGGCATTGGCATTTGGAATCTGTTGCAGTGAACCCACATCATGCGGTAAAAGGAGCTTTCAATGGAACAGAAACAGACCATTATTAGGCTGAAAAGAAGAAATCCAAAGAAGAGATAGCAGAAATGTTAGGAGTGGCCAAATCACTAGTTTGGTATATTCTACAAAAAAAGAGAGCACTGGTAAGCTTGGGAACTCAAAAAAGGCCTGGACATCCACGGATGGGTGGATGACTGCAGAATACTTTCCAAAGTAAAGAAAACTCCCTTAACAACATTCACGTAAGTGAAGAACACTCTCCTGGAAGTAGGTGTTTCAGTATCTAAGTCCACCATACAGAGAAGACTTCATGAGAGCAAATACAGGGGGTTCACCACAAGATGCAAACCATAAATCAATCTTAAAAATAGGTCAGATAAGTAAAAAAAACATCTGAAGAAGCATTCTTTGGACAGATGAAACTAACATCAACCTATACCAGAATGATGGGAAGAAGAAAGTATGGAGAAGGCATGAAATCATAATTGATTATAATCCAAAGCACACCACATCCTCTGTAAAACACGGTGGAGGAAGTGTGATGTCATGGGCATGCATGGCTTTAAATGTCTTTCGGTCACTAGTGTTTATTGATGATATGACTAAAGATAGAAGCAGCTAGATAAATGGTGAAGTCTACATGGCTATACTTTCTGCTCAGATTCAGTCAAATTCAGCAAGGTTGATTGGAAGGTGCTTCATAGTACAGATGGATAATGACCCGAAATATACTGCGAAAGCACCCCAGGAGTTTTTTAAGCCAAAGAAGTAGAATATTCTGCAATGGCTAAGTCAATCACCAGATCTCAACCCCATCTAGCAGCGTCTCATATGCTTAAGACAAAACTTAAAGGAGGACGATCCATAAACAAGCAACAACTGAAGTCAGCAGCAGTTAAGTTCTGGCAAAGCATCACAATGGGGGAAACCCAGCGTTTGGTGGCGTCCAGACTTCAGGAAGTCATCGTCTGCAATGGTTTCTCTACAAAGTATTAAAAATGAACATTTTATTTATGATAAAGTTACAGTAATTTGTTCAATTCCTTTTGAGCCTCTGAAATGAGGAGGCTTTGTTGAAAAATGATTGCAATCCCTAAACGTTTCACAGGATATTTTTGTTCAATCGCATTAATTAAAACTTAAAGTCTTCACTTCAATAACATCTCAGGTGTTTCATTAAAAAAAAATGGCATGAATTTAAGTTAATGTTCAAGTTAACGATTTCCATATATTCATCTACTAATAGGTTATATTTATATTTAATCTAATACTGTATCTTGAAAAATGTAACAATAATAATTGCTAAAGTTAAGGCCCTAATAAGCCTAGTTTGTATTTAAACGGTAAGTGCTTGTTGAACCATATGATCCACGTTTGCTATCTCTATATACTGTCTACACTATGTATAGTAGGTGTGGGCTTGCGACTATATTAATGTGTCTATATTTGTCTCCTTGTAACATCCTTAAAACCACAAAGCCAGAACATATTACTTTGTAGTAAAACAGATCTGCTGGGCGCACCTGGGATTTCAGTGGTCATTGAGCTTTCATCTTATGTAAAGATCTTATTTTCAGCTGTATAATAGAATATTTGTTCTGGTAAAGTTATCCCTGACACAGGATAGACTTTCTGTGGAGGTAATGCAAGGGGTAATATGATATGAATGTATGTAACAGGACAAAGCTGGCGAATAAGTCATGGCATTTCTTGGCTGACAATGGAGGAATTATCAAGCCAAATCAGTGGAAAAACTATTCTCTGTACTTGTTACTGATCAGCCTAGGATTAAATGTGCTGAAAGATGTCTGTAAAGTGGATCTTGAAGACATCGCATTTTGCTAAGCTTTTGCGATTGTCTGCAGTGAAAATAGATGGGAGTCAATATTAAATATAGGAAGGTAAAAGATTGATATTTTAATTATTAAAACTATATATCTTTATCACAACTCATGTCAACTTGATGTTTACAATACATACAGAAGGTCACTTCCAACTCTACCATTCTATGATTCATTCTTAAAGGGGTTGTACTGGCATGGGGCTCAAGTCTGCACACTACATGAATGCAGACTTGTGAATCCTTACATCACACAGTGTGCTCTGTCAGGTTTTCCAGTGCTAGCGAAGGGAGCTGGCAGTCATGTTACTGCAAGTATGTGATTTACATTCTTCCGGCCATTTGACTTTTTTACACAGAGGCAAATGCTTTGTGGTTTCAAGTGGCAGCACGCATCTGGTGAGTAGCATCTCAGTTTTGCAACCCACTTGAACAGGACAATCCCTTTCATGTCTACTTTTCGTCTGATCACAGATCACTTTGGTGCAATCAAGGGGATTGTCAAGCCTTAGTTTTTCTTCACTAAAGCTTCCTGGTCTGGTCTACGTGACAGTCTTGGTCCATTTATTCCATTGTGCCATCTCAGGATCCCCAAAGAGTCCCAAGCTGTGCCTACCTGTTAGTTTCTTATGCAGAGTTCTCCTGGACACCCATCTCCTGGATGCCACATTTGCATTTTGTGGCATCAATCATGTCTATATGGGTATCCGTGGTGGCAATCTTAAATAAAAACTCTTGCAGAAAGAAACACATTGGATGGTCACACTGGATACCCTAACGCCAAAAGGCCTCAATGAGGCCATCAGTTTCAAGTATTTTCTTTAAATACACTTGTGTGTTGTTTTTATTGGGATTGGGACCCTGTATCCAACCTTTTAATTATTAGTTTTCACTAATATATTTCTTTTTAACTTTTGTAGGTTTCACCTTATTTCAAATACTTCTGCGACGCCCGCTAGGGCCGTGGGGTACTCGGTCCGGGTCGGACAGTTCTTTGGAAAAGTCATGGGGCTGTGACCTGGTCCGTGGCCCTGGGCGTGCAATAAAAATGAGGGGGAGATAAGTTTATAGTAGACTGAGCCATGACGCCACCCGTGGTATTCGGCAATAGATGGCCGACGCTGTGATTCAGATCCACTGGGGCGGTTGATGGCGCAGCAGAGATGTTACAGCTCTCCACAGGTAGAGCTAGGCCCCAGGGCAGTTATAGGGTTCATTTGATGATGGTAACTGTTGTAGTACAGGGCAGGAGATGCAGTAAATAAATCCGAGGACACAGCAGGGTGCAGTCTTCACATTTTACTCACGGTCTTTAGGTTACAAACACCAGCCGGGTGCTGTGTCCTCCGGGTTGGTGGTCCAGCCAGCTCTCGGGTAGTTTGGGGTACACCTTACGGGACCCATTTCTTGTGTACCTTCTCCAGTCGTCTCTCCCTGTGCTGGCTAACACCTTTCCAGCAGTCCTCCTGGTCCCCTTGATCCTATGTAGACACCGTTTCGACGAATGTGTGTGGATTTGGCTGTTGCACATACAGTCACAACAGCCTCCGGTTTGCTAGCAGAGTCCTACAGTTTCTCCACTAGTCTGGGGCCGGTCCCCCCCCCACTGTGACTTGGTCCCTGCGTCCGACTACGATCGGCCTGGATTCGGGCGCCATGAGTGGATTCCTCACGTCCCTGGCCCCTAGGACCCCTTCTTGCTCTCAGGAACTCCTTCCTACACCACTGCTCCTCTCAACTTATCTCACTACTCTTCTTCCAACTGTCACACTCCCTTCCTGCCTGAACTGAGGCCCCTCCCCCCTCCCTTGGGGTGGTGTGTGCTGTTGGATGCACATATGCGAGCACCGGGTAGTGCCCCTACTTACCCGAGAGCTGAGTACCACACCTGTGGCTGAGTTGTAGTACTTCTGTGGCGACTGGACCCCCAGGGGCCCCATAATTAGTGTCTTGATAAACTATTCATTCCTCCTTTGGATCCACTGCCGACATTGGCCATCAACTTATGGTTATCAGCAAGATCTCTACGGACTTCCATATTAGGCTGCTTTCACATATCAGTTTTTTGCCGTCAGTCACAATCCGTTGTCTCGACGGATCGACGGATCCGTCACAGATTGTGAAAAACTGATGCGACTGATCCACCGCAGGCAGCTGGTCGGAGTTTCCGTCCTGAACTCTCCGACCACCGCTCGCCATGGTGCCTCCTGGGTTCCTTTCCGCCTCTCCTTCAGCACACTACATCACACACTGCTTTGTGCTTTTCCTGCTCTCCTCTTTTCGTGGGCGTTCCTTTTTTCTTCTGCCAGTCAC
The DNA here is from genome assembly GCA_033576555.1 of Oophaga sylvatica. NCBI lineage: Eukaryota > Metazoa > Chordata > Amphibia > Anura > Dendrobatidae > Oophaga > Oophaga sylvatica. The sequence continues at coordinate 119,174,968 of JARQOD010000001.1, read as the reverse complement.
ACCAGGAGGCGGATCCCCCTGGCCAATGGACAAGTACTTTTTCATCAAAGTCTTTGCAGTGGGCGGGTACGGATTTTTGCACCAAGCCCAGCCCATGATAGGTGCACTGGACCCGATTTATCGGGTCGTTAGATCCTGTTTGTGATGCCAAGTTGCAACGCCCGCTAGGGCCGTGGGGTACTCGGTCCAGGTCGGACAGTTCTTCGGAGAAGTCACGGGGCAATGACCCAGTCTGTGACCCTGGGTGTGCAATAAAAATGAGGGGGAGATAAGTTTATAGTGGATTGAGTCGTGACGCCACCCGTGGTATTCGGCAATAGATGACCTCCCTACAACGCCTGGGCATGCTCCTGATGAGTATCACGAACACCGCACTGCACTTGCTCACTGAGCCAGTGCGCGTGTCCTGAATAAGACAGACTGCACTCAAAGATACCTGTGGAGCGAGGCAGTCGCGGTGAAGATGCGTGCTTCAGACTAACAGGACCCGAAGCACGTGACTGCCAAGGGGCGGCGCCGGCCACAGGTCTCTCAGAGAAAGCAGTAACAGACAGAGAATGCTTCAGGCCAGAGGACCTTAAGCACGTGACTGCTGATGGGCGTGGCCTAAGCTCCAGAGAGCTATGAGCAGAAGGAAAACTCCTAGAAGGGTAACTACGGGACAGAGTTACCAAGGGGCATAGACAAAACGGATAGTCAGGGTAGCCAGGTCATACACAGAGGGAGCAACGCAGTACAAGAGGAGCAGGCAGAGAATAACCAGAACGTAGCCAAGGGATCAGAAAACCAGAACGGGCAAATACACAGTACCAAGACAGTAGACAAACTCACAACGAAGAGACGGACCGGGTCATAACCAAACAAGCAACAAGATCAGGCACAAGGCACAGGCACACAGGAGGTCAACTAACTCAGCCGAGGGCAGGAGTTTAACTGACACCAGACCTAGGTCAATTGGCAACTAAATAGCCGCCTTCTGCCAGAGAGAGGCTGAAACCATTAACCCCAGTCTGGCCAGGACGGGACAAAGACCAAACCCCATCCTGGGTCATGACAGTACCCCCCTCTCAACGGAGGGCCACCGGACCCCCGGGTTTCTCAGGACACCTGGCATGAAAGGCCCGGACCAACTGATCCACATGAACAGATCGGGCAGGAACCCACGACCGGTCCTCTGGACCGTAGCCTTTCCAATGTATCAGATACTGAAGAGCACGACGGACAAACCTAGAGTCAAGAATTCGTTCCACCTCGTACTCAGACTGCCCGTCTACCAAAACCGGTGGTGGGGAAGACAACGGTCCTTCCCTACAGGACCCCACAGGTTTCAAAAGGGCCCTATGGAAAACGTTGGGAATCCATAGAGACGAAGGGAGACGCAACCGAAATGCCACCAGGTTAACTGCTTCCGTAATTTCATAAGGACCAATAAATTTAGGTCCAAGTTTCGCAGAGGGGACCTTGAGCCTTATATTCCTAGTAGATAACCATACCTTATCCCCAACCTGGAACACCGGCCCCACAGACCTTTTTTTGTCAGCAAAAAACTTATATTTAGACTGAGCCTTGGTAATGTTCCTTTGGACCTCCCGCCATAACTCCCCCAACTGCTGGATTGTCCCATCCGCCCCAGGACACCCAGAGTCCAAACGGGAGAACTCCCCAAAATGTGGATGAAACCCATAATTGCAGAAAAAGGGAGATGTGCCCGTAGACTGGTTAATACGGTTGTTAAACGCAAACTCAGCCAAAGGTAACGCAGTACACCAATCATCCTGTCGGGCTGAGGTCAGGCAACGCAGGATTTGCTCTAGAGACTGATTGGTCCGCTCAGTCTGCCCATTAGTCTCTGGATGATAAGCGGATGAAAAAGACAGACCAATACCCAACCTCTTACAAAATGCCCTCCAAAATCTGGAAACAAATTGTACCCCCCTATCAGACACCACATTCAAGGGTACCCCATGCAACCGCACCACATGCTCAACAAACAATCTGGACAACGTTTCCGCATTAGGTAAAGCCGCCAAGGGTACAAAATGTGCCTGTTTACTAAACCTGTCCACCACTACCCAAATGACGGTGTTACCCTTGGAAGGAGGAAGGTTGGTGATAAAATCCATGGACAAATGGGTCCATGGTCTATCAGGAATTGGCAGTGGCACCAATTCCCCGGCCGGCCGGTTATGGGGGGTTTCGCACGGGCACATACCCCACAAGCAGACACAAATTCCCCAACATCAGAGGCTAAAGAAGACCACCAGAATATCCTAGCGATGGCCCTCCGGGTAGCCGAGATCCCAGGATGTCCACCCAGAACTGAGTCGTGGAATTCCCAAAGGATCCTGAGACGAAATTGAACTGGTACAAAAAGTTTATCCACTGGCTTAGCCGGAGGGGCAAGAGACTGAGCTTCCCGAATCTCCTACTCCAACCCAGCAGAAACAACTGCCACCACCACCCCAGGCTGAAGAATGGAGGATAGAGGTTCGGGGGAGACACCAGATCCAGACTGCGTGACAAGGCATCAGCCTTGACATTTTTGGATCCTCGCCGAAAAGTGATGGAGAACTGGAATCGGGAAAAAAAAAAGCGACCATCTTGCCTGTCTAGGAGTCAACCTTTTAGCAGACTCAATGTAAGCTAGGTTCTTGTGATCCGTAACCATGGTAATAGGATGGACAGCACCCTCCAAAAAATGTCTCCATTCTTCAAAGGCCAACTTAACGGCCAGAAGTTCTTGATTCCCAACATCATAGTTTCTCTCCGCAGGAGAGAATTTCTTAGAGAAAAAGGCACAGGGTCTCAAATTAGTCAAAGTGGCGGGTCCCTGGGACAACACCGCCCTCACCCCCACCTCCGAGGCGTCACCTCAACAATAAATGGTTCAGACGGGTCCGGTTGAATAAGAACCGGAGCAGACATGAAACATTTTTTTAAAAACTGAAACGCCGCCACCGTTGCGGCTGACCAATTCTTGACATCAGCCCCCTTTTGAGTCAGATCTGTGAGAGGTTTAACTACCTGCGAGAACCCCCTTATAAACTTGCGATAGTAATTTGCGAATCCTAAGAAACGCTGCAGAGCCTTCAAATCACGAGGTTGTACCCAATCAACAATGGCCTGCACCTTATTAGGATCCATGCGATACCCCTCAGCAGACACAATGAACCCCAGAAAAGACAGTTCCTGAACAAAGAATGAACATTTCTCTAGCTTAGCAAAGAGACAGTTCTCCCGGAGCCTTTGGAGAACTGCCCGAAGATGATCATTGTGAGTTTGTTTATCAGGCGAGTAGATAAGAATGTCATCCAAATACACAACCATAAAACGCCCAATAAAGTCAGAGAACACATGATTAATAAAATTTTGGAAGACTGCTGGTGCGTTGGTCAGACCGAAAGGCATGACCAAGTTTTCAAACAACCCTTCAGTAATGAGAAAGGCAGTCTTCCACTCATCCCCCTCCCGGACCCGGATAAGGTTATATGCCCCCCGCAGATCCAATTTCGAAAACCACTTAGCCCCAGACAACTGGTTGTCAAATCAGGAATAAGTGGGAGGGGTAAGTATTTCTCACAGTTATCTTATTTAACTCTCGAAAATCGAGGCATGGGCGCAAACCACCGTCTTTTTTCTTAACGAAAAAGAACCCTGCCGCCATGGGGGAAACAGAAGGACGAATGTGTCCCTTACGAAGGCTCTCGGAAATGTATTCTTTCATAGCAGCCCGCTCGGGACCCGAGAGGTTATACAAGCAGGCCTTGGGCAATTTAGTACCTGGAACCAGGTCAATGGCACAATCAAATGGGCGTGTGGTGGTAAAACTTCAGCCTCTTTTTTCAGAGAAAACGTCCGCATAGTCCTTCAGGTACTCCGGAATACCTTCCAGACCAACGGACGACACAGACACAGTAGCAAGACATCTTTCAGAACAATTAGATCCCCATTTAACAATATCACGGGAATCCCAGTCAATAATCGGGTTATGCCGTTGCAACCAGGGAAACCCTAACACCAGGCCAGCAGAGAGGTTATCCAAAACAAAACATGACATACGCTCCTGGTGAAGGGCCCCCACCCTGAGGGTGAATACTTCAGAGACAAAATGGACACCGTCCTTGGTGAGAGGTGTAGAATCAATGGCCATTATTTTTATAGGAGTCTCCAACCTAACTGTCCCTAATCTACAGCTGGCCACCAGCTTAGAGTCAATCAGGTTCAAGGATGACCCACAGTCCACAAAAGCTGAAGTAAGGAAAAAGCAGTTCTTCACACCAAGTTCCACCTTTAACAGTATCTTACAAAATGAAGGAAAGGGTACCTGAGAGTCTGAGTGACCTCCACGATGATCACCCAGACTCAGTTGCTTGTTAGTCGGTGGGCAGGAGGGACAGTTACTTTTCCAATGTCCAGGATCACCGCAGTAAAAACACAGCTTTTCTAAGCGCCTCCGTCTCCTTTCTTTCTCTTTGAGGTCGATGGCTCCCATCTCCATGGACTCCAATACAGGACTAGCTCCCCTTCCACTGGAGAAAAATGGTGTCTCAGCCTGCATCACACCTCTCGCCCGCAGCCTGCGATCCATTCGGACGGCCTGCGTCATGGCGTCCTCCAGAGAATCAGGCGGAGGGTGAAGTGCCAAGGCATCTTTCAGACGTTCAGACAGACCTCTACGGAACAAGCCCCGGAGGGCGGCATCATCCCAACAGACCTCAGCAGCCCAGCGTCTGAACTCTGAGCAAAACCACTCGGCTGAGTGCTTCCCCTGACATACACTCATCACCATGTCCTCAGCCATCAGCACTCGATCAGGCTCATCATAAATATGCCCCAGGGCCTCAAAAAATGCATCCACAGTCATTCTCTCAGGGGCAGTGGTAGGAAGGGAAAAAGCCCAAACCTGGGGGCTCCCCTTAACAGAGACATAATGACCCCCACCCTCTGACTTTCATCCCCAGAAGAGTGCGGTCTTAAAGAAAAAAAAAGCTTACAGCCCTCTTTGAAAACTTTAAATTCCTTTCTATCTCCGGAAAAGGTATCCGGTAATTTAACCGGGGGCTCTGTGGAAACTAATGTGTGTCGACCCGCCACCACAATTGTGGATTACCAGGGCAATGGGGTACTCAGAGCCGAGCCCATGGAAGTCTATGGGGTTTGTCACAGGTAGCGGTGGCTCGGTCTGTGGCCCTGGCGGTCTGGCGTATGTTAGGGATATATTTACAGGGATAGATTTATATACAGTTCGTGACGCCACCTGTAGTCTTCTGGTAATTTGTACCAGCGCTGCTGTAGATCTCTGAGGGGATGGTGAGGCAGCTAGATGTCGGGTCCCCTACAGGTGGGACTCTTCCCTCAGGTCGGTAGTTAAAGCAGGGTTGTGCAAGCATGCAATAATAACTCAGTCTCACACCGTCAGCGTCTTTCCATACCTTTACTTGTAAGATGGTAAGGCAGGTCCCAGGGAGGCTGATGGGGTTGATGGAGGATGAGCTTCGAGGCAACGGTTAAGCAAGTTAGGGGCCTCCTTTACTGTCCAATAATGGTGAGTCCAACCAGCCTGCAGCGTGGTTCCCTCTATAATTCCAGCTATTCCAAAGCTGTTCTGCCCAGTCAGTGTTGTGGTCGGAGCCTTCCTGTGAGAGAGTTGAATTCCTATTTCGCTGATCAGGCTCAAAGTCTTCACTCCCCCTGACCCCAGTTACGTACTGACTATTTGGGGCTGATTGCCGCGACCTAAGGTCGGTAAATCTCTGGTTTTCTTACCACTATGCTTGAAGCTAATAGTGATCCTTCGGTCCCCAGTGACCGGTAGCAATGTGCAGGACTTCTCCAAGCCAAAAGCACTTTTTAAATATTCCTTCCACTTTGCCCTTCGATTTGCTCGACTCTTAATAGGTATCTCAGTCTGTCTTCCAGTGGGGCACAGCTCTGACTAGGCTGAGGTGAACTAGACCACCTGTACTAGCCTCCACTTTCTGAACTGCTAACAGGCTCAGACTGGACACGTCTACTCTGTCCAAGGACAGGAAACAGACTGACTAAATCACTCCCTTCCACACCCCTGCTGGGTGTGTCAGAAGTGTACATGATGTCATGAAGAGCCCTTAACCGTTACCTCTCCACTCATCCTCCTGGTATTGTGTACCAGGGCTACACATTCCCCCATGGTAAACGACAGCACTCCCGGGCTGTAAAATATAAAGAGACAGTTTTGTTTATGCATTAAACATCAACATTAAACATTAATTCGTCCCATCCGGGAGGTAAGGATGTCTTAAACGTTGCGAACAATAACATTATAGAGAAATACAAATATTAAATAAACATGTTCATAAAAATAGACAATATACTTGTGAAGGACCCGCACCAAACCTTCAACGTGGGTCCTGGGTGGGCTGCAGGACATCCGAATGCAGACCTCACTCAGTGCCTCACCACACGGGTTTTCTGTTCAGAGGTAAGTCAAGGCTTCGTGTGAAACCATTAAAAGGCACCTTAGTGCAACTATTTACAGGATACAGTTTTTGGGCTGGCTCAGTCCTCAGCCTCTGAGTCCATTATAAGACATAATAGGGAAAACACATATATATTTATAGACTTTTTACAATATTCACATCAATTCGTTATAATCACTGCTGATATCTAATGGGTAACTTCCCTTTGGTGGTTCGCTCTGATCTACGTGGTGTAGCTTCAGGTATATCAAGTTGCGATCTGTCTGCACTGCGTAACGGCAAACTATAGAACTGCCTCAATCTTTCTATGGATCTGGCAAGCGTACTGATGGCTGGGCGGTGTGAGTCAGCTTCACCAGGGGATCCCATAGTATGGGGCGCTGCTTCTGATGATCCTTCTTGAGATTCCACAGGTTGAGGTGTTGCTGGGATGGGTAACTCCTGAACGGGCTCGACTGGCACCACGGGCACAACTGGAGGTAAAACTTCCTCTTGTGGCTGATAAAACTGCAACACCGGAACTATTACAGCATCTCCCAGTCTAGGCCAATCCGCAGGAAAATCTCCCAGATCGGTGTGTATGACCTCTTCTTTCCTTTCTTTTTGATTGATGACAGGGTTCTTGTCACAACATTTTAAGGGTTCTGGACACAATTTCAAATGGTCTCTGGACACAGTGGTTGTTGTTCTTCCTCCGTCCTTACTGACGACACAAACTTTTCTGTTGTCATATTTAGAATCTTGTACAACGTAGGGTTCTTGCTCCCACTGATTATCCAATTTGTGCATCTTCCTTTTTCTTTTTAATACTACCTCTCCAGGCATCAAAGGCTTGGCAGGAGCATTTCGGTTGTAAACATCTTCCTGTTTCTCCCGTGCCTTGTTGAGACTTTCCTCCACACAGATTTGTACTCTTCTGTATTGCTCTTGCCGATTGACGTCCCAGTTTTCAACAGCGTCGTCTGCCTCCGGTTCTACCACTCCAAGTTCTAGATCCATTGGTAGTCTTCCGGGCCTTGCTCTCATAAGATAGGCTGGAGTGCAGTTAGTGGAACTGACAGGTATATGGTTATACAAATCAACCAAATCAGGTAGTAAATCCGGCCATCGATTCCTGTCTTCCAACGGTATGGATCTCAACAAATCAAGGACAATATGGTTCATTTTTTCGCAAAGACCGTTGGTTTGAGGGTGATATGGTGTTGTTCTTATTTTCTTGCACCCGTACATGTGACAGAATTCCTTGAATAAATCAGCTTCGAAAGCAGGTCCCTGATCGGTTAATACTTGCTCCGGATACCCATGCGGTCTGCAGAAGCTTGCTTGAAAGGTTTTCGCGGCCGTCACTGCGGTCTGGTCCTTAACTGGAACAACCACCAGAAATCTGGAGTAATGGTCCACCATGGTCAAGGCGTATGAGTATCCAGATCTACTTGGCGACAATTTGACGTGGTCCAGGGCCACAATCTCCAGAGGACGAGTCGTCCGGATAGGTTGCAGGGGTGCCTTCTGACTACCGTAGTCCTTCCTTCTGAGACCACAGGGTCCACAGTTCCGACACCACCTCTCAATGGAGCTGCGCATCCCTACCCAGTAGAACCGGCATCTCAACAGGGTCTCCAGCTTTCTCCAGCCAAAGTGTCCTGCTTGATCGTGGTATGCTTCCAACACCATTGGGACGTCTGCCTTGGGGACCACTATTTGCCAGACCATCTCATGGGTTCTGGGGTTGACGTATCTCCTGCACAACTTCTCACGGTATAGGAACAACCTGCTTCTCTCGTTCCACAGGAGCTTGGCTGACATAGGTGCTTCCTTTTCCAAAGAGGAGCCTTCCTGTCTTAACAACTCCTTGATGCGGCTGACCACTGGATCACTGTCCTGAGTCTCTTTCCAGCTGTGATGGGATAAAGGATTTAATGTTGCACCATACTGCTTTCTGTTGACTCGATGCTCGTGGACTACCCCATTTCGATGGAACGCAGGTAGCTCAATTTCTTCCAGGTCGTCCGATTCTTCTTCCGTATCAGAGTCATGCGGCATTCGGGACAACGCATCAGCATTAGCATTCTTTCGACCTGCCCGGTACTTGATAGTAAACTGGTAATTGGACAACCGAGCCATCCAACGCTGCTCCATGGCACCCAGCTTGGCGGTTTCCAGGTGCGTTAACGGGTTGTTATCTGTAAACGCAGTGAACTGATTAGAGGCCAGATAATGCTTAAATCTTTCAGTAATGGCCCAGACCAGCGCCAGAAACTCCAGCTTGAAGCTGCTATAATTTTCCGGATTCCTCTCAGTTGGCCTGAGTTTTCTGCTGGCATATGCGATGACTTTTTCTTGGCCATTCTGCTTCTGACTGAGAACTGCTCCCAACCCTTCATTACTGGCGTCGGTGTACAACAGGAACGGTTGGCTGTAATCAGGATAGGTTAAGATCTCATCACCTGTCAGGATCTCTTTCATCTTTTGGAATGCTTCAGCCTGTTCTTTACCCCAATTAAAGGGAGGGTTTCTGCTCTTTAGGGATTGTCCTACCAGGAGGTCCTGTAAAGGAGCTGCCTTCTTCGTGTAATCTTTCACGAACCTTCTGTAGTAACCCGTTAGTCCCAGGAACTGTCGCACTTCCTTAAGGTTCTTCGGCTCCGGCCACTTCTGGATGGCAGTGACTTTCTCTGGGTCCGGCGCTACTCCTTCCGAACTGACGATGTGCCCCAAGTATTGTACCTTCTGTTTGAGTAGATGGCATTTTGAGGGTTTCAACTTCATCCCGTACCTGGACAGGGACTCAAACACTTCTGCCAGGTGTTTCAGATGGTCCTCATATGTCTTGGAATACACGATAACGTCGTCTAGGTATAGCAGCACGGTTTCAAAATTGAGATGTCCCAGACAATTTTCCATCACTCTCTGAAATGTTCCTGGGGCACTACTGAGCCCAAACGGCATTCTGTCGAACTCACAGAGCCCCATTGGGGTGGTGAAAGCCGTTTTCTCACGATCCTCCTCAGCCACAGCCACTTGCCAGTAACCACTAGTCAGATCGAGGTAGAAAAGTAGTTAGCCGTTTTCAGAGCAGCTAATGATTCCTCTATACGTGGTAACGGGTATGCATCCTTGTGTGTTATGTCGGTTCACCTGCCTGTAATCCACACACATTCTCATACTACCATCTTTCTTTTTAACCAGAACTAGAGGGGCTGCCCAGGGGCTACAACTATCCCTTATCACCCCGGCTTTCTTCATATCATTCAACATTTCTTTAGCCTTCTGATAATGAGCTGGAGGTATGGGCCTATACCGCTCTTTGATGGGAGGATGACTGCCTGTAGGGATATGATGTTGTACTCCCTTAATTATCCCAAAATCAAGTGGATTCTTGCTAAACACTTGGGCGTACTCTTGCACCACCCGTAATACCCCTTGCTTCTGGTGAGCGGGAGTGGTGTCCGTCCCAACATGGAGTTGCTGACACCATTCCGCCACCTGGGTTGCTGGGTCATTGTCCTCCGCTATTTGACAGGAGTCTAAGGACTCAGCCGGGAGAATGGAATTATTATCAACAGCATGAAGTTTAGCAATGGTTGCATAACGGGGTAAGTTTACCTCATCATCTCCCCAATTGAGAAGCCGTACCGGTACTCTTCCATTCACCACTTCTACTACTCCTCTAGCAGTCATAAGTGTAGGTCTATGTTCTGAATGGTGGGGTTCTACTACAGCTTGGTAATTCTGTCCTCTCAGACCTATGGCTGCCCTGCACCAAATGATCATTTCACTCATTGGGGGTATCACAATAGGATCCGAGTCAGTGACCCGTACATTACCAATTTCGCCGTCTGTAAGCTTCGCTTGCTGCTGACACACCAGGGCCCGGATCTCTCTTTGGATTACTCCTCTCTGCCTTGGTCGGGCAATCTCAGCGAGCTGTTGGAGCAAGAACACAACTTCTCCCAAACAATTACCGATAATGTTAGTACCCAAAATTATATTTAAACCGTTCTCCTCATTTACAGTCTTTACTACCAGAAGCCCCTGGTCTTTCAACTCCTCTCTGCCCACCTTTACATCTACACATTTTGTTCCGAGTACTTCTACAGGAAGACCATTAGAAGCATACACAGTAAAGTCAAGGCTCGGAGGTTTAAGACTGTCCATTGACCAGTACTTGGTATATAGGGCATCAGGTATTAGGGTCACCTGGGACCCAGTGTCTAACAATGCTGGAACAGCAATACCATCTAGAATAATAGACAGGTAGGGTCGCCCGCCCACATACCTGCGGCTCCAGTCTAGGGGGCCTGACGGGTATTCTCCTGGGTGTTGGCCCTTGGACCCAGGTTCTGCCCGTTTAAAGGACACTGTGGAGACATATGACCTTTCCGGTTGCATCGATAACAGATGATCTCTCGACGAGGAGGGTGTTGATCAGAGGTCGCTCCTGGGGGTGGCGTTGTCCTCCTCCGGGGGGGCGACGTCTTCTTTCTTCTCCGGTGCATCCACGGGACGTCTTCTGGGCAGTCAGCTAACAAGATCTTTCCTTCCTCCTCTTTCTGCAGCTGCAGGGCACTCATTACAGCAGCCAGATTTTTAGTCAGCTGGCGCACCTCTGAGCGCAGACAGTCCAATTCACTAGGAGGTGTCACCTGCGCTTTGGCTTCAGCCACTAACGGGGAACAGGGGGTTACTGCCGGTTCCAGAGTGACTTCACCCTGATGATGTTGGGTGGCCACCTCAGGTTTGCCCAGGGGCCGCAGCCCTTTTATTGCCATGTCCTTTAGGGCATCAAAGGTAGCATCCGGATGGTCTGAGGACCACCAGTTTACAGTTCTGCGTTCCTCTTGGGATCTCAATCCCTGTATAAATTGTTCTTTCAGCATTCTATTCTCGTCGATAGCATTTAAATTGTTAATTTGCTTGAGGGCTCTCAGGGCTCCCTGTAGTCGGCAAGCGTAGTCCCGGATGCTGTCACCTGGCTGTTGTGAACAGTGATAGAAGGCCATCCGGAGATCCGTTTCTGTGCGGTCTTCAAATATGGCATGCAGCTTAAGGAAGATCGCAGGTACCGACTCCTGATCAACGGTATCCCAAGTCTCCACTTCCCTCTCAGCAGCGCCAGTTAGCTGCCCTATTAGCACAGCAGTTTTTTGTCTCTCAGGCATGGAGTACATTTCTAGGATGCTGCATAACTTCCGCTTGAAGCCTGCTAATGTGCCTGGCTCACCGCTGTACTGAGTAAGCCATTTCGCCCCAGGCATATATGGGAGCGTTAGTGGCATGATCGGGACTACCGGACTGGGTGCAGGGCCTGCGCCCCCATCTGGCGCTACAATACCAGACGGTGCGGGATTGGGGCCTCCGGCCGGGGCCGCACTGTCAGCCGGTTGTTGTGACATCTTAGCGCCCCCTTGGTTAAACGGAGCCTACCGGTTTCAGATGCTGCTACTTCACAGGCACCGCAGTGGGAACAGGACCTTCGTCGCAGGCGCTCTGATGTCAGAGCGTTCACTTCCTGTTGCAGGACCTGCCGATAGTCAGAGCCGGGGGCGTGTCCAAGACTTTGCGCGCTCTTTCAGGTACGCCCACCTTCTTCTCCAGCGCCTTAGGGCGCGAATCTGGCGGCAAATATGGCGGTATTTGGCGCCAAACAACAGCAACAGTCTTTTTCACCAAAACACTCCACAGGCACACAGGGCTCGCAATGCTGCAAGTTTCGTATCCTGTTCGTGACGCCAAAGTTTTGTGTCGACCCGCCACCACAATTGTGGATTACCAGGGCAATGGGGTACTCAGAGCCGAGCCCATGGAAGTCTATGGGGTTTGTCACAGGTAGCGGTGGCTCGGTCTGTGGCCCTGGCGGTCTGGCGTATGTTAGGGATATATTTACAGGGGATAGATTTATATACAGTTCGTGACGCCACCTGTAGTCTTCTGGTAATTTGTACCAGCGCTGCTGTAGATCTCTGAGGGGATGGTGAGGCAGCTAGATGTCGGGTCCCCTACAGGTGGGACTCTTCCCTCAGGTCGGTAGTTAAAGCAGGGTTGTGCAAGCATGCAATAATAACTCAGTCTCACACCGTCAGCGTCTTTCCATACCTTTACTTGTAAGATGGTAAGGCAGGTCCCAGGGAGGCTGATGGGGTTGATGGAGGATGAGCTTCGAGGCAACGGTTAAGCAAGTTAGGGGCCTCCTTTACTGTCCAATAATGGTGAGTCCAACCAGCCTGCAGCGTGGTTCCCTCTATAATTCCAGCTATTCCAAAGCTGTTCTGCCCAGTCAGTGTTGTGGTCGGAGCCTTCCTGTGAGAGAGTTGAATTCCTATTTCGCTGATCAGGCTCAAAGTCTTCACTCCCCCTGACCCCAGTTACGTACTGACTATTTGGGGCTGATTGCCGCGACCTAAGGTCCGGTAAATCTCTGGTTTTCTTACCACTATGCTTGAAGCTAATAGTGATCCTTCGGTCCCCAGTGACCGGTAGCAATGTGCAGGACTTCTCCAAGCCAAAAGCACTTTTTAAATATTCCTTCCACTTTGCCCTTCGATTTGCTCGACTCTTAATAGGTATCTCAGTCTGTCTTCCAGTGGGGCACAGCTCTGACTAGGCTGAGGTGAACTAGACCACCTGTACTAGCCTCCACTTTCTGAACTGCTAACAGGCTCAGACTGGACACGTCTACTCTGTCCAAGGACAGGAAACAGACTGACTAAATCACTCCCTTCCACACCCCTGCTGGGTGTGTCAGAAGTGTACATGATGTCATGAAGAGCCCTTAACCGTTACCTCTCCACTCATCCTCCTGGTATTGTGTACCAGGGCTACACAAATGTAACATCTTGAACCCCTGTCCCATGAGCACCAGATGATAAAGCCCCCTGCACAGTGTCAGCCATCAGCTGCTGAGACTGAGCCAGAACTCGCTGTTCCTCATTCAGTTTCTGAGACATCTGAGTCAGGTGCTTTACCTGCTCAGAAAGGGCATACATAGGATCCATAGCACACACTGGAGAAAAAATAAATAAATAAAAAAGTAGCGGTCAGTTATAATATCACGAACAACGCACTGCACTTGCTCACTGAGCCAGTGCGGCGCGTGTCCTGAATAAGACAGACTGCACTCAAAGATACCTGTGGAGCGAGGCATTCGCGGTGAAGATGCGTGCTTCAGACTAACAGGACCCGAAGCACGTGACTGCCAAGGGGCGGCGCCGGCCACAGGTCTCTCAGAGAAAGCAGTAACAGACAGAGAATGCTTCAGGCCAGAGGACCTTAAGCACGTGACTGCTGATGGGTGTGGCCTAAGCTCCAGAGAGCTATGAGCAGAAGGAAAACTCCTAGAAGGGTAACTACGGACAGAGTTACCAAGGGGCATAGACAAAACGGATAGTCAGGGTAGCCAGGTCATACACAGAGGGAGCAACGCAGTACAAGAGGAGCAGGCAGAGAATAACCAGAACGTAGCCAAGGGATCAGAAAACCAGAACGGGCAAATACACAGTACCAAGACAGTAGACAAACTCACAACGAAGAGACGGACCGGGTCATAACCAAACAAGCAACAAGATCAGGCACAAGGCACAGGCACACAGGAGGTCAACTAACTCATCCGAGGGCAGGAGTATAACTGACACCAGACCTAGGTCAATTGGCAACTAAATAGCCGCCTTCTGCCAGAGAGAGGCTGAAACCATTAACCCCAGTCTGGCCAGGACGGGACAAAGACCAAACCCCGTCCTGGGTCATGACAATGACGTTGCAGATGTTCTCCTGAGGGATCTCCTCCCAGACCTGGACTAAAGCATCCATCAACTTCTGAACAGTCTGTGGTGCAACGTGACGTTGGAGGATGGAGCGAGACATGCTGTCCCAGATATGCTCAATCGGATTCAGATCTGGGGAATGGGCAGGCCAGTCTATAGCTTCAATGCCTTCATCTTCCAGGAACTGCTGACACACTACAGCCACATGAGGTCTGTCATTGTCCTCCATTAGGAGGAACCCAGGGCCAACGGCACCAGCATAAGGTGTCACAAGGGGTCTGAGGATCTCATCTCGGTACCTAATGGTAGTCAGGCTACCTCTGGCGAGCACATGGAGGGCTGTGTGGCCCTCCAAAGAAATGCCACTACACACCATTACTGACCCACTGCCAAACTGGTCATGCTGAAGGATGTTGCAGGCAGCAGCTTCACACTCAGGACATGTGACAGACGTGACAAAGTCTGGAGACACTGTGGAGAGCGATCTGCTGCCTGCAACATCCTTCAGCATGACTGGTTTGGCAGTGGGTCAGTAATGGTGTGGGGTGGCTTTTCTTTGGAAGGCCACACAGCCTTTCATGTGTTCGCCAGAGGTAGCCTGACTGCCATTAGGTACCGAGATGAGATCCTCAGACCTCTTGAGACACCATATGCTGGTGCGATAGGCCCTGGGTTCCTCCTAATGCAGGAGAATGCCAGACCTCATGTGGCTGGAGTGTGTCAGCAGTTCCTGCAAGATGAAGGCATTGAACCTATGGACTGGCCTGCACTTTCCCCCGACCTGAATTCGATTGAGCACATCTGGGACAGCATGTCTTGCTCCATCCACCAACGTCACGTTGCACAACAGACTGGCCAGGAGTTGACAGATGCTTTAGTCCAGGTCTGGGAGGAGATCCCTACGGACAACAGTCACAACCTCATCAGGAGCATGCCCAGGCATTGTAGGGAGGTCATACAGGCACGTGGAAGCCACACACAATACAGAGCATCATTTTGACTTGTTTCCACTTTAATTTTGTCTTGTTTTGATTTTCATTTTGACTTGTTTCCACTTTCATTTTGGGGTCTCTCCAAATCCAGGCCTCTATTGGTTCAAAAATTTGATTTCCATTGATGATTTTTGTGTGATTATGTTGATAGCACATTCAATTTTGTACACAACAAAGCATTCAATGAGAATATTTCATTCGCTTAGATCTAGGATGTGTTATTTGAGTGTGTCTCCTTTATTTTTTTGAGCAGTGTATATGTGTCTCAGTGACATGTGTGTGTATATAATATATATATATATATATATATATATATATATATTACAGTGGTGGCCAAAAGTATTGGCACCCCTGCAATTCTGTCAGATAATACTCAGTTTCTTCCTGAAAATGATTGCAAACACAAATTCTTTGGTATTATTATCTGCAATTAATTTGTCTTCAATGAAAAAACACAAAAAGAATTGACCTAAAGCCAAATTGGATATAATTCCACACCAAACCTAAAAAGGGGGTGGACAAAAGTATTGGCACTGTTTGAAAAATCATGTGATGCTTCTCTAATTCGTGTAATCACCAGCACCTGTAACTTACCTGTGGCACCTAACAGGTGTTGGCAATAACTAAATGACACTTGCAACCAGTTAACATGGATTAAAGTTGACTCAACCTCTGTCCTGTGTCCTTGTGTGTACCACATTGACCATGGAGAAAAGAAAGAAGACCAAAGAACTGTCTGAGGACTTGAGAAACCAAATTGTGAGGAAGCATGAGCAATCTCAAGGCTACAAGTCCATCTCCAAAGACCTGAATGTTCCTGTGTCTTCCGTGCGCAGTGTCATCAAGAAGTTTAAAGCCCATGGCACTGTGGCTAACCTCCCTAGATGTGGAAGGAAAAGGAAAATTGACGAGAGATTTCAACGCAAGATTGTGCGGATGGTGGATAAAGAACCTCGACTAACATCCAAACAAGTTCAAGCTGCCCTGCAGTCCAAGGGTATAACAGTGTCAACCCGTACTATCCGTCGGCGTCTGAATGAAACGGGACTGTATGGTAGAATACCCAGGAAGACCCCACTTCTTACCCCGAGACATAAAAAAGCCAGGCTGGAGTTTGCCAAAACTTACCTGAGAAAGCCTAAAACTGGATGCCTTTCTTGAAAAGTATAATATTACAGGCTATATTCACTAGTTTCCTAGATACAGCGTTGATCCAGGGAGCTAGTCTGATTGCCGTATGTGGAGTCGGGAAGGAATTTTTTTCCCCAATGTGAAGCTTACTGTTTGCCACTTGGTTTTTTTTTGCCTTCCTCTGGATCAACATGTTAGGGCAGGTTAGGATAGGATATGGGTTGAACTAGATGGACTTAAAGTCTTCCTTCAACCTTAATAACTATGTTACTATGTTAAAACGTTTTGGAAGAATGTTTTCTGGTCAGATGAGACAAAAGTCGAGCTTTTAGG
Source organism: Oophaga sylvatica (assembly GCA_033576555.1). NCBI lineage: Eukaryota > Metazoa > Chordata > Amphibia > Anura > Dendrobatidae > Oophaga > Oophaga sylvatica. The sequence goes on along the minus strand of JARQOD010000001.1, from coordinate 119,158,294 downwards.
GAAAAAACATCAACATAGAGTGTACAGGAAAAAAAAAGAGGCATTCAAAGAAAAGAACACGGTCCCTACAGTCAAACATGGCGGAGGTTCCCTGATGTTTTGGGTTGCTTTGCTGCCTCTAGCACTGGACTGCTTGACTGTGTGCATGGCATTATGAAGTCTGAAGACTACCAACAAATTTTGCAGCATAATGTAGGGCCCAGTGTGAGAAAGCTGGGTCTCCCTCAGAGGTCATGGGTCTTCCAGCAGGACAATGACCCAAAACACACTTCCAAAAGCACTATAAAATGGTTTGAGAGAAAGCACTGGACACTTCTAAGGTGGCCAGCAATGAGTCCAGACCTGAATCCCATAGAACACCTGTGGAGAGATCTCAAAATGGCAGTTTGGAGAAGGCACCCTTCAAATATCAGGGACCTGGAGCAGTTTGCCAAAGAAGAATGGTCTACAATTCCAGCAGAGCATTGTAAGAAACTCATTGATGGTTACCGGAAGCGGTTGTTCGCAGTTATTTTGGCTAAAGGTTGTGCAACCAAGTATTAGGCTGAGGGTGCCAATACTTTTGTCTGGCCCATTTTTGGAGTTTTGTGTGAAATGATCAAGGATTTGATTTGTACTTCATTCTCTTTTGTGTTTTTTCCTTGCAAGCAAATTAAATGAAGATAAAAATAGCAAATAATTTGTGATTGCAATCATTTTCAGGAAGACACTGAGTATTATCTGACAGTATTGCAGGGGTGCCAATACTTTTGGCCACCACTGTATGTATTCTATGTGTATATAGCTATTATTTTCTTTGTGTTTTAACCTGCCAGGAGCATGCTCAGTTAAAAAAACTGAATCCGTCTCCGGAATCCGTCATTTGACGGATGACGACGAATCCGGCGCCCATAGGCTTCCCTTTCCAACGGAGACAAAAAACATTGCTTTGTGCATCGTGTCCGGCAGATGGACCAAAAATTTTCGATGGATCCGTCGAACGATGGATGAAACGTACGGCAATCCGTCGCTTATACAAGTATATGAGAAAAAAATGGATCCTGCGGCATCAGTCGCCGGATCTGTTTTTTTCAAAAAACTACGGATTATGACTGATGGCAAAAAACTGATATGTGAAAGCAGTCTTAAATTTGGTTGTACTGTTATGCATTATGGCTTCCATAATAATCTCTCATACATGGGCTTTTGTATTTAAATAACAATCATCTATTTAGTATTTTTCTGTATCTGTATGATTATTATTTATGTATGTGCTTATAGTATCCAACATATCCTTATTTGACCTCTCATCAACTTAGCGGCAGCTATATGCCATTTGTACTTTTAGGTTCTCTGCTGCTCCGGGCTAATATGCATATAATATTCTGTGCATTTTTTTGATTTTTCTATTCCCCCAGCAGCAGCTGTATGCCATTTATACTTTTATGCCCCCAGCTATTTTGGGGCTATTTGTCATTTTTAGCATTTCCTGCCACTTTGAGAGAGCATGCACATTTTATTTGGTATAATTCTATTGATCCTTTTATCCCCTCAGCAGTATCTTATATCCATCCATCTTTATCTTAGTTATTATCCATATATTACGTTCCCTGCTGTTTTGGGGTAACATACTACATTCAGTACTCCTTGTTACTTTGGGTTAACATGCAAATAATATTGAGTACATCCCTATTGATTTATATTTCTTTATTCCCACAGCAGTAGCTGTACGCTATTTATGCTTATACTTTAATATTCCCTCTTGCTGCAGGGGAACATTCTGTATCCTACTGCCCTGGGACAATATGCGATATTTGGCATTATATGGTACTTATATCTCATGTGCACCATAATATAGATTCAACCTTATACCAACTGCAAATCCATATCAACCTGTCCTGTGTATGCGCTCAGGGGTGGGATTCAAATTTTTAACAACAGGTTTTGTGTTTGTGTGTAGGAAAACCACACCCATTTTTTAAGCCACACCCATTTACACACACCTTTTCCTCCTGGTACAGGACACATTAATGGGCACAGCACACATAGGGCATACTTGGTACATTTCAGGACACATAGACATAGGGTATACATACTTGGTACATTTCGGGGCACACGTGTCGTCTGGCTCTGACCTGGCATTGTGCACTCCTGGTACAGGACACATTAATGTATGGGGCACATATAGGGTGTAGATGGTACGTTTCAGGACACATTATGGGGCACAGCACACATCGGGACACACGTAAGGTATACTTGATACATTTCAGGGCACACATGGGGTCATGCTCTGACCTTGCGTTGTGCACTACTGGTACAGGACACATGGGGCACATATAGGGTATAGATATTACGTTTCAGGACACATTATGGGGCTCAGGCAACACACATCAGGACACACATAGGCTGTGTGTGCTGCCTGTGCCCCATAATGTGTCCTGAAACGTACCATACCATCTATACCCTATATGTGCCCCATGTGTCCTGTACCAGGAGTGCACAACGCAAGGTCAGAGCACGACCCCATGTGTGCCCTGAAATGTATCAAGTATACCTTATGTGACATAGGGTGTACTTGGTACATCATTTCAGGGCACACATGGGGTCAGTCGGGCTCTGACCTGACGTTGGAGTGGTACAGTGCAGGCTGCTTCTCGAAGTAAGTGAGTCCCCCGGCCCCGCACCATCGGTCCTGCTCCACCGTGCAGCAGCACACACACAGTGACACACAGCAAAGTTTGCAAACCACCGGGCCCGGGTGATGACTCCAGCGCTGCGCAGCTCAGCTCACACTGGGTAGCAGGCCGCAGGCGGTGTGCGCGCGTAGTAGTAGCTGTGCCTCGTGACTGTGAGATGCTACCCAATTGCCGCACTGCACTGCCACAGGTATCAGTGCACGGGGGCCGTGGCCCGGCGGGGTGTGCTGTGCGCCTGTATGTAGTATCAGTTGGCGGTATCCGGATTCCGGCTGCCTGGGCACAGGCTAGGAATCAGAGCCCGACTCCCAAGTCCTCCTCCGTGGTCAACTTGCGGCGCTGCAACAAAGTACCGGATCACGGCTCTAAATCTCCCCGGTTCGGGGAACCGGCAGCTTTTTTAACAAACGGTTCCATCAAACTGGGGAGAACCGGCTGAATCCCACCCCTGTATGCGCTGTAACCTTGCTGTGTCGCCCTGGTTTGGTTCATTGCCGTGGTGATGGGGGAGTGGTTTTTCATTCCCTCTGTCATGCGCGGTGTGTGCCAACCTACCTTGGCACAGAGGTACGGCGCTGCTCTCTGTGCAGATGCGCCCTATGCGTGCGCTGCACCTCTGCAATGGTGTCATGGACTGGAAGCGTTGCTGTGGCCATGGGAGGTGATTAACACACGTCCTCCTTCCCATCATCCGTGGTGCTCGCCGGCTCTTTCTGGTACGAGGAGGTGCATCACGCTAGGCTGCGCGCCGATTCGCCGATGGGTCCATTGTGTAGCCCAGCTGCGCTTGGTGCCACATATTACCCAGGAGGATGCACAGAAAGGTAATTCACAATCACCCGATATTCATTCACACTTCACATTTCCCTGTAGTGCCACCAGAGGGAGCCCCTTTAGAGTATTTAAGGGTGTGGAGAGACGTAGCAGTAGCCAGTGCTAGTTCAGTCTGGTTCAAGCCAGTCTTGGTGTGGGCTTTTGGAGTTGATTTCCTGTCAGAGCAGAGCTCAGAGCGGAGTTCAGACAGATGGAGATTCCTGTCAGATGAGACAGAAGCAGAGAAACAAACTGATACCTCAGAACTTGCTGACTGTTAGTTCCCTAAGGAAGTGGAAAGTGACTCTCGGAGTGTGCACAGATCAGTCTGACGGAAGGTCCTGATAGCTGCTTCAGACAGAGCCTAAGAAAGAAGTGAAGGAAGGGGAACTGCAGTACTTGTAACACCGAGCTAACTGAGGTACTGTCAGAGAGCGGTGAAGAGATGGAAGCTGACACCTACTGCTACCTGTGCTTATGTTAAAGGTGTGAGTAGGGCGACAGGCGAGTGGGAAAAGGAAGAGAGAGTGACTGAGGAGAAATAGCAACGATAGCTGACCTCACTCTGCACTACCGGACACGGGGTCCGAGCTTGCTAGAACCTTCACGGCTAGTGGGAGAAACCGGAGACCCTGCTGGACTTCAGGTCGCAGAGGGGCCCTACAGTGCTGATACGTAACCAGGGTCAGGAAGAACAGGAGTCTAGCAGGACGCTGCAGATAGAGACTTAGTTCTGTCCAAAAGAAGGCTCCACCACAATGTCAGCTGGGCGTAGCTGTTCTACACGGAGTTAAACTTAGCTTCATGCAAGTTAGAAACTCATCCACATTAAGAAGTAAGGAGGCCTTAAACCTACTCAGTGATTACTGGACGTGCATCCTCCACCCTGAGCAGCTTCCCGGGGCGTACCTGCAAACATCACCAGTAAAGGTATGGAAAGAGACTGACTTGTGTGTGTCTGCCTTATTGCCTGCACCCTGCACCGCCATATACCTCGAGGGATCAGTCTTACCTGTGGAAGACTTAACACCTTGCTGCCCAGTAGCAACCCCTCAGAGGATTCACCCTGCAGCGCTGGTCACCCTGATCAGAAACCACAGGTGGCGTCACGAACAATTCTCACAATCCCCTGTAAATATCCCCCTTTTAGTGAGCGCCCAGGGCAACGGACCGAGCCGCGCTACCCGTGACATCCCCAGTGAAGTGAACGGGCTCGGTGCCGAGTACCCCATAGCCCTGCTAAGTGCGACTCATCTATCTTGGCGTCACGAACAGGATCCGAAGCTTACTATATGTGAGTCCTGTGTGCCTATGTGGACTGTTTTTGTGCAAAAAGACTGTGCGCAGTTTTGTGACTTTTGGCGCCATTTTCCGCCATTTTGCCGCCATATTCGGCCCTGAGGCGCTGGTGAAGAAGGTGGGCGTGCCTTCGTGGGCGATACCCCCCCCTGTGGCGCGAAAGTGATGGGCGCCCTGTCTAAGTGCTATTACAATGTCCGAACCTGCCCCACTGCAAGGGAGATCCGCCTCCTCTTCATCCTCTATGCCAAGAAGAGAAAGTGAAAGTCCCGCCTCCACGAAAAAGACCAGGTTGTTCCAGATGGGAAGCACACTCTGGCCTGGAGTGAGATGGCGGAAGGACAGGAGACGCTGTGTGGAGGAATGGCGGTGCGCAGACCCCGTTCCCCTGAAGAGCTGCTGCCTGTGCCTGAACCGTCCCCAGGTCGGGCGGATGACCGGAGAATGCAGAAAGTGGAGGAGGTGGATGCGGCGCTGAGGGACATGGCCCGACACCGCGCAGAAATGGAGGTGATGGAGCAAAGCTGGCGTGCCCTGAATCAGCGGCTGCTGTGGGACCCACTGCTCTCCCCTCAAGATGCGCAAATGCCACCCGCACTACCACTGGACCCAGCGGCTGATGAACGACCGGAGGCCGGCCCCAAAAGAGCTGATCCTGACTCCGCTGAGGACGCGGCGGGAGGGAAGGAGGCTGAGGAGGCCCTGCCCGGACCGAAATGCCAGCCAGGCCTGGAACCAGAGGCCGCAGCGGAATGCAGTCCCCCGGTAGGGATGATGGAGGAGATCCTGCCCGAAGCGATGGAGATCGACTGGGAGGAGATGGAGCTCCTGCACGACGTGGAATACGCCGCCCAGAAAGAGAACGAGTGGCGACGCCGTGAGCAGGAGCAGCGGCAGCAGCAGGAGCAGCGAGAGGCGCAGCAGCTTCGCCGGAGGTACCGGGAGAAAGATCTTGCTGACAAGGAGAACGTCAGGCGAGACAAAGGTACGCTCCGGGAACCGTGGCGCCAGGGGGCCATTAGAGACTTCAAACTCCAGGGAGGCTGGGGGTTCATCCATGAACCAGGCCTGTACCAGGAGGTCTTTGTTAATCGCAGGGATGTGGAGTCTCACCTGCCAGAGGGGCACCCGGGAAGGGATCTAATTATTGGGGATATTGTCACCTACACGCGGCACTGGGGTCTTAAGGGGTGGTATGCCCTGAATGTCTCCCAAGTCAGCGACCCCGTCCCTGAAGCCAGAAATGTACCCCGTGTCTCAGTGTCCCAAGCCCCAGCTACATCAGCGTCCGGCCGCGCACCTGCATCCTATTCTGCAACGCAACAGGCTAGTGCGTCTCCAACTGAGCCACTGCGTGCACCTGCATCCTATTCTGCAACGCAACAGGCTAGTGCGTCCCCTACTGAGCCATTGCATGTACATGCGTCACCATTGGAAACGCTACAGAGCGGAGTGACTGCTATAGATACCTCGAGGGATCAGTCTTACCTGTGGAAGACTTAACACCTTGCTGCCCAGTAACAACCCCTCAGAGGATTCAGACTGCAGCGCTGGTCACCCTGATCAGAAACCACAGGTGGCGTCACGAACAATTCTCACAATCCCCTGTAAATATCCCCCTTTTAGTGAGCGCCCAGGGCAACGGACCGAGCCGTGCTACCCGTGACATCCCCAGTGAAGTGAACGGGCTCGGTGCCGAGTACCCCATAGCCCTGCTAAGTGCGACTCACCATACCCCTACATGTATATACACCCTGCCTTTTTAATAGACCACGCCTCCTGATGAAGCCGAAGACTGTGAATTGCGTGTCAAGGCTCCTGCGTGTCTCACCGGCACCCCTGCATGTGGCACACATAATGTCTCAAGGTAATACTTTATCATATTTGTTCTCATTTGCATATTATTTACCTGAGGCTCTATTGTCCGCAATCATTTAAACTCTAAGCCTGAAATTACGTGGAGGTAGCAACCTCACCTTTTTAGCTCTGCCTATAATACCAACAGGCTATTTTGCTTACAACTTATAAATGCTAAAAAAGCTTTTCTTAGACCCACAGTTCTGATAACCGATTAACCCTTTGCGGACACGTCCTTATTTATCCCATGTGGATGTGTAACGTGAGACATTTTTTCTCTTTCCGGTGCATTATCTGTCATCTATAACTTTTGTCAGCACTGGCCCTTTTAGCTGCTATTTACATCTCATATGAATATTAAAATGTTTTTGTCTGTTATTTAGTGTGTGCAATAAAATTTATATTGATTCATCATAAATCCCCTTATTCTTTATTAAGATCTTGAGATTATATACTATTCTTCCACACGGTCTGGGGACCCTTCATATTTAGAGATCCTTTTTCAATTTTGGTTTGGTTGTTGAGGCTTAAGGGTGTGTCCCGTTTGGCCACATGGACATTGTTTATAGGTTTATATACTGGACTCCCAGACTTGCCTGCTGTCTTTTTAGCAACTGCCACGTTATTATCCAGTTGCTGGCTTGATACCCAAATATCTGTGTCTGTGTCTCTTTACTTTACCACACACCCGGATAAATGCCTATTTAGTCACCATACCTGTGACTGGCTTTACTCTCTTCACTCTCTATCTCCAACTAACTACCTGAGAACTAGCAACTTCCTTATTGTTCTCAAAATTCCTACCAGCTAAAGGGCTTAGCCAATTTTATGTCTCTCTCCTAGAACATTAATTTCAACTTCCCATTATTATACAGGTGCAAGGAATATCTCTATAAACAGCATCAGTAAATAAAGAATGTATTTGTGATGCTCCTAGGTGGCGCACGTGGTTCATGGACCCACTGGGCCACGGACTGGACTTACCTTGGATTGGCGTGGCTAAGTAGCTACCTTGGTGTTCACTGGAGCCTCTAGTGATGAGGTCAGACATGTGTGGCAAGTAGTTGCCAGGTATTACTCCAGGGTGACGTCCGGCCGTAGCTGCTGACCCCAAAGGGCGGAGATGCTACTTCTGCTCCTCAGACAGAACAGGACGGTCACTAGGGACAAGTTCAGATAGGACAGCCTCTTGGGGCAATTTCCGACAGGAAAGTCTCTTGGGACAAATTCACACTGGACGGCCTCTCAGGATAAGTTCGTACAAGATGGCCACGGAGACAGGTTTACCCTGTGCAGACAGGACAGCCACAGAGATTAGTTCACAATTATGGCCTGGGTATTCAGCCCCTAGGGTGGTAGACAGGTACCCCCAATGCCACCATGTGGTACAGACGCCACCAAAGTGGTCATAGGGATACAAGAACAACTATGGTGGATACACGCTTACACAGGAAATGGCATACGGAGCACTATAAGACTAGTGAAGGGAACCTGGCAACATACAGATACCATCAACCACCTAACAGAACTATAGGGTTTGCTCAGTCACCTTCAAGAAGGGGAGGGTGCCTTTTATACAAGATGTTTCCCAGCAATTGGCTGGGAGACACCTTGTAAGTGCAAGAACATTATACTAAATGCTTCCCAGCACCTGCTGGGAGCATTTATCATGTGCGCTTGCTGTCTCTTTAAGAACAGGGGAGCGTGTGCACTGGCGCCCAAGGCATGCTGCACTATGTCTCACAGACACACAGTGCGGCATGCACAGAGGAGGAAAAAGGCAGGGACTGGAGCACGCCGGGGATCACATTGTGGGTCGGGGAGGTAAGCTGGTGTTCCCGCATGGTGGCAGAATGGGACACCATGCAGGGGCACCGAGCATAGCGATACAGTATTATTATAGCATGCAGCATATTACATCAGTAACATTTCCAGGGGGTGTTTCTTCTTCTGTTATATATTAAATTTTATAATATACAATATATTTATATTTTCAATGGGGTATACAGTGGCCAATACTACATTAGTGATATATTGCATATTTATATTCTGGGATGCAGCAAAGGGTGCATAAAGATATAAAATAAAGATCTGAACAAATGGAGAAGAGATGAAAGAAAATGACAGTGAAGAGGGGCGAATCCGAACAGTGTTTGGGCATGGACCTCGAACACGGACTTTTCCAGGAAGTCTGTGTTACTGTTTAGGCTCAGCACCCTGAACATCTGGTGTTTCCCATGAAGTTATTTGCTTGACAGCGCAAGAAACACTGACAGCTCTGGTCAGCGGTAAAATCATTAATGAAGATCAGAGAGCTCCAGTTCCCATGCTGTCAGCCAGCAGCTGTGATCGGCAGTAAAAAGGTTACCTCCGGTCACAAGCATCAGCTGATGAGAGAGTACTACTGCCATCAGCCCACGCCTGCTGTCTCTGATAGCAGCGAGAACAGGCGCCGCTGATGGGAGTATTTACCAACTAGTCTAGTGCCTGTTCTAAAAATAAATGTCGTGGGGTATCTTCTATTTTTGATAACCAGCGCAGGCAAAACTGACAGCTCTGGGCTGTAACCCTAAGCTGTCAGCTTTATCATGGCTGGTTATCAGGAATAGAAGGGTCCCACGCTGTTTTTTTAAATGATTTAAATAAATTATTTAAAAAATGGCTTGGGGTATCCCCCAATTTTTGACTACCAGCCAAGCAAAAGCAAACAGCCTGGAGCTGGTATTCTCAGACAGGTAAAGGGCCATATATATTGACCTCACCAGTCTCAAAATAGCAATAATAATCTTTATTTAATAATAATAATCTTTATTTATATAGCACCAATATATTCCGCAGCACTTTAAATAGCAGCCCTTAACCACCCAAGAAAAGGAGCATCTATTAGATGTGCCAATTTTGGCGCTTTGCCCAGCTCTTCCCACTTGTCCTGGTGCGGTGGTAAGTGGGGCAATGGTTGTGGGTCTGATGTCTTCTATTTTATACCTGCTAACATCAAGCCCACAAGTTAGTAGTAGAGAGGCGTCTATAAGATGCCCCCATTACTAACACCATAACAGCCAAAGAAACTTGGCACTCATAGAGTAGTTGAAGTGAAAAAAGAAGGTTCCGTTTTATTGTGCATCCAACAAATGTTATGTTAAACATTTTCGGTCCATGCAAGGACCTTCATCAGAACTAGCTGGTCCGTGGATTAAACACAGAGTCTCAAAATTTCATGTATAGAAACTTTGTGGTATACAAATATCCCCGGTGAGGATTAAGATGCCTGGATGCCGGTGTGAAACCTGGGTTAAAGCCATAGGATGTCAGTGCATGTGGGGTATGCGACAGCCATCACCAGGGAGAAGCGCTTGTCACTGGCGACAGCTGTCACATACCCCACATGTGAGTTGCCCGCCAGGGCCGTGGGGTACTCGGACCCGAGCCCTTTGATTTCTATGGGGGATGTCACGGAAGCCACGACTCGGTCCGTGGCCCTGGGCACTCACCAAAAGGGGGATTATTTACAGGAGATAATGTTAGTGTAGTGATTCGTGACGCCACCTGTGGTGCTTGGTCAGGATGACCAGCGCTGCAGCTCAGGTCCTCTGGAAGTGATGGTATTCTGCAGCCAGTTGGTAGGCCTCCCACAGGTGAGGCTGTAGTCTTCCAGGGCAGGTAGATGTTGTAGTGTAGAAAAGGTGCTGGGGAATGTAGCAGAGAAGAATGTGTGACGCTGGAATAATCAGGGAGACAGTCCGAGTGCAGTTTCAAGGTTTACTCACAGTCTTTGGCCACAAGACAGATGCCCACCTGGCACTGTGTCCTCCGGGTGAGTGGTCCAGCAACCCCCAATAGATTGGTCGCACCTTCCAAGACTCCCTTTCAGTGTGTTCCTTTCCTGGCCTTCACTCTCTGTGATTTTCACTCCTTTCTTCCTAGCACCTCACCATGCAGTCCTTCAGATCAGAAGCTGCGGTCCTGTTGGGAAACAGATTAGCTCTGTACGTCCTTGGTCCTATATAGCTTCATTCCAGGAGATGCTGCAGGTGGTGGTAGCAATGACCCATAAAGTGATCACCGCCGTTGGCTTACTAGTGTTCTCGAGAGTCTGCTCGGTTCCACACCTCAGTGTGTTCTGCCCTCTAGGCTTCTCATCTCCTACTCTTGCTGCCTAAGCTCCACCCACCCATACATACACCCTTTGCTAACCAGTCTGAGTCAGAGCATCCTCCTGTGGTGACTGAACCCTCAGGGGCGCCACATTCCCCCCCGTTAAACACAGCACGTACGCGGGCTGAAATAGAGTAAAGGTTGTTACAAGAAACCTACAAAATGTTTTTTTTATAATGATGCATCAAACAAGTAGAAATACAATTTCAAACTCAACTTCCCTTTATGGGAGGTACTTTTGGTTAAAAATTGCATAAATAGCATTAATAAAACTCTCTTTTAATTTAGACTAAGTAAAGTGCAATAAGACGGTTGCATTTAAATTCACTTAAAACTTCTTCTGTTAAGACCTCAATGTCCTTACTGCCAGCCGGCTGGTCCGGGAACCCCAACTTTTCAGGGCCTTTCCGGGGTCCCTGGAACAATATGCGCTCAGCAAGGACAGGTGCTGGGGCTGCTGCTGGGGCTGGCTGCAGAGCCGGTTCGCTCTGGTCCGCTAGGCCGCTGGGCCTGTCTTCCTCCGGGGACGCTGGCGGCCTTCCGGGTTCGCGTGCAGGTGGCGTGGGGAAAGGTCCCATAAGCGATTCCTCCGCAGCGGGGCCTGGTTCGGCATCCTCCGCAATGTCGGGTCAGGAGTCAGATTCTTCACCCGCCGCAGGTGCGGTTACAGAGGGACGCAGAGGTAAGCGTGGTGACTCCGTCTGCTGGTCCGGGCCGAGGGAAGCTCCAGCGGGTGCTGCGCCTCCGACTGCTGGTCTGAGCCGAGGGTAAGCTCCCTCCAGCTCTGCTCCATATAAGCCGCCTCTTCCCGTTGCTGGGTCAGCTCCACAGGCTCAGTTCCCTCCAGCTCTGGTCCTGGATGGCCCGTGTTTCTTCATCTGGAGGGTCCCGCTCTCTTGTAGGGAGACAGGGTTTTCTTGTCCTCTTTCTCCCGCCAAAGAGGGTCAGGAGGCTGATCTCTTTCGCCGAGGGGCATGTTCGGACATTGCAGAAGCATTTGGACTGGGCGGTCATTATTTTCGCACCACAGGGCGAGCTCACGTCCATGAAGATATGCCCTCCTTTTTCACCAGCGCCTCATGGCGCAAATATGGCTGTTGTTGTTTCAATATTAGCAGATAAAGTCTCTAATGGTTTTGGCGATATTCTGGCACAATAAACAGTTCTGTAAAGGCACACAGGACTTGGGGATTCCAAGCTTCACAATCCTGTTCATGACGCCAAAAATGAGTTGCCCGCCAGGGCCGTTGGGTACTCGGACCCAAGCCTGTTGATTTCTATGGGGGATGTCACGGTAGCCACGACTTGGTCCGTGGCCCTGGGCACTCACCAAAAGGGGGATTATTTACAGGGGATAATGTTAGTGTAGTGATTCGTGACGCCACCTGTGGTGCCTGGTCAGGATGACCAGCGCTGCAGCTCAGGTCCTCTGGAAGTGATGGTATTCTGCAGCCAGTTGGTAGGCCTCCCACAGGTGAGGCTGTAGTCTCCAGGGCAGGTAGATGTTTTAGGGAAGAAAAGGTGCTGGGGAATGTAGCAGAGAAGAATGTGCGACGCTGGAATAATTAGGAAGACAGTCCGAGTGCAGTTTCAAGGTTTACTCACAGTCTTTGGCCACAAGACAGATGACCGCATGGCACTGTGTCCTCCGGGTGAGTGGTCCAGCAACCCCCAGATAGATTGGTCGCACCTTCCAAGACTCCCTTTCAGTGTGTTCCTTTCCTGGCCTTCACTCTCTGTGCTTTTCACTCCTTTCTTCCTAGCACCTCACCATGCAGTCCTTCAGATCAGAAGCTGCGGTCCTGTCGGGAAACAGATTAGTCTGTACGTCCTTGGTCCTATATAGCTTCCTTCCAGGGGATGCTGCTGGTGGTGGTAGCAATGACCCATAAAGTGATCACTGCCGTCGGCTTACTAGCAGGGCCTGAAGCTTTCCCACTAGCCTAGGGGCCGTTCCCTGATGGCCTGGTCCTTCATATCTTGGATAGGGCCACGGATGGAATAAATCATTGTCCGTGCTTTTGGACCCTTTCTCATGCGCTCAGAAGCTGCTTAAGGCTTGCTCTCCTCTGAGAGACTCCTAAGAGTGTTCTCGAGAATCTGCTCGGTTCCACACTTCAGTGTATTCTGTCCTCTAAGCTTCTCTTCTCCTACTCCTGCTGCCTAAGCTCCACCCACCCATATATACACCCTTTGCTAACCAGTCTGAGTCAGACCATCCTCCCGTAGGGTACGTCCGTATGCTCAGCTGGCATGGTGTGTTGGATGCAAGTGTTGGATGCAGATGTGGAGTCCTAGGGGTGCTCCCTCCTTACCTGAGAGTCAGGTGTCACACCTCTGGGTGAGATGCAACACCTCTGTGGTGGCTGAACCCTCAGGGGCGCCACACATGCGCTGACATCCTCTGATGAAGGTCCTTGCATGGACCGAAAACGTTTAACATAACATTTGTTGGATGCACAATAAAACGGAACCTTCTTTTTTCACTTCAACTACTGAGTGCCAAGTTTCTTTGACTGTTACATATGACGGGCTGGATACCTTACTTGGGCACCTATAACTCTTGTATGAGTGCCGTGTTTTCTATTTCATTACTAATACCATAGTAAGATTGTAAAAAAGACACAGCCAGAATAAAGTCCTTTAATTGAAAGAAAGACACAGACTACGGGGATTACATCTATGACATCAACGCTCATCACTGAAGCTGCACCTCACCCTGTGGTGGTGGCCAGTGAGGTAATATTTGTGGGCTTGATGTCACCTTTGTATTGTAAGAGGACATCAAGCACAGGTGTTAGTAATAAAAAAGCATCTATAAGACACACTCATTACTAACCGCATAGTAAGTTTGGAAATAAACACACACAGTCAGAATAAAGTCCTTTATTTGAAATAAAAATCAACACCCAGCCTAAAAATAGCAGCCCACAGCTGCCCCAGAAAAGGCACATGCTTTGCATGGCTGTTCCCACTTGTCCCACTGCAGTGGTAAGCGGGATAATGATTGTGGGGTTCATATCAGCTGTTTTATGGCCGCTGACATCAAGCCCTCAGTTTACTAACAGAGAGGCATCTATAAGATGCCTCCATTACTAACCACGGACAGTCCGTAAAAACCTGGTGCTTTTCTCTGCCATCTGTAGCATCCGGCAGAAAAAAGCACCGTCCGTGAGTTCCCCACTCCCGAAGTTTGTACTGCGTATCTGCTAAAATGGCTGCCATGCGCTGTACAAGCATCACCTGTTCCTGAAGAAGAATCATGTCGTAGGAGCCTGGAGGGGCTCGGCGCACTACAGGTAGTTGAGGGTAGGGGGGTAATGCCAGCTCTGGCACTGGTCGCCTCTCCCCTTAAACTGCTTAAAATACTCACCTCTTCCGCCCGTTCCCCGCTGCCAGTGCTCCGATGTCCGCTCTCCAGTCTGCTCAGCATCTCTGATTCTCTGTTTCATCTCAGTGCAGAGGTCGTCCTGACGTCACTACAGCATGCCTTCTGCACTGAGACGTCATAGAGAATCAAGACGCTGGGAAGACCTGACCGGAGAGTGGACACCAGAGCACTGGCAGCGGGGAATTGGCAGGAGAGGTATTTGATTTTGAGCAATATATGGGGTCCATTATACTGTATGGAGCATTGTATGGGACCACTATACTGTATGGATCATTGTATGGGACTACTATAGTGTATGTAGGAGACCAATAGGATAAAAGCCCAATAAAAGGTCAAGTGTTGGAGATAGTCAATATAAAAATGCCTTTATTGATGTATAATAGGCACGTGGTGGCAAAAAAAGAGCATATACATACTTGATTAAGAGTATAAAAATTGAACCAAGAAGGTCCTATGATACAATAAGCATTGCTGGACTCATATCAGGGAAAAAAAATATCCAGGTAATGTGGTTTAAAGTGCCACACTAAACACACTGAAAGAGATTCTGAAATAGCAGTTATCGTGCATAAGAGAACAATGTGACCTATAAGATAGGTGCTAACGACAATATATTTCATAAAAGATTTAGTGTTTACTGTAGAAAGATATATGTGGTGCCACTATTGCACATGTCCTTGGACCTGTGAGTTTGTTACAATCAGACACAAGTCCTATATGTCAGGTGTGCATAGTACATCACTACAACATAGCACAAGGTATATGGGAGACACAATGATTAGAAAACATACCTGGATGTATGAAGGGCTCTGCAAGGACTATAACACTCACCACGACGTGCGTTTCGATGTGTCCTTTATCAGGATCTGCCTTGTAAAAAAAGCTATTAACCTTCAGATATGGGGTTAATCAGCATGTTTAGTGTTATGAAGCAGCCCAGCACCCGTACTGAGAGTCCTGCTACCGGGAGGAGCAGCCTGGAACTTTCAGTCATAGAGTGCAGTGGCATTGCTTCAGTCAAGGCAATATTATTATTATTATTAACTGTAGACTGTGACCCTCGCGGCAGGCTCCTCCTCCTTCTGTACTTGTTGTCCCTGTCTAGCACATGTTATTGTATCTGTCTATATTTTTCCTTTTATATGTAAACGCCATGGATAAATGGCGCTATTAAATGTATAATATAATAAATAATAAAATTTATATAGCGCCATTTATTCCATGGCGCTTTACATATGAAAAGGGAAAAATATAGACAGGTACAATAAACATGTGCTAGACAAGGGACACACTAGAATACACTAGGAAAGGGTAGAGCTGGTCGTGCGATGGTTCAGTAGACTGAGGATCATTGCAGGCTGTAGGCTTGTCGGAACAGGTGGGTCTTCAGGTTTTTCTTGAAGTTTTCCGTTGTTGGTGAAAGTCTGATGTTTTGCGGCAGGGAGTTCCAGAGTATGGGGGAAGCCCGAGAGAAGTCTTGTATGCGGTTGTGGGAAGAAGAGATGAGGGGGCAGACGAGAAGGATATCTTGAGAGGATCGAAGGTTGCGTGTAGGTAGGTAGCGGGAGACCATGTCACAGATGTATGGAGGAGAAAGGTTGTAGATGGCTCAATACATAGTAAGTGTAACCTTGTTCCTAGCACTGACTGACAGCCGGCTTTAATTCTCCCGTGCAGCTTCAGAATGCTATTAACTTGCAGATTAACCACATATCTGCAGGTTAATAGCGTTTTTTTTTTTTTTACAAGACAGGTTAAGTAAGAGAGCAGCATGTTGTCAGCATTAGTATGCAAAAATTAGCAGCAACAAATAGGGGATTATTAAAACTTAACATTTAATTAACCTAATGTTAAAAAACGGACACATATATAGAAAACATCCTCCATAAAACACACCGTGAGGATATATGATATATTTCTGAGAGATAAGTGCAAAAGGACCACAAATTAAGGAGATATTGAATGTCAGACAGAAAGTATATAATTAGCTCTGCACCGCAAGAGCAAATAATCAATAGATAGCAACCCTGCACCGCTAGACTTGCATATATTCTGCCTGGAGTATAGCTATACTAGTATAGGGCGACATATAGATAAGGAACAATCTCACCCATTTAAAAAAGTCGTCCCTTCCAATTCCCATCTCCTATTAAAGTATGCATCTGGTCATCTTCCAGAATCAGTAGAGCCCTTTCCCAACGCGTTTCTTCCTGTTAGGATTCATCAGGGGATATGGCATATAGAAACATCTTCATCAAATGCATCTCTCTCATGGGGAAAACGAACACTTAACTCCCCCTTATATCAAATAGTTAGACACTCCCTTCACCAATTACACCAATCAGTGCTACACATAAATAAAACCACCAATATACAAGTGATGTCTAAGGTTTAAAAGTTTAAGTTGAACCGCACGCCAGCCGTTAGAGAATGAATCAGGAAAATAGCGATCTCACCGCTTGCAAAATAGTGACCACCGATCATTAGATAGATTAGCGCATGCGCAGTTAAGCTAGCCGGTCACCGCATAGTGACTTCCGGTCTGCCGCTTACAGGAGAAACTTCCTGTCTAAATCAAGCGCCCATGTATTACGTCATATTCACAGACAACTAGCGCATGCGCAATTAAGCTCGCCGGTCACCGCATAGTGACTTTCGGTCTGCCGCTTGCAGGAGAGACTTCCTGTCTAAATCGAAAGCCCAACTGCTGTGTCATATTCACTGACGGCCATCTGTGGGTGTGGTATGATATATGTTGGTAAAACTATCAGGGAGTTTAGAAGAAGAATCGGTGAACATATGAGGGACATAGCGAGAAAAATGGATCCGCCTGTTGCTAGACACATCAATCTCAGTCATAGTGGAGACCCGAATGCAATTAAATTCTTGGGTATTGAAAAGGTCCCTAAACCAGTTCGTGGCGGTGATTGGGACAAGACAATATTACAGCATGAAGCTAAATGGATCTTTCGATTGGGATCTGTTTCCCCTAAAGGTTTAAATGAACAGCTTTCCTTTGCCTGCTTTCTCTAATATAGGGTCTTGCAGGGTGATTTAGTTAGGGTCAGCCGTCGTGGACCGGGGGGGGGCCACTGGCGCAGGATTTTAGGGCTCCAACCTCCGCTGCTAGGAAGGGTTAGTCAGTAGTAGTGTTTTGGCAGGGAATTGTGAGACTTTCCTTTTCCTATGTTTTCTTTTCTGTATATATTTGTAAAGGACCTATGAATGTTGGTCTCAATTGGATATCCATTTTTTCTTCTTTTCGTGTGAGTTTTTATTTAATCATTTCAAAGACCCACCTATTTCTTCAATCATATAATACCAATTAAGTGATTATCAATGTCTTAGGTGTCATTCCTTTCCGTATTGGAAGTCAGCCAAAGTTCTACTATATTCTTTCATATGAAATATAATTATTCCATTTTTTATCTCCAATCCTGTATGTTGGATTGTGAGTATACGGGACACTATTTATTGGATACTCCCAAATTATATGCTTAGGATCAATCTATGTCCTTGAAATATGAGAATTAATAATCTTAATTTTATTTTGGGGATTAATCGTAGTCTCTTAGATTTAATGTTTATGAATTTTGTATATAGCGTGTTTTATGTTTGTTTAATGTTTCCTGTTACGTTGGGTCTCTCTTTTCTTTGGTCCTGTATGTCCATTTATATGACTTTCCTGTATGTTATATTGGTGCCAACAACTAAAAATTTTTTCTTCGTTAGTATATGTCCCTTTATAAATGGTTAATAAGAAGCGCTGATATGCTTGTCTATCTAGATATATTTTTTAGCGCTGATGTGATCTAAATTGCCAAAACGAGGACACTTTGATTTCACAAGAAATTATGTCTTCCTTTAGCTGATGTTGCTTATAGGTCACTATATGGGATTTCTGTATAACACATATACTTGGTACCGTGGATATCGGAGGTTCTACATCAAAATGTGTCAATAGTGCATGCGCCTATCTCTGTGGCCGTCAGTGAATATGACACAGCAGTTGGGCTTTCGATTTAGACAGGAAGTCTCTCCTGCAAGTGGCAGACCGGAAGTCACTATGCGGTGACTGGCGAGCTTAATTGCGCATGCGCTAGTTGTCTGTGAATATGACGTAATACATGGGCGCTTGATTTAGACAGGAAGTTTCTCCTGTAAGCGGCAGACCGGAAGTCACTATGCGGTGACTGGCGAGCTTAATTGCGCATGCGCTAGTTGTCTGTGAATATGACGTAATACATGGGCGCTTGATTTAGACAGGAAGTTTCTCCTGTAAGCGGCAGACCGGAAGTCACTATGCGGTGACCGGCTAGCTTAACTGCGCATGCACTAATCTATCTAATGATCGGTGGTCACTATTTTGCAAGCGGTGAGATCGCTATTTTCCTGATTCATCCTCTAATGGCTGGCGTGCGGTTCAACTTAATTATGACCCTAATTAACAGGCATTAAACTTTTAAACCTTAGACATCACTTGTATATTGGTGGTTTTATTTATGTGTAGCACTGATTGGTGTAATTGGTGAAGGGAGTGTCTAACTATTTGATATAAGGGGGAGTTAAGTGTTCGTTTTCCCCATGAGAGAGATGCATTTGATGAAGATGTTTCTATATGCCATATCCCCTGATGAATCCTAACAGGAAGAAACGCGTTGGGAAAGGGCTCTACTGATTCTGGAAGATGACCAGATGCATACTTTATTAGGAGATGGGAATCGGAAGGGACGACTTTTTTAAATGGGTGAGATTGTTCCTTATCTATATGTCGCCCTATACTAGTATAGCTATACTCCAGGCAGAATATATGCAAGTCTAGCGGTGCAGGGTTTCTATCTATTGATTATTTGCTCTTGCGGTGCAGAGCTAATTACATACTTTCTGTCTGACATTCAATATCTCCTAATTTGTGGTCCTTTTGGACTTATCTCTCAGAAATATATCATATATCCTCACGGTGTGTTTTATGGAGGATGTTTTCTATATATGTGTCCGTTTTTTAACATTAGGTTAATTAAATGTTAAGTTTTAATAATCCCCTATTTGTTGCTGCTAATTTTTGATATATAATCCCTGGGGTGTTTTTTCTACTATATATGCTTTATTGACAGCATTAGTATGCACCACCAATGTTAATGTTTATTCTCAAATGAATCATTAAGATGTATTATAAATAATAACAAAAAACATAACTGCTTTATTGAAGACGTTCGGATTTCCTCCTATTTATCAAATTCTAGCTGTTGTGGGCTCAGAATAGTTCAATGTAATATTCTATTACATTAAATTGCTGGTTATGGGTAAAGTGTACACATCTACAGTTTCAAGCAAAAATTTTAGGCAGGTGTGGGAAAAATGGTGTAAATTAAGAATGCTTTCAAAAAAAGTATTTTTATTAGTAAATAAACAAGAAAGGCAGCCTCACCGTGTCCTCTTGGTATAACTCAGTCCGTCTTGCAATGTTATGGGTCTCCAACCAATAGCCGTGACTAAGGCTTCACATAAGAAAATTAGTAATGGTGAGTCCCAAGAATAATAAAATCCTCAAATTTATTGAAAAAAGATTAAAAGATCATATAGGTTGGGGATACATCTCAATGCGTTTCTGGCAAAAGCCCTTATTCACTGAGATACAGATTCCTTATGATACATGGTATAAAAACAAATAGTGATCAACCATTGATCAGTAAACACATATGTTAGCAATCAATCACATTTGAGAATAATCAACATAATCACAAGGCTAAATCACAAGAAAGCCAGAGAAAGAGAAAGAAGAAGGAAAAAAAAAAACCCCACAGACATTCAATTCTCTGAGATTTAATATAAATAAATAAATAAATAGTATCATTCCTATAGTTCATGCCATTGGGGTGTTTTGTATCCAGTTTAATAATCCAAAATAACTCTCTTAGGAGGAGTTTTTTCCTCCAGAATATCCACTTTTTCTAACCCATAGAATGAAAAATTCTTTAATTCCCCTTTATGTCTCTCTACAAAGTGCTTGCAAGCTCCTGAATAGGATGCATTTTTATTTTTAATATTGGTAACATGTTCTGCTATCCTTTTCTTTAATTTACGTATTGTGCAGCCAATGTATTTTATTTTACATTCTTTGAGGAAAAAACTCCTCCTAAGAGAGTTATTTTGGATTATTAAACTGGATACAAAACACCCCAATGGCATGAACTATAGGAATGATACTCTTTATTTATATTAAATCTCAGAGAATTGAATGTCTGTGGGTTTTTGTTTTCCTTCTTCTTTCTCTTTCTCTGGTTTTCTTGTGATTTAGCCTTATGATTATGTTGATTATTCTCAAATGTGATTGATTGCTAACATATGTGTTTACTGATGAATGGTTGGTCACTATTTGTTTTTTATACATGTATCATAAGGAATCTGTATCTCAGTGAATAAGGGCTTTTGCCAGAAACGCGTTGAGATGTATCCCCAACCTATATTATCTTTTAATCTTTTTTCAATAAATTTGAGGATTTTATTATTCTTGGGACTCACTATTACTAATTTTCTTATATTTTTATTAGTATATTTTTATTAATTAACAAAATGAAAAGTGAATAAACAAAAAAATATCTACAACAAATCAATTTTTGGTTTGACTACACTTGCCTTCAAAACAGGTTCAATTCTTCTAGCTACACTTGCATTAAGGTTTGAAGGAACTTGGCAGGTAGGTTATTCCATCCGTTACCTAACCACAGATCTTCTGCAGATGGTGTCATGATGTGACTCGACCCAATGGGTGGTCGGTCAGCGGAGGGCACAACATATTCAACGGGATGGGACTGGGGAGAGGAAGGCCCTACCGATAGGGAATGAGGGATGCTCACCAGCTGCGCTCAAACCTGAGCCTGTCTCTGCACTCCCCTAATGCCCTATGTGGGTCCTTCCCCCCACCGCTGTCAGGATACCTCATCCCTCACTGTCACCTAACACTGCCCTGGCTAGTGCACTGGCCAGCGTAGGGTGCAAGCCTAGCCGCTACAGATATTTCCACACAGGGGACAGTGACAAACATAAAAGGGACGGGGAAATAACAACTTAGCTTTTAGACACCGCTGCTAAGCTCCACACTGCAGATAGCACAGCAACTGGACTCCAAACACCAGACTGGCTGACACCAGAGAGTTGCTCCTGCTAGACTGGTCTTGAGAGAAAATCTATCACCAACAGTCAGCTGATGTATCAGATGACCTTTTAAAGGATGGTGGCAGTGGTCACCACCCATATCAGCTGACCCAGCAGCACTGCAGTAACACCAGATTGCCAGCGGGGAAAAAATGACATTAACCCCGATGGTCCAAAAGGAAACCAGAGCTGCCATAAATCCAAAAATGGATCGTGACAGTTGGCTGTTGCAATTTCTGTCTCTATGTAATCCCAAACTGACTCGATGATGTTGAGCTCAGGGCTCTGTGATGGCCAAATCTTTACTTCCAGGACTCCTTGTTCTTCTTTAAACTGAGGATAGTTCATATTGACATTGGCTTTATGTTTGGGGTCGTTGTCCTGCTGCAGAATAAATTTGAAGCCAATCTGATACCTGCTTAATAATATTGCATGATGTATAAATATCTGCAAGTGTTATATTATTATATTTGTGACTATAGCCATTGTGAGGCAGTGACCAGTGTTACCTGTAGGGGTCGCTGGTTGTTCTTCCCAGGATGTGCAAGGAAGCATATGAAGGCCATAGGAGTGCATGGCAGTCATGGGCGTAGCTGTGACTTCAATGCATAATAAAAATAATAAAAGTAAGTGTTAGTCTTGGACATGCTAGGGTCCAAGGCAGATGTAGGGAAAACCTGCTCTGGGATGTTGTGTTGTGAAACAGACTACAGGATGGTAGTCGTGCAGTGCGTTTCATTGCAGGCCTCCTGTTTCTTTTTAAAAGCCCTGCAGGAAAGGGTTTGGGTGTGTCAGGTCCAGTGTCAGTGTCAGGGCCAGTTTGAGTTAGGCAGGTGAGAGTGCAGAGCAGAGGTTCTGCAGAGCTTTGTCTGTGTAAGGAGACACAGGATAGAGTGGAGCCAAGAGGCTTGGCACCCACAGCGTACACAGAGGTGCTGTCGTCCACAGTAATTGGTCAGAGGAGGACTGGCGTGTGTAACGACTGCAGAAAAGAATATATGGTTCCCGGCTGCGATCCAGAGGACCGTTGTTGTTGTCCACGGTAACTAGTGAGGAGGACTGGCGTGTATAACCATTGCAAACAGGAGGATTTCATGGAATGTGTACAGCTGTGAGCGTGAGTAAACAGACTTTAACATGGCACTGAAGTCGCCCATGGAAACTGGACAAAGGGAGGTCCAGCGTGTTTAGTGACTGTGAAACAGAAACATGCCATGTATTATGTAGTGCTGTGAACTAAACACTGATACTATGCACTGAGATTATATGTACTTGTGTGTGAATTGGACCTTAATGCTGTGAAGGAAACACATTAAATAGACTTCTGTGTTTGAACTTTGTGGGTCACTGCCTCATCACTGCGTACGGCGCTACCGCTGCACTACATATGGTGGAGAATGCGGGCAGTGTGAACAGAGGCATACCCCAAAGAGTGTTGCAGATCATTGAGCAAGTCTGGTGGAGAAATTGAGGAGTTTTTGAAGCAGGTGATCCTTATTCAGCAGCAGGTGCTGCAGTTTCAGCAGCAGCAAGAAGCACTACAGTTGCAGCGGAAGCAGCAGAGAATGTGTGAGCTGATTTTTCAGCAGGTTGTGACCCTACGAGAGGAGATCCCTAAGGTGAGGGGTGATCAGTGGGTATTTTTTAAGTGTTGGCGGTGTCAAGGGTCCAGACATGTGGCTGTCAACTGCCCTCTGAGTTCTGAACCCATGGACTGCACGTAGATGTGTGGCCCAGCTATGCAAGGCACACACATAAAATCCAGGAGAGTGCACAGGAAGGTAATCGCAACGCTTGATATGCATTCACTGCCACTCACTCTTTCAGACACACCCATCTGAGGTATAAGAGGGAGTGACACGTAGCATACAGGGGTCAGTGGTTGTTGTTCCGTTTGATTTCAGTCAGTTAGCTTCTGTCTAAGGACAGAGCAGCCATTCAGTCTCAGTCCAGTCTGGACTTGGAGGATACTGAGAGCTGTGCAGCGAGCTCTGGGAGAAAGCTGACATTTCCCTAAAAAGCTACAAGTGCTTATGTTAAGAGCGGGAAGCAGGGCGAAGGGCGCAGTGGAGAAGACAGAGAGAAGTGCTACAGGTATTGGATTACCTGCACTAAATTGCCGGACACCGGGGTCCAAAGCGTTGCTACAGTTTCAAGCTTAGTAACAAGAAAACCGGAGGCATCTGGACTATAGGTCGCAGAGTGCAGCCCAAAGCGTCAATACGTAACCGGAGTCAGGGAGAACGGGGACTTTGAGTCAAGCGCAGACAAAAGTAAGGACTTAGTTCTCACCACTTAGAAGGCTCCACCACAATGTTGGCCGGGCATGACAGCTATTGAGAAAGCTGGAGAAATCAGAGTTAACTTCGCTTCAGGCAAGTTGGACTCACATGTACATTGGAAGTTAAGGAGGCCTCTAACCTGCTCAGCGGTTACCCGAATGTGCACTCTCCACCCCGACCAGCTCCCCGGGATCTTCTTGAACCATCTACCAGTAAAAGGTATGAAAAGAAGCTGCATTGTGTGTGACTGAATTCTTAATTACACCCTGCATCATCACCATAGACTTCCAGGGACCAGTCTCACCTGTGGGAGACTTACCACCCAGCTGCCCCCATAACATCCCCTGCGAAGATCCCTATAGCAGCGCTGGTCCAATTGACCAGATACCACAGGTGGCGTCACAAACTACCTATCCTTATCATCCCCTGTAAATATTCCCCATCGCTTGACTGCCAGGGCCACGGACCGAGTCCCGCTGCCAGTGACTCCCATAGAAATCAATGGGCTCGGCTCCGAGTACCCCATAGCCCTGGTATCCACAATTGTGGAGCGAGTCAATTTAACTTGGCGTCACGAACAGGATTCGAAAGCTTGCAATTGTGAGTCCTGTGTGCCTATATTGAACTGTTTGGTGAAAAAGACTGTTTGCTGTATTTGGCGCCAAATTCCGCCATTTTACCGCCATGTTCGCGCCCTCAGGCGCTGGTGAAGAAGGGGGGCGTACCTGAAAAAGCGCGCTGTTGCTTGGACACGCCCCCAACCTGCACCCCAATCTGCATCGCAAGCCGCATCGCGAACTGCATCGCAAGCCGCATCGCAAACTGCATCGCAATCTGCATCGCAAGCCGCATCACAAACTGCATCGCAATCTGCATCACAATCCGCATCGCAAACTGCATCACAATCTGCATTGCAATCCGCATCGCAAACTGCATCGCAAAATACCGCGGCATCATCAGAGCGCCAGCGAAAAGGTCCTGTCTCCACCGCTGTGCCTGCGACGCTGCAGCCTGTGAAAGAGGTAGGCTCCGATTAACCAAGGGGGCATCAATATGTCACAGCAACCAGCAGATGGAGCGGCCCCCGCCGGTGGCCCCAATAGCCCACGCTTGGCGTTGTAGTGCAGGATGGAGGTGCGGGCCCCTCACCTGGCCCGGTGGTCCCGCTCATGCCCCTAACGCTCCCATACCTGCCAGGAGCGAAGTGGCTTCCCCAGTACAGCGGCGAGCCCGACACCCTGCCAGGGTTTAAAGGAAAATATGTAGTATTCTGGATATGTACTCAATGACTGAAAAGCAAAAAGCTGTTGTGGTAATAGGACAGTTAGCTGGTGCGGCTGAGAGAGAAGTAGAGACTTGGCCCATTGCAGACCAGGAGTCGGTACCTGCGATTCTCTTAAAGCTACAGGCCATCTTTGAGGACCGCACAGAAACGGATCTCCGGATGGCATTTTATCAGTGCTTCCAGAGACCGGGTGACAGTATTAGGGACTACGCCTGCCGACTACAGGGGGCCCTGCGAGCTCTTAAACAGGCTAACCCTACAAGTCCCATTGATGAGAGCCAAATGTTGAAAGAGCAATTCGTGCGGGGACTGAGGTCTCCAGAGGAAGGCAGGACTGTAAACTGGTGGTCCTTGGATCATCCAGATGCCACCTTTGATGCCCTAAAGGACATGGCAATAAAAGGACTGCGACCCCTGGAAAAGCCTGAGGTGGCAAATCAGTATCACCCGGGTGAAGCCACTCTTAAGCCGGCAGTACCCACCTTTTCCCCGCAGGTGGCAGAAGCTAAAACGCAGGTGGCGCCCCCTAGTGAGTTGGAATGTCTGCGCTCGGAAGTGCGCCAGCTGACTAAGAACTTGGCCACTGTAATGGATGCCCTGCAACTGCGGAAAGAGGAAGGAGGAAAGATCCTACTAGCCGACTGTCCGGAGGATGTCCCTTGGATGAACCGGAGGAAATGGAGGACGTCGCCTCACCGGAGGAGGACCACGCCACCCCAAGGAGCGACTCCTGATCAACATCATCCTCAGCGGGAGATCATCTGCTACCGCTGCAATCAAAAAGGTCATATGGCTCAGCAATGTCCTTTAAACGAGCCGATCCTGGGTCAGAGGGCCAACACCCAGGAGTAGACTCATCAGGCCCCTTAGACTGGAACCGCAGGTTCGTGGGTGGACGGCCCTACCTGTCCATGATTCTGGATGGGATTGCAATCCCTGCACTGCTGGACACGGGTTCTCAGGTGACCATCATACCTGACGTCCTTTACAATAAATTTTGGTCCATGGACAGTCTCCAGCCCCCGAGCCCTGACTTGACAGTGTACGTCACCAATGGTCTCCCTGTTGAAGTAATTGGAGCCAAAAACGTAAACGTAAAAGTGGGCAGGGTGGAGCTGAAGGATCAGGGACTTTTAGTGGTAAAGACTGTAAATGAGGAGAATGCCTTAAATGTGATACTAGGTACTAACATTATCAGTAACTGTCTGGGAGAAGTTGTGTTTTTGCTCCAACAGCTCGCTGAAATTGCCAGGCCAAAGCAGAAGGGAGTGATCCAGAGGGAGATCCGGGCCCTGATGTGCCAGCAGCAAGCGAAGCTTACAGATGGTGAAATCGGTAATGTACGGGTCACAGACTCGAACCCCATTGTAATACCCCCAATGAGTGAAATGTTAATATGGTGTAGAGCAGCCATAGGCCTGAGAGGACAGAACTACCAAGCAGTAGTAGAACCCCATCGCTCAGAACACAGACCTACACTCATGATTGCTAGAGGGGTAGTGGAAGTAATAAATGGGAGAGTACCAGTACGACTTCTCAACTGGGGGGACGATGAAGTAAATTTGCCACGTTATGCTACAGTTGCTAAATTACATGCCGTAGATAACAATTCTATCCTCACAACCGAGTCCTTAGCATCCTGCCAACCAGCGGAGGATAATGATCCGGCAACCCCGGTAGCGGACTGGTGTCAGAAGCTTCATATTGGGACAGACACCACTTCCGTCCACCAGAAACAGGGGGTACTACGGGTGGTACAAGAGTACGCACAAGTATTTAGCAAGCACCCACTTGATTTTGGGACAATTAAGGGAGTACAGCATCATATCCCTACAGGCAGTCATCCTCCCATCAAAGAGCGGTATAGGCCTATACCTCCAGCCCACTATCAGAAAGCTAATTTAATGCTGCGTGACATGAAGAAAGCCGGGGTGATAAGGGATAGTTGTAGCCCCTGGGCAGCACCTCTAGTTCTAGTTAAGAAAAAGGATGGTAGCATGCGAATGTGTGTAGATTATAGGCAAGTAAATCGTATAACACATAAAGATGCATACCCATTACCGCGCATAGAGGAATCCTTAGCTGCTCTGAAAACGGCTAACTACTTTTCTACCCTCGACCTTACTAGTGGGTACTGGCAAGTAGCTGTGGCTGAGGAGGATCGGGAGAAAACTGCTTTCACCACCCCAATGGGACTCTGCGAGTTTGACAGAATGCCGTTTGGCCTCAGCAGTGCCCCAGGAACATTCCAGAGAGTGATGGAGAGCTGCCTGGGACATCTCAACTTCGAAACTGTGCTGCTGTACCTGGACGACGTAATCGTGTACTCCAAGACATATGAAGATCATCTGAAGCACCTGGCAGAGGTATTCGAGTCACTGTCCAAGTATGGGATGAAACTGAAGCCCTCTAAATGCCATCTGCTCAAACGGAAGGTACAGTACTTGGGACATATTGTCAGTTCCGAAGGAGTAGCGCCGGACCCCGAGAAGGTCACAGCCATCCAGAAATGGCCGGAGCCGAAGAATTTAAAGGAGGTGCGTCAGTTCCTGGGACTAACAGGTTACTACAGGAGGTTTGTAAAAGATTACACTAAGAAAGCAGCGCCTTTACAGGACCTCCTGGTCGGACAACCTCTCAAGAGCAGAAACCCTCCATTCAATTGGGGAAAAGAACAAGCTGAGGCATTCAAAGAGATGAAAGAGATTCTGACAGGCGATGAAATCTTAGCCTACCCAGATTACAGCCAACCGTTCCTGCTATACACAGATGCCAGTAACGAAGGATTAGGAGCTGTTCTCAGTCAGAAGCAGAATGGCCAAGAAAAAGTCATCGCATATGCCAGCAGAAAACTCAGGCCAACTGAGAGGAACCCAGAAAACTATAGCAGCTTCAAACTGGAGTTTCTGGCGCTGGTCTGGGCCATTACCGAAAGATTTAAACATTATCTTGCCTCCAACAAGTTCACTGCGTACACAGACAACAACCCCTTGACGCACCTTGAAACAGCCAAGCTGGGAGCCATGGAGCAACGTTGGATGGCTCGGTTGTCAAACTATCAGTTTACCATCAAGTACAGAGCGGGCCGTAAAAATGCTAACGCAGACGCCTTGTCCAGAATGCCGCATGAATCCGACACGGAGGAAGAATCAGATGATCTGGAAGAAATCGAGCTACCTGCGTTCCACCGAAATGGGATGGTCCAAGATCAACGAGTCTACAGAAAGCGGTGTGGTGAGATGTTGAACCCTTTACCTCATCACAGCTGGAAGGAGACTCAGGACAGCGATCCAGTGGTCAGCCGTGTCAAGGAGCTGATAAGACAGGAAGGTTCCTCCTTGGAGAAAGACGCACCCATACCAGCAAAGCTCCTGTGGAATGAGAGAAGCCGGTTGTTCATATACCGTGAGAAGTTGTGCAGGAGATACATCGACCCAAGGACCCATGAGATGGTTTGGCAGATAGTGGTCCCCAGAGCAGACATCCAAATGGTGTTGGAAGCGTACCACGATCAAGCAGGACACTTTGGCTGGAAAAAGCTGGAGACCCTGTTGAGGTGTCGGTTCTACTGGGTAGGGATGCGCAGCTCCATCGAGAAGTGGTGCCGGAATTGTGGACCCTGTGGACTCAGACGAAAAGACTATCATAGTCAGAGAGCACCCCTGCAGCCTATCCGGACGACTCGTCCCCTGGAGATCGTAGCATTGGATCACGTCAAGTTGTCCCCAAGCAGGTCAGGATACTCATATGCCCTGACCATGGTGGATCACTACTCCAAATTTCTGGTGGTCGCCCCTGTCAAGGATCTGACAGCAGAAACAGCAGCAAAGACCTTCCAAGCAAGTTTCTGCAGACCACACGGATATCCAGAGCAGGTACTGACTGATCGAGGTCCAGCCTTTGAAGCTGAACTGTTTCAGGAATTCTGTCAATTGTATGGGTGTAAGAAGATCAGAACAACACCATACCACCCTCAGACCAACGGCCTTTGTGAAAAGATGAATCACATTGTCATGGATTACTGAAAACTGAACCCCTGGAAGAAAGAAATCGGTGGTCAGACTTGTTACCTGACCTGGTTGACTTGTACAACCACATACCAGTAAGTTCCACTAACTGCACTCCAGCCTACCTTATGAGAGCAAGGCCAGGAAGACTGCCAATGGATTTGGAACTGGGTGTGGTAGAACCAGAGGCTGATGACAGTGCTGAAGATTGGGACACCACTCGACAAGAACAGTACAAGAGAGTACAAGCCTGCGTAGAAAACAGTCTCAACAAAGTAAGAGAAAAGCAAGAGATGAACTATAACAAAAATGCTCCCGCTACGCCTTTTATGCCTGGAGAAATGGTGCTCAAAAGGAAAAGAAGAACGCACAAATTGGATGATCAGTGGGAACAGGAGCCATATGTCGTGCAAAATTCCAATTTTGATAACAGAAAGGTCTGTACCATTAGCAAGGATGGAGGAAAAACGACGGCAACTGTGTCTAGAGATCATTTAAAGTTGTGTCCTGGCCCATTAAAGCTCCGTGAAGAAAACCCTGTTGTCCATCAAGAAGAAAATGATGAAGCGGTCATACATACGGATTTGGGAGATTTACCTGCAGATTGGCCCAGATTGGGAGATGCCGTAATCATACCTGTGCTGCAGTTTTATCAACCGCAAGAGGAGTCTCTACATCCAGTCACACCAATTGTGCCAGTAGAGTTATTCCAGAAGGACCTGTTCCGGCAGACCCTCAACCATTAGAACCCCAAGAAACGGACCCCCAAGCAGCAGCACCACAAGAAGTGGAATCCCCTGGTGAAGCTGGTGAAGCAGTACCGCCTCGTCCAGTCACTAGCATGCTTGCCAGGTCCCTAGAGAGGTGGAGTCGTATTTATAGTTTGCCGTTACGCAGAACAGAAAGGTTAGAGAATACTATACCTGACGCTACCCCACGTAGGTCAGAACGCATCACTAAAGGAAAACTACCTATTCGCTATCAGGAGTAATCCTAGTAAACTAGTTAGCAAGACCCAGGTAGGGTTTATTGCATCTGAAGAATTGTATAGAGTATTAATGTGATTTCTAAATTTATATATATCTATGTGTCTTTTTCTCATTCATGGACTGCGTGGCTGTGGACTATGCCAGCCCAAAAACTTTTAAATGTAAATAGTTTGCACTACGGTGCATTATCTTGGTTTTACACAAAACCATATCTACAATATCTACCTCTGAAGAAAAACCCGTATGGTGGGCCTAGAGTGAGGTCTGCAGTCTGAAGTCCTGCAGCCCACCCAGGACCCACGTGGGAGGTTTTTGGTGCGGGTCCTCCACAAGTATCTTGTATATATGAGAATGTTTGATACTTTTGATACTTTTGTATTCTTCATTGTACAAACTGTAACGTTCAAGAAGTCTTACCTCCCGGATGGGATGAGTTAAATGTTTATTGTTAATGCAAAACAAAAATGTTTTTCTTTTTCTCTTTTACAGCCCGGGAGTGCTGTGTTTAATCAAGGGGGGATGTGTGGCCCAGCTATGCAAGGCACACACATAAAATCCAGGAGAGTGCACAGGAAGGTAATCGCAACGCTTGATATGCATTCACTGCCACTCACTCTTTCAGACACACCCATCTGAGGTATAAGAGGGAGTGACACGTAGCATACAGGGGTCAGTGGTTGTTGTTCCGTTTGATTTCAGTCAGTTAGCTTCTGTCTAAGGACAGAGCAGCCATTCAGTCTCAGTCCAGTCTGGACTTGGAGGATACTGAGAGCTGTGCAGCGAGCTCTGGGAGAAAGCTGACATTTCCCTAAAAAGCTACAAGTGCTTATGTTAAGAGTGGGAAGCAGGGCGAAGGGCGCAGTGGAAAAAGACAGAGAGAAGTGCTACAGGTATTGGATTACCTGCACTAAATTGCCGGACACCGGGGTCCGAAAGCGTTGCTACAGTTTCAAGCTTAGTAACAAGAAAACCGGAGGCATCTGGACATAGGTCGCAGAGTGCAGCCCAAAGCGTCAATACGTAACCGGAGTCAGGGAGAACGGGGACTTTGAGTCAAGCGCAGACAAAAGTAAGGACTTAGTTCTCACCACTTAGAAGGCTCCACCACAATGTTGGCCGGGCATGACAGCTATTGAGAAAGCTGGAGAAATCAGAGTTAACTTCGCTTCAGGCAAGTTGGACTCACATGTACATTGGAAGTTAAGGAGGCCTCTAACCTGCTCAGCGGTTACCCGAATGTGCACTCTCCACCCCGACCAGCTCCCCGGGATCTTCTTGAACCATCTACCAGTAAAAGGTATGAAAAGAAGCTGCATTGTGTGTGACTGAATTCTTAATTACACCCTGCATCATCACCATAGACTTCCAGGGACCAGTCTCACCTGTGGGAGACTTACCACCCAGCTGCCCCCATAACATCCCCTGCGAAGATCCCTATAGCAGCGCTGGTCCAATTGACCAGATACCACAGGTGGCGTCACGAACTACCTATCCTTATCATCCCCTGTAAATATTCCCCATCGCTTGACTGCCAGGGCCACGGACCGAGTCCCGCTGCCAGTGACAACTCCATAGAAATCAATGGGCTCGGCTCCGAGTACCCCATAGCCCTGGTATCCACAATTGTGGAGCGAGTCATATACCCGTCATATGTATATGTATGCCCAGCCAGTCTGTTCCACCAACAGTGATGCCCAGCTGTGCCAGGTAATAGATGCCAAAAGGATGCTCTCCTGGACCTAGGGAGCAGAGTGACTTTGGTCCATAGGTCCCTTGTTGCCGGGGACAACCCAAAGGATGGAAAGTGGAGGTGATGGGTATCCATGGGGAAATCCGGGAGTACCCGACCGTGGAGGTCAATTTTTTTACATTATGTGGGGACATGAAACATGTGGTGGGAGTGGTGAAGACCCTGCCATATGGGACTGTGTTGGGAAGAGACTTGCCCCTGTTCTGGTCCCTGTGGGAGAAAAGGTTCAACCCTCTCAAGGTAAAGGTTGTGCCGGGTGTAGAACCCGAAGATGTTGAGATGCCTGCCATAGGGGTCGCCAACCTAGGGACAGAGTGTAACCCTGATAGGTTCCCCCTAGAAGTATTGGCAGGGGAGGATGAAAATTTTAGGGCGCAGAACCCCAAGATGTCGAGACAGAGATATCTACAACAAGGGTCGACAATTTAGGGACAGAGTGTAACCCTGATAGGCTTCCCCTAAAGGTTGTGGCAGTACTGGTCATGGAGACCCCACTGAACCCCATCTGGAAATGTCAAGTTCGGGATAGCTCAAGTCCAAGGGTCCCACGCAGAGACGCGGGAGTAAAAAACGCATGTATAAAAAGAACGCCAGGAAGAACCGGGAGTGTGTGGTTGCAGAGGCCACTGGGGATGTGCGCACGAGGAACCCTCTGGCACTAGCCAAGGATGTGGCTGGGGATCAGGATAAAATAGATGGAGTGCTCGTTAGACAGCAGGTTCGGTAGGCTCGGGTTTGGGTGCGGCGTAATAAGGACGAATGCTCGGAGTTGCTTGGGCGGACCGCAGCATTTTAGCGTGACATAGTCACCGAGGCACGGGTAAGTGTACGGAAGAAATGGTACCAGGGGCCCGAAGGTAAGTACTTAGGTGACAGGATGAGAAGCAGGGTTAGTGAACCCAAAATAAACAAGGTCGAGAGCACCTAAAACCAGCCCAAATCTACAGTTAAATGTGAAAGTGGGCGTGTCATCTGGAACAGAGAACAGGGAGGTGGTGGTCCTGTAATGAAGTATGAGTGAATGAGAAACGCAAAAGGGAGGGATGCATGTGCCGATCTATGCTTCCGGTCCCTACCTTGGTTTCTTAGTGTAGTGTCAGGCGAGGAGGTCACAGGGGCATGCCCTGTCTCATGCCCATGTGGGGTGACAAGTGTTCAACCCCACAGATATGAATGGGGGGATATGTGAGGCAGTGACCAGTGTTACCAGTAGGAGTCTGTCTGTTCCCCCAAGATGTGCACGGAGGCGTATGAAGGCCATAGGAGTGCATGGCAGTCATGGGCGTAGCTGTGACTGTAATGCAGACTACAAATTATAAAAGTAAGTGTTAGTCTTGGAGATGCTAGGGTCCAAGGCAGATGTAGGGAAAACCTGCTCTGGGATGTTGTGTTGTGAAACAGACTGCAGCATGGTAGTCGTGCAGTCCATTTCATTCCAGGCCTGGGTTTTCTATGTGGCTGAAGGCCACAGGTTCCTTTGTTAAAATCCCTGCAGGAAAGGGTTTGTATGTGTCAGGTCCAGCGTCAATGTCAGGGCCGTTTGAGTTTGGCAGGTGAGAGTGCAGAGCAGAGGTTCTGCAGAGATGTGTCTGTGTAAGGAGACACAGGACAGAGCGGAGCCAAAAGGCCTGGCACCCACATCGTACACAGAGGTGCTGTCGTCCAAGGTAACTGGTCAGAGGAGGACTGGCGTGTGTAACCACTGCAGACAAGAATATATGGTTCCTGGCTGCGATCCGGAGGACCGTTGCTGTCATCCACAGTAACTAGTGAGGAGGACTGGCATGTGCAATGATTGCAAACAGAAGAGTATGGTTCACGACTGCGATCCGGAGGAATGGTGCTGTCGTCCACGGTAACTAGTCAGAGGAGGACTGGCGTGTGTAATGATTGCAAACAGGAGGATTTCATGAACTGTGTATGGCTGTGAGTGAGTAAAGAGACTTTAACACGGCGCTGTAGTCACCCACGGAAACTGGAGAAAGGGAGGTCCAGTGTGTTTAGTGACTGTGAAAGGGAAAATGCTGTGTATTATGTACAGTCATGGCCAAAAGTTTTGAGAATGACACAAATATATTTTCACATGATCTGCTGCCCTCTGGTTTTTATGTGTGTTTGACAGATGTTTTTATCACAGAGAGAAATATAATTGCAAACATATGAGTAACAAAAGCTTATATTGACAGTTAGAATGAGTTAATGCAGCAAGTCATTATTTGCAGTGTTGACCCTTCTTCTTCAGGACCTCTGCAATTCTCCCTGGCATGCTCTCAATCAAATTCTGGACCAAATCCTGACTTATAGCAGTCCATTCTTGCACAATCAATGCTGTTATGATTTGGTAGCTGAGGAGTGCAGGTAAAAAAGGCAATACACCAGAGCAGTTGGAATCTATGAGATTGCAGTACCCTGACTAACCACCACAACTAGAGGCAGCCGTGGAGCGTTCCTACGTTGGTCCTAGACGCCTCGTCACAGCCTGAGAAACTAACTATACTTAAAGATAGAAAGAGGAAAGCTATCTGCCCCGGAGCAGATCCCCAAAGAACATAGAAAGCCCCCAAACATGTAATGGCGGTTAGACAAGAAGAAATACTGACACAGACAGAAAATAGTATGAGCAAACGTTGGGGCCCAAACTATCTAAATAGAAAAGGATAGGAAGGGCACTTACTGCAATCCCAAAAAACCCTGAAAAGCACCAACTTTACTAATTTCAAAAACACCTGAGATCACACGACCTCTACCACCTAAATTAGTTCTCTGGTGTAACAAAATCAAAACAGCAGCCACTGAAAAAACTGGAAAAAGCAAATGTACAAACATCAGTGGCTGAACAAAACTGAGAGGGCAAAAGCCCCCGGAGGGGACCCCGAAGGCCCCCACAGAAGTGCAGGACAAAATGCAAAAATCAAGCACAAAAGCAAAAAGAAGAAAATGTCTTATCTGTTAGCAGGAGATGCAAACACAAACACAGCAGGCTACAAAGGAAACAGGAATCAAGGATTGAGACCAGAACAATTGATCACCGGCAACCCTGATGGGAAGGTGACTCCCTTATATAAGACCAGTCAGTAACACCTGATTCCCAATCCTCACAATCTTCACTGGACAGTCCAGTACCGCTTGTAACCACCAGAGGGAGCCTCTGCTCAGAACTCATCTCAAGTCCATTCACAACACAATGCTTTCATTTTGTCAGAATTTTTAGGTTTTTGTTTGTCCACCCGTCTCTTGATGATTGACCACAAGTTCTCAATGGGATTAAGATCTGGGGAGTTTCCAGGCCATGGACCCAAAATCTCTATGTTTTGTTCCCTGAGCCATTTAGTTATCACCTTTGCTTTATGGCAAGGTGCTCCATCATGCTGGAAAAGGCATTGTTGATCGCCAAACTGCTCTTGGAGGGTTGGGAGAAGTTGATCTTGGAGGACATTCTGGTACCATTCTTTATTCATGGCTGTGTTTTTAGGCAAGACTGTGAGAGAGCCGATTCCCTTGGCTGAGAAGCAACCCCACACATGAATGGTTTCAGGATGCTTAACAGTTGGCATGAGACAAGACTGGTTGTAGCGCTCACCTTGTCTTCTCCGAATGAGGCATTTTCCTGATGTCCCAAACAATCGAAAAGGGGATTTATCAGAGAAAATAACTTTACCCCAGTCCTCAGCAGTCCACTGCCTGTACCTTTTGCAGAATATCAGTCTGTCCATGATGTTTTTTCTGGAGAGAAGTGGCTTCTTTGCTGCCCTCCTTGAGACCAGGCCTTGCTCCAAGAGTCTCCACCTCACAGTGCGTGCAGATGCACTCACACCTGCCTGCTGCCATTCCTGAGCAAGCTCTGCACTGCTGGTAGCCCGATCCCGCAGCTGAAACACTTTTAAGAGACGGTCCTGGTGCTTGCTGGTCTTTCTTGGGCGCCCTGGAGCCTTTTTGGCAACAATGGAACCTCTCTCCTTGAAGTTCTTGATGATGCGATAGATTGTTGACTGAGGTGCAATCTTTCTAGCTGCGATACTCTTCCCTGTTAGGCCATTTTTGTGCATTGCAATGATGACTGCACATGTTTCTTTAGAGATAACCATGGTTAACAGAAGAGAAACAATGATGCCAAGCACCAGCCTCCTTTTAAAGTGTCCAGTGGTGTCATTCTTACTTAATCATGACAGATTGATCTCCAGCCATGTCCTCATCAACACCCACACCTGTGTTAATGGAGCAATCACTGAAAGAGGTTAGCTGGTCCTTTTAAGGCAGGGCTGCAATGATGTTGAAATGTGTTTTGGGGGATAAAGTTCATTTTCTAGCCAAATATTGACTTTGCAAGTAATTGCTGTTAAGCTGATCACTCTTTATAACATTCTGGAGTATATGCAAATTGCCATTAGAAAAAGTGAAGCAGTAGACTTTGTAAAAATTAATAGTTGTGTCATTCTCAAAACTTTTGTCCATGACTGTAGTGCTATGATCTGAACACTGATACTATGCACTGAGATTATATGCATTTGTGGTGAATTGGACCTTAATGCTGTGAAGGAAACACATTAAATAGACTTTTGTGTTTGAACTTTGTGGGTCACTGCCTCATCACTGCGTACGGTGCTACCACTTCACTACACCATATTTAGACTATAAGCACAGAAGGCGTATTTTTGGCATAGTTTCAACATCCATAGTTGAAGTAAAGTACATGCTTGTAATATTGCAGGTGTTATGTCTTATATAATCCTCTGTTTTACCTAATTATTAATTGTATTTTCTTATCAGCTTATTTCTTATCAGTTTGTTTCATGTTGTTCCTGTCAGAAGGTAATATCTTAGTGCTAAGAAACTTGGCATCTTGCCTCCTATTTACAGTGATTTTACAAAGAAGTGACACTTGTGGCTGAGAAAAATGGTAAAATGCCAGCCAAGAACAGAATACAGAAGTCACTGATGGTTAATCCGGCTCATTCATGTGAGCGAGCTGTGAAATCAATTATTTGCTGTACATTCCTAAAGTTTGTGTTCCACCTAGCAATTCTTATTTACCTCTGTAAATACTGCATAAATAGCTGGAAAAATATTACCCAATGTATAATCCTAAGAATACTGCACACATATGTTTCTAGCAATGTCACATTATTGCAATTATCATATAGCACTAAACTCTTAAGGGTATGCCACACTAAACAATATCGCTAACGGGATCGCTAAAAAACGTCACTATTTAGCGATCCCGTTAGCGATATTGTTCAGTGCGGCAGCTGCCAGCGACGAGCTTCCTGCTGTGATCTCGCTCGTCGCTGGAATCGCTCCGGACCCTATTTCATCGCTGGCGCTCCCGCTGGGTAAGTATCTTATCGCTGTGTGGCACCTTTTCTTAGCGATTTAGCGGTACTTTGTACGCTAAAGTCGTTAGAATCGCTAACGGCGATAGCTGTTAACTATATCGCAAATGTGACAGCATTAGCGATAGAACATCGCAGCGATCGCATTAGTATGCGTCGTTATTGTGATCGCTAGCGGGATTGTTTAGTGTGGCAGTACCTTTACTTACGTAAAGGCATCATCTCAATACCAAAGATTATATATCAGATATAATTGGCCTCTAACAGCAGCGGCCAGAGCAAGAGCCACCCATTGCAGTTTATCTATTTAAATGCGTCTGTTAATCTCTGACACTGGCTCCCAGTCCCATCAGCCCTCCACGATGTTGTTGAGGGGAACCTCTGGGTTGTGTTGGCAGCCAGGGGCTTATTGAAGTCCCCGTCTAACTGCAATCTTGGTTCTTATGTGAATTTAGCCAAAGGCTGAGCTCCATATTATAACTGCAATTTCACTATATGCTGCAAAAATTTGGTATTTCATTATATAATATGAGTGAAGAAATTATCACAAATTCAAGTCCCCAAAGGAGAGTAACAAGAAAGAATGAAAAATAAATAAAAAACATAAAATAAAGTAAAAAATATATAAAGGCCCTGGACGAAGCTAAGGGGAAATGCGCGGTGGGTGTGCTCCTGTGGTTGGGTATGCTGTTTATTTGAAAACTGGCTTTATGCCCTTAGTTGCTTACTTTGGCTGCTGGGATGTTCATTTGAAAGGGTGGATACCAAGCACCACTAAGAGTCCCGTGCAGGCTTTTTTTCTGTTTCCCCTTCTTCTATGTTTTTTTTCATTTTTTTCTTTTCTTGTTTCTTTTTTCCCTCCCTTTTCTTCCCCCTTTGTCCTTGTTCTTTTCTCTCCCTTTTTGTTTTTTTTTCTTTTTTTGTCCTTTATGCTATGTGTACTACATCACATAGTGTAGTAGATAATTCTTCTTTTTCCACTAGAGATTAAATTTGTGGAAATCATTAATCCATATATATTTATTAATATCAACTTTTTCTTCCCTCTCCTTGGTGTTAGTTCTCATATTTAATCATTTTTTAGATATTATTTGATCTTATTTGTATTTATAGATGTCATCTTGACCCACTCAACAAAGTCCCTTTTCTTCCCTGCCCATGGAGAATGACAACTACTGATGCAGTCAGATAGTCAGTGTTTTTTTAGGGGCGGATCCTGTGTGATCATGCTCCTTTTCTAGTCAGGTGATTGGGATCCTGGTAATATGGTGAGGGATGTCCTTAGTGATGCGTGCCTCATGCGACCACTGAATTTACATCAGGCACATGATCTTGGTGGCCAAGTGAGGAATTGGTGTGACATCATGACCGGATATATTTTAATTGGCCAGGATGTCCTGAGAAGGTGTACCTCCTACTGTGATGCCTGTATGTAGTGGATAGCCCAAGAATAACCTGTCTGGAGCAGCATCCTATGAATGCCCTTAGTGCAAGTTTTTACACAAAGGTTAACGCCTCTTTTGTGTCATACTATGATGGTAGGGGAGGGGGCTTGAAACTGTCCTTGGAACTGGGACCCTAACTATCCCTGTCCCAGGGGGGCACGTGATGGTAGAGACATCTGAGTCTCCGACCTCACTATGCTACTGTTAATCCCTGGTCTGTCCCCTCACCCACCCCATGCAACCTGAGACAGAAATGTAATGTGAGCAAGAAACATGAGACAAAACAGGGATAGCAGAAACCCTCTAGCATACAAAAGAACCAACCCACAATAGGGAGGAGGATAGGGACAGGGAGGAGTAAACATAAAGAGAACAGGGATCAGGAGATAAAACACACGTGCAACAAAATACCTCTACAACAACTTCTCTCCAAAACACTTAGCTTAAGCACACAGCACAGGAAGACAAATCTATAGCAACAACAAACTCCTATTTAGCACAGCGTCTCCTTAAAGCAAGAAAGCAGAGCTTTCACTGGTATGACAGAGAGGGTCTGGCCAGGTTTCATAGGAAGAGTTAACGACCAGATCAGAAGCAGTTGAAATAGAGCTGCATGTTTCTGACCAGCATAGAATGGGTCGTTAACCTCTTTAGCACCAAAGGAAACCAAATTAATTTAATATAGGGTACAAACACACAGGCTAAATGGAAGATCTACAATTCACAAAACGCAGTGATCTTCTACCCCCAGATCTCCCAGGTTGGCATGACACACTCGTGACACTTTGGTGTCCTGACATCACTGGTGATTTACCAATAACGTTACCTGACACTACTGAGTAAAGCCAGTTTCACATTTGCGGTTGTGTCCGCAGTGTTTCTGACGAATACTTCCGCATGCGTCGTGTTTTCCTATCTTTAACGTTGTGGACGCAGGTAAATGCGTTTGTATGCGTTCAACCGTGTTTGCTTACGCATGGTCGTTTTGGGCTGTGCCGCAGGGCGCGGCTAACGCAACATTTTGCAATTTTGGAGGTGCCAAATTGCCGCCGCCAAACGCATGCGGTCGCTTGCGGAAGGAATGCGTCTAAACAACGCATTACAGTCTATGGGAATGCATGCATATGCAAGCACTTACGTTAGCTTGTGTTTGCGTACGCATGTGTTTTTCTGAGTAAACATGTCTAGACACTGGTATTAGCCACCCCCACACAAAGATGTATAAAAGAGGGTGTGGGCACTTATTGTCCATTACTCTCAAGCCTCTGGAAGAGACTGCAAGACAAAGACATCTGTGAAGACACTGAATTAAAAAGGTGAGTATACAAGCTAATGTCTGTGTGTCTGTTTTTCTCCCTGCAGTCTGTAATCATTTATGTCTCTTTCTCGCAGCATTCATCACCATGTCCTCAAGCCCAGAGCACACAGAACTGGATTCTGAAGTGAGTACCTTTGCAACTGATTGGTATCACTGTACATATGTGCCAAAATCATGTATTTTCTTTTACAGAACACTTCAACAAGTGCAGAGGAGCAGGAGCTGCAGAGGGAGGCACAAGTTCGGGTGGCAAGACGGCGTGTAAGTTTTTATTTTCCTTTATTTTTTTCCTTGACTGTTAATAGTTTTTCTGGACTGTTTTTTTTAATTTGTTTATCTTTCCAACATTAATGTCTTTCTTTCATTTCTAGGTTCCACAAGGGGAGGAGGACTACCTCGACAACGACCTCATGATCACACTTGTGCAGGACAGAGTTGCCTTGTGGGACACCCGCGAGCGAGACCACTCGGACATAGTGGTGATTCGGAGGCTGTGGAATGAGGTGGCCCAAGCACTGATGGATGACTGGGACAACGCTACGCCACGAGTCAGAAAGGAATTTCGTAAATATTGCAATGTGGTCTGATGCGGCAGTGAAACTCTAAAGGCCCGGATCACACAACCGTGTGTGATGCGATAAACTCCTGCGAGTTTCTGGCATCACACACGGTTGTGTGATCCCGGCCTAAAGTGCATTGTTTAACCCTTTTTTTCCCCCTTCACAGTGACCAAAGTCAGAACCCATTGGCATTCGATGAAGGATCACTTTAACAAGAACCTGAGACTGGAGAACCAGGTTCGCAGTGGTGCTGCAGCAAGGATAAGAAAAAACAAGTAACACAGGATGCTG
This sequence comes from Oophaga sylvatica, assembly GCA_033576555.1. Taxonomy (NCBI): domain Eukaryota; kingdom Metazoa; phylum Chordata; class Amphibia; order Anura; family Dendrobatidae; genus Oophaga; species Oophaga sylvatica. The sequence continues at coordinate 119,117,692 of JARQOD010000001.1, read as the reverse complement.
GCTTTCCTGAGGCCTGTCCTTGCTCAGAGAACGTAAGTATTTTTGTCTTGTATTCCATTGTGTTGTATTCACTAATCTGAATTTTTCTATTCCACAGGAGTTGGCACTTATACAATTGTTATTCTTTGGTAGTAATGTTTTTTGTTTTTTTTTCTTTTCACAGAACCTGGAGCAGCACCCTCGAACCTGGATCGTCCTCTGGATTGGTCCTTCAGTGAACAGCCTTCTAGCAGTCCCAGCCATCCACCAGCGAGGCAGCAAGTGGGCCAGTGTCACAGGCTGGAGAACAGGCAGCTGGTCCTTCAGGTCTTCCCCTGCCCCAGGCCTCCTCTGTCTCTTTTTTTGTTGGGTCTTCCAAACAGCGGCAGAAGGCCTCGGACAGGACACTCATGCCCGAGTTCATTCACTTGAGCTTGGTGTTCCAGAATGGCCTGAAGGCGGTGGGAGATAGACTGGATAGTGGTTTGAACCACATTAACGCACTTTTCCAGTATGTCCACCAATGACTTGACCATCTGGAAGCCGACTTCCAGAGACCAGCACACCATTTTTTTCAGCGATTGAACGGGGCATGTCGAAAAACCTTCTGCCTGAGCTCCAGCTGAATGTGATGCAGGCCTGCAATGCTGCATATGTTCAGGCTATGCAGCAGACTCGGTTATACCCGCATCCACAGGTGGCATTTCCCATTTGTGCCACCACTTACACGGTTTACATCTTTACTGAGTTCTGCTGCATACCCCTGTATGGCCACCACCATGCCCAGTCCTGCCGCACACTACTACAGCGCCACCACCATGCCGGGTGCTGTTGAAAGCCACTCCACAACCATGCCGAATCCTGCTCCTGCACAGCTGTCCACTGCCACCAGCATGCAGAGTCCTGCTCCTGCACAGCCATCCACCGCCACCAAACGCCGAGTCCTGCTCCTGCATAGCCGTCTACCGCCACCAGCACGCAGAGTCCGGCTCCTGCATGACACCCACCCTTCCAAGGAGACGGAAAACTCATCAAACCCACGGAAAACATAAAAGGAAGAAACGGGAACCGAAGCATGAAAGAACTGTTGTGCTCCCCCCACCACCCTCACCTCCCAATGTCTCTGTGTTGTCCAATTTGTCACTCCCTTTAAATGTGTCTCTCCCATCCCATGTTTCCACTCCTAATGTGTCTACTTTGATCCTTGATCTCCCAGACCCCACACATTTATTAGGCCTTTCCCCTGGAACCCTTAATTGTCCACCCCGAGCCAATCCTCCCATCTCCACACCCCACAGGTCCATAACATTTCCCCCTCATTTTGTTAAAAGTAAATGTTTTTTTTGTAAATTGTGTTGTTTTTCCCCTATCACTGCTTGTTCTTTGTCTCTTTCGTCGCCGTCAACACACATATCGCCATCTACACATACACTGTGTTTTTTTCACCTCATAGCTCCAAACACAATCTTCTCTCCATTTTCTTTCTTATGTCTGTCATGGAGCTATGAGGTGGCAAAACCACAAAGATGACTGAAAATCCTCCAAGAAAAATAAAGTAATCCCTGAGTTGCTGGAGAGACTGCATTCTGCCAGACTTTTTACCAAACTCGATCTAAGAGGGGCTTATAATCTCATACGAATCTGCCCAGGAGATGAGTGGAAGACTGCTTTTCGAGCTCAATATGGACATTTTGAATATCTGGTTATGCCTTTCGGCCTTAGCAGCACCCCTGCCACCTTTCAGCATTTCATCAATGATGTTTTTCGAGATTTTTTGGATCAATTTGTTGTTGTTTATCTTGATGACATTCTTATATTTTTAGCTACCCTGGAGGAGCATCGCAGACATGTCCAGTTAGTTCTGGAACGTCTACTAGAAAACCATCTCTATATTAAACTCTAACAATGTGAATTTGAACAAACCAAAACTCAATTTCTGGGATATATTATCTCCCCAGAAGATTATTGACCCCTGACGAAGGCAGACGCCGAAACGCGCGTCGGGTGGATGCATCCCTGGGACTACATTGGACCCCCATCTACTATCCTTCACAGGTAATCATGATATGACTTTTTGGCAATAATATATTGTGGCTCCAATATACTTGGTATTATTCACATGATCACTTCATTGAGTGATAGCACTTGCACCTTACCTTACCTTTTGGCCACATTATATAGCTATCCATGAGGGTCCATTCTGTGCACATTGTCCACATTATTTATGTTGCGATACACTAGCAGCATCCTATTGAGTCAATTGCGCATTTGCACTTTCCTTGATATTTATTATAATTATGCTGCTATTATTATTATCATTGTCCCTTGGGTTGTGCATCCTCAAATGTGCCCCCTGTATATTTGTCTCCACTCCTACCGTTGTTTTGTCTTGTTTACCTTTGATTAATAAATTATATTCTTGTATCATTTTGGGTTCCAAAGTCGTTTTTTTCTTCAGTTCTCTGTCTCCCCAGAAGGTCTGAGCATGGATCCCAGTAAGATTAGAGCGGTAGTTGACTGGCCTACCCCAAGAAATTTAAAAGACTTTCAGCGCTTTATAGGATTTGCAAATTTCTATAGAAGATTCATTAAAAACTTTTCAAAATAATTTTACCAATTACTTCACTCACAAAGAAAACCAGAGTGTTTTTTTTGGTCTCCAGAGGCACAAATGGCGTTTGACAAACTAAAGACACTTTTTACTTCCACACCATTACTTGTCCATCCAAACCCTGAACTGCTGTTTGTTATTGAAGTAGATGCATCAGACTCTGCGATGGAAGCTGTTTTATCACAGTGAGTTGGAGACAAAATGCAGCTTCATCCATGTGCATTCTTTCTTATACCATGTCAGTTGCAGAAAAGAACTATGACATTGGAAATAAGGAACTGTTAGCCATTAAAGTTGACTTCTCTGAATGGAAGCATCTTTTGGAAGGGGCCAATCATCCGGTGACTGTACTTACTGACCACAAAAATTTAGAATTTATCCGTACAGCTAAGAGGTTGTCTGCAAGACAAACACATTGGGCCTTATTTTTCTCCAGGTTAAATTTTATAATTTCTTATTGGCCTGATTCAAGAAATGGCAAGGCTGATGCTCTCTCCAGGATTTTTGTTGAACCTGGACCACAGGAGAGGTTTACCACTGACTGTACCATTCTACATCCAAAAAAAATTTTGGGAATACTGGACTCCAAAGAATTTTTGACGAAAATTAAAGAGGGATACCAAACTGACTTCTTTCTTAACCATTCTTCTAAAGACATTGATATTTCTTTTAAGGAGGGATTTTGGATGCAGAACCACCAAATATACGCCGTAGCCGTAGGCGGTGAAACGTGCGTCGAGGCTCCAGTGCGTCTCCCCTGTCTCTCTGCTAGGCACTTACATGTCTCAAGGTATTATACCATATATGGATCATTATAAATGCATTTGCCTTATGACTTTCTGTAGCTATTGCACTTTTCTTTAGATCGAATCTGCATGGTATTTATTTAACTGTTTGTGTATCTACTCACATCGAGCACCATTCTCTGCTACCTATTGATATGCAGATCAGCTGGGGAGTAGTGTTGAGCGATACTGCTCGATATCTAAAAATATCGTATCGGAATGGTATCGCCGATATCACTAAATATCGTCGATATCCGATTCCGATAACGGAAGTCCCATGTAAGTCTATGGGAACAAAATATCGCAACAAAAAAACCCCTTTCTTTCGTTGTAAACACAAAATATACACACATAGAATACATAATATTATATAATTATATATATATTATATACATGTCATTGTGACATATATATATATACATATATTTATAGTTTATACACTTCTACATAGTAAAATAGACTCTGATTCAATTGCCGGGTAAAGCCGTGACATACCCCATAGAAGTCGACGGGCTCGGTGCCGAGTACCCCCAAAACCTCTGGCTCTGTGCGACTCAACTTGGGATCACAACAGGATTCTGTAGCTCGCTATAAGCGAGTCCTGTGTGCCTGAATTGAACTGGTTTTGTGCTTGAGAATTGCTAAAATCATCAGAGAATGTATTTGCCATTTTTCCGCTATATCTGCGTCACGACGAGGCACTGGTGAAGAAGAAGGGCGTGCTCTTCGTGGGTGTACACTCACTCAGTGGCGCGAAAACGATGGCCGAACACTCTAAATGGTACTGCAATGTAAGATCGTGCCCCACAGCTCTTCAGTTCCGCCTCCTCATCCTCCTCAGTGTGCGGAAACTAACAAGAAGGTCCCGCCTCCCTACAAAAGAGGGGCCCTCTCCAGATGCTAATGACACATGTGACTTGGCAGAGATGGCTAATGGACAGAGCAGAAGTGTGAAGGGATGGAGCAGTCAGAGCTCTCCCCCCACGGAAGCGACCCGATCGCCACGGAACCACCGTTGGGCACCCGGCCTGGAAACCCTCCTACGCTGCAAGAAGCGGAGGATACCCTAAGAGGCCTGGCCCGGCACCGGGAGGAGGTCGCCAGGATGGAAGCCAGCTGGCGTGCCCTAAAACTTGTAACGGGTCTGGTGGGTGGAACTACTGACGAGACAGGTCAGGTTGGTGGAACCACAAAGCTTTTATACAAGAGAGTTTACTTGTAAGAGAGCGGGTGGCACCCGGGAAAAGGGCAGGGAATCACGGCAGGGGATATAGGTAGTCTCTGGACAGGCAGGTTTGTCACAGCAAGTGACCAAGGCAGTCTCTGGGACAGGCAGGTTGTCACGGCAGGTGACCAGGCGGTATCTGGGCAGGCAGGTTGTCACAGCAAGTGACCAAGGCAGTCTCTGGGACAGGCAGGTTGTCACGGCAAGTGACCAGGCAGTCTCTGGACAGGCAGGTTGTCACGGCAAGTGACCAAGGCAGTCTCTGGGACAGGCAGGTTGTCACGGCAAGTGACCAGGCAGTCTCTGGACAGGCAGGTTGTCACGGCAAGTGACCAGGCAGTCTCTAGAACAGGGCAGGCAAATACGACCTGATATGGTGGAGCCTCCAGGTAGGCTGCAGTCGGATGGCAGATGATCGCTCCCAGGTGAGCAGGCAAGAGCCGCGGATCTCTGCAGATGATGTCCGAACTTCCGGATGGAGCTGCAGTCGGATGGCAGATGATCGCTCCCAGGTGAGCAGGCAAGAGCCGGGGATCTCCGCAGATGATGTCCGAACTTCCGGATGGAGCTGCAGTCGGATGGCAGATGATCGCTCCTAGGTGAGCAGGCAAGAGCCGGGGATCTCTGCAGATGACGTCCGAACCTCTGGATGGAACTGCAGACGGATGGCAGACAGGCAAGCCGACAGGTAACAGGCAGGTAACTGGAATCAGGAGCTGATGGCTGAAACAGAGTTAGACTGCACAGGCACAACATTGCTCGGGCACCTACATTAAGGAGGAAGCCCTTAATATAGGGTGGAGTCCTCCAGCATTGGCTGGAGACTGATTTGGAAAATGCGCACGGCTCCTTTAAGAGCGGGGGAGGGTGCGGGCGCGCGCCCTAAGGCCAGTAGCAGGGAAGGAGCGCGCGGGACCAGCAGGGCGGAAGGAGGACACCGAGGATGCCAGAGGCGCAGAGGAGGCTGGGAGCACTGAGGACGCTGAGCGCAGGTGAGGAGAGCGACGTCCCTGTCTGGCAGCAGGCAGGGACGCGGGCGCTACAGTACCCCCCCCTCTAGGCCCCCCCTTCTTTAGGCCAGAAAGAAATTTAGCTAGGATAAGAGGGGCATGGATGTTCTCCCGAGGCTCCCAGGTTCTTTCCTCAGGACCAAACCCCTTCCAATCCACCAAAAAATAAGTCTTTCTTCCTACCCTTTTTGTGGCCAGAATGTTCTCTACCTCAAATTCATCATCAGCAGACACTGGAGCAGGAGGTGTACCTGTAGACTTAAAAAAAGAGTTAAGAACCACAGGTTTGAGGAGAGATACATGAAAAGAATTAGGAATTCTCAAATTGGCCGGGAGTTTCAATTTATAGGACACCGGATTGATCTGACTGATGATCTCAAAAGGACCGATGAACCGAGGACCTAACTTGTAGGACGGAATTTTGAGTCGAACATATTTGGACGAAAGCCAGACTTTGTCCCCAGGACGGAATTGAGGAGGATCCAGACGTTTTTTGTCAGCATGTCTTTTCATGCGCTCGGATGACTGAATGAGTGCGGACCGGGTACTCTCCCAGATGGAGGAGAATTCTCTAACCAGAGATTCCGCAGCTGGATTGTCCACAGAGATGGAAACAGGGACAGGGATCCGAGGGTGCTGACCGAAGACTACAAAAAACGGAGACTTGGTGGAAGATTCGCTCTCATGATTATTGTAGGAGAATTCGGCCCAAGGCAGGAGCTCCACCCAGTCAGAATGGTGGGCATTAACGAAGTGTCGAAGATAACTGGTCAAATTCTGATTTATTCGTTCAACTTGTCCATTGGACTGTGGGTGGTAAGCGGAGGAAAAATCCAGGGTGACGTCTAGCAACTTACAAGTGGCTCTCCAGAAACGTGAGGTGAACTGAACCCCACGATCCGACACAATGTGACGAGGCAGACCATGAAGACGGAAGATGTGGCGGATAAAGTCTTTAGCCAACTCGGGTGCAGACGGAAGACCTGGCAGAGGAATGAAGTGAGCCATCTTGGAAAAGCGGTCAGTGACCACCCAAATGACTGTACAACCAGCAGAGACGGGAAGATCAGTAATGAAGTCCATGGCTATATGCTGCCAGGGGGCAGCGGGTACAGGAAGCGGAAGAAGACGGCCCGTAGGCAGGTGTCTCGGAACTTTGTTGCGGGCACAGGAAACACAGGCAGAAACAAAGTCAATTACGTCTTTGTGCAGGGTAGGCCACCAATAATGCCGGGTAATGAGTTGGAGGGTCTTTTTTTGACCAGCGTGGCCAGCGAGTTTAGACGAGTGACCCCAATGTAGGATTCTCTTCCGATCGGTTTCTGATACGAACGTCTTACCAGGAGGGAGACGATTTAGACTCACGGGAGCCACCTGCATCACTCTGGCGGGATCGATGATATGTTTAGGCTCATCTTCGAGATCCGACACCAGGAAAGACCGAGACAAGGCATCCGCCTTGACGTTTTTGTCAGCAGGGCGAAAATGCAAAAGAAAATCGAAGCGGGCAAAAAACAAGGACCACCGGGCTTGGCGAGGATTAAGTCTCTGTGCCTGCTGGAGGTATGCCAGATTTTTGTGGTCCGTGTAGATGATTACCGGATGAAGAGCCCCTTCGAGTAGGTAACGCCACTCCTCCAATGCCAACTTAATGGCCAATAACTCTCGATCTCCTATGGAGTAGTTGCGCTCGGAGGAGGAAAAGAGTTTGGAGAAGAAACCGCAGGATACCATCCTCCCGGATGGCGATTTTTGGGTAAGAACCGCTTCGGCTCCAGCAGAGGAAGCGTCCACCTCCAGGAAGAACTGCTTGTTGCCATCCGGGCGATGCAGCACTGGAGCGGAAGAGAAGGCCTGTTTAAGAGAAAGGAAGGCCTCCTCTGCTTCGGTCGTCCACTGTTTGGGGTTAGCATCCTTGCGGGTGAGGCGGAGATTGGCGCAGTCCTGGAAGAGAAGTGCGGTATGAAGAGACGGTAATAGTTGGCAAATCCCAGGAACCGCTGAATGGCCTTCAACCCCTCCGGTCGGGGCCACTTCTCGATGGCAGACAATTTCTCCGGATCCATTCGTAGGCCTGTCTGAGAAATGATGTAGCCCAGAAACGGAAGCGAAGTCTGCTCAAAGAGGCACTTCTCATATTTGGCGAAGAGGTGATTCTGCCTGAGCCTGAGCAGAACCTGACGAACATCCCTCCGGTGAGACTGAAGATCCGGAGAGAAGACCAAGATGTCGTCAAGGTACACCACAACACAGGAGTAGAGGAGGTCCCGGAAGATGTCATTGACCAACTCCTGAAAGACTGCTGGAGCATTACAGAGACCAAAGGGCATCACCAAGTACTCGTAGTGGCCGTCCCGGGTGTTGAATGCCGTCTTCCATTATCTCCTCGACGGATACGAACCAGGTTGTATGCTCCACGAAGATCCAGTTTGGTGAAGACTCTAGCCCCTCTAAGACGATCAAACAGTTCTGGAATGAGCGGAAGAGGGTACTTATTCTTCACCGTGATCGAATTTAGGCCTCTGTAGTCAATACAGGGACAGAGAGATCCGTCTTTCTTTTTAACGAAGAAGAAACCTGCTCCCGCTGGGGAGGTAGATTTCCGGATGAATCCCTTTGCTAAGTTCTCCTCGATATATTCGGACATCGACCTGGTCTCCGCAGCAGACAACGGGTAAATACGCCCACGGGGAGGCGTAGTACCGGGCAACAGGTCAATCGGGCAATCATATGGTCTATGCGGGGGTAATGTCTCTGCTTCCTTTTTATTGAAGACATCAGCAAATGACCAATATGGAATCGGGAGTCCAGGTAGATTAGCAGGTGTAGGAGAAGAATAGACAGGATGAACAGGCACCAGACACGTTTTATGACAGTCCTGTCCCCAGCGAAGAACCTCTCCATTCTGCCAGTCGAGCACAGGTGCATGTTTTTGGAGCCAAGGCAGACCTAGTAAGAAAGCATGAGAGAGTCCGGGTAAAACATGAAACGAGATGCTCTCAGAATGCAACATTCCCACCTGCAGGGTTATGACTTCGGTGATAAGTCGGATGGGACGAGGTAGGAGGCCCCCATCCACAGCAGCAACAGATACAGGTTCAACAAGAGGTTTGGTGGGAATGTGATACTTCTCTACTAGAGCCTGTGACACGAGATTCCCAGCTGCTCCAGAATCAAGTTGGGCCATTTCGAAGTGGCGGTTCTTACCGAGCAGAATTGAAACCGACAGCAGCAGGGATGAAGAGGATTTATTTTTGTCTAGATTGACCTCTCCGAGCGAACCTAGACACAGGCGTTTCCCGACCTCTCCGGACAGGTTTGGATCCAGTGCTCCTTACTGCCGCAGTAGAAGCAACTTTTCTCGGCACGGCATGAGTCCTGACGGGCTTTGACCATCTTGGTCTGGTCGACCTGCATAGGCTCAGCAGTGTGCACCTGAGGAGAAACGGAAGAGGTTATGGATCTCTGACACGAGGGTGCAAGATGGGAAAAATTTTTTTACGGGTGATCTCTTTGGCTCGTTCCTGGAACCGTAGATCAATTCGATTGGCAAGATCTATTAAATCATCTAGAGAGGTTGGAATGTCCCGACCGGCAAGTTCGTCTTTAATACGGCCGGACAGACCCTCCCAGAAGACCGAAATTAGAGCTTCATTGTCCCAAGCTAGTTCTGAGGCTAAAGTCCGGAACCGTATGGCATATTGACCAACGGTGAGACTCTCCTGACGGAGACGCAGCAGAGATGATGCAGAGGAAGTCTTCCGTCCAGGTTCGTCGAATACCTTCCGGAAGGCCGAAAGAAAAGCAGGCAGGTCAGATACCAGAGGATCCTCTCTCTCCCAGAGAGGATTAAGCCAGGCCAGGGCCTCTCCGGTGAGATGGGACATGATGAAGGCAATTTTGGCCCGGTCAGAGTTAAACTGGTGTGCCAGGAGTTCAAAATGCAGGGTGCACAGATTAATGAAACCCCAAGCCAGAGCAGGATCGCCTCCAAACCTAGGAGGAGCTGACAGTCGGGGTCCAGGAATGGAAACCACGGAATTGGGAATCAGCGGGACTGACGGATTATGAGTCATGGCTCCAGCGATGGTTGCTGGTGATGAATTCAGAGTGTCCAGACGGGAATTGACGTTCCGCAGGTGACCCAGGATGGCCTCCTGTTGAGACCTCTGGCGAGACAGCTCATGACACAGTTCCGGGAGTGAAGGGGTTTGGGTGCCACCGGGTTCCATGGCCCGAGCAAACTGTAACGGGTCTGGTGGGTGGAACTACTGACGAGACAGGTCAGGTTGGTGGAACCACAAAGCTTTATTATACAAGAGAGTTTACTTGTAAGAGAGCGGGTGGCACCCGGGAAAAGGGCAGGGAATCACGGCAGGGGATATAGGTAGTCTCTGGACAGGCAGGTTTGTCACAGCAAGTGACCAAGGCAGTCTCTGGGACAGGCAGGTTGTCACGGCAGGTGACCAGGCGGTATCTGGGCAGGCAGGTTGTCACAGCAAGTGACCAAGGCAGTCTCTGGGACAGGCAGGTTGTCACGGCAAGTGACCAGGCAGTCTCTGGACAGGCAGGTTGTCACGGCAAGTGACCAAGGCAGTCTCTGGGACAGGCAGGTTGTCACGGCAAGTGACCAGGCAGTCTCTGGACAGGCAGGTTGTCACGGCAAGTGACCAGGCAGTCTCTAGAACAGGGCAGGCAAATACGACCTGATATGGTGGAGCCTCCAGGTAGGCTGCAGTCGGATGGCAGATGATCGCTCCCAGGTGAGCAGGCAAGAGCCGCGGATCTCTGCAGATGATGTCCGAACTTCCGGATGGAGCTGCAGTCGGATGGCAGATGATCGCTCCCAGGTGAGCAAGCAAGAGCCGGGGATCTCCGCAGATGATGTCCGAACTTCCGGATGGAGCTGCAGTCGGATGGCAGATGATCGCTCCTAGGTGAGCAGGCAAGAGCCGGGGATCTCTGCAGATGACGTCCGAACCTCTGGATGGAACTGCAGACGGATGGCAGACAGGCAAGCCGACAGGTAACAGGCAGGTAACTGGAATCAGGAGCTGATGGCTGAAACAGAGTTAGACTGCACAGGCACAACATTGCTCGGGCACCTACATTAAGGAGGAAGCCCTTAATATAGGGTGGAGTCCTCCATCATTGGCTGGAGACTGATTTGGAAAATGCGCGCGGCTCCTTTAAGAGCGGGGAGGGTGCGGGCGCACGCCCTAAGGCCAGTAGCAGGGAAGGAGCGCGCGGGACCAGCAGGGCGGAAGGAGGACACCGAGGATGCCAGAGGCGCAGAGGAGGCTGGGAGCACTGAGGACGCTGAGCGCAGGTGAGGAGAGCGACGTCCCTGTCTGGCAGCAGGCAGGGACGCGGGCGCTACAGTACTAAACTTGGAGCGGCGCCAATCCCTCTTACCTGAAGTGTCTGTACCGGAAGGTGAGGCACCCGTTCTAGTAGAGGAGTCCGTGCGGGCATCCAGCCCTTGCAATGTGATCCGGTTGACGTTGTCGCAGTGGAGGCACCCGTTCCTGCAAAAAACTCTGCACCGGCAGCACCCCAGATCCCGCTGTCTGCCCCCGTCGCTGAGACAGAAGAAGCGACACCCGTCCTCATGGAGGAGGCCGCGCAGGCACCAGAGGTCTACCTGTCTGTACCGGAGCCCCGACTGTCATCTGTTCCAGAGCCGGCTGCTTCCGCCACAGGTGAGCGCCGCCAGGACTGGGGGCGCCAGGAGAGCTGCCGCAAACCGGACATCGTAAGCTGGCATTTGATGGTGGAGACATGGAGCAGCTGGTGGAGGAGAATTACAACCGGCGTCAGGAGGAAGAGTGGAGACGTTGGGAGCGGGAAGCAGAGCGACAAAGGGAGCAGCGAGAATCCCAAAAGCTTCGGCAACGTCACCTGGAGAAGGACCGGGCAGATAAGGACCGGATGAGAAAAGATAAAGGAACCCTGTGGGAGCCGCGGCGTAAGGGTGCAGTACGGAGCTTTAAATTGAAAGGTGGTTGGGGCTTCATCCAGGAGCCTGGACTTTATTTAGAAGTCTTTGTGACCGGCGGGACGTGGAGACTCACCTCCCAGAAGGACACCCGGGGAGGGACCTGTTGCCAGGAGACTTGGTGACTTACACCCGACACTGGGGTTACAATGGATGGTACGCCCTAAATGTTACCAGGTGCGACCCCTACTCCCCAGAGTGTCAGGAACCTGTGAGACCCTCGGAGCCTTCAGCCTCCCACATCCAGGCCTCTGCACAAGTGCCCACCCCACGCCGTAAATCTCCCCAGCCTCCCTCAGTGGTCTCCTCAGCAGCCCCAGCTATGGACATGATAACTATAGCTGGCCGTACCCGGCGCCTGTTAGGCCCCCTGGGGTTCGTTCAGTCCGTGACATAGGGCTCCAGACCCGGAGGGAGATGAAAGAGGTGGCCACACAGACACAGATAGCGGGTCACGACTTGACTGTACAGGCCACACGACGTCATCAGGTCCTGGTGGTCCTTGGTGTCTCGGATGTTTGGCAAGCATCAGAAGAGTACCAGGTGGTACCTGGAACACCCCTGCCAAAGAATTATAAATAACCCGGACAGGGTCCCTGTATGTAAATAGTTAAATTGTTGATGTACCCGGACGGGTGAATGTTCATAAAAAAAATTTTTAATTTAATAAAAAACACAACACAGTTTTCATTACTTTTATTACAGTCTCATCCTGCGACGCCATCGATCTCCTGTAAAAAATGAAAAAAAAAAACAGCAGTATACCACCTGTCCGACGCAGTCCATAGTAACGAGTGTCCCACGACGATCCAGCTCTGCTACATCAGAATGACAGGCAGAGCCTGTCATCCCGGCGCAGCACAGCTGATTACCTGCTTCCCGGCGGTGACGTCATCGGACTGATTTACGGCCGGGATTACCCTGCAGTCACTGCAGTTATCGCGAAAAACTGCATGTGACCGCCAGGGAGAAGATAATGGCGGCCATCAAGCAGTCCAGGACGTGACCGCCGGAGATCTTCTGCCAGGTAAGTGCCGCTGACTCCTGACAGACCCGACCGACGGACACTCACAGTGACAGTGACAAATCCGATTCCGGTATCCGATATGACGAAAATATCGGTACTCGGAATCGAAAGCCCGATACAGCTAATATCGGCCGATACCCGATATTTGCAGTATCGTATCGCTCAACACTACTGGGGAGTGTTTGTTTCTTTATGTGCTGACTTCTTAACATCTTGCACATTGACTCTTCACCTGTTATTCATTATCTAGAATACCCTGTCCCTTTTGTATTTATTATTTATATGTAATAAACTTTATCATTTTTCTAATAATCCCTCTTTTGTGGCTTTTGATTAATTACTTAAAATTTGAGCTTGTTATTTTGTTATTTTATTTTAGATGTTTTTTATAGGAAATATATGGCCTTTTTCTTTTTTGGTTTTCATGTTTAGGCTGAGGGATTGGTCCCGTTAGCCACGATGACTTTTTGTAGGTATATATAGGTTCAAATCCTGACAGTACTCCCCTCCTTCCAGGATGGCCTCTGAACATCTCAGGTACTGACTTTTTGTGATGTCTCAGATGAAAAACTCTTGTCAGCCTGGGTGCATGGACGTTGCCCTCTGGCTCCCATGAGTTACCATATATACTCGTGTATAAGCTGAGATTTTCAGCACATTTTTTTGTGCTGAAAACTCCCCCCTCGAGAAATACGCAAATTTACAGCAAAAATAATGAACATGCTACGTTTTATACCGCGATGCATTTTTTGCGTGGAAAAAAACTCACCATGTACACAAAAATTACAGAATGCATTCTGAATAATAGGATGCTTACTGCATGCATTTTTTAAGCATTTTTGCCGCGAAAAAAACGCTAAAAATCCTGAACGTGTGCACATAGCCTTAGTCAAGCTTCCTTACAACTGCTATTCCTTCAAATGACACTGCTGCTCCTTGTAAATGACCCTTGGCTTCCTTGACTACGATTCCTGCTTATACCTTCAAACTACATTGTTGTTCCTGTGTATCGACTCCTTGGCTATTCTAGACTATGCTATCTGCCTGGTGCTGCTTCTAGTGGTTGCAATATCACTACTCCAACCAGGTCAGTCCGTAACAATTTTCATTAATAAGTGTTGTATTTGTGAACCTCATTGTTTGCATCCATATTATAAGGATAGATAGTAATAGATAGATAGATAGATAGTATAGATAGATAGATAGATAGATAGATAGATAGATAGATAGATAGATAGATAGATAAAGATAGTGGGAGAAATTAGTATTTGATTCCTTGCTGATTTTGTAAGTTTGCTCACTGACAAAGACATGAAGTCTATAATTTTAAGGGCAGGTTAATTTTAACATTGAGAGATAGAATATTAAAAATAAAATCCAGAAAATCACATTATATAAATTATATAAATTTATTTGCATTTTGCACTGAGAAATAAGTATTTGATCCACCTACCAACCATTAAGAGTTCTGGCTCCTACAGACCAGTTAGACGCTCCTAATCAACTCGTTACCTGCATTAAAGACAGCTGTCTTACATAGTCACCTTTATAAAAAACTCCTGTCCACAGACTCAATTAATCAGTCAGACTCTAACCTCTAAAACATGGGCAAGACCAAAGAGCTTTATAAGGATGTCAGGGACAAAATCATAGACCTGAACAAAGCTGAAATGGGCTACAAAACCATAAGTAAGACACTGGGTGAGAAGGAGACAACTATTGGTGCAATAGTAAGAAAATGGAAGAAATACAAAATGACTGTCATTCGACATCGATCTGGGGCACCATGCAAAATCTCACCTCGTGGGGTATCCTTGATCATGAGGTAGGTGAGAAATCAGCCTAAAACTACATGGGGGGAAATTGTTAATGATCTCAAGGCAGCTGGGGACCACAGTCACCAAGAAAACCATTGGTAACCCATTACGCCGTAAAGGTTTAAAAATCTGCAGTGCCCGCAAGGTCCCCCTGCTCAAGAAGGCACATGTGCAGGCCCATCTTAAGTTTGCCAATAAACACCTGGATGATTCTGTGAGTGATTGGGAGAAGGTTCTGTGGTCAGATGAGACAAAAATTGATCTTGGCTGGGCCAGTCAAAATGTTCACAGAGCAGTTTCTAAGCCACTCCTTTGTTATTTTAGCTGGGTGCTTAGGGTTATTGACCTGTTGGAAGGTGAACCTTTGGCCAAGTCTGAGGTCCAGAGCACTCTGGAAGAGGTTTTCATCCAGGATATCTCTTTATTTGGCCACATTCATGTTTCCTTTAATGACAACCAGTTGTCCTGTCCCTGCAGCTTAAAAACACCCCCATAGCATGATGCTGCTACCACCATGTTTCACTGTTGGGATTGTATTGGGCCGGTGATGAGCAGTGCCTGGTTTTCTCCACACATACCGCTTAGAATTATCACCAAAAAGGTCTATCTTCGTCTCATCAGACCAGAGAATCTTATTTATCATAGTCTGGGAGGCCTTCATGTGTTTTTTAGCAAACTCTATGCTGACTTTCATATGTCTTGCACTTCCATTGGGCCACTCTGCCATAAAGGCCCGACTGGTGGAGGGCTGCATTAATAGTTGACTTTGTGGAACTTTCTCCCATCTCCCTCCTGCCTCTGTGAAGCTCAGCCACAGTGATCTTTGGGTTCTTCTTTACCTCTCTTACCAAGGCTCTTCTCCGACAATTGCTCAGTTTGGCTGGATGGCCAGGTCTAGGAAAACATCTGGAGGTCCCAAACATATTCTATTTAAGGATTATGGAGGCCACTGTGCTCTTAGGAACCTTGAGTACTGCAGAAATGCTTTTGTAACCTTGGCCAGATCTGTGCCTTGCCACAATTCTGTCTCTGAGCTCCTTGGCCAGATCCTTTGATCTCATGATTCTTTTATGGTCTGACATGCACTGTTAGCTGTGAGTTCTTACATAGACAGGTGTGTGCCTTTCAAAATCAAGTCCTATCAGTTTAATTAAACACTGCTGGACTCCATTGAAGGAGTAGAACCATCTCAAGGAGCATCACAAAGAAATGGACAGTATGTGACTTAAATAGGAGTGTCTGAGCAAAGGGTCTGAATACTTATGACCATTTCATATTTCGGTTTTTCTTTTTTAATAAATTTGCAAAAACTTCAACATTTCTATTTTTTTTCCATCAAGATGGGGTGCAGAGTGTACATTAATGAGAAAAAAATAAACTTTTTTGAATTTACCAAATGGCTGCAAAGAAACAAAGAGTGAAAAAAATTAAAGGGTCTGAATACTTTCCATACCCACTGTATACTGTATATGTGTGTGTATATATACATATATATATGTATATATACACACAGCTCTGGCAAAAATTAAAAGACCACTGCACAGTTTTATAAAAATCAGATTCTCTACATGTCTGACAACCATTCCATTCCAGTGTCAGTTGAATTCCAACCAGAGTACACTTCATTCTACTTAATGTGCTTCTGATTAGGTGATCACCAGAGCCAAATCTTATTTAACGAAGGAAAGTTTAAAAAACACTGCTGTGGTGTTCACAATCCTCTTGCAATAGGACAAGCTGTATGGCAAATCAAGTGCTAGTAATATCCCAAAAGTAATAGGAATGAAAAAAATACTTTTATCCATGCCAAAGGAGTTGAAAAAAAAGTCTTGAGTGAGGAAAAGAAGGGCTCAATTCTGGCTTTACTAGCAGAGGGATACAGAGAGTGTCATGTTGCCTCCATCCTTGAAATTTCTAAGACGGCAGTCCATTACAACGAAGTCAAGCAGCAGACATTGGGGACAACAAAGCTACAGACCATCAGAGGGCGAAAATTACTCTTCACTGACTGGGATGACAGTCATCTTCTTTGAATGTCACTCAGCAACTGCAGGATGACATCAAGTGACCTACAAAAGGAATGGCAAATGGCAGTTCATAACAGGCTCCTAGAGGCAGGGCTCAAGTCATGTAAAGCTAGAAAAAAGCCTTTCATCAATGAGAAGCAAAGTAGAGCCAGGCTGAAGTTTGCCAAAGACCTTAAGGATTGGATAATAGAGGACTGCAGTAAGGTAATCTCTGATGAGTCTAATTTTCAGTTTTTCCCAACACCTGGTCGTTTAATGGTTAGGCGGAGACCTGGAGAGGCGTACAAGCCACAGTGTCTTGCACCCACTATGAAATTTTGTGGAGGATCGGTGATGATCTGGGGATGCTTCAGCAAGGCTGGAATAGGGCAGATTAATCTTTGCGAAGGATGTATGAAACAAGCCGCATACAAGGTTATCCTGGAAAAACAGTTGATTCCTTCTGCTCAGGCAATGTTCCCCAACTCTGAGGACTGGTTTTTCCAGCAGGACAATGCACCATGCCACACAGTTAGGTCATTCAATGTGTGGATGAAGGACCACCACATCAAATCCCTGTCATGACCAGCCCAATCTCCAGACCTGAACCCCATTGAAAACCTCTGGAATGTAATCAAGAGGAAGATGGATAATCACAAGCCATCAAACAAAGAACTGCTTAAATTTTTATACCAGGAGTGCCATAAGTTCACCCAAAAGCAATGTGAAAGACTGGTGGAAAGCATGGCAAGACGCATAAAAACTGTGATTAAAAATCATGGTTATTCCACAAAATACTGATTTCTGATCTCTTTCTGAGTTAAAACATTAGTATTGTTGTTTCTCAATGATTATGAACTTGTTTTCTTAGCATTATTTGAGGTCTGCAAGCACTGCATTTTTTGTTATTTTGACCATTTCTCTTTTTCTGAAAATAAATACAAAATTTATTGCTTGGAAATTTGGAGATATGTTGTCAATAGTTTATAGCATAAAACAGCAATTTACATTTTACTCGAAAATATACATATAAGGAGAAAAATCAGACAAACTGAAAATTTTGCAGTGATCTCTTAATTTTTGCCAGAGCTGTATATACAAACACAGACACACACGTATTGTATACTTTGTATATGTACAGATAAAAACAGAAGTTTACATATATCAAATAAAAAGACAAATATGCATGTTTTTCTCAATATCTCAATATGTGACATGAAATCAGAATAAACCTTTCCCATTTTAGGTCTATTAGGATTACCGTAATTTATAATATTTGCCAAATGCCAGAAAAATGAGAGAGAGAGAATGTTTTAAGTCATTTTTATCACTTACTGCAAAGTCAAAAGTTTACATACACTAAAATTGCTATGTCTCTACACAATTCTGGTCTGCCCATATGAAAATGTCATGTGTTTGAAAGGCTGTTTGTACACAAGTATAAACAAAATTGGAATGTCTAGCTATCATACCGCTCAGGAAGGAGACGAGTTCTGTGCCCCAGAGATGAACATGTTTTTATCCGACATGTGCATATCAACCCAAGAACAAAAACAAAAGACCTTGTGAAGATGATGGTGGAAGCTGGTAAGATTGTGTCAATATCCACAGTGAAACAAGTACTGTATCAACATGGAATAAAAGACCACTCTGCCAGGAAGAAGCCATTACTTCAAAAGAAAACATAAAAAAGCCAAATTAATGTTTGCAAATGCACACAGGAACAAAGACCTTAATTTTTGCATACATGTCCTGTGGACTGATGAAACTAAAATTGAACTTTTTTGGGCATAATGACCATCTCTACGTTTGGAGGAAAAAGGGAGAAGCTTGGAAGCCTAAGAACACCATCCCAACTGTGAAACATGGGGGTGGCAGCATCATGTTGTGGGTTGTTTTGCTGCAAGAGGGACTAGTGCACTGAACAAAATAGATGGCATCATGAGAAAAGGAGATTAGGTGGCAATACTGAAGCAAAATCTCAAGACATCAGCCAGAAAGTTAAAGCTTGGGCGGAAATGGGTCTTCCAAATGGACAATGACCAGAAGCACAGTGCCAAAATGGTAACAAAGAGACTTAAGGATTACAAAGTCAATGTTTTGAGTGGCCATCACAAAAACCTGATCTCAATCCCATTGAAAATGTATGGGCAAAGCTGAAAAGGCAGGTTTGAACAAGGCGACCTACAAACCTGGATCAGTTACACCAGTTTTGTCATGAGAATTGAGCCCAAATTCTAACCAACTATTGTGAGAAGCTTGTGGAAGGATATCCCAAACGTTTGACCCAAGTCATTCAGTTTAAGGACAATGGTACCAAATACTAATTAAATGTATGTAAACTTTTGACTTTGCAGTCAGCAATAAAATGCCTTAAAACATTCTCTCTTATTACTCTGGCATTTGGCAAATATTAATAATTATGGTAATCCTGAATGACCTAAAATGGGAAAGGTTTATTCTGAATTCACGTCAGATATTGAGAAAAACATGCAGATGTGTCTTTTTATACAGTGTATGTAATCTTCTGGTTTTAACTGTGATTGCTGAAATAAAGAAATATACCGTGTGTGAAAGAATGCTGACATCAAAAAGTGTGGATACTTATGCTGGTGGTAACATGGTTGATGATTTAGGCTTTGTGAATGCACTTAAACACAAATTGGCCTATGATTTATTGTCACTTGAATTAAAAGATTTAAGATTAAATTCTCGTCATGATGAGTCTTTCATTGGTTTTAAATTACACACCCAGCACTGCTTAAGAACGTCGGAGGATAAAATAGGTGTATTTACAAAGTAAATGTGATATGTATGGGAAACCGGATAGGCACAGAATGCTCACATTGCTGAAGCAAGCTTAACTAAATATTAACACATTTGCAGCAGTTAAGTTTTCACTATTTTTCATGTTTAAGAAAATTTTAAGCATTTAGCACAAATTTTCCTCAAAGTGTCTATGGCCATTAACCACATTTGATGGGCCCCTACGTTAATAAGAGCATGCAGGATTGGAAAATCGCTGGTCCAAAATTAAGGCCGTTACCATGTGCAAATAACAGTGCAAAATAGTAATGGGCCCCATACACATTAGACTAACGTTAGCTGAATCTATCAATATAGGCGGGCTCGGATGGCAGTCTAATATGAATGGGGGCCTTCCGTTCCCTCGACGGATGATGTTTGATGTCCATTTCGGATTGTTGATCCTTTTGTTCTCAACAAGAAAAGCTGCCACCAGAGGAGACGTCAGCAGCTCATGGAGTGAACAGAGGAGTCTTCAAAAGAGTCAGGAGAAGTGGGGAGAGATAGCTGTTAGCCAAACTATTGGAAAAAATATCATTTGTCCAACAGCTATTTAAGGTTTAGGGGAACCCTTAGGATTTGCGGCAAAATTCATCAAAGTGTTTAAGTCAGTATTAACATAAAACATTTTATATACTTTTAAAATTTTTGTGTGCAAGAGAATTAATGAGTTTTGCCATTTTCATGCCGGTCACAGCCAGCTCTGCCAAAGTGGGAAGAGCATGGATGGGATAAAGTATGGCAGCGCCAACAATGCAACTAAACTGGTGTAACTTATGTCAGAAATGTTACTCCAGTCCCTGATTGGAAGTAGCATTTCTGATAAGATGCATCCCATAGATAAGCTGCTCCAAATTCATTAAGTGGCCTACCACACACCTTCATTAAGACTGGCATATGCAACAACCGTTTTAATGAATCAGCCCCTTGCTGTTTACTTACAACAATAAACTTTACTGTTGTGACTAAAAAACAGTTAGCAATTTGCCAGCCATTAGAATGCAAACAAGGAAAAATTGGGCATATCGATTTGCCAGGATTGAAGTACTCTTTTGGCAAATTTAAGATAAATAATAATTATCTAAATAATTTATCTAAAATAATTCTTCTCATTATTATTATTATTTACAGCTAAATCTTCAAAATAAAACAAAAACATAAAACTAAAAAAATTGTTCAGTACTTAAACAGCATTACATTTATGAGAGTTAGACTTATGAGTGAAACGATGTTCAGTTATCAAACTCTGAGAAATGTGTCTGTTCTGTCCCCACATGAGGCGAATGGAGGTGACGTTGATTGGGGCTGGGAGAGTTTTCCTACCTTCCGCTTCCTCATGCAGAGCAGACAGGACCAATGCTGTTCAGCGTCCGGAGAGATGAGCTACGAGATTGTGAAGTCCAGACTTGTTTATTTGGAAATCTGGACATACAGCATATGATTGGTATACAGTAACTTCTCGAGAAATGCAGGTGAAATGAGGCGCAGGAAGATGTAGCACCAAGTATGGCTGCAAGTGTGAGCAGCGAGAACGTAGGTGGTGGTGGTGGTGGAAAACTGATGCCTTTCACAGCTCAGTGCAAAGCGTGTCTCTCCCATAAAGAACTAACAAAGCAAATGGCTGCTAACAGGAAGAAGAAGCAGTGAACTCTGCCCAGGAAGTGAAAGGCATGTTTCAGAAGAAACAATTAGTTACAGGCTGCCACTCAGAAAGCCACCAGGTGACAGCAGAGAGCATGCAAGAATAGATTATACAAGGCATGGAAATAATACAATACATAAACCAGCCAAATGGAACAGCACAGTGTCACATATCTAGCTGAAGCAGATGTTTAGGAGAAGGATTATAAGCAGCCACCTGCCCAACGCCTACAAGCATTTCCGTAATGTTCTTGGCAGAGGTGGTTGACTAGGAGCATATCAGCCTCTCCCAATTGTCTGACTGTTTTCCACATATGTATGTTAGGTTGATGGTGGAAGAAGGTGGCAGGTCCCCTCAGTTGCGCCCTCTCCTCCTCCCGTGTGAACTCCGTGCATCTTATGTAAATACGTTATGTTTGCCATGTACTCTTATTGTATTATGCTGTGTTTGTCTGGTCCTAATGCCTATTAATGTAATGTGATGTATGTGCTGTATTTTTTACGTACTGTGTATTACCCTGCAATATGGCTGTATTATTTCAATGTAGGATGTTCTCCTTTAAATTGTCTGTGTTATATATCTTTATTGCACTGCATATGTCATATAGTTATATTGTGCTGTGCTGTGTTTGCCCTGTAACATTGTGCTATGTCAGTAATGTTCCTATATGTGTCCCTGTTGTAAAGTTAGGGACAGGTAATAGTTAAGGATGTGGACTGGGCCAGCTGTAGCAAAGGCGGCAGGAAGCTGCTGCTTCCTAGTCAGTAACCCGGGTACATTAGCACTGAGCAGACGTATATTATAGACGGGGCACTGCCAGACTCCCGGATGGGAGAGATCTGTTGCCCCAGACTCTCGGAAGGACTGAGAACTTAAAAGGACTGAAGGACCACGACAAAGGCCCCAGGACTCTGGAAGGGCTCCCGCTGAAGGGACTTTAAGCGCCCAGATTCCAACTAGTGGACTACTGTGAACTTCGGCTAGTGCGGCCGTTATGGGTGCGGCCATAGCAATGGCAGGGAGAGAGCAGGAAGTCAGTGCTGAAATTGTCTTTTTGTCTACTTTTTCATCATCGTTCATTAAAAAGTTATTCCCTGGTGGAAAACAGCTGCATTCTTGGACTCTAATTGCCTGGACTGCTGTGACCAGAGGAAGAGAAGGTAATCCATGGGGGAAAAGCTGTGCCGGTCCTGTATTGCATGTGCAAGGGCCGGGGTGTCTTCAGACTGTGTTTAGTGGGTGAGCTTGGTCAGGGCTACCACCCCGGTCGCCCTTGTTACAATGGTATGGGTAATAAAGAGCTCTCAAATGACATTTCCGATTGCTAAGTAATCAGTCTCTTTGCATTTACCAAATTATAATGTTATGAGCATATTCTAGATTTTCCTTCCTAGAATACCCATGCCTCATAACAGTAATGCTGGAAACACACAGTACAAACTACGTATCAGTATCATTTTGAAACATAAAGGCCCGATTCATCAAGACTGGAATGCATGTGAGTCGCACACACCAGGCGGTGTGGGTTCCAGGGCTATGGGGTACTCGGCACCGAGCCCATGGAAGTCTATGGGGGTTGTCACTGGCAGCGGGACTCGGTCCGTGGCCCTGGGCGATCATGCAATGGGGGATATTTACAGGGATTTGTAGATTAGAATAGTTCGTGACGCCACCTGTGGTGTCTGATCAATTGGACCAGCGCTGCTATATGGGTCTTCCTAGGGGATGTTATGGGGCAGCTGGGTGGTAAGTCTCCCACAGGTGAGACTAGTCCCTGGAAGTCTATGGTGATGATGCAGGGTGTAGTTAAGAATTCAGTCGCACACAATGCAGCTTCTTTCCATACCTTTACTTGTAGGTGTTTCAGGCAGGTCCCGGGGAGCTGGTCGGGGTGGAGAATGCACATTCAGGATAACCGCTGAGCAGGTTAGAGGCCTCCTTTACTTCATATGTATGTGAGTCCAAACTTGCATGAAGCGAAGTTAACTCTGCAATCTCCAGCTTTTTCAATAGCTGCAACGCCCGGCTGACATTGTGGTAGAGCCTTCTATGTCTCTGATTATCAGATGCCGGCAAGAACGAAGTCCTTCTATGCTTGGCCTAGCTAAAAGTCCTTGTTCCCCCTGACTCCGTTTACGTATGCGCTAGGCTCCTCTGCGACCTGTAGTCCAGAAGGGTATTTTACAGGTATATACTGTTATACGTTCGTGAGCCACGTAGTCCCTTCTGGTAATCTCGTACCAGCGATGCTGTAGTCTCTGTACCTGGGCCTGCTCTCGTCTTAGTGCAGCTAGATGCGCTTCCCCTAGCAGTGACTCGTCCTCTAAAGTAGCTACTGATAGCTTATGATGAAGTCAGCTTTGTCAGAGCTCACTGAACAGCTCTCAGTTCCTCAAGTCCAGACTGAACTGCACGAACTGCATGCAACGAAACTGACTGACTGACTCTCTCCACTACAGCTTGATGACCCGCTACTGTCATCTATACCGTGGTTGTCTGAAAGTGTGAGTGACGTGAATGGATTCAAGCTTTTGCGGTTACCTTCCTGTGCATTTTCCTGGATTATGTGTGCCTGACATAGCTGGGCCACACATCCCCCCTTGTTAAACACAGCACTCCGGCTGTAAAAGAGAACAAATAACATTTTGTTTTGCATTTAACATAAACATTAACTCATCCCATCCGGAGGTGAGGAACTTCTACGTTACAATTTGTACATAGAAAAATACAAAGTATCAAGTATCAAACATTTCCATAAATACTAGATAATTCTGTGAGGACCCGCACCAAAAACCTCCACGTGGGTCCTGGTGGGCTGCAGACTTCTGCCAGACCTCACTCTAGGCCACACCATACGGGTTTTTCTTCAAGGTAGTATAGTGTTTCATGTAAAACCAAGATGGCACCGAAGTGCAACTATTTACAATAAAGTTCTTGGGCTGGCACATCCACAGCACGCAGTCCATGCTGTAACATTCACATATAATCCTTTCAACTTATAGCATTTTCAGCTTGCATAACCCTGTCTGGTCATGCTAAACTATTTACTAGGACTACTCTGATAACGAATGGGTAATCCTTCCTTTCGTTTACGTTCTGACCTACGTGGTTAGTTCAGGTATAGTAGTCTCTAGCCTATCTGCTCTGGTAACGGCAACTATAGAACGACTCCACCTCTCTAGGGACCTGGCAAGCATGCTAGCACTGGGCGATGGTACTGCTTCACCAGGATTCCACTTCGTGGTGCTTTCTTGTGGTCCATTGTTGGGGTCTGCGGAAAGGTCCTCTGGAACGGCTCACTGGCACGATTGGTATACTGGATGTAGAGACTCCTTCTTGCGGTTGATAAACTGCAGCAACAGGAATGAATTACAGCTCTCCCACTCTGGGCCAATCGCAGGTAGATCTCCCAGATCCGTATGATGACCGCTTCATCATTCTTCTGAAGGACAACAGGTTCTTTCCTCACGAAGCTTAATGGCCCGGACACAACTTTAATGATCTCTAGACCAGTTGCAGTCGTTTTTCTCCATCATTGCTAATGGTACAGGTCTTTCTGTATCAAATTGAATTTTGCACGACATATGGCTCCTGTTCCCACTGGATCATCCATTGTGCATTCTTCTTTTTCTTTTTAGCACAATTTCTCCAGGCATTAAAGGCTTAGCGGGAGCATTTTTGTTGTAGTTCTTCTCTTGCCTTTCTCTTACTTTATTGAGACTGTCTTCTACGCAGGCTTGTACTCTCCTGTACTGTTCCTGTCGATTCGTGTCCCAATCTTCAGCAGTGTCATCAGCTTCTGGTTCTACCACACCAAGTTCCAAATCCATTGGCAGTCTTCCTGGTCTTGCTCTCATAAGGTAGGCTGGAGTGCAGTTGGTGGAACTTACGGGTATGTGGTTGTACAAGTCGACCAGGTCAGGTAACAAGTCTGGCCACCGATTTCTTTCTTCCAGTGGTACAGATTTCAGTAAATCCATGACAATGTGATTCATCTTTTCACAAAGGCCATTGGTTTGAGGGTGATACGGTGTTGTTCTGATCTTCTTACACCCATACAAGTGACAGAATTCCTGAAACAGTTCAGCTTCAAAGGCTGGACCTCGATCAGTCAGTACCTGCTCTGGATATCCGTGTGGTCTGCAGAAACTTGCTTGGAAGATCTTGGCTGCTGTCTCTGCTGTCAGATCTTTGACCGGGGCGACTACCAGAAATTTGGAATAGTGATCCACCATGGTCAGGGCATATGAGTATCCCGACCTGCTTGGTGACAACTTGACATGGTCCAATGCCACGATCTCCAAGGGACGAGTCGTCTGGATAGGCTGCAGGGGTGCCCTCTGACTACAGTAGTCTTTTCGTCTGAGGCCACAGGGTCCACAGTTCCGGCACCACTTCTCGATGGAGCTGCGCTGTAATGTATGTAGTACAGTTCATATAGCGTCTTGTGCTTGGGTGCGATGAAAATACATGAGACACAGGTTTGATATAGAAAGTCTTGTATTACTTCATACAAGTTGGCAAAAATAGTCACACAGTTTGCAGACACAGAAGCAGGAGACACAGCAGGCCAGAGTAATCTAAGCTCAGCAATCACTCTCCACAACAGGTTCAGGATCTTCTTCTCTGTTACCGTAAGTCCATGCAAACGTGGGTCTTTCAAAGAGCAGGGTTCAGAGTCCACAAGTGCTTCAGAGTTCCTCAGTAGGAATAGCTGGAGTACAAGGTCCAAGGCTTTAGGAGTCAGGTCACAGGTTCACTGCAGGCTAGATTCTGAAGCACTGATTGCTCAGCTGTGGCTGCTTAAGAAGCAAAAGGAGAGAATCAGGGCGGGAACATGCAAGCTGGAAACTCCATTTTGACTGAGGGCAAGATAGCTGCAGCAAGACAGAAAGTAAAATGGCTGACGAACAAACTGAGTTTCAGGAACATGTACACAGAACCTTACATTACTCCCCCCTTAGGGACAACCTCCGGATGACCTCAGGCCAGGCTTGTGTGGGTACCTCTGATGAAACTGACGGAGCAAGCGAGGAGCATTAACGTTATTGACTGGTTCCCATGAGTTGTCCTCCACTGGGTAGCCCTGCCATTTAATCAGATATTGTAACTGATTTCTATACAACCTGGAATCTAAAATCCTTTCCACCACAAATTCTTCCTGACCATCGACTAGCACTGGGTCAGGGCAAGGAGAAGAACGTCCAGGAAACGTATTGGGTGTCGCAGCCTTTAGTAGGGATACATGAAAGACAGGGTGAATTCTCATAGTTCTGGGCAGTTGAAGACGACAAGCAACGGCACTTATAATTTTACTGATTTTATAGGGTCCAATGTACTTATGTCCCAACTTAGACGATGGAATCCTTAACTTAAGATTTCTGGTTGACAGCCAGACCAAGTCTCCTACCTTGAAAGCTGGTGCAGGTTTACGAAATTTATCTGCTGCTTTCTTGTACCTTTCCTGAGCCGATTCCAGATTCTCCTTTAGAAGATCCATATTCTTCTGTAAAGACGTGATTCTTTCAGCCACTGCTGGTAAAGGCGTTTCTATGGGAAATCGTGGTAGAATGTTAGGATGATAACCTAGATTAGAGTAAAAAGGAGACTGCTTAGTGGAGGCACTCTGAGAGTTGTTATACGAGAACTCAGCTAATGGAAGTAGATCCACCCAATCATCCTGTAGGTGGCAGATAAAGCAGCGGAGATACTGCTCCAGGGTTTGATTGGTTCGTTCGGTCTGTCCATTAGTCTGGGGATGAAAAGCAGAAGAAAGGTTTACTTTAATGTCCAATGCTGCACAGAAATTTTGCCAAAACCTAGAAGTGAATTGCACCCCTCGATCCGAAATAACCTCATCCGGTACTCCATGTAAGCGAAACACATCTTTAATCATCAAATCTGATGTCTGTTTTGCAGTGGGTAAGCCGACACAAGGGATAAAATGAGCTGCCTTTGTTAGACGGTCAACCACCACTAGAATGGTGTTCTTCCCTTGAGAGGTTGGTAACTCCACAATGAAGTCCATAGAAATGGATCCCCATGGGCGGGACGGGGTGGGAAGAGGCTGTAACAGACCAGTTGGTGAGGAGCGAGGTGTTTTGCATCTTGCACAGACTTCACATGAAGTGACATAGTTTAAAACATCCTTCCTGCAAGTGGGCCACCAAAAGAAATGAGAGAGAAATTCCTGTGTCTTTAGAATTCCTCTATGCCCAGCTATCTTGGAATCGTGAATGAGTTGCAATACTCTCAATCTGACTGTTTCAGGAATATACAGGCGTTGTCCCTGAATCCACACACCATTCTTAAAGACAAGACTTACGTCCCTTGGGGGTTGTGCCAAAAAGGAATCCGCATGGTATGCTTCCTTGATGTCCTTAAGTAGGTCTTGATTATGAATTACTCCTAGGAATCTAGAGTCAGGAAGAATAGTCTTAGGAGGAGTAATTGGACGTGTCTCTGTTGAGTAAATCCTAGAGAGTGCATCAGCCTTTCCATTGCGCGATCCTGGTCTATAAGAAATGATAAAATTAAATTGGTTTAAGAAAAGATTCCAGCGAGCCTGGCGAGGAGTCAGGCACTTAGCCGACCTGATAAACTCAAGGTTACGATGGTCTGTCAGGACGACTATTTGCTGTGCAGCTCCCTGAAGAAGGTGTCTCCATTCTTTGAAGGCGGCAATAATGCCAACAACTCTCTATTGCCCACATCGTAGTTCCTCTCAGCCGAAGACAACTGCTGGGAAAAGAAGGCACAGGGATGCAAGACATT
The DNA here is from genome assembly GCA_033576555.1 of Oophaga sylvatica. Classification (NCBI taxonomy): domain Eukaryota; kingdom Metazoa; phylum Chordata; class Amphibia; order Anura; family Dendrobatidae; genus Oophaga; species Oophaga sylvatica. The sequence goes on along the minus strand of JARQOD010000001.1, from coordinate 119,090,013 downwards.
CTTCTCACCTGTTCTCTGAGAGAGTATAGCTCCAACGGCACAGTCTGAAGCATCCACCTCTATTATGAAGGCAAGCTCGGGGTCGGGATGTACTAAGATAGGTGCGGTGGTAAATTTATCTTTTAGACAGGAAAATGCTTCCTGGGCTTGGGGAGTCCAGGAGAACCTAGACTCTTTCCGGGTAAGTTGGGTGATAGGTGACACTACCTCAGAGAAATTTCTAATGAAACGTCTATAGAAGTTGGCAAACCCGATGAAGCGCTGTACCTCCTTCACATTTCTAGGACTTGGCCAATCCTTGATGGCTTGGGTTTTGCTTCCATCCATACTAATTCCTTGTGTAGACAGTACATACCCAGAAATTGAATTTCGGTCCTATGGAATTCACACTTTTCAAGTTTGATGTAAAGATGATTTTGTCTTAGACGTTCCAAGACCATTCTCACATGTCCATGATGTTCCTCTGTGGAGTTAGAAAAAATTAGAATATCATCCAAATAAATTACCACGAATGTATCTAGGAGATCCCTGAAGATGTAATTCACCAAGTGTTGGAAAGTGGCTGGGGCGGTACTCAGACCAAAAGGCATAACTAGATATTCAAAGTGCCCATAGCGTGACCTGAATGCAGTCTTCCATTCATCCCCAGGTCTAATACGGACTAAGTTATAGGCCCCACGAAGATCTAGTTTAGAGAAAATTTTGGCATGTCGCACTCTCTCCAATAACTCAGGGATTAAAGGCAATGGATAACGGTTTCTAATAGTAACCTTATTGAGTTCCCTATAGTCTACGCATGGTCTCAGAGATCCATCTTTCTTCTTTACAAAGAAGATGGGTGCACCTGCAGGAGATGAAGAGGGGCGTATGAAGCCCTTGGCTAGATTTTCGTCTATGTAATCCTTTAAAGCCTTTAGCTCGGGCCCCGCCAGGGGGTAGATCTTACCAAAAGGTATCTCTGCTCCAGGCAATAATTCAATTGGACAATCATATGGACGGTGAGGAGGAAGCTGGTCAGCGTTCTTCTTGTCACATAAATCCACATAGTCCTGGTATACAGCTGGTAGTTCAGGGACTGACATGGTTCCTTTAGGAACAGAGCAAGCTGAAACTTTTGGACTCATCTGTTTCTCTGGAAAGTGTAATTCCTTGGTCTCCCAGTTAATGGTAGGATTCTGAGCCTGCAGCCATGGTAGCCCTAGAATAATGGGAAAGTGGGGAGAAGAGATAAGCATAAAGGACAGTTTCTCTTGATGATCTTTACCCATAAGAACCCTCAAAGGCTCTGTTTCCTGATCCACTGGTCCAGAGGTCAGCAGGGAGCCATCCACAGTTTCCATCTGTACTGGAGTAGCCTTCTTCACTGAACGTATCCCCTGTTTCAGAGCAAAGGAGACATCCATAAAATTTCCACTTGCCCCTGAGTCGATCATAGCAGAGCTAGACACCCAAGCTGAGTCAACCCAGAGTTTGATGGAAAGAAAGCAATGAGAATTGTTTTACTTACAACTCAGCTGGGACACCGCTGAGGAAACTTGAAAAATGGCAGCGTTTACACAGTCAACGTCCTCAGAGGTAACGGAGTTTAAGTCCGAGAAATCAAGATCTGTTGCTGCAGATCTCTCTGGAGCCTGAGGCTCGGACCTGACAGATCCCCTCTCGCAACACTCACAATGAATGAGTGCTGCAGTAGTCTTACGAGAACGGCTGGGGCAGTTTATAATGAAGTGCCCTGACTTACCACAATAGAAACATAGATTCTCCTTAAAACGATGTTCCTTGCGTGCATCACTAACCCGTCGTTGTAAAGAGTCTACCTGCATGGTTCAGGTTCAGGTTCCCGTGTAATCCTACTCAAAGGTTCCTTAGCTGGAGAGGAAGGTAGGAAAAGGTTAGTGCGATTGCTTTCGAACCATCTCTCTTGCCTACGTTCAGTCAGACGAGTATCAATACGGATGCAGTAGTTAATAAAGTCACCTAACGCAGTGGGAGGGTCGGCACGAGCAAGTTCATCCTTAATCAGTGGAGATAACCCCTTTCGAAAAATAGATTTTTTGGCGGAACTGTCCCAGGTGGTATCAAGGGCCCATCTCCTGAAATCCAAGGCATATTCAGCTACCGAGTGCTTACCTTGGCGCAAAGCTAACATGGCTGCTTCAGCTGTTGCACCTCGATTGGGGTCATCAAACACCTGCCCCATGGCTGAAATAAAAGCATCAAGGTGATTCAAACAATCATCCTCAGTCTCAATCAGAGGGTTTGCCCACATCAAAGCCTTGTTGGTAAGCAACATAATTATAGTAAGCACCTTAGATCGTTCAGTGGGAAATTGTGAAGCATGTGCAGAAAAAAAAGATTGTATTGATTAATAAATCCCCTGAATTTCTCACGTTCACCACCAAAACGAAAAGGGGGCAACTTGGGAATCCCAGAATTCGGGGCTACGGCAGGAGCCTGGACTCGCTCTTCTAGAACCTCAATCCTGGCTCGCAAATCCTGGGCAGTCTGTCCAAACACTTGCAAATTGTGATTAGTGAGGTCCTGTAGGCTTGAAAAACGGGTCTTTATATTCTGCAAATCTGCAAGGATATTATCAGTCACTCCGCAAAGTTCCTTTATGCGGCCTCCATTTTCCAGATCTTTTAAGACAGGAGTACTGGAAGAAGAGGAGAGGAGAGAGAAAAAAAAAAAAAACAATAGTGTTTACCTGTGGTAACACTGCAGAGAGAAAAAAAAATTAAGGGAACTGCTCACCTGGAATGGTTGTGAGAAGTCACAACCACTATCATCACAGAAAGTTCACCCGGACATCTGATATCCACAGTTACAGCAGACAAAAAAGAGAAAAGAAAAAAAAAAAAAACAATAGTGTTTACCTGTGGTAACACTGCAGAAAAAAAAAAACACTTAAGGGAATTGCTCACCTGGAATGGTTGTGAGAAGTCACAACCACTGTCATCACAGAAAGTACAACCGGACATCCGATATCCACAGTTACAGCAGACACAGCCTTTCCAGACCCAGCAGACACTAACGTTTTGGCTTCAGAATCTTGTAATGTATGTAGTACAGTTCATATAGCGTCTTGTGCTTGGGTGCGATGAAAATACATGAGACACAGGTTTGATATAGAAAGTCTTGTATTACTTCATACAAGTTGGCAAAAATAGTCACACAGTTTGCAGACACAGAAGCAGGAGACACAGCAGGCCAGAGTAATCTAAGCTCAGCAATCACTCTCCACAACAGGTTCAGGATCTTCTTCTCTGTTACCGTAAGTCCATGCAAACGTGGGTCTTTCAAAGAGCAGGGTTCAGAGTCCACAAGTGCTTCAGAGTTCCTCAGTAGGAATAGCTGGAGTACAAGGTCCAAGGCTTTAGGAGTCAGGTCACAGGTTCACTGCAGGCTAGATTCTGAAGCACTGATTGCTCAGCTGTGGCTGCTTAAGAAGCAAAAGGAGAGAATCAGGGCGGGAACATGCAAGCTGGAAACTCCATTTTGACTGAGGGCAAGATAGCTGCAGCAAGACAGAAAGTAAAATGGCTGACGAACAAACTGAGTTTCAGGAACATGTACACAGAACCTTACATGCGCATCCCTACCCAGTAGAACCGACACCTCAACAGGGTCTCCAGCTTTTTCCAGCCAAAGTGTCCTGCTTGATCGTGGTAGGCTTCTAACACCATTTGGATGTCTGCTCTGGGAACCACTATCTGCCAAACCATCTCATGGGTCCTTGGGTCGACATACCTCCTGCACAACTTTTCACGGTAAATAAACAACCGGCTTCTCTTGTTCCACAGGAGCTTTGCTGGTATAGGTGCATCTTTCTCCAAGGAGGAACCTTCCTGTCTTATCAACTCCTTGATACGGCTGACCACTGGATCGCTGTCTTGAGTCTCCTTCCAGCTGTGATGAGGTAAAGGGTTTACCGTCTTGTCACACCGTTTTCTGTGTGCTCGTTGTTCATTGATCATCCCATTTCTGTGGAACGCAGGTATCTCAATTTCTTCCAGATCGTCCGATTCTTCCTCCGTGTCGGATTCATGCGGCATTCTGGACAAGGCGTCAGCGTTGGCATTTTTACGGCCTGCCCGGTACTTGATGGTAAATTGATAGTTTGACAGCTGAGCCATCCAACGTTGCTCCATGGCTCCCAGCTTGGCTGTTTCTAGATGCATCAAGGGGTTATTGTCTGTATACGCAGTGAACTTGCTGGAGGCAAGGTAATGCTTGAATCTTTCCGTAATGGCCCAGACCAGCGCCAGGAACTCCAAATTGAAGCTGCTATAGTTTTCTGGGTTCCTCTCAGTTGGCCTGAGCTTTCTGCTTGCATACGCGATGACTTTTTCTTGGCCATTCTGCTTCTGACTGAGGACCGCTCCCAATCCCTCGTTACTGGCATCGGTGTACAGCAGGAACGGTTGGCTGTAATCTGGGTAGGCTAAGATTTCATCGCCTGTCAGAATCTCTTTCATCTCTTTGAATGCCTCAGCTTGTTCTTTACCCCAATTGAATGGAGGGTTTCTGCTCTTGAGAGGTTGTCCTACCAGGAGGTCCTGTAAAGGCGCCGCTTTCTTGGTGTAATCTTTTACAAACCTCCTGTAGTAACCTGTTAGTCCCAGGAACTGACGCACCTCTTGAGATTCTTCGGCTCCGGCCATTTCTGGATGGCTGTGACCTTCTCGGGGTCCAGCGCTACTCCTTCGGAACTGACAATATGTCCCAAGTACTGTACCTTCCGTTTGAGCAGATGGCACTTTGAGGGCTTCAGTTTCATCCCATACTTGGACAGTGACTCGAATACCTCTGCCAGGTGTTTCAGATGATCCTCATACGTCTTGGAGTACACAATAACGTCGTCCAGGTACAGCAACACGGTTTCAAAGTTGAGATGTCCCAGGCAGCTCTCCATCACTCTCTGGAATGTTCCTGGGGCACTGCTGAGGCCAAACGGCATTCTGTCAAACTCACAGAGTCCCATTGGGGTGGTGAAAGCAGTTTTCTCCCGATCCTCCTCAGCCACAGCTACTTGCCAGTACCCACTAGTGAGGTCGAGGGTAGAGAAGTAGTTAGCCGTTTTCAAAGCAGCTAAGGATTCCTCAATGCGTGGTAATGGGTATGCATCTTTATGTGTTATGCGATTTACTTGTCTGTAATCTACACACATTCTCATGCTACCATCCTTTTTCTTAACTAGAACTAGAGGTGCTGCCCAGGGGCTACAACTATCCCTTATCACCCCGGCTTCCTTCATGTCACGCAACATTTCCTTAGCTTTCTGATAGTGGGCTGGAGGTATAGGCCTGTACCGCTCTTTGATGGGAGGATGACTGCCTGTAGGGATATGATGCTGTACTCCCTTAATTGTCCCAAAGTCAAGTGGGTGTTTGCTAAATACTTGTGCGTACTCTTGTACCACCCGTAGTACCCCCTGTTTCTGGTGGACGGAAGTGGTGTCTGTCCCTATATGAAGCTGCTGACACCAATCCGCTACCGGGGTTGCCGGATCATTATCCTCCGCTGGTTGGCGGGAGGCTAAGGACTCGGTTGTGAGGATAGAATTGTTATCTATGGCATGTAATTTAGCAACTGTGGCATAACGTGGTAAATTTACTTCATCGTCTCCCCAGTTGAGAAGTCGTACTGGTACTCTCCCATTTATTACTTCCACTACCCCCCTGGCAGTCAAGAGTGTAGGTCTGTGCTCTGAACGATGGGGCTCTACTACTGCTTGGTAGTTCTGTCCTCTCAGACCTATGGCTGCTCTACACCATATTAACATTTCACTCATTGGGGGTATTACAATGGGATTCCGGTCCGTGACCCGTACATTACCAATTTCACCATCTGTAAGCTTCGCTTGCTGCTGGCACATCAGGGCCCGGATCTCCCTCTGGATCACTCCCTTTTGCTTTGGCTTGACAACTTCAGCGAGCTGTTGGAGCAAAAACACAACTTCTCCCAGACAGTTACTGATAATGTTAGTACCCAAAACCACATTTAAGCCGTTTTCCTCATTTACAGTCTTTACTACTAGAAGTCCCTGATCCTCCAACTCCACTCTGCCCACCTTAAGTTCACGTTTTTGGCTCCGAGTACTTCAACAGGGAGACCATTAGTGGCGTACACTGTAAAGTCAGGGCTCGGGGGCTGGAGACTGTCCATGGACCAAAATTTATTATAAAGGACATCAGGTATGATGGTCACCTGAGATCCAGTGTCCAGCAGTGCAGGGATTGCAATCCCGTCCAGAATTATGGACAGGTAGGGCTGTCCTCCCACAAATCTGCGGTTCCAGTCTAAGGGGCCTGATGAGTCTACTCCTGGGTGTTGGCCCTCGGACCCAGGATCGGCTCGTTTAAAGGACATTGCTGAGCCATATGACCTTTTTGGTTGCAGCGGTAGCAGATGATCTCTCGGCGAGGATGGTGCTGATCAGGAGTCGCTCCTGGGGGTGGCGTGGTCCTCCTCCGGTGAGGCGACGTCCTCCATTTCCTCCGGTTCATCCAAGGGACATCCTCTGGACAGTCGGCTAGTAGGATCTTTCCTCCTTCTTCTTTCCGCAGTTGCAGGGCATTCATTACAGTGGCCAGGTTTTTAGTCAGCTGGCGCACTTCTGAGCGCAGACATTCCAACTCACTAGGGGGCGCCACCTGCGTTTTAGCTTCTGCCACCTGCGGGGAAAAGGTGGGTACTGCCGGCTTTAGAGTGGCTTCACCAGGGTGATACTGAGTTGCCACCTCAGACTTTTCCAAGGGTCGCAGTCCTTTTATTGCCATGTCCTTTAGGGCATCAAAGGTGGCATCAGGATGATCCAAGGACCACCAGTTTACAGTCCTGCCTTCCGCTGGAGACCTCAGTCCCCGTACAAATTGTTCTTTCAACATTTTGCTTTCATCAATGGCACTTGTAGGGTTAGCCTGTTTGAGAGCTCGCAGGGCCCCCTGTAGTCGGCAGGCGTAGTCCCTAATACTGTCACCTGGTCTCTGGAGCACTGATAAAATGCCATCTGGAGATCCGTTTCTGTGCGGTCCTCAAAGATGGCCTGCAGCTTTAAGAGAATCGCAGGTACCGACTCCTGGTCTGCAGTGGTCCAAGTCTCTACTTCTCTCTCAGCCGCACCAGCTAACTGTCCTATTACCACTGCAGCTTTTTGCTTCTCAGTCATTGAGTACATGTCCAGAATACTACATATTTTCCTTTTAAACCCTGGCAGGTGTCGGGCTCGCCGCTGTACTGAGGGAGCCACTTCGCTCCTGGCATGTATGGGAGCGTTAGCGGCATGAGTGGGACCACAGGACCAGGTGAGGGGCCTGCACCTCCATCCTGCACTACAACGCCAAGCGGTGGGCTATTGGGGCCACTGGCTGGGGCCGCTCTGTCTGCCGGTTGCTGCGACAGGTTGGTGCCCCCTGTTCAATCGGAGCCTACCTTTTTTCAAAGGCTGCAGCGCCGCAGGCACAGCGGTGGAGACAGGACCTTTGTCGCTGGCGCTCTGATGTCAGAGCGTTCACTTCCGCTCTCACAGGACCTGCCGCCGCGTCAGAGTTGGGGGCGGGGCTAGGGAACAGCGCGCTCTTTCAGGTACGCCCACAAATGCACGCCCACCTTCTTCACCAGTGCCTCAGGGCGCGAATATTGCGGTAAAAATGGCGGTAAAATGGCGCCAAATACAGCAAACAGTCTTTTTCACAAAACAGTTCAATAGGCACACAGGACTCACAATTGCAAGCTTTCGTATCCTGTTCGTGACGCCAAGTTAGATGAGTCGCACACACCAGGCGGTGTGGGTTCCAGGGCTATGGGGTACTCGGCACCGAGCCCATGGAAGTCTATGGGGGTTGTCACTGGCAGCGGGACTCGGTCCGTGGCCCTGGGCGATCATGCAATGGGGGATATTTACAGGGGATTTGTAGATTAGAATAGTTCGTGACGCCACCTGTGGTGTCTGATCAATTGGACCAGCGCTGCTATATGGGTCTTCCTAGGGGATGTTATGGGGCAGCTGGGTGGTAAGTCTCCCACAGGTGAGACTAGTCCCTGGAAGTCTATGGTGATGATGCAGGGTGTAGTTAAGAATTCAGTCGCACACAATGCAGCTTCTTTCCATACCTTTACTTGTAGGTGTTTCAGGCAGGTCCCGGGAGCTGGTCGGGGTGGAGAATGCACATTCAGGATAACCGCTGAGCAGGTTAGAGGCCTCCTTTACTTCATATGTATGTGAGTCCAAACTTGCATGAAGCGAAGTTAACTCTGCAATCTCCAGCTTTTTCAATAGCTGCAACGCCCGGCTGACATTGTGGTAGAGCCTTCTATGTCTCTGATTATCAGATGCTGGCAAGAACGAAGTCCTTCTATGCTTGGCCTAGCTAAAAGTCCTTGTTCCCCCTGACTCCGTTTACGTATCAGCGCTTAGGGCTACCTACTGCGACCTGTAGTCCAGAAAGCCTCCGGTTATCTTGTTACTAGGCATGAAGCACTAGCAACGCTTCGGACCCCGGTGTCCGGTGAATAAGTGCAGGTAATCTGGTACCTGAAGCACTTCTCTCTGTCTTCTCCACTGTGCCCTTCGCCCTGCTCTCGCTCTTAACATAAGCACTTGTAGCTTTGATGGAAATGTCAGCTTTCTCCAGAGCTCACTGAACAGCTCTCAGTATCCTCAAAGTCCAGACTGAACTGACACTGAACTGCACTGTCCTAAGACAGGAAACTGACTGACTGAACTCCTCTCCCTCCAAGGCTTGAATGAACACTGACAGCTACATGTCACTTCCTCTTATACCCCTGGTGGGTGTGTCTGAAAGTGTGAGTGACGTGAATGGATATCAAGCTTTTGCGGTTACCTTCCTGTGCATTTTCCTGGATTATGTGTGCCTGACATAGCTGGGCCACACACATGCAAGAATAAGTTATGACAAATTCATTAAGAGGCTTACACCACTTAATGAATTTAGCATATCTTATCAATGGCCTGCCCTTCACTAGAAATGTTACTTAAGTTGGGGCCTGCAATAACATTTCTGATGTAAGAAGCACAGTAATTTTTCATGAATTTGATGCACAGGCATATTCATGTCCCATCCAGGCTTTTTCCCAGCTCTATCCATTTTGGCGGAACTGCCCAAAACTGGTATGAAAATGCCCGGAGTCACAAAATTTCTGTGCAACTTTGCGTTTTCAGGCAAGCTGGGAATGACACATCTGCCAATTAATGAACTTTTATTGAAATACGAAGGAAAGGTGGGGTTTATTGAAGACTTTTATATGATGGTTTTGTGTGTGTGAAACATCTATGAATAAGGGATGGTGTACAATAATAAATTATATTGTGGTACCGTGTTAGCCAGAAAAATCGATGTGAATACTTTTCCATCCAATTATGACAAGAGCATTCTTAAGGTGATACCTTTATTGGCTAACCAGAAAATTATATGTTCGCTAGCTTTCAGAGCTCAAGGCTCCTTCTTCAGGCAAGATTACATTTGGAATAATAAGAAAGACACATTAGATGCTTACTATAGTAGGAAATTTGTTCAAGACCTGGGAGGTGTGATGCCTTCAAAAGATAAGCAAAGGAAATCAAATTAGCATTTTCTTACAAGAAATGGAGAAGCTATGTGGTGGGGATGTGTTATTAGTCATAACTGGTAGTCCTTTGGTGAAGGTGTGAATCTATGTTCTTTTGTAAATCTTAAAATCCAGTTGTTAAGTTGTAATGTCCTCAGAGATGTCCAAGTTATTGAACCATCTATTTAATATGTTTGAATTTCCCAATATTTTTCTCTCCCTGTCATGCCCCTTAATAATGAAGACCTTTTAGTATTAAGACTTTTTAATGTTCAGTCATGACATATGTCCATTTCCAGGACGAAATGATTTTCCTTACAGGCGTTGTCGATTTCATTTCTTGAATTATGTCCTGTGTAGGTAGATCGCATTCCTTGTTATGTAGTTTTTGCAATGTGTTGTCCCTCTCATGATCAGAGTAGCTTCCAGGGATCTTGTACTTGTATCTGTACACCCTACATTGGAGGAATGTACATGAATAAGGTACCCATGACCTTATAGTCCTGATTTTGTGTGTTGGTAACTCTGGACTGGTATTTGTTTGGTAAATGATGTTGGGGTTCATAGTTTGCATAAATGTTTGTTGAAGTTAGGACATGGGAATGTGTGACTCAGTCACTTGATGGCCTGTCGATAAGCAACTCATGTACGAAAGTGAAAGGAGGAATCCTTAAGTTAAGGGGGCTTGTTATGTTAGTGAGTAGATGGATGTGGTTCAGTGTTCTGGGAATTGTCTTTCAAAATTTTATGTGGTTCCCTCATGGAATATGGATAGAGAGATCAGCACCAATGTGCCTTAAGTGGATGCTTGCAAGATTTGTGGGGGTTGTGTGTGACCACCAAAGGGAGAGTACCACGTTTGTTGTCCTCTCTCCAGTTTGTAATTTTCCAGAGAGGTATGTTTGTTGTGGATTTCTTGAGTAGTGCCCATTGTGATCTGTTACATCTATTTACCCAGTGGAGTGGTATCCTGTGCTTTGTATGGATATGTATTCCTTTTTCTGAGATGATAGCTTGGCTGTTAGTTCCCTCCTCTTATTACTGTCTGAATGCAGATCCGAAATCTATAATTCAGAGTTGTGTGGGTTGAGGGGTGGTTTTTTTTTTGTGTGTCCTGGGAAGTGAAAGCTGTTATCTTAGGTGATCTGGAAGTTCCTCGATGGCATAATGGTAAATTCCATGTTTGTAGGCGTTGTCCTTGTATAGAAATGATTGTCCCTTTTGTTGTATAGGGCGGTTACACAGTGCCATTTGTCATGATTCAACACAGCACAGAACTTTTTTAGCTCCAGTTCTTCTATTAGTATTTTAAATTATGTATTCGTCAGCTTTGATGAGTCCCCCTATCGAATCATTAGGCCTTTATGATGGTAATTGGTTTAGGCCAGGGTCTGAATAAGATGGCCAGTCGTATGGTAAATAGCTCAAGCTCAAGCCATTGTTCCCTGCTCCATATCAATTGCAGGCCAGTTAATATGCGTGCTTCAAAGCAAATGGGGAAGGGCCTAGCAGGTTTAAAAAGCTGTAGCCAGGAAGAGGCTGGTCTCTCATTCCATTTTCACACACAGAAGCACCAGGGACAGACTTGCCAAATGGAGCTGCAGCACATGCATTGGGGGCTGTCCAGCAACTGAAGACTTTCACCTGAGGAACGCAGAGCTCCATGCCTCCTCATGACCATACTACAACCCGGTAATATTGATCTATAGCTAATACCTTTAAGCCTTGTACATTATTGTTGTATTCTTACTCTGACTGCAAATCCATTGTAATTACGTTGTATAGCTTTACTGTATATTTCTGTAATTATCTAGTGTGCCCTTAAGGCAAATTAAACCATAAAATTAATCTTGGGCTGATGCTTTTACTCTGATCACGAATCTTAGAATACCCAGTGGGTAACAGGACACCTTCCCCGGCGGCCATTTGCTCTAGGTGCAGTTCTCTTACTGACCTGAGAGACAAAGGGGGGCGCCGGAGAGCTGTACCTGTGGAGTTACGTCACATTGGTGACGTGGGAGGAAGGGGATCGTCCCCCACATTTGGTAGCGGAGGTGGGATCAGAAGCTGTGATACCCAGGCTACCGTGTGGCGGCCGGCTTAGTTCCTCACAAATTGGTGGCAGCGGTGGGATCAGAGTAATAGTGTGCGTGGGACCCCTACTCCCAGACACTAGAGACTACCAGCAGTACTTTCACTGCTGGGGTCTTAAGGTCAGCCCAGCACTAGACGGTCAGAGTGTAAATATAACAAGTTGTGTGCAAGGTCAGGGTTGCAGCTGTGTTTCAGTAACCAAAGGTTCCCAAGATGGCGGAAGGCACCAGGAGTAGGGCAAAGGGGAGGCCAATGCTGTGGCCTATGAGGGGTTCGATACCGATGAGGGGGAGCTCAGCCAGGGCTCCCCAAGGAGCCCGACCCCCGTGCTCAGTCTCACAGTGGACTGTCCACCCCCTGCCCATCCCAGCCTGTCCAGATCGGAGGCCCTTTTCCAAGCGGCTATGGCACAGCTCGAGGCTGGTAATGACGCCGCCTATGAAAGACTCCTGGTGGCGGCAGAGACAGCAGCAGAGCGTGAGCAAGCAGCGGCAGAGAGAGCAGCAGAGCGTGAGCATGCAGAACGTGTGTTGCAGGCTACAGAATGCCGTGAAGCTGCGGAGCGCCAGCACCGACTGGAGATGGCTCAGCACGGGCCCCCGCTGGACGCACCAGGCCCACTGGAGACAAGGGCTCCCAAGGTCCGGGCGGAGGACTTTCCCTTACTTGAAAAGGATGGAGACCTGGATTCCTTTCTGCTTGCTTTTGAGAGGACATGCCTCCAACATCATCTGGCCCCGGATCAGTGGGCAAGGTACCTGACCCCCCGTTTGAGGGGTAAGTCCCTGGAAGTTTTGGGGGACTTACCTGCCGGGGAGGAGCAGGACTACAACAGCATCAAGCGGGCCCTGATCCAGCACTACAACCTCACCCCGGAGTCGTACCGCAGGAAGTTCAGGAGCCTGCAGCGGGGTTCAAAGGACACCTGGACCGACCACATGCGGGCCCTGTTGAGAGCTGCGGAGCACTGGACCTCGGGTCTAGAGCTCACTACCCGTCAGGAGGTCCAGGAACTGTTTGTCGTGGAGCAATTCTTGTGGAACTGCCCAGAGGACCTCCAGCAGTTCCTCCGTGACCGGAAACCAAAGGGGGCTTCTGCTACAGCCGCCCTGGCAGACGAGTATGCCAACAACAGGGCACCGGAGCCAAAGAAGCCTGCCAGCAGCACCTGGAGAGGGGGTAAGCCCAATCCTGCCCCAGCCCCATATCCAGCCCCCAGAGTGCAAGGGGTGTACCCCCCTGCTGCCCTCTCCAGGCCAGGAACAGAACCCAGACATTGCCATAATTGCAATCAGCCAGGACACTTTAATGCTGCATGTCCCCAGCGCCAGAAGGCCCCATCCCTGTCCCAGAAACCGTCCACTGTTTTGTGTGTGGGAGGGGGTGGTGGGAGGTCCCTAGACAATTACCAACCCGTCACCATCGGCCGCTCAGCGGTCATGGGACTGCGGGACACAGGCGCTGAACGAACCCTGGTACGCCCTGAGGTGGTGTCCCCTCAATACTTGGTACCTGGGAAAACCCTTTCCGTCTCCGGAATTGGAGGCGTTGAACCGGCGCTGCCCGTTGCCAAGGTGTATTTGGATTGGGGTGCCGGGAGGGGGATGCGGGAGGTGGGAGTGACGCCGAATATTCCTGCAAATGTGTTGCTTGGGACCGATTTGGGGCGGCTAGTGTCCCAGCTCTGGTTAGCCAATAAAGGTATCACCTTAAGAATGCTCTTGTCATAATTGGATGGAAAAGTATTCACATCAATTTTTCTGGCTAACACGGTACCACAATATAATTTCCGACCAAGTGGCTGCCGAGTCAGACAGTAGCCAGGAGACAGATCCCGGGGAACTGACAGAGGACATGGCAGTTTCATCAATTCTTGCCACATCAAGTCAGGGATTTCAGGCAGCGTTGGAAGCTGACCCTAGCCTGAGGACACTCAAGGAACAGGCGACACAGCCTCCCCTGGAGTCCGACCGCGAGCGAGTGGTCTGGGACCAGGGACGGCTGTACCGGGTAACGGTCCAGCAGGGTTCACCGGAGGCGTGGCCCAGGGACCGACAGTTAGTGGTACCCCATCCGTTCAGGGCGGAATTGTTGCGGATCGCACACGAGATTCCAATGGCCGGACACCTAGGGATCACTAAAACCAGGGCCAGGCTAGCTCAGCATTTCTACTGGCCTGGAATGAGGACGGAGGTGATAGCCTACTGCCGTTCGTGTGACACCTGTCAGAGGTGGGGAAGGCGGGGCCATGCCCCAAAGCCCCACTGGTAACTCTGCCCATCATCGAAGAGCCTTTCTCGAGGGTGGCTGTGGATCTCATTGGACCTCTGTCCACTCCCAGCCGCTCCGGGAAATGCTTCATACTAACGGCATCTCATTGGATTTTTCTACCACAAGAAAAGGACCATCCATAAAGAGATAAATTACCTACAGGACCGAATACAAGGACTGGGTTCACGTTTCATCAAGGAGACGCTACAGGAATTCTACAATAATTTACAACATCACCTCATTATCAACAAGAAAAATAAACTGGACAGACTCAGGAAGAAAGCAGGTCTCAATGTAGCTGAAGGTAAGCCCTATTTACAGAATCATTTACATACATTGCCCTCTGTTGTGAACCTCTCATAATACAAGCCAAACACAGGAGAAATGCATGTTCTATCAAAGGGACTAACATTCTGTCCTACAAAACAGCTGGATACGGCTCAGTTCTGTAGTGACATCGAGGAATTCTTCCGCAGATTGCGACTCAAAGAATTCTTTCATAACCATGCAGATATCACTTCACAAGACAATGTGAATAACACAGCAAAAAAGAAAAAGAGGACAAACTGGACCCCGCAACCCGGACACAACCAAACTCTGGATCATTACATAGACTGTTTCCGCAAAAAAGTTAAATCTGACATTTTGGACAGACACCATAAAGTGCCAAACAATATCAGCATGGAGGAAAGAAAAGCTATACAATCCTTAAAAGCCAACAACAATATCATCATCAAACCAGCGGACAAAGGAGGAGCTATAGTCATCATGAACACGACAGATTACATCCAGGAAGCAAACAGACAACTCTTGGATATAAAATACTACACTCCACTTCAGGAAGATCCTACCAAACAATACACTGAGGAACTAACACGTATCATCAATGGATTTGATTCTACTTCATCCTCACTACTGGAACTAGTACCAGGCAATCCCAAAACAGGTACCTTCTACATGTTGCCTAAAATACACAAAGAAGGTAATCCTGGGAGGCCCATCATCTCTGGTATTGGGACTTTAACTGAGAATATCTCCGGCTGGGTGGAGAACATTCTAAAACCCTTGGTGAGGAGCACACCCAGCTATATCCAGGACACCACGGATATTCTTTGCAAATTGTCAGCGCTGGGCCCACTTCCAAGGGACACGATACTAGCCACCATGGACGTAGAGTCTCTCTATTCCAACATTCCTCATGAGGATGGAATCACAGCATGTAAATATTTCCTTCAAAAGAACAATCTGGCCACAGAACCAACACTGCAATTCATCAGGTTTGTGCTTCATCACAACTATTTTTCTTTTGGGAACAATTTATACCAACAGTGCATGGGCAGCGCCATGGGAAGCAAAATGTCCCCACAATATGCCAACCTATTTATGGCGAAACTGAAGGAGGAGTTTTTGTCATCTTGCCCTATTAAACCTCTTGCATACTTCCGCTACATTGATGATCTGCTAATAATCTGGACAGGCTCAAAAGATGATCTGCTCACCTTCCACAATAACTTCAACAAATACCACCCAACCATCAAGCTCACCCTCAACTTTTCAAAGTCTCAAATACATTTTCTGGACTTGACCATATACATCAAGGACAACGCCATACAAACATCAATTTACCATAAGCCCACAGGACGTCCAGCATACCTTAGATGGAACAGCTTTCATCCAGGACACACAAAAAAATCCATCATCTACAGTCAAGCTCTGAGATATATTCGGATCTGTTCAGACAGTAAAGACAGGGAACTACAGCTGCTATCTCTGAGGAATACATTCCTACAACAAGGATACCATCCACTGGTAATAGATGAACAGATCCACAGGGCTACAAGAATCCCAAGAAGCAACCTCCTGGATTACAAACAGGGGAAGGACAACAACAGGGTACCTCTTGTGGTCACATACAACCCCCACATGAGCATCCTAAGGCAAATTGGTGCTGATCTCCAACCCATATTCCACAGGGACCACAAATTGAAAGACATATTCCCAGAACTACCACTCCTCTCCTACAAACAGCCCCCTAACTTAAGGAATCTCCTTGTCAGAAGTGTCCTTTCGTCACCATCAGTGACTGGCACATTCCCATGTAACAACAAAAAATGCAAAACTTGTACCCACATATTACCAACAAATACAGTCCGTGTACCAAACACAAATCAGGACTATAAGGTCATGGGTTCCTTTTCATGTACATCCTCCAATGTGGTGTACATGATACAATGTACAAGGTGCCCTGGAGCTATCTATATTGGGGAAACCATGCAAAAACTACAAACAAGGATGAATCTACACAGACATACGATCAGGAATGAAATGGACACGCCTGTGGGAAAACATTTCTCTGGAACTGGACATTGTATGACAGACTTAAAAGTCTTAATACTAAAAGGTCATTTTAAGGATGACAGGGAGAGAAAAATATGGGAATTCAAACTTATTAGGATGTTCAATACTTTGACACTAGGACTCAACTTAACACCCGTTTTATGACTCATTACATAGACACAGTTCACACCTTCACCAGAAGGACTCCAGATAGCTAATAACACATCCCCACTAGCTCTTCATTTGTAAGAAAATGCTAATTTGATTTCCTTTGCTTATCTTTTGAAGGCATCACACCTCCCAGGTCTTGAACAAATTTCCTACTATAGTAAGCATCTAATGTGTCTTTCTTATTATTCCAAATGTAATCTTGCCTGAAGAAGGAGCCTTGAGCTCTGAAAGCTAGCGAACATATAATTTTCTGGTTAGCCAATAAAGGTATCACCTTAAGAATGCTCTTGTCATAATTGGATGGAAAAGTATTCACATGAATAAGGGATGAATTTACGAAATGCATCAGATGTTATTTATTCTTTTTTATGTTAAGTACACGGATTAAGCAATAAAAAATTATTTCAAGATGGATGGAAAGCCGGCTTTTCAATTTTTATCAGTGTGCTGAATAAGAAACAGCAGGTCCGGTTATCTGATTTTACCATCAGTGATTTTTCTGTATGCTGAAAAAAAAATGCAAAGCTTCTCCTATCCATTACCATGTTAAAATCAGACAGCATATGGAATGCCCATGTATGATTTTCACATATTTATATTGGTGATTTTGATCCGTGAATGGAACATGTCCCTGTTTTTTGTGAACACATAGGCCCTGTTTTATCAAGACTTTTACCAAGTACTAGTTTGTCATTCCATGAATTAGGCCACAAGGCACAGGAGGTCTGGTGTCTATGTGGTGCACGCAGAAACAACTAAATTATCCCATTGCACACTGACACTTCCAGGGTCAGAGTAACACCAATCAACTCCCCGTCTCGAATTGCAGCATTGTGATTACGGTGCTCACATCGCTGCAGCACATTGTGGTCAACTGCAATGCCACAGAGGCAGCCAAAATTCAGGAACTGGGAGAAAATAAGCACTTGGTACTGCTGAAGATGCTATGGTTTTTTTTTTTACTGTAGTTGGGGTTCAGCAAGGAATAGTGTGAGGGCACCATATGGGAAGCAGTATGCAGAGTGAGGGATAGTGTGAGTGCACCGTATAGAGGTTGAGTTGTGGGAAAATGTGAATATAGGGAGCATCTGCGACGAGGTGGTAGAGTTTGGGGGGCAGTGTGAAGTGGGCACAGTATGGAGAGTGGGTATTGTAGAGAGGCATTGTGAAGGGTGAAAAGTATGAAAAGGGGACAGCATGGGGGGACTCCTGTCAAGAGGTAAAATAATATGGAGAAGTAGTAGTGTCAACAAGGGGCATATTATGGAGAGGTGACAGCATGGGGGATACATTGTGGAAACCACAGATCATAAGGGCGAATGGTGTGGTAGGTATAATTCATAAGGAAGTAGTGTGGTGTGCATAATTCGTAAGGTGAGAGAGTGTGATGTCCAACCCCCTGTTCACTGCAGGATTCGCTAAACCATCTCAGACAGATGTCTGTCCAATCTCTGTTTGAAGACTTCCATTGAATGAGAACTCGCCTCCTCTTGTGGCAGCCTGTTCAACTCATTGATCACCCTCACTGTCAAAAAGTTTTTTCTGCTATCTAATCTGTATCTTCTCACTTTCAGTTTCATTCCATTGCTTCTCTTGTTTCCATGTGCAAATGAGAATAAGGATGACCCTTCTACACTGTGACATCACTTCAAATATTTGTAAACATATATTCTCCTCTTAGGCTACTTTCACACATCAGTTTTTTTTGAATCAGGCGCGGTCCGGCGTCACGCCGGACTCTGGATGCGGCAATGAAATGAAAAACCTGATGCGTTGGATCCGGTTTTCTGCCTGATCCGTTTAGCGGATCAGGCAGAAAACCAGATCCGGCGCATCAGTTTCATCCGTTTTTTATCCGTTTTTTGACGGATTACGACGGATACGGTTTTCAAAAACGCCCCTTTTATTTCAAAAACTGATTGGCTACTGTAAATCCTATATATACAGTGTTCCTACAGCCCATCTTTGACAGGTTGTAGAGGAGCATTTTTGAGAGAAGAGCAAGTGACTGATGAAGATGGAGGCGATTATTGGTAATATTTTCCGGAATCTCGTGGATTTCACAGCGGAGGCGAATCGCTTGAGGTTTATCATTATGGAGAAGGAGAGAAGGATCGAGTAGCGCCTAAAGCGTCAGCGCCAGCGACGCCGCCGTATGTGGATCCACCCCATCACGGCACAGAGACTAACCCGTGGAGTCTATTTGACACTCAATATGGAGCTAAGAGAGAATCCAGAATTTTTTTTTTCTTATCTTCGTATGAAGAAGGAAACATTTGATATGTTGGTGGAGCGGATTGAAGACAAGATCAGGAGATGTGACACCTACTGCCGGTATTTGATTTCTCTGTCGGAGTGTCTCATGGTGACTATAAGGTAAGCTATTATTTTTGAATGTGCTTGCTTGTACACAGTTGTATTGTTGTTATTTTTTATTCTAGGACTAAAAGGCAATCGAAGGATTACTACCAGTGCAATAAAAAATGGTCAAAAACTTGTGTGTGTTTATTTCATTCAAATGCATATTTTGTGTATCTTTGTGGGTAATGTTTAATACAATGTGGTTATTGTTTATTCTGTTTTGCGTACTTGTATACTATGTGGGTAGTGCTTAAATAAATGTGGGTATTGCTATATTCTGTGTTGGCGTACTTGTATACTATGTGGGTACTGCTATATTATGTGTTGGCGTACTTGTATACTATGTGGGTAGTGCAATATACTGTTTTGGCGTACTTGTATACTATGTGGGTAGTGCAATATACTGTTTTGGCGTACTTGTGTACTATGTGGGTAGTGCTATATTCTGTGTTGGCGTACTTGTATACTATGTGGGTACTGCTATATTCTGTGTTGGCGTACTTGTATACTATGTGGGTAGTGCTATATTCTGTGTTGGCGTACTTGTATACTATGTGGGTACTGCTATATTCTGTGTTGGCGTACTTGTATACTATGTGGGTACTGCTATATTATGTGTTGGCGTACTTGTATACTATGTGGGTAGTGCAATATACTGTTTTGGCGTACTTGTGTACTATGTGGGTAGTGCAATATTCTGTGTTGGCGTACTTGTATACTATGTGGGTAGTGCAATATACTGTTTTGGCGTACTTGTATACTATGTGGGTAGTGCAATATTCTGTGTTGGCGTACTTGTATACTATGTGGGTAGTGCAATATTCTGTGTTGGCGTACTTGTATACTATGTGGGTAGTGCAATATTCTGTGTTGGCATAGTTGTATACTATGTGGGTAGTGCAATATACTGTTTTGGCGTACTTGTATACTATGTGGGTAGTGCAATATTCTGTGTTGGCGTACTTGTATACTATGTGGGTAGTGCAATATACTGTTTTGGCGTACTTGTATACTATGTGGGCAGTGCAATATTCTGTGTTGGCGTACTTGTATACTATGTGGGTAGTGCAATATTCTGTGTTGGCGTACTTGTATACTATGTGGGTAGTGCAATATTCTGTGTTGGCGTACTTGTATACTATGTGGGTAGTGCAATATTCTGTGTTGGCGTACTTGTATACTATGTGGGTAGTGCTATATTCTGTGTTGGCGTACTTGTATACTATGTGGGTAGTGCTATATTCTGTGTTAGCGTACTTGTATACTATGTGGGTATTGTTTTATACTATGTGGGTAGTGCTATATACTGTGTTGGCATAGTATACAATGTGGGTAGTGCTATATACTGTTTTGGCATTGATGTATACTATGCGTGTATTGCTATATACTGTGTTGGCATAGTTGTATACTATGTGGGTAGTGCTATATTCTGTGTTGGCATACTTGTATACTATGTGGGTAGTGCTATATTCTGTGTTGGCATACTTGTATACTATGTGGGTATTGCTATATTCTGTGTTGGCATACTTGTATACTATGTGGGTATTGCTATATTCTGTGTTGGCATACTTGTATACTATGTGGGTAGTGCTATATTCTGTGTTGGCATACTTGTTGTCATGGGTGTATCGCCACGAGGATCGTGCGATTACACACTCTGACTTCTCACAGCTGAGTTGCTGTTTCTTTGTGTTTGGTAATGAGGGAGTTAATTTTACCTAGCTCTTTGCTAAGACTAGGTCCAGCCTCGCCCGGCTGCTTTTGATTATGTTCTAATTAGATTCCTTCATATACCTGCCAGTCTGCTTGTTAGATGCCGGTGAAAGCATTCATGTAGTCTAGCAGACTGGATCGGTTCTGAGAATACTTAAGCTAAGAGCTCCTTAGTTGTTTTTACTCTTACAGCTTATAGTTTATCTCTGAGACCTTAGGTGTTCCTACTGTGTGTGAGTGTTGTATGTAAGACTTTATTTACTTTATTTCTTGTCTTTCTTGTATGTCTATCTGTTCATTAACCGTTACCTGTTCATTCCCTTTGGTGGTAATCAGGGTCCTTCTTAGGACTAGATTACAGTTGGCAGGGATTGATAGGAGACAGGGTTTACGCTGGTGGCCTGGACCTCTGTACCTTTAACAGTATCTCCAGGTAGAGGGATTAGTTAGGACCCCAGTTTAGGGTCAGCATAGACCCCGGTCACCCTCTAGCCGGAGACAGTGTATAACGGATTCCGTATTGACCCACTGGACATTGTCAGGTAATTCTATGTTATCATATATCTATGCGCATGTTATATAGGATGTTGCCCTTTTGATATAGATTACTGTCATCACATATATATATATATCTGCTATACAGCGTGACATTTTCACCGGCCCATACTAAAGATTCTCCCCAGCTGTCATGGATCCAGTAGCCCAGCTGGCCCGGCAGTTGCAGGGGTTGTCCATGGAGTTTGCAGACATTAAGTCCAAGGTTTTGTCCCCCCGGAGCAAACCAGATCTGAACCTAAGGTTGCTCTCCCGGACAGGTTCACTGGTGGGCGGGACAAATTTTTTACTTTCCGGGGCATGTAAATTGTACTTTCGGCTGCGGCCTCGGTCATCTGGGAGTGAAGAGCAGAGGGTGGGAATTATTATCTCGCTCTTACAAGGGGACCCTCAATCTTGGGCGTTCTCTATTCCTCCAGGCTCCCCAGATCTCCAGTCAGTGGATCGATTTTTTACTGCCCTGGGTCTGGTATATGATGATCCGGATCGAGTTTCCCTTGCTGAAACAAAGTTACGTAAAATACGGCAAGGAAATCGTCCAGCGGAGGAATATTCTTCTGAGTTCCGTAGATGGGCCACAGATACTCAGTGGAATGACCCCGCTCTTAGGAGTCAGTTTTGTCAAGGGTTGTCTGACAAATTAAAAGATGTGTTGGCTCAGTATGATTCTCCTCCATCACTGGAGGCTGCTATGGCCCTCGCTATTCGCATTGATAGACGAATTCGGGGAAGACGCGAGGTAACTCCGCCTCCCGTGATGACTCCACCTACTACTAAAGTCCCTTATACTGAGGTTCCCCTGGTCTGTTCTGAGGAACCCATGC
This sequence comes from Oophaga sylvatica, assembly GCA_033576555.1. Taxonomy (NCBI): domain Eukaryota; kingdom Metazoa; phylum Chordata; class Amphibia; order Anura; family Dendrobatidae; genus Oophaga; species Oophaga sylvatica. The sequence continues at coordinate 119,068,117 of JARQOD010000001.1, read as the reverse complement.
AGTTGGGAGGGACATCTTTTTGTAGGAGGGAGTCGGCAGTGCGCCGCAAGACTAGAAGGTGTTTCTTTTGCGGGAGAGAGCGACATTTTGTTGGGGGGTGTCCATCCCGGGCCTCTTTGAGCAAAGGAGTTAACCTGGGAGTGTGTATTTCGTCCCCAAATCCCTCTCAGTTTCTCGTGCCTGCGGAGGTGGTGATTGGTACTAGAACTGAGAGGATTTCTGTTTTTCTTGATAGTGGGTCCGGGGCTAATCTGGTGGACGCTCGGTTTGCCCAGGTGCATGGTATGCAACTGAGTGTATTGGCCAAACCGGTCCCTATAGTCTCTATTGATTCTAGACCTCTCGGTCAAGGTAGCTTGGTACAAGCTGTTCATAACATAGATCTTCAAGTAGGGGCAATACATAAAGAGCAATTGTCTTGTTATGTGTTGGAGGGTCTACCTACTCCTATTGTGTTGGGACTTCCTTGGTTGGCTAAACATAACCCAGTGATTGATTGGCAATCCAGAAAGATAAGCCAGTGGGGTGAATTTTGCAGGAATAACTGCATGAGCACGGTCATCGGTGCGGTTGTGCCTAGGACCTTGTCTCCTTTTCTGGAGGACTTTGGGGAGATGTTCTCAGAGGAGGGGTGTAAAGAGTTACCTCCTCATCGGGCATATGACGGCTCAATAAAGTTGCTTCCTGATGCCTTATCTCGTACTTTCCCAGGGGCCGGGAAGACGGATGATCCGGTTCCTATTCCTCAGGAGGGAGTTGTAGTGTCAGCTGTATGCTCTGAGCTTGAGGGGGAGGTATTGGGGGCTCAGGGGGACGCCCCTGTGGGACTTTCAGGGAGACTGATAGTTCCAGATCGGTTAAGACTGAAGGTTACGGGGAACCGTTACAAACGGATGGCTGATAGGGGGAGAGTTTTTGGTCTAGATCTGAAGGTGAACGATCTGGTTTGGTTGTCTACCAGGAATATAAAACTTAAAGTTCCCTCCTGGAGGTTGGGTCCCAGATTCATCGGGCCGTACAGGATCAGTTCCATAATTAATCCGGTGGCATTTCGTCTGGACCTCCCTCCTACGTTTAAAATTCATAATGTGTTTCACAAGTCATTACTTAAAAAGTATGTGGCACCAGTCATACCGTCACCTCTACCTCCTCCTTCAGTGGTGGTCAATGATAACGTGGAATTTCATGGGTCGAAAATCATTGACTCACGTCTCAGTCGCCGATCCCTGCAGTACTTGGTTCATTGGAGGGGGCAGTGGCGTAACTAGAAATGGCGGGGCCCCACAGCAAAATTTTGAACGGGGCCCCCTCTCCCAAACGGGCGGCGGGGTTCTGATAGTGGGCGGAGCCAATAGCAGTGGGCGGAGCAAATCACAGCAATTCTCTAGGCCCAAAAAATACTCTTCAGTCTCATAACGGCCAGCTTTTTGCCCAAATCAGAGCTGTATTTAAAGCAGACATTATGGAAACACAATATAATATAATGGACTGGTAGCAATGCAGCCCCCTTATGCTACCATTACTAGTAACCATGTCCCGCATAACTATTAATGCAGGCACATTATGCCCCCATAACTAGTAATAAGCCCTCTTATTCTCCCATCAGTAGTAATGTGCCCCTCAAGTAGTAATGCAGCCAAGAATGCAGAGTTATCACTCACACAGTATGTGCCCCCGTTAATCTTCGGTGGTATCTTCAGCTCCACAGTGGAGCACACTCACCACCAGTCTTCACCCTTCTGGGCGCCGCCGACGAGTGACGTCAGCAGCGTGATCACATGACATGATCACGCTGCAGACGTCGCTCTGACCCGGCGGTCAGAGCTTCAATTGTACTGGCGTCTGTATAGACACCAGTGCAATTGATTCCTGGGAGACGACACGCAGCAGCTTCTCTGCGCCGGCTGTCAGCATGACAGCCAGCACAGGGAACCGCCGACTCTCAGGCCATGGGCGGCGGAACACAGCCGCAGGGGAGACAGCTGCAGCAGGGACGGGCCCCCTGCTAGCCCGGGCCCTATGGCAGCTGCTTCCCCTGCTTCCACGATAGTTCCGCCCCTGGGAGGGGGTATGGTCCTGAGGAGAGGACGTGGGTCCCTGCGTCTGATGTTAACGCAGATCGATTGGTTTGGACCTTTCACACAACTCACCCGGGCAGACCTGGCCCTGAGGGTCCGGAGTCCCCTCGTAGAGGGGGGGTACTGTCATGGGTGTATCGCCACGAGGATCGTCGCGATTACACACTCTGACTTCTCACAGCTGAGTTGCTGTTTCTTTGTGTTTGGTAATGAGGGAGTTAATTTTACCTAGCTCTTTGCTAAGACTAGGTCCAGCCTCGCCCGGCTGCTTTTGATTATGTTCTAATTAGATTCCTTCATATACCTGCCAGTCTGCTTGTTAGATGCCGGTGAAAGCATTCATGTAGTCTAGCAGACTGGATCGGTTCTGAGAATACTTAAGCTAAGAGCTCCTTAGTTGTTTTTACTCTTACAGCTTATAGTTTATCTCTGAGACCTTAGGTGTTCCTACTGTGTGTGAGTGTTGTATGTAAGACTTTATTTACTTTATTTCTTGTCTTTCTTGTATGTCTTTCTGTTCATTAACCGTTACCTGTTCATTCCCTTTGGTGGTAATCAGGGTCCTTCTTAGGACTAGATTACAGTTGGCAGGGATTGATAGGAGACAGGGTTTACGCTGGTGGCCTGGACCTCTGTACCTTTAACAGTACCTCCAGGTAGAGGGATTAGTTAGGACCCCAGTTTAGGGTCAGCATAGACCCCGGTCACCCTCTAGCCAGTGTATAACGGATTCCGTATTGACCCACTGGACATTGTCAGGTAATTCTATGTTATCATATATCTATGCGCATGTTATATAGGATGTTGCCCTTTTGATATAGATTACTGTCATCACATATATATATATCTGCTATACAGCGTGACACTTGTATACTATGTGGGTATTGCAATATTCTGTTTTTTGCCTTTTTCAATTGTTATACCTGAG
>JARQOD010000001.1:119013118-119065011 GCA_033576555.1 Oophaga sylvatica | reverse complement strand
CTGCAATGATGTTGAAATGTGTTTTGTGGGATAAAGTTCATTTTCTAGCCAAATATTGACTTTGCAAGTAATTGCTGTTAAGCTGATCACTCTTTATAACATTCTGGAGTATATGCAAATTGCCATTAGAAAAAGTGAAGCAGTAGACTTTGTAAAAATTAATATTTGTGTCATTCTCAAAACTTTTGGCCATGACTGTACTTGTCTATGTATGCCCCTTTTTCACATGTAAAGCGCCATGGAATAACTGGCGCTATAAAAATGAATAATGATAGTAATAATTGCTGGTTTTTGTTCATTCTGCCTCCCAAAAATCGGAATAGAAAGCAATCAAAAAATGTCTTCTGCCCGAAAATGGTACCAATAAAAACATCAACTCGTCCCGCAAAAAACAAGCCCTGCATGACTCTGTGGACCAAAATATGAAAATATTATAGCTCTCAAAATGTGATGATGCAAAAACTATTTTTTGCAATAAAAAGAGTCTTTATAGAGTGTGACATCAGCCAAACATAAAAACCCAATATAAATCTGGTATCACTGTAATCGCACCGACCCGAAGAAAAAAGTTGCCTAATCACTTAGACCGCACGAAGAACGGCGTAAAAAATAAGTAAAACCAATTCCTCACATGCTGTTTTTTTTTTCTATTCTGCCTCCCAAAGATCACAGTAAGGCTCGGCACACATTTATCCTGTACTCTGTGTTGAGTGCTTACACCGAGTTTTCCGTGTAAACCTCTGAAATACATGATTCAGATGGAACCTCTGGCGGAATGTTACCTATAATTATTATTATTATTATACATTTATATATCGCCATTTATTCCATGGCGCTTTACATATGAAAAGGGAAAAAAATATAGACAGGTACAATAAACATGTGCTAGACAAGGGACACACAAGTACAGAAGGAGAGAGGACCCTGCCCGTGAGGGCTCACAGTCTGCAGGGATGGGTGAAAATACACTAGGAGAGGGCAGATAGAGGCAGATAGAGGCACTGTGGATGCCGTCTGACCTGTGATCCAGTGAAGACCATTTTTTAGGATTGCATAAAAATGCTGTCTGCCACACTTTTGTGCACTTATGAAAAGAAGGACACCACTGAACAGAGGCCAGACAGAGTCCAGAGTAACTCTGCTGCCTTATTATAGTGAATAGATCACTCAGGGGTTTCATCTAAATCATGTCACGCAGAGATTTAGATGGAAACTCTAAAGTAAGTGGTCAGCGTAGAGCACCGAATAAATTTGAACCCAAACGTTATGTAAAATGTTCTCAATAAAAACTTCAACTCAATCCACAAAAAAGCAAGCCCTCACTCAGGTCTCTTATCTGTTAACAGAAATATAGGGGACTTCCACATTACTGGTAGCACAAAGACTTTGGAAAAGTGAAATGGCTCCTCACCCACCAAAAGAAATTCAGAAAAATCTGCACTCCCAAATCGAAATGTCCCCCTCCTTTTTGAACCCCACAATGTACCTAAACGTGTCCACGTTTGGCATTTCAGAAGCTATGAGAGCCTGCCTAACTTACGGGTTCATGCCTACAGAAGCACGCGTTGGGCATAATGTACAGGTGACTGCAACGTACTGGTCACTACAGCGTACTGGTCACTACAACTGCAGTTTGCAATTTTCACTCGGCAATATTCATTGCTGCTTGTTTCAGGAAAATACCCATGGAGTCAAAATCGTCACTTCACCTTCGTAGTTTCCCAAATGGGGTCACTTGAGGGGGGATTCTGCTCTTCTAGCAATTAGGGGCTCTGTGTATGGAGTCCGCAAACTGTTCTAGGAAAATCTGCGCTCCAGGAGGCAAATAGTTCTCCATTCCTCCCGAGTTTCTCCGTATGGCTAAGTAGTACTGTACAGCCACATATGGGGTATTGCCATGTTCAGTAGAAATTGTCAGACAAATTGTGGTGCCATTTTTACCCACTTCTTGTGTGAAAATGTAAAATCTGGGCTATAACAAAATTTTGGTGGTAAAAAATGTAGTTATTTTGTCTTCACTGCCCAATGGTATAAAATTTTGTGACACATCCATGGTGTCAATATGATCACTGCACCCCTAGATGAATTCACTGGGGAGTAGTGATGAGCGAGTATACTCGAGCGATCACTGGTGACATTATACACAGGAGCTCTGTATATAGTATACATTGTATAGTGTCAGTGTACAGGTAACACATTGACTCACCAGTGACGTCTCTAGGTGAAGTCCTTCATCTTTGCTTTTCATCTTTCATCCAGCACAGACCGCCATCACTTCTTCCAGCCAGGGCTCGTCTCTGCAGGAAATAACACAGCTATCTAGAGCATCGCTTGCAGAACACATTACTTAATTTTCCCCAACTTCTACATTACACCACATGAAGAAAAAAAGGCGACATAGTGTCACTCTAAACAGTAACAGGACCGCCTCCCCCATTTAAAACAGTATCCTCAAAAAGTAAAATAAATACATGACTGCAGTAATAATATCCCTTAATTAGCCCTATGGTAATAATATCCCCCATCCTGGCCCCCGTGTGTCTCATTCCTGACTCCAGCCATATGTTCTCCCATCCTGCCCTCATGAATATCCATTCTGCCCCATATGATCTCCCCATCCTGCCCCATCTGTCTCCATCATATGCATCCTGCCCCATGATCCTGCCCCATCTGTCTCCAATCCTGCCCCCAGTGTCTCCAATCCTGCCCCCATGTCTTTCATCCTGCCCCTTGTCTCCAATCATACCCCGTATCTCCATTCTGCCCCGTGTCTCCAATCCTGCCCCCAGTGTCTCCAATCCTGCCCACAGTGTCTCCAGTCATGCCTCCAGTGTCTCCAGTCATGCCCCTCATTGTTTCCAGTCATGCCCCCTGTATCTCCAATCATGCCCCCGTGTCCAGCATTCTGCCCCCTGTGTCTCCAATCATGCCCCGTATCTCCATTCTGCCCCCATGTCTCCATTCTGCCCCCTATGTCTCCATTCTGCCCCGTATCTCCATTCTGCCCCCTGTGTCTCTAATTCTGACCCATGTCCAGCATTCTGCCCCCGTGTCCAGCATTCTGCCCCCGTGTCCAGCATTCTGCCCCCGTGTCCAGCATTCTGCCCATGTCAAGCATTCTGCCCCCTGTGTCTCGCATTCTGACCTGTGTCCAGCATTCTGCCCTGTGTCCAGCATTCTGCCCCCCGTGTCCAGCATTCTGCCCCCCGTGTCCAGCATTCTGCCCCAGTGTCCAGCATTCTGCCCCCATGTCCAGCAATCTGCCCCGTGTCCAGCAATCTGTCCCCGTGTCCAGAATTATGTCCCAGTGTCCAGCATTCTGCCCCGTGTCTCAGAGTCTGCCCCCGTGTCCAGCATTCTGCCCCATGTCCAGCATTCTGCTCCGTGTCCAGTATTTTGACCCTGTGTCCAGCATTCTGCCCCATGTCCAGCATTCTGCCCGTCGTGTCCAGCATTCTGCCCCTGTGTCCAGCATTCTGTCCCCATGTTCAGCATTCTGTCCCCCGTCTCCAGCATTCTGCCCCCATGTCCAGCATTCTGCCCCCCGTGTACAGCATTCTGCCCCTCGTGTCCAGCATTCTGCCCCTCGTGTACAGCATTCTGTCCCAATGTCCAGCATTCTGCCCCGTGTCCAGCATTCTGCCCCCGTGTCCAACATTCTGCCCCCGTGTCCAGCATTCTGCCCCCGTGTCCAGCATTCTGTACCCATGTTCAGCATTCTGTCCCCCGTATCCAGCATTCTGCCCCCGTGTCCAGCATTCTGCCCCTTGTGTCCAGCATTCTCCGCCCCGTGTCCAGCATTCTGTCCCAATGTCCAGCATTCTGTCCCAATGTCCAGCATTCTGCCCCGTGTCCAGCAATCTTCCCCCCCATGTCCAGCATTCTCCGCCCATGTCCAGCATTCTGCCCACGCATCCAGCATTCTGCCCCCCGTGTTAGGGGTTGCGGAACGCACCAAATAAATATAAATAGAAGGTGCGATCGCAGATCGGGGTCCAACGTGCAGGCAAAACCTGCTGCTAGTAAGATGGCGCAGTAGGTGGTATGAGCGAACTCTGTTATCCCGCAAAGTCGCAGATATGGTCGCCGTAGCACTATATGGCGAAGTGCGCAAACTCTGCTACTCCACAGAGCCGCTAAATAAAAGGATGTGGCGCTATATGGCGATATAAGAGAACTCTGTTGCTCCACAGAGTAGCAACCTAAACGCTGACTAATAGCTATGTCCTCGTGCCGCCACCGGGTTACGTCCAGACTGCGCAGCTTCAACATAAAGTAGTCAGCAATGCACACAGCAAACTCCTCACCGGAGAAGCCGGTATACTAGGGGCTTATTTCAGCCAGAGCCCTGAACCCATACACACATCTCCTCACCGGAGGTGCCGGTATTCTAGGGGCTTATTTCAGCGGGTCCCTAAACACATGCATAACCACACTGGCGCAAGCACGTAACAAATTTGATACTAGCGCACGGCCATGCGGTTATGCCACCTTTTTATAGTAGCCACGAGCACAAGACCTTCCAGAAAGGACCAATAGGAAGCTGCTTCAGAACACCAACAGCTTCAGGACCTTCCTGGAGGACTAATAGGAGTCGCAGCTGTATCCGAGCATGTGACCCCTGATCTCCAATGGAAGATCTTGCCCTGGGCATGCTCAGATGGAGAAACAGAGGACTTAGTCCCAAATCTGCCTGCTCCAACACTGGTTACAACAGAGGATCCAGGAGCGGCAGCAGCAAGTCTCTGCACAGTACTATACCGGGCGAGACGCTGAGACCGACGTCTCTGCTGAGCAGGTTCCACTGTGGCTGGAGATGGATGGAAGACCGCAGCGGAACTGGTTCGAGATTCCCCTTGTGCAGCAGCGGGAACTCGATCCCTAACATTACCCCCCTCCTAGGGCCCCCCTTTCTTTGGGCCTCACTGCGCTCAAAAGCAGCGATGAGCTGCGGAGCGTGAACGTGCTCGGCAGGCTCCCAGGACCTATCCTCAGGCCCATAACCCCTCCAATCCACCAAATAAAATTTTTTGCCCCGTACCACCTTACACCCTACGATGGCATTCACCTCATGATCGTCGGTAGATGAACCCGACGTCCCGGCAGATGACTCGGAAAACCGGGAGATGGCCACAGGTTTCAAAAGGGACACGTGAAAGATATCAGAGATACCAAGACGAGGTGGAAGAGCTAGGTGGTAGACTACAGGGTTTACCTGCTCAAGGATCTTAAAGGGGCCCAAATAGTGAGGTGCCAACTTGGTAGACTCTACTCGCAGCCTGATGTTCCGGGCCCCGATGAACATCGGCTGAAGACCTCATCCTCTCCTTGGAGGCCAGAATGGCATCCTGGGTTCGGTCCCAAATGTCCCGTGCCTCCACAGCCCAGTCTGCCACCCTGGAGTCGGCGGACGACACCGGCATGTGCACCGGGACCCGCGGATGCTGACCGTAGTTCAAGAGGAATGGGGTCTGTCCGGTGGAGTCAGCCACAGCATTATTGAGAGCAAACTCAGCCCACGGTAGCAAAGATGCCCAGTCATCCTGCCTGGCAGAGACAAAATGTCGCAAATATGTGACCAAGGTCTGGTTGGCCCTCTCTATCAACCCATTTGTCTCGGGATGGTACGCAGAGGAGAGGTTTAACTCAATGCTGAGTAGCCGACACAGCTCTCTCCAGAACCGAGACGCAAACTGTGGACCTCGATCTCTAACGACTTTGTCTGGCATAACGTGTAAACGAAAAATATGCCTAATAAATAATGCTGCCAAGGCCCGTGCAGACGGTAACCGTGGTAACGGCACCAAATGCACCATTTTGGAAAAGTGGTCGGTTATCACTCAGATGATGGTGCAGCCCCGAGACTTGGGTAAGCCCACCACAAAATCCATCCCGACCATCTCCCAAGGCCTGTCTGCCACCGGCAAAGGAAAAATTAACCCAGCTGGCCGTTGTCGAGGGGACTTATTCTTGGCGCAGGACACGCACGCCTGAACATATACCCTGACGTCCCGGAACATATGTGGCCACCAATATGTCATCGCCAGCAACTCAGATGTCCTTTTTGTCCCGAAATGTCCACCCACCCTGGAAAGGAATTGTCGCAAATTGGTGGGTACAAAAGTCTTGCCCGGAGGCACAGACTCAAGCGAAACCGGAGCCACAGTTCTTAGTGTTGTGAATGGACTTGAGATGAGTTCTGAGCAGAGGCTCCCTCTGGTGGTTACAAGCGGTACTGGACTGTCCAGTGAAGATTGTGAGGATTGGGAATCAGGTGTTACTGACTGGTCTTATATAAGGGAGTCGCCTTCCCATCAGGGTTGCCGGTGATCAATTGTTCTGGTCTCAATCCTTGATTCCTGTTTCCTTTGTAGCCTGCTGTGTCGTGTCTGCATCTCCTGCTAACATATAAGACATTTTCTTCTTTTTGTTTTTGTGCTTGATTTTTGCATTTTGTCCTGCACTTCTGTGGGGGCCTTCAGGGTCCCCTCCGGGGGCTTTTGCCCTCTCAGTTTAGTTCAGCCACTGATGTTTTGTACATTTGCTTTTTCCAGTTTTTTCAGTGGCTGCTGTTTTGATTTTGTTACACCAGAGAACTAATTTAGGTGGTAGAGGTCGTGTGATCTCAGGTGTTTTTGAAATTAGTAGAGTTGGTGCTTTTCAGGGTTTTTTGGGATTGCAGTAAGTGCCCTTCCTATCCTTTTCTATTTAGATAGTTTGGGCCCCAACGTTTGCTCTTACTATTTTCTGTCTGTGTCAGTATTTCTTCTTGTCTAACCGCCATTACATGTTTGGGGGCTTTCTATGTTCTTTGGGGATTGCTCCGGGGCAGATAGCTTTCCTCTTTCTATCTTTAGGTATAGTTAGTTTCTCAGGCTGTGACGAGGCGTCTAGGACCAACGTAGGAATGCTCCACGGCTGCCTCTAGTTGTGGTGGTTAGTCAGGGTACTGCAATCTCATAGATTCCAACTGCTCTGGTGTATTGCCTTTTTTTACCTGCACTCCTCAGCTACCAAATCATAACAGTATCACCGGCCTAAACTGAAAATTATATGGTACTCACAGAAGGGAAAAATATTGTGAAAGAAAAAAAAAAGGTTGTCAGAGTTGTCAGAGATATTTTTCTGTTTGTTGCATTTTTTTTCCTTCTGTATCTCTGGGTGCTGGGGAGGATTTTTTACTCTCAATGGAGTTTGCACAGTTGTCTGGCCGTGTGGATCAGCTTGCCACTGAGGTTCGGAGTATTGCTACCTATCTTGCTAGGTTGCCTGTTGTGGAACCTAGGATTCCCATGCCAGATTTGTTTTTGGGGGATCGAGCCAAGTTTTTGAATTTCAAAAATAATTGTAAATTGTTTTTTGCCTTAAAATCTAAGTCCTCAGGGAACGCAGCGCAGCAGGTTCAAATTGTCATCTCTCTCCTGCGCGGCGATCCTCAGGATTGGGCTTTTTCCCTGACACCTGGGATCCTGTTTTGAGTGATGTTGATGCATTTTTTCAGGCCTTGGGGTTATTGTACGATGAGCCTAATGTCACTGATCAAGCTGAAAAAGCCTTGTTGGCATTAAATCAGGGGCTTGATGACGCTGAGTTATACTGTCAGAGATTCCGCAGGTGGGCAGTCCTGACCAAATGGAATGACGACGCTTTGGCAGCCCTTTTTCAGAAGGGTCTGTCAGATAATGTAAAGGATGTTATGGTGGGATTCCCTATCCCCTCTGGTCTCAATGATTCTATGTCATTAGCGATTCAAACTGACAGACGTTTGCGTGAGCGGAGAAGTATGCGTGGAATAGTGTTGCCTTGTGAACCTGCTTCTGAACCCATGCAGTGTGATAGAGTGGTTTCTGGGGCACAGCGTCATGAGTTTCGAAAGCGCAATGGGTTATGTTTCTACTGTGGTGATGCCTCTCATGCTATTTCAGTCTGCCCTAAGCGGGGAAGACGTTTTGCACGCTCAGTTGTCTTGGGTAGTGTTCAGACTAAGTTTTTATTAACTGTTACTCTGATATGCTCTCTGTCCTCATTTTCTGCTCAGGCTTTCGTTGATTCGGGAGCAGCTATTAACCTGATGGATTTTGATTTTGCTAAACGTTGCGGGTTTCCCTTGATACCCCTACAGAAGTCTATTGCCCTACTGGGGATCGATTCTACCCCTTTGGCTGAGAATAAACCTCAGTTCTCTACTCAGGTGATAATGAGGGTTGAACTGATCATCAGGAGAGCTGCAAATTTTTGGTTCTGTATAATCTGCATGACATTATCGTGCTGGGTTTCCCTTGGTTACAGTCTCATAGTCCTGTTTTGGATTGGAAATCTGTGTCTGTAACCAGTTGGGGCTGCCAATGTGTTAATACCAACACTCCTGTTTTTTCTGCCTCCCCCCAGGCTCAGGATGTTCCTGACTTTTTGATTGATTTTTCTGATGTGTTTAGCGAAAGTAAATCTGCATCCTTGCCTCCCCATAGGAGCTATGACTGCGCTATTGAATTAGTGCCTGGTAGTAAATTCCCTAAAGGTCGCCTTTTTAACTTGTCTGTACCTGAACATGACGCTATGCGGTCTTATATCAAGGAGTCATTGGAGAAGGGTCATATCAGACCATCCTCTTCACCCTTAGGTGCCGGTTTTTTCTTTGTGGCCAAAAAGGATGGTTCATTAAGGCCGTGTATTGATTATCGTCTTTTGAACAATATTACTGTGAAATATCAATATCCGTTACCCTTGATTTCTGACCTGTTTTCCAGGGTGAAAGACGCTACTTGGTTTACCAAGCTTGACCTCAGGGGGGCATATAACCTTATTCGCATTAAGCACGGGGTTGAATGGAAGACGGCATTTAACACCCCTGAGGGGCATTTTGAGTACCTTGTGATGCCCTTTGGGCTCACTAATGCTCCTTCTGTCTTTCAGTCCTTCATGAATGACATTTTCAGGGATTTTGTGGATACATTTCTGATTGTTTATTTGGATTATATTTTGATTTTTTCTAATGACTGGGACTCTCATGTGAAACATGTTCGAACTGTATTCCAGATTTTGAGAGAGAATGCTCTGTATGTGAAGGGATCAAAGTGTCTTTTGGCGTACAGAGGATCTCATTTTTGGGATTAATTTTGTCCCCATCTGTTATTGAAATGGACCCGGTCAAGGTTCAGGCCATCTGTGATTGGGTCCAACCTACTTCATTAAAGGCTCTTCAAAGATTTTTGGGTTTTGCCAATTTTTATCATAAATTTATTGGTAATTTCTCGGTTATTGTTAAACCATTAACTGATTTGACCAAAAAGGGTTCTGATGTGGTGAATTGGCCTCCTGAGGCAGTCTCTGCATTTCAGGAACTTAAGCAGAGATTCACTTCTGCTCCTGTTCTACGGCAGCCTGATGTTTCTCTGCCATTTCAGGTGGAGGTTGATGCCTCTGAAATTGGGGCAGGTGCCGTTTTGTCCCAAAGAGATCCAGAGACCTCTAAAAGTAACCCTTGTGCCTTTTTCTCTCGAAAATTTTCTCCTACTGAACGTAATTATGACGTTGGTAATCGGGAGTTATTGGCCATGAAGTGGGCTTTTGAAGAGTGGAGACATTGGCTGGAGGGAGCCAAACATCAGGTGGTGGTCCTTACGGACCATAAGAATCTGGTTTATCTGGAATCTGCCAAGCGACTTAATCCTAGACAGGCCAGGTGGGCCTTGTTTTTCACACGTTTTAATTTTGTGGTTTCCTTTCTTCTTGGCACTAAGAATGTTAAGGCGGATGCCCTCTCGAGGAGTTTCCTTGCGGACTCTCTTGAGGTATCTGATCCTTCTGTTATTTTGAAAGAAGGTGTAGTTCTTTCCGCCATCTCGCCCAATTTGAGACTGGCTCTGGAGGGGTGTCAGGAGGATAGGCCCGAGCGCTGCCCTGTTGGGAAATTGTTTGTCCCGGACCAGTGGAAAAAGAGTGTGATGTCTGAGATTCATTGTTCCGCGTTGGCAGGTCATCCCGGAATTTTTGGTACCAGAGACTTGGTTAGTCGGTCCTTTTGGTGGCCTACCTTGTCTCGTGATGTCAGGGAATTTGTGCAGTCCTGCGGGACTTGCTCTCGCTCCAAGTCTTGCTCTCGCTCTAGTGGTTTGTTGATGCCATTGCCTGTGCTCAAGAGACCATGGACCCATATCTCTATGGATTTCATTTCCGACCTCCCTGTTTCTCAGAGAATGACCGTCATCTGGGTGATTTGTGATAGGTTTTCCAAGATGATACATCTTGTGCCATTACCTAAGTTGCCTTCCTCCTCTGAATTGGTGCCTTTGTTCCTTCAGCACGTGGTTCGTTTACACGGCATTCCTGAGAACATTGTGTCTGACAGAGGAGTCCAGTTTGTTTCCAGATTTTGGAGGACCTTTTGTTCTAAGCTTGGTGTTCAGTTGTCTTTCTCCTCGGCGTTTCATCCTCAGACCAATGGTCAAACTGAGAGAACAAACCAGAGATTGGAGACTTATCTAAGATGCTTTGTGTCTGCTGATCAGGATGACTGGGTCTCTTTTTTGCCTTTGGCTGAGTTTGCTCTTAATAATAGGGCTAGCTCTGCCACTTTGATGTCTCCATTTTTCTGTAATTCTGGGTTTCACCCTCGATTTTCTTCAGGACAGACGGAGGCTTCTGCCTGTCCAGGTGTTGACTCTGTTGTGGAGCGTATGCAACAGATTTGGGACCAGGTAGTGGAGAGGTTGTCCCTCTCTCAGGAGAAGGCCCAGCGGTTTGCTAACCGGCATAGGACTGATGGTCCTCGGTTTAAAGTGGGGGACTTGGTCTGGTTGTCCTCAAAAAATATTCCTATGAGAGTGGCATCTCCTAAATTTAAGCCTAGGTTCATTGGACCTTATAAGATCATGGAGATTATTAATCCTGTTTCTTTTCGTTTGCTTCTTCCAGGGACATTTAAGATCCATAACGTGTTCCACAAGTCCTTGTTAAAGAGGTTTGTTGAGCCAGTGGTTCCTACTGCTTTGCCTCCTGACCCTGTTCTGGTTGAGGGCAATATGGAGTTTGTGGTTGAGAAAATATTGAATTCTCGTTTTTCTAGACGGAAGCTCCAGTATTTGGTTAAGTGGAGAGGTTATGGTCAGGAAGACAATTCTTGGGTGTTTGTTTCAGACATCCATGCTAGCAGACTCATCCGTGCGTATCATAGAACTCATCCTGACCGACCTGGTTGCTCAAGTGAGGGTTCGGTGACCCCTCCTCAAGGGGGGGGTACTGTTGTGAATGGACTTGAGATGAGTTCTGAGCAGAGGCTCCCTCTGGTGGTTACAAGCGGTACTGGACTGTCCAGTGAAGATTGTGAGGATTGGGAATCAGGTGTTACTGACTGGTCTTATATAAGGGAGTCGCCTTCCCATCAGGGTTGCCGGTGATCAATTGTTCTGGTCTCAATCCTTGATTCCTGTTTCCTTTGTAGCCTGCTGTGTCGTGTCTGGATCTCCTGCTAACAGATAAGACATTTTCTTCTTTTTGTTTTTGTGCTTGATTTTTGCATTTTGTCCTGCACTTCTGTGGGGGCCTTCAGGGTCCCCTCCGGGGGCTTTTGCCCTCTCAGTTTAGTTCAGCCACTGATGTTTTGTACATTTGCTTTTTCCAGTTTTTTCAGTGGCTGCTGTTTTGATTTTGTTACACCAGAGAACTAATTTAGGTGGTAGAGGTCGTGTGATCTCAGGTGTTTTTGAAATTAGTAGAGTTGGTGCTTTTCAGGGTTTTTTGGGATTGCAGTAAGTGCCCTTCCTATCCTTTTCTATTTAGATAGTTTGGGCCCCAACGTTTGCTCTTACTATTTTCTGTCTGTGTCAGTATTTCTTCTTGTCTAACCGCCATTACATGTTTGGGGGCTTTCTATGTTCTTTGGGGATATGCTCCGGGGCAGATAGCTTTCCTCTTTCTATCTTTAGGTATAGTTAGTTTCTCAGGCTGTGACGAGGCGTCTAGGACCAACGTAGGAACGCTCCACGGCTGCTTCTAGTTGTGGTGGTTAGTCAGGGTACTGCAATCTCATAGATTCCAACTGCTCTGGTGTATTGCCTTTTTTACCTGCACTCCTCAGCTACCAAATCATAACATCTTAGGCTCTCACAGGGGACAATAAACCGAGGCTCCTCCTCCACCTCCTCAGAGGATACGACGGAGCGAGACAGAGCATTTGCCCGAATGTTCTTCTCACCGGAGAGGAAATGGAGGGTGAAATGGAACGGGGAGAACAGGGACCATCTGGCCTGGCGGGAATTCAGCCGCTGGGCTGTTTGCAAGTACACCAAGTTTTTGTGGTCCGTGAAGACCTGGAAGGGAAAGCGAGCCCCTCCAGAAGATGTCTTCACTCGGAGAAGGCCAACTTCATAGCCATTAACTCCCTGTCCCGGATGGAATAATTCCTCTCTGCAGGTGTAAAGGTTTTAGAAAAGAAGAAGCAAGGATGCTTCCGAACTTGAGCATCCTTTTGATAAAGGACTGCTCCAGCACCAACAGAAGAGGCGTCCACCTCTAAAATAAACGGCTTATCAACATTGGGGCAATGTAATATGGGAGCACTGGCAAAATCGACTTGATGGAAGAGAACTCCTTGGAGACCTCCTCAGACCACAACTTGGGATTTGCTCCCTTCTGAGGGCTACCAAGGGAGCTACCAAAGTCGAGAAGTGGGGAATGAACTGGCGATAATAATTAATGAACCCCATAAAGCGCTGCACCGATTTAAGAGAATGGGGTTCTTGCCAGTCCATCACAGCCTGAAGTTTGGCAGGATCCATAGCCAATCCATGGGCGGAGATGATATAGCCCAGGAAAGGTAAAGACTTCTGCTCAAACATGCATTTCTCCAACTTTGCATAGAGGGAGTTCACCCGTAAAAGGTCGAAGACTTTGCAGACATCCTCCGGTGAGAGTCAATATCTGGAGAAAAGATGAGAATATCATCCAGATAGACTACTACAGAGGTGGAAAGCATATCCTGGAAGATGTCATTGACAAAGTCTTGGAAAATGGCTGGGGCATTACAGAGCCCGAAGGGCATCACCAGGTATTCATAATGCCCATCCCTGGTATTAAAAGCCGTCTTCCATTCGTCCCCTTCACGGATGCGAATCAGGTTATAAGCACCACGCAGATCTAATTTAGCAAATACCCTTGCCCCCGTAGCCTATCAAAAAGCTCAGAAATCAGGGGCAATGGGTACTTATTCTTAATGGTAATGGCGTTAAGACCCATGTACAAGGACGTAATTTTCCATTCTTCTTCTGCACAAAAAAGAACCCCGCCCCTGCTGGTGACACCGACTTCCTAATGAACCCTCTTGCCAGATTCTCCTGGATATATTGAGACATAGCTTCCGTCTCAGGAAGAGAGAGGGGATAGACCCTTCCCGAGGAGGTTCTGCTCCAGGCAAGAGGTCAATAGGACAGTCGTAGGGACGATGGGGCGGTAGAGTCTCGGCAGCATTTTTAGAGAACACGTCTGCATATGACTGATAGCACTTGGGAAGAGGAGTAAGATCTGCGGGTATCTCTGTAGTGGTAACCTGAATGCACTCCCTGACACATCTGCTCTTACATGTCTCACTCCAACCCAGTATCCTACCGGAGGTCCACTCAATATGAGGGGAGTGGAAACGGAGCCCGGGTACTCCCAGTAGGATTTTGTCTATTCCCTCGGGAAGGACGAGAAGGGAAATACTTTCCTGATGGGAAGGGGGTACACACAAAGTAAGGGGGACAGTCTGATGTGTAATTTGCGAGGGTAATGTCAACCCATTCACTACCCGGACAGTCACTGGTTTGTCGAGCGCTACCAAATGTATTACGTGGCGACGAGCAAAGGTAAATGACATGAAATTCCCCTCTGCTCCAGAGTCCACACAAAGCTCGACTGTAAATGTGGAAGAGTCTACAGTGACTGTCCCTTTAAATGTCATCTTGGAGGAAAATACCGCTGTCTCCAGTGAACCTCCTCCCAGGGTCACTAGACACTATCGCATCCCCTATCGCTGTGGACATCTGTTAGCATAGTGTCCTGTCTGCTGACAAAGGTTACAGACCACGGATACTCGAGAGGAGCGAGACTTTGGTCCCGCACTAGGAACCTCTGTGGCCTTTTGGGGTTCGGACGCCAGAACGGGAGATTCTAGAGGTTTGGCAAAGGTGAGAGCCAACCGAATCCTCTGCCTACAATGGGCCCGCTCCAACCTCTGCTCGTGAAAACGGAGGTCGATGCGGGTAGATATGGAGATAAGCTTCTCCAGTGTGGCGGGAATCTCCCTGGTAGCCAAAGCGTCTTTAACATGATCAGCCAGTCCTCTCCAGTAGACTGGAATGAGAACTTTATCCGACCAGTCTAGCTCTGAGGCCAGAGTCTGAAATTGGACAGAAAACTGACTGACCAAAGACGAACCCTGTGCCAATGCCAGCAGTTGGAGCGTCGTATCGTGGGTGACTTGAGGTCCTAAAGAGACCTTTTTAAGAGCCTCCAAGAAACGAGGAGCACTCCGCATCACACGATCGTCGTGCTCCCACAGCTGGGTTGCCCACTCCAACGCTCTGCCCGAGAGTAGAGACAATACAAAACCACTTGTGCCCGATCCGTGGGGAAACGTGCAGCCAGAAGCTCGAGCTGTATAGAGCACTGACTCACGAATCCCCGACATTGCTTGCTGTCAGCAGAAAAATTGTCAGGAAGCGGGAGGTGGGATAATGTAGGGGCAGAGGTGCCAGAGGACAAACTGGCTGCAGCCACGCTAGCAGCCTGAACAGTGACTGCGGTAACATCCAAAGCTGAAGGTTGTGCGCTCAAGAGCCGCCAACCTACCCTCAGCTGCTGGATGTACTGCAGTAGACGCTGGTCATCCGCCATTTTACTAGCCAGACCCTGGCGCTAATATTATGTTAGGGGTTCGCAGCCTGGGGTCCACTGTGCAGGCAAAGCCTGCTGCTAGTAAGATGGCGCAGTAGGTGGTATGATTGAACTCTGTTATCCCGCAGAGTCGCAGATATGGTCGCCGTAGCACTATATGGCGAAGTGGGCAAACTCTGTTACTCCACAGAGCTGCTAGATAAACGGATGTGGCACTATATGGCGATATAAGAGATCTCTGTTGCTCCACAGAGTCGCAACCTAAACGCTGACTAATAACTATGTCCGCGTGCCGCCACGGGTTACGTCCGGACTGCACAGCTTCAACATAAAGTAGTCAGCAATGCACACAGCAAACTCCTCACTGGAGAAGCCGGTATACTAGGGGCTTATTTCAGCCAGAGCCCTGAACCCATACACACATCTCCTCACCGGAGGTGCCGGTATTCTAGGGGCTTATTTCAGCCGGGTCCCTAAACACATGCATAACCACACTGGTGTAAGCACGTAACAAATTTGATACTAGTGCACGGCTGTGTGGTTATGCCACCTTTTTATAGTAGCCACGACCACGAGACCTTCCAGAAAGGACCAATAGGAAGCTGCTTAGAACACCAACAGCTTCAGGACCTTCCTGGAGGACCAATAGGAGTCGCAGCTGTATCCGAGCATGTGACCCCTGATCTCCAATGGAAGATCTTGCCCTGGGCATGCTCAGATAGAGAAACAGAGGACTTAGTCCCAACTCTGCCTGCTCCAACACTGGTTACAACAGAGGATCCAGGAGCGGCAGCAGCAAGTCTCTGCACAGTACTATAACAGGCGAGATGCTGGGACCGACGTCTCTGCTGAGCAGGTTCCACTGTGGCCGGAGATGGATGGGAGACCGCAGCGGGACTGGTTCGAGATTCCCCTTGTGCAGCAGCGGGAACTTGATCCCTAACACCCCGTGTCCAGCATTCTGTCCCCCGTGTCTAACACTCTGCACCCATGTCTCAGTCTGCTCTGGGCCCCTCGGATCGCCGCTCTCAATATAAAAAAAAAAAGTTCTTCTTACTTGGCCGCACTCCTGCCGCGAAGCTCCCTCCATGCAGCTGAAGCACGCACTCGCCGGCAACTGACAATGACGTCAGACGCTGGTGACGTGCGTGCCGATGTCAGCTGCTGGCCTGTGATTGGCTGGCAGCTGGTAACTGTTTCTGTGCAGAAAGCCGGTGGCTTTCTGTATCGCAATATATTGCAACTGAATTTGCTTCCTAAGATGCACATTTATATGAAAACTGCGGACCAGGAAACCGGATTGCGGCACCGCTTCTTGACGGTTCGGGCAACAGCCTGCTATTTTTACAAGCAGTGTTACTGAACCGGTGAGAGCCTCCTAAATCCCACCACTGCAGCCAGTGTCTTAGGGTATGTTCCCACGGTAAGCGCTGCGGATTGAACGCTGCGTACATCCGCAACGTCCAGATGTTACAGCATAGTGGATGGGATTTCAAGAAATCCCATGCCCACTGTGTGCTCCGGCACCCGCAGCCTTCCTGCGGAGATGGACATGTGGCGCCTCTTTCCAGACCGCAGCATGTCTATTTATCTTTCGGAGACACGAGTCTCCGCAAGATAAATATCACCAGTGCAATGTGTTGGACGCGGTGATTCCACACGGTTCAATATACACATGCGGAATCACCTGCATTCAGAAGCCGGCAGCACTTTGGATGGAGTGGACATGTGCTGCGTCCAAAGCGCTGCCGGTTACTGACTGTGGGAACCCGTATATCTATCTATATCTATCTATATCATCTTCTCACCTGTGCCTTGCCTCTCTCTTGTGTTTTCTGTATTCTTACTTCTTTTCTCTCTCCGCTCTTGTTTTTCTTTCTTTTTTGCCTCCTTCTTCCTTCTTGTCTGTGGCTCCACCCCTGACATTTAGCCCCGCCCTCCATGGTTCTCCACAGTCTGAAAACTGTGACGCTGCTGGAGGGGAAGGATCAAATGCTCTGCACCTGGCTCTGCTGCTGGCTACAGGCAGAGGTGGGGCGGGTCGGGGTCTGGTGAGTAGTGTCACTCACAGCGTGTGTGACTGTGCGCCCCTGCTACACTGCAGCCGGCAACTCTCTGCATGGCCGAGCGCACCACCCGCACTCTGCTCCTCACTATGCAGAGAGGGAAGGAGCTGACTACGCGTGCGCACGACCGCGATGATACCCGAGGTTCCAGCACAGTACCAGGTGAGCAGAAGTGAGGGGCCCCCTCGGGACCCCTCTCTGTTCACCGGGCCCCATACGCCAGTAAGGGCAGTAATGCCCTGATGGCTGCCCTGGTTATCATAGTAATCATAGTAACATAGTTATTAAGGTTGAAGAAAGACTTTAAGTCCATCTAGTTCAACCCATATCCTATCCTAACCTGCCCTAACATGTTGATCCAGAGGAAGGCAAAAAAAAAACTATGTGGCAACAGTAAGTGTGGCGCCCCTGAGGGTTCAATCGTCATAGAGGTATTGCACCTCACCCAGAGCTGTGATACCCCATCTCCAGGTAACGAGGGAGCACCGCCTAGGACTCTAACACCTGCACCCAACACACACTAGAATAGCTGGGCACCCTGGACGGACCCCACGGGAGGATGGTCTCATCCAGGCTGAGATAGGAAAGGGTGTATGGGTGGGTGGAGTAGTAGGTAGCAAGGAGGAGTGAAGCTTGAGGAAGCAGGAGGCAGGATTAGAGAGTCCTGAGGAGGAAGAGGAAGGAGTAGGATGTGCATGGAGCAGCTCCCAGTGAGGGGAGACTGCAGAGAAAGAAAAGGAGTCTAGATAGAGACTCAGAAGGGACTAGAAGCTGGAAGAGCTTAGTCCAGGAGTGGAAAGAAGAAGTAGCGAGTGGAGAGAGAAAGAAGCAGAAGGAAAGATAAGCTTCTGGAGTGAGAGAGAGTAAGAAGTCCTAGGGATTCGTTGGTCCCGGTCTGTTGGCAGAGGGACTAGGTCGCAGAAGGGAACTCGACCCCTAGACTAGTGGAAGAACTTCATGATTCAGCTAGCAAGTCGACTGCTGTGATACCATAGGGATCACAGTCAATAACCACCATTATCATCTCTGCGAGGCAGCTATATAGAATCAAGAGGAACGCAGAAATAAGTCATTGTCCTAGAGGATTCGCAGCCACTGATCTGAGACACTGTTGGTGAAGGTGCTGTAGGATAGAAGGAGTGGAAAATCAGCACAGGGAGAGGGCCAGAGAAAGAGACGCAAACATAGAACGGAGTCCTGGAAAGGTGCATCCCAATCTACCTGGGGGTTTGCTGAGCCCCTCGCCTAGAGGACACAGTGCCAAGCGGGCATCTGTACTGTGCACACCAGAACTGTGAGTAAAGTTTTGGAAACTACAACTCACTGACTGTTTCTCAGTTTCTTCCTGCATCACCCATTGCACTCAGCTACATCTCCCAGCACCATTACCACCTTTTACTACATCTACCTGCCCTGGGATCCCATAGTCTCACCTGTGGGAGACTGTACCAACTCTGCTGCATCTCACCATCCATCCCAGAGGATCTGCACCGTAGCGCTGGTTACCATTGACCAGATACCACAGGTGGCATCACGAATACCTACACTACAAACTCTAACATCCCCTGTAAATAATTCCGCTTTCTTGGATGCCCAGGGCCACCTACCAGGTTACTGCCGCTGTGACACATCCCTTCAATACACCGGCCGGGTACCGAGTATCCCACTGACCTGGCGGGCGATCCATAAGCTTCACATTGGGGAAAAAATTCCTTCCTGACTCCACATATGGCAATCAGACTAGCTCCCTGGATCAACGCAATATCTAGGAAGCTAGTGTATATAACCTGTAATATTATAAATATAGATTGAGCACTGGCGCTTACCTGAGAGAGACCAAGATCAAGAAAGATGGGGGCAAAAAAGCTGCTGGTGATTGCAACAGGTTCTGTGTGGTTCCTGTAAGCAATAATCTGGTGAAGTGAAAAATGAATATAAAGTAATCAAATAAAATAAAGTCCAACTCACCAGTATAACATCCCAGGGATCGGAGCACGGAACCGTTGTGTCAGACGTATAACATGGCAAAATGAAGAAAAAAATCCAGCTCCACGATGAAGTGAAAAAGTTGATCCTTATTCACTTGATATATCAAGCATAGAGTATAAAAGTATCAGCATAGATAGCAGCAAAAAAATGCGTTATCAACGTGTTTCTGGTGTCGCAGCACCCTTAGTCATGAAGCATATAAAGCAATCACCTGCGCTAAACAATCTAGGAATGCACCCAAGAGAACTAAAGTACGATGAACTTACTTAGGGTATTGGTAATAGCATGTAGATGAGACCAATAATTAATCTGTGAAGTGGCTGCCACAAGAGAAAATAATAAAATATTTTTAGGTACCGTATATTGTAATGATACTGATGAGAATACAGTCACCAAATGTTCAGTGTCAATGACAATTTAAACTGAAACAGCGATAAAACATATGACACTGCTAAGGACTATTCTTTAGTGGAAAAAGGCCTCCTGTGTTGGCTGCCCTTCTGACCATGGAGAAGCAGTAAGGAACTTAGTGTGCACTCAGTCATATAAGACAAGGTGCTGGTGTAGTGGACCTGAGGTCCTAATTATAGAGTAAATATAATACACCGCACACTTAATGTGAATATGATGCAAAGGTGAAAACTACCATTTATTCATATACAATCTGGCAGTTAGACAAGGCAATACATTACAAGCAATAGATTTTTAACGTTTCGGCTCAACCGGAGCCTTTATCAAAAAAGTTGCTTGAATTCCAGTGCCAAGGAGTACAAAGAAAAGGTACAGAGACCCATACGGTGTCAGAGTAAGACTAATTAGTAGTAGCTGTCCACAGGGAATCAGAAACATCACCTACTGCAGCTAACAGTCTGAGACGAGATAGTGTTCAGAAGCGGCTCTCCCGCGCCAAGCTTGCAATGTGTCACAATGTGTTGAGCATTCCGATACTGCAAATATCGGGTATCGGCGATATTTGCTGTATCGGAATTCCGATTCTGAGTTCCGATATTTTTGTCATATCGGATACCGGAATCGGAGTTTTCCGAGAAAGTCTATGGGGAGTTCCTGTGTCACAGAACGAAGTACGTGACACAGGAACTCCCCGAAACTGTCACTGTCAGTGTCGGTCGGGTCTGTCAGGAGTCAGGACTCAGCAGAGTCCGCACTTACCTGGCAGAAGATCCCCTTCCCCGGTGGTCACGTCCTCCTGGATGGCCGCCATTACCCTTTGATAAAGGCTCCGGTTGAGCCGAAACGTTAAAAATCTATTGCTTGTAATGAATTGCCTTGTCTAACTGCCAGATTGTATATGAATAAATGGTAGTTTTCACCTTTGCATCATATTCACATTAAGTGTGCGGTGTATTATATTTACTCCATGGAGAAGCAGTGATAGTCGGTATTAGAGAATTGAAGTGGTACTGATATGTAGGGCGGCACTTACTTGTATAAGCATCGGTGGTACAGTGGAACGGTATGATCCTCGCAGGCTCCTGGATCCTGCATGTGAGGTACAAACGTGCAGAGCACAGGGGCTGTGCAGCTGATCGTCCAAGGCGGTGCTGGTGAGTGCTTAGCTACTGCGCAGCAAGGGGACACTGATGTGGATCCGATTGCCTGGTTAGCTTGCCGCGTGAAGCGGTGCCTCAGGGGGATCAGTCGCTAGGTAATAAGATGCACAGGCGTCTCGCACGCTCCGGCCGGAAGTGGTGTAGAGAACGCGGTGTGGAAGGGGAGAGGTGACGG
Source organism: Oophaga sylvatica (assembly GCA_033576555.1). NCBI lineage: Eukaryota > Metazoa > Chordata > Amphibia > Anura > Dendrobatidae > Oophaga > Oophaga sylvatica. The sequence goes on along the minus strand of JARQOD010000001.1, from coordinate 119,044,339 downwards.
AGCTGGTGTGACGTCACAGAGCTACGGATGGAGGGGCGCGTAGGACAATGTACCAATGCGTTTCGAGGAGCATCTCTCCCCTTCGTCAGGGTTATTACCTAAAAATATTTGATCATTTTCTCTAGTGGCAGCCACTTCACTGATTAATTGTTGGTCTCATCTACATGCTATTACCAATACCCTAAGTAAGTTCATCGTACTGTAATATTATACTTTTCAAGAAAGGCATCCAGTCCCTTCTTAAAGTTTAGTAGGGAATCACTCATTACAACATTATACGGCAGAGAGTTCCATAGTCTCACTGCTCTTACAGTAAAGAATCTGCGTCTGTGGTTATCGCTAAACCTTCTTTCCTCCAGATGTAGAGGATGCCCCCTGGTCCCCTTCACAGGTCTAAGAGTAAAAAGATCATTAGAAAGGTCTTTGTACTGTCCCCTCATATATTTATATATTGTAATGAGTATCACCCCTAAGCCTTCATTTTTCCAAACTAAATAACCCCAAGTGTAATAACCTGTCTTGGTATTGCAGGCCCCCCAGTTCTCTAATAACCTTGGTCGCTCTTCTCTGCACCCGCTCCAGTTCAGCTATGTCTTTCTTATACACCGGAGACCAGAACTGTACACAGTATTCCAAGTGTGGTCGCACTAGTGACTTGTATAGAGGTAAAATTATGTTCCCATCATGAGCATCTATGCCTCTTTTATTGCATCCCATTATTTTATTTGACTTTGCAGTAGCTGCCTGTCATGGGTGCATCGCCACGAAGATTGTCGCGATTGCACATTCTGACTTCTCGCAGCTGAGTTGCTGTTTCTTTGTGTTTGGTAATGAGGGAGTTAATTTTACCTAGCTCTTTGCTAAGACTAGGTCCAGCCTCGCCCGGCTGCTTTTGATTATGTTCTAATTAGCTTCCTTTATATAGCTGCCAGTCTGCTGGTTAGATGCCGGTGAAAGCATTCATACAGACTGCAGATAGGATTGGTTCTGAGAAGACTTAAGCTAAGAGCTCTTTTGTTGTTTCTCCTCTCCTTGCTTATAGTTTATCTCCTAGACCTTTGGTGTTCCCTCTGTGTTTATATGTTGTATGAAAGACAGTATTTACTTTATCCCCTGTCTGTCTCGTTTGTCTATACTGTTTGTTAACCTTTACCTGTCCATTCCCTAAGGTGGTAATCAGGGTCCTTCTTAGGACTAGATTACAGTGGTGAGGGATTTATAGGAGACAGGGTTTACGCTGGCGGCCTGGACCTCTGTACCATTAACAGTACCTCCAGGTAGAGGGACTAGTCAGGACCCCAGTTTAGGGTCAGCATAGACCCCGGTCCACCTCTAACCAGAGACAGCGTGAAAAGGATTCAGTATTGACCCACAGGATATTATGTCAGGTAATACTATGCTATATATACATGTTTATGTTTCCTATTTATATGTTATATAGAATGTTGTCCCACTTTATAGATTACTGACATTATTTATATACATATCTGCTAGACAGCGTGACATTTTCACCGGCCAAACTAAAGATTCTCCCCAGCTACCATGGATCCAGTAGCCCAGTTTGCCCTGCAGTTGCAGAAGTTGTCCATGGAGCTTACGGACATTAAGTCCAAGGTCTTGTCCCCCCCAGAGCAAACCAGATCTGAACCTAAGGTTGCTCTCCCGGACAGGTTCACTGGTGGGCGGGACAAATTTTTTACCTTCCGGGAGGCATGTAAATTGTACTTTCGGCTACGGCCTCGGTCATCGGGGAGTGAGGAGCAGAGGGTGGGAATTGTCATCTCGCTCTTACAAGGGGACCCTCAATCCTGGGCGTTCTCTCTTCCTCCGGGCTCCCCGGCCCTCCAGTCAGTAGATCGATTTTCTGCTGCCCTGGGGCTGGTGTATGATGACCCGGATCGGGTCTCCCTTGCTGAAACGAAGTTACGTAGGATACAGCAGGGAGATCGTCCGGCGGAGGAATTTTCTTCTGAGTTCCGTAGATGGGCCACAGATACTCAGTGGAATGACCCAGCTCTTAGGAGCCAGTTTTGTCAAGGGTTATCTGACAAATTAAAAGATGTTTTGGCTCAGTATGATTCTCCTCCGTCACTGGAGGCTGCTATGGCCCTTGCTATTCGTATTGATAGACGGCTTCGGGGGAGGTGCGAGGTAACTCCGCCCCTGTTATGACTCCACCCTCTACTAAAGTCCCTTATATGGAGGTTCCCTGGTCTGTTCTGAGGAACCTATGCAGTTGGGTGGGACATCATTTTGTAGGAGGGAATCGGCGGTGCGCCGCAAGACAAGAAGGTGTTTCTTCTGCGGTAGAGAGGGACATTTTGTTGGGGGGTGTCCCTCCCGTGCCTCATTGAGCAAAAAAGTCACCGAAAAACTGTTAATCCCAGGTTGTGTGGTGGACGACAACCTGGGAGTAGGTATTTCGTCCCCAGGTCCGTCTCAATTTCTCGTGCCTGCGGAGGTGGTGGTTGGTGCGAGAGTTGAGAGGATTTCTGTTCTTCTTGATAGTGGGTCTGGGGCTAATATGGTGGACGCTCGGTTTGCCCAGGTGCAAGGTATGCAACTGAGTGTATTGGCCAAACCGATCCCTATACTTTCTATTGACGCCAGACCTCTCGGTCAAGGTAGCTTTGTACAAGCTGTTCATAACATAGACCTTCGAGTAGGGGCAATACATAAAGAACAGTTGTCTTGTTATGTGTTGGAGGGTCTTCCTACTCCTATTGTGTTGGGACTTCCCTGGTTGGCTAAACATAACCCTGTGATTGATTGGCAATCCAGAAAGATAAGCCAGTGGGGTGAATTTTGCAAGAATAACTGCATGAACACGGTCATCGGTGCGGTCGTGCCTAGGACTTTGCCTCCTTTTCTGGAGGACTTTGGGGAGATGTTCTCAGAGGAGGGGTGTCAAAAGTTACCTCCTCATCGCTTTTATGACTGCTCAATAAAATTGCTTCATGATGCCTTATCTCGTAGTTTCCCAGGGGCCGGAAAGACGGATGACCCGGTTCCTATCCTTCAGGAAGGAGTGGTGGTGTCGGCTGTGTGCTCTGAGCTTGAGGAGGAGGTGTTGGAGGCTCAGGGGGACGCCCCTGTAGGACCTCCAGGGAAACTGTTTGTTCCTAATCAGTTAAGACAAAAAGTTATCGAGGCACATCATAGTTCTGCTTTAGCAGGACATCCAGGGAGTAAAGCAACTGTGGATCTCCTTTCTCGCCGGTTTTGGTGGCCTAACTTAAATAAAGAGGTAATAACTTTTGTCGCGTCCTGTGGAGTTTGTGCTCGCTCTAAGACCCCACATACCCGTCCATCTGGGGTTCCTGAGGAGGAACGATTCTTGTCGTCACTTGCTTCAGTTTGGAGAGGAGTGCTGAATGGTCTGAGTGCTATGGGGAACTGTTTCAAGCGGAGGTCTGATAGGAGGAGAGTGTCTGGTCCGGACCTAGGTGTGAACGATCTGGTGTGGTTGTCTACCAAGAATATAAAACGCAAAGTTCCCTCCTGGAAACTGGGTCCCAGGTTCATCGGTCCATACAGGATCAGTTCTATAATTAATCCTGTGGCATTTCGTCTGGACCTCCCTCCTACGTTTAAAATCCATAATGTATTCCACAAATCGTTGCTTAAGAGGTACGTGGCGCCAGTTATACCGTCACTTCTACCTCCTCCTCCAGTGGTGGTCAATGGTAACTTAGAATTTCAAGTGTTGAAGATCATTGACTCACGTCTGAATCGCCGGTCCCTTCAGTATTTGGTTCATTGGAAGGGATATGGTCCTGAGGAGAGGACGTGGGTCTCTGCGTCTGAGATTAACGCAGATCGATTGGTTCGGACCTTCCACACGACTTACCCGGACAGACCTGGCCCTGAGGGTCCGGAGGCCCCTCGTAGAAGGGGGGGTACTGTCATGGGTGCATCGCCACGAAGATTGTCGCGATTGCACATTCTGACTTCTCGCAGCTGAGTTGCTGTTTCTTTGTGTTTGGTAATGAGGGAGTTAATTTTACCTAGCTCTTTGCTAAGACTAGGTCCAGCCTCGCCCGGCTGCTTTTGATTATGTTCTAATTAGCTTCCTTTATATAGCTGCCAGTCTGCTGGTTAGATGCCGGTGAAAGCATTCATACAGACTGCAGATAGGATTGGTTCTGAGAAGACTTAAGCTAAGAGCTCTTTTGTTGTTTCTCCTCTCCTTGCTTATAGTTTATCTCCTAGACCTTTGGTGTTCCCTCTGTGTTTATATGTTGTATGAAAGACAGTATTTACTTTATCCCCTGTCTGTCTCGTTTGTCTATACTGTTTGTTAACCTTTACCTGTCCATTCCCTAAGGTGGTAATCAGGGTCCTTCTTAGGACTAGATTACAGTGGTGAGGGATTTATAGGAGACAGGGTTTACGCTGGCGGCCTGGACCTCTGTACCATTAACAGTACCTCCAGGTAGAGGGACTAGTCAGGACCCCAGTTTAGGGTCAGCATAGACCCCGGTCCACCTCTAACCAGAGACAGCGTGAAAAGGATTCAGTATTGACCCACAGGATATTATGTCAGGTAATACTATGCTATATATACATGTTTATGTTTCCTATTTATATGTTATATAGAATGTTGTCCCACTTTATAGATTACTGACATTATTTATATATATATCTGCTAGACAGCGTGACACTGCCTCACACTGGCCAATAAATGTGAGTTTGTGGTCCACCCATACACCCAGGTCTTTTTCAGTGACAGTTTTGCCCAGTGTTTTACAATTAAGCACATAATTATACTTCTTGTTTGTTCTACCCAAGTGCATGACCTTATATTTATCCCCATTAAAGCTCATTTGCCATTTATCAGCCCAAGCTTCTAGTTTACATAAATCCTCCTGTAATATAAAATTGTCCTCCTCTGTATTGATTACCCTGCAGAGTTTAGTGACATCTGAAAATATTGAAATTCTACTTTGCATGCCTCATACAAGGTCATTAATAAATATGTTAAAAAGAAGCGGCCCCAATACTGACCCCTGTGGTACCCCACTGCTAACCGTGACCCAGTCCGAGTGTGCTCCATTAATAACCACCCTTTGTTTCCTATCCCTGAGCCAGTTCTTAACTCACTTACACATATTTTCCCCTATCCCCATTGTTCTCATTTTATGTATCAACCTTTTGTGTGGCACCGTATCAAAAGCTTTTGAAAAGTCCATATACACCACATCCACTGCGTTCCCTTGGTCCAGTCCGGAACTTACCTCTTCATAGAAACTCATCAGATTAGTCTGACAGGAATTGTCTCTCATAAACCCATGTTGATATTGGGTCATGAGGTTATTCTTCAGATACTCCAATATAGAATCCCTTAGAAAACCCTCCAGGATTTTACCCACAGTAGATGTTAAGCTCACTGGCCTATAATTTCCAGGTTCAGTTTTTGTCCCCTTTTTGAATATTGGCACCACATTTGCTATACGCCAGTCCTGTGGTACAGACCCCGTTATTATGGAATCTTTAAAGATTAAAAATAATGGTCTATCAATGACTGTACTTAATTCCTGTAATACTCGGGGATGTATCCCATCCGGGCCCGAGGATTTGTCAATTTTAGTGATTTTTAGACGCCGCCGTACTTCCTGCTGGGTTACGCAGGTGACATTTAATGGAGAAATTTTTTTTTATCACTGATCATGTTACCTGTCATGGGATTTTCTTGTGTAAATACTGTTGAAAAAAGTAATTTAGCAAATTGGCTTTTTCCTTATCCTCATCCACCATTTCACCCAGACTATTTTTAAGGGGACCAACACTATCATTTTTTAGTTTCTTACTATTTATGTAGTTAAAGAATATTTTGGGATTATTTTTACTTTCTCTGGCAATGAGTATCTCTGTCTCAATCTTTGCTGCCTTGATTTGTTTTTTACAGAATTTATTCAATTTCTGTATTTATTTAATGCCTCATCACTACCTACTTGCTTTAATTCCCTAAATGCTTTCTTTTTGTCACTTATTGCGCCGCTTACAGCTCTATTTAGCCATAGTGGTTTCTCCTAATTCTAGCATGTTTATTCCCATAGGGTATATACTGTGCACAGGTCCTATTCAGGATACTAATAAACGTCTCCCATTTTCCTTGTGTATTTTTATGTCTCAGGATATCGTCCCAGTTAATTGCACCAAGATCATCTCTCATCCGTTGGAAATTTGCTTTCCTGAAGTTTAGTGTCCTTGTAACCCCTCGACTACACATCTTATTAAAGGATACATGAAAGCTTATTATTTTGTGATCACTATTACCCAAGTGACCCCCAACCCTTATCTTTGATATGCGGTCTGGCCTGTTGGTTAATATTAGGTCTAGCAGTGCCCCCCCCCTCTTGTTGGGTCCTGAACTAGTTGTGAAAGGTAATTGTCTCTCATAGTTGTCAAAAACCTATTACCTTTGCTGGAACTGCAGGTTTCTGTTCCCCAATGTATTTCAGGGTAGTTGAAGTCCCCCATAATAATGACTTCTCGTTGAGTCGCTGCTTCATCTATTTGCTTTACTAGGATATTCTCTGTTGCTTCCATTATTTTTGGAGACTTATAACAAGCCCATATGAATGATTTATTATTTATGCCCCTCCCCTAATCTCCACCCACAGGGACTCTACCTCTTCATTAGAGTCACATATATTATCATGCAGGATGGGTTTTAAGGATGATTTTACATATAAACACACACCTTCACCTCGCTTATTTTTACGGTAATTTCTAAGCAGACTATAGCCCTGTAAATTAACAGCCCAGTCGTGGCTCTTGTCCAGCCATGTCTCAGATATGCCCCACCATGTCATAATTATGTTCCAACAAAATTAATTCTAATTCCTCCATTTTGTTGGTGAGGCTTCTGGCATTACTATACATGCACTTTATGTATCTCTCTGTACCTCTATTCTTTCTTAAATTATTAACTGTTCTAACCCCACCCCCACGCCACCCCCACCCCCAATTTCATTATTTGTGCCCAGGTCTCTATCTGCACTGTCTTCCCCTCCTATAAAATGAATACCCTCCCCCTAGTCCCTAGTTTAAAGACTCCTCCAACCTTCTAGCCATTTTCTCCCCAGCACAGCTGCACCTCCCCATTGAGGTGCAGCCCTGTCCCTAGCATAGAACCTGTAGCCAACTGCAAAGTCGGCCCAGTTCTCCAGGAACCAAACCCCTCCTTCCTACACCAAATCTTGAGCCACTTATTAACCTCCCTAATCTCCCATTGCCTCTCTGGTGTGCACATGGTACAGGCAGTATTTCAGAAAATACCACATTGGAGGTCCTTGCTTTAAGCTTGCAGCCTAATTCCCTGAAATCATCTTTAAGGACCTTCCACCTACCTCTAAATTTGTCATTTGTGCCAATGTGCACCATGACCGCTGGGTCCTCACCAGCCCCTCCCAGTAATCTGTCAACCCGATCAGCGATGTGTCGGACTCGAGCGCAAGGTAGGCAGCACACTGTTCGACGATCCCTGTCTTTGTGACAGATTGCCCTATCTGTTCCCCTAATAATTGAATCCCCCACTGCCAGCACCTGTCTGGCCTGCCCTGCTCTCCTAATTCCCCCCTTACTGGAGCAGACACTCCTCAGGCTTTCAGAGGATATGCCTTGCTGCAGCAGTGCTACCCCTGTACTGACACATCAGCCGTGTTGTTGCCATTTTTAACTCCTTAACGACAGCCGATATGCCTTTTAACGGCGGCAGTTAAGCATACTCTATGCCTCAGCGCTGCTTTTTAACGGCGCTGAGAAATAAGTGGATAGCGCCCCTCAGAGTCGGAATTTCTCCGGTTCAGTAGCTGAGACCCCAAAGAACATGATTCGTGTCGGTTTTTACCTACCCCAGTGTTGCAATTGCTGTTATTCACAGAATAACGGCGACCACAAAAAATAGTCAGATTTCCCATTTAATTTCTCTTTCCTCTAATGTGATCGCACATCAGAGCAAAGAGAAATGGGTCCCACAATCACCCCTCAGTACCTCGGGGTCCCTGGATCCTCCTGCATCCCCCTGGCTGGCAACATCTTCTTCCGGGAATAAAATAGCGGGCGCATGCGCAATGCGGCCGCCGAGATCTGCCGGCAGGCACCTGGCAACAATAGGAAATTTTTCCTATTGGTTCATTTTGATCACTGTGATAGACCCTATCACAGTGATCAAAATAAAAAAAAAAATGTTAATCAAACCCCCTTTATCACCCCCTTAGGTAAAAATAATAAAATTAAAAAAAGTATTTATTTCCATTTTTCCATTAGGGTTAGGGTTAAGGGTATGCCACACTAAACAATCCGCTAGCGATCACAATAACGACGCATACTAATGCGATCGCTAGCGGGATTGTTTCTATATCGCTAAATGCGGCCACATTTAGCGATATAGTTAACGACGCTATCGCCGTTAGCGATCTTCTTAACGACTTTAGCGGTACAAAAGTACCGCTAAATCGCTAAGAAAAGGTGCCACACAGCGATTAGATACTTACCCAGCAGGAGCGCCGATGAGAAAATAGGGTCCGGAACGATTCCAGCGACGAGCGAGATCACAGCAGGAAGCTCGTCGCTGGCAGCTGCCGCACTGAACAACATCGCTAACAGGATCGCTAAATAGTGACGTTTTTTAGCGATCCCGTTAGCGATATTGTTTAGTGTGGCATACCCTTTATGGTGGGCTTAGAGTTGGGGTTACAGCTAGGGTTAGAGTTGGGGCTAGGGTTATGTTTGGGGTTATAGCTAGGGTTAGGGTTATAGTTGGGCTTACAGCTAGGGTTAGGGTTGGGCTAGCTTTATGCTTGGGGCTAGGGTAAGGGTTAGGTTTGGGGTTATAGTTGGGGTTATAGCTAAAGTTAGGATTGGGATAGGGTTTGGGTTATGGTTGGGGTTATAGTTGGGGTAATAGCTAGGGTTAGGGTTGTGTTGGGTTAGGGTTGTGTTAGGGTTATGGTTGTGGTGTTGGGGTTAAGGTAGGGTTATGGTTAGGGTTGGGATTAGGGCTGTGTTAGGGTTGGAGTTAGAATTGGCAGGTTTCCACTGATTAGGTACACCAGGGGGTCTCCAAATGCGACATGGCGCCCACCATTTTTTCCAGCCAATTTTGTGTTCAAAAGTCTAGCGGCGCTTTCTCCCTTCTGAGCCCTGCCATGCGCCCAAACAGTCGCTTTCCCTACCATACGGGGTATCGGCGTACTCTGGAGAAATTGCACAATAAATTTTGTGGTCCATTTTCTCCTGATACCCTTGTGAAAATAAAAAGTTTGGTTCCAAAGTAATTTTTTGTGAAAAAATTAATTGTTCATTTTTTCCTTCCACATTGCTTTAGTTCTTGTGAGGCACCTGAAGTGTTAATAAACTTTTGAATGTGGTTTTGCGCACCTTGAGGGGTGTAGTTTTTAGAATGGTGTCACTTTTGGGTATTTTCTGTCATATTTTACCCCAAACTCACTTCAAATGTGAGATGGTCCCTAAAAAAATGGTTTTGTAAATTTTGTTGGAAAAATAAGAAATCACTGGTCAAGTTTTAACCCTTATAATGTCCTAACTAAAAAAAAAATTATGTTTACAAAATTGTGCTGATGTAAAGTAGACATGGTAGATGTGGGAAATGTTATTTATTAACTATTTTGTGCAATATGACTATCTGAATTAAGTGCACCAAAATTAAAAATTTTGAAAATTGCAAAATTTTCAACATTTTTGCCAAATTTTCATTTTATCCATAAATAAACGCAAGTCATATTGAAGAATGTTACCACTAATATGAAGTACAATATGTCACGAAAAACAAACTCAGAATCAGTGAGATCTGTTGAAACGTTCCACAGCTATAACCTCATAAATTGACAGCGGTCAGAAATGTAAAAATTGCCTCTGTCACTAAGGGGTTAAGCCCCAAAAATTATTTTTAAATTTGTTGTGTGTTTTCTAGTACTTTTGCAAGTCAGTATATCACATCAGCTGTGCTGTTGCCATTTATAGGCCCCAAAAATAATGTTTAAGGCCTGGTGCTTGTTTTCTAGTAGTTTTTCCAGTCAATATATATCACATCAACCGTGTCGTTTCCATTTTTAGGCCCCAAAATACGTTTTCAGGCCTGGTGTGTGCATTCTAGTAGTTTTGCAAATAAATATATTGCATCAGCCTTCTCGTTGCCATTTCTAGGCTCCAAAAATTATTTTTAAGACTTGGTGTGCATTTTCTAGTACTTTTGCAAGTCAATATATTGCATCAGCCGTGTTGTTGCCATTTCTATTCCTCAAAAATATTTTTTAAGGCCTGGTGTCTGTTTTCTAGTAGTTTTGCAAATCAATATTTATCGCATGAGCTGTGCCGTTGCCATTTCTAGACCCCAAAAATACTTTTTCTGGCCTGTTGTGTGTTTTCTAGTAGTTTTGCAAATAAATATATCACATCAGCCTTCTCATTGTTATTTGCAGGCCCCAAAAATTATTTTTAAGACTTGATTTTTGTTTTCTAGTTTTCTAGTACATTTGCAAGTCAGTATATCGCATCAGCCGTGTTGTTGCCATTTCTAGGCCACAAAAATACTTTTTAAGGCCTGGTGTCTGTTTTCTAGTAGATTTGCAAATCAATATATCGCATCAGCTGTGTCGTTGCCATTTCTAGGCACCAAAACTAATTTTTCAGAGCTGTTTTGTGGTTTTTATGAGTCTGGGAAATAAATTATTGGCATCAGCAATCTAGTTGCCATTTTTAGGCCAAAGACATACGTTTTCAGGACTGCTGTGTTTTTTCTAGTACTGTTGCAAATAAATAAATTTACTCTACCGCCATCTCTTTGCAAATATTGTTTACAAAATCAACTTCCAAAAATGAGGAGAGTATCAAATAAGAGATGAGGACGTGGCCATGGTGGTGCTGTTGTAGCTGCTGATGGTTATTGTGGTGTAGCTGATGCAGGGAGAGGACGTGGTTATTCTGTACCTGCTATGTGCACAATTAGAACACCTTCCTCTGATACACACAGGTGACAGAACATTATGCGTCCTTTCATAGACCCAAATACCACTACACGAATGGTGAGACCAGAAGATGTTGCAAAGTTGTTAGATTGGATGGTGCAGAGTGGCTCCAGTTCCTTTACATTATCTTCCACCCAATCCAGTGTAGAAAGTGCACAGTTGGCACCTGAGGAACATGGTCATCCAGCTTCCACCTCACCCCCTTATAAATCAGCCAAGCAGTCTGATTCCCAAGTCATGCAGCAGTCTCTTCTGCTTTTTGATGACTCTGCTGGCTGGGGTTCCGTGGCCCATGCACCTGCTCCAGAGGTGGAAGAAACCACAACATCCAGCACCACCATCTGATACAGGCTGTATTAGCAGCAGGCAGCATTACAACAACATGGTGGAAGACTACCTGTCCACATGTCTCCATGTAATAAAAGATGGGTCTGCACCATTTAACTTCTGGGTCTCCAAACTGTACACATGGCCTGAGCTTGCCCTTCATGCTTTAGAGGTGCCAGGCTGCCCTGCAGCAAGTGTACTATAGGAACGTGTTTAGCACGGCAGAGGGGTTCATCACAGATAGGCGTATCCACCTGTCTACATCCAACGTGGGTAACCTAGCATTCCTTAAAATGAACCAGACGTTAATCCCACACAACTTGTCCATACCTTTGAATGACTAGACAATTATAATAGCCGCAACTAGACAGTCTTCAACTCTATTTGCCATTCGTTTCATTTCGGGCCTCCACAAGTAAAAAATACAAAAAACCGTATTGGGTACCTTCACTAGTCCCTCTACTACCTATACTGCTATGTCCACCTACTCCTCCACTTGGACCTGTTCCTCCTGGTTTAAGATTCTTATTTTTTATTTCTACTCTGCTTAGCATAGGGACAGGATGCAGCTCTAGTGATGGACAATACAGTAGGTTTTGCATGTGCTCAGTTTTACAAAAACACTCTATGTGTACTTTGTACCCGTCTCTGTTATAGTACCGTGCATACTCAAAACGTTTTAGAATTTTCAACTGAGTTGGTCGGAGTTATATGTGTCAAAAAAAATTTCTACTCCAAGGCAACCATGTCTGCCATAGTTCTATGGCAAAAGGCTCTGTATGTATTCTTAAACCCATATCTGAGGGAGTAGTTTGCCAAAAGCCGCTGTGTGTATTCTTTAACCCAAATCTGTGGGAGTACTTTGCCAAAAGCCGCTGTGCGTATTCGTTAACCCTTATCTGTGAGAGTAATGTGCCTTTAAGCCACTTTGTGTACTCTGCAACCCTGCCTGTGGTGATACTGTGGGCCATTGTCTAAGTATGGTATTTGTTACCAGCTTCCGTGGGGAAAATTTGGAAACATGCTACGTGGGTGTAATTTTTAACTGGACTGCCGGTAGCAAGCCTTGCTGCTGACTGCCAACTCGATCCAAAATCATTCATCAGCGGTATTTGGAACATGCTACTGGAGCAGAAATTTTGGAGCTGTGTAGGTTCTCTGCCCCATGCTCTTTGGGTGAAATTTGTAAGCTGGTTCTGAGGGGGTACTCTGCCTCATGGTCAGTGGTTGAAATTTGTAATCTGCTTCTTAGGGCGCAGTCTGCCCCATGGTCTGTAGGTGAAATTTGTAAACTGCTTCTTAAGGGGTACTCTGCCCATAGCCTGTGGGTGAAATTTGTAAGCTGCTTTCTAGGGGTACTCTGCCCCATGGTCTGTGGGTGAAATTTGTAAGCTACTTCTTAAGGGGTTCTCTGTTCCATGGTCTGTGGTTGAAATTTGTAAGCTGCTAATTTTTTGCAGGGCAATTGTCCTGTTCTTATCCCCATTTAGCTTCCTTTTGCAGCCCACTAACCATCATTATGAATATTTTAAAGCCATTTTAAAGCACCAAAGTTTGGGTCCAAATTGATTTCTAATGGGTTCGGGTTTAGGGTCAACTTCAAGGTCAAGTTCTGACCCAAATCCAACTTTGTGCTTTATATTCTTTGAACCCGGCGAAGCCGATCATCCACGGGTTCACTCATCTCTAGTCATTAACGTTTAAATTGGCTCAATCTTTAAGTGAATATAACAGTGACAATAAATTATTCTCTCCAAATAACAATAATCAGCAATTATGCGCCCTTTATAAGCTCTACTCTGTACACTCAAATAAGTTATCTCACTGTGCTCCGTGCACAAAAAAAATCACACTGTCCTCTCCTACCATTTGCCATCCCCCTTTGTACTATGATTGCCACATGACTCTTTCTTATTTATTAAGACTGCCACATCATCTTTCTGATGAACACTGCCATATTTCCCCTTTATGATATACAACCACTCCTCTGCCACCTTATGTATTAAACCCACAACACTGTAACACCTTATGAATTATTCCCACTACACTGTCACGCTCTTTATACAAAATAACCATGGTATCAAACCCCTTATGTACTGAGAGTAACACCGTCCTCCTTTATGTACTACATCTGACACACCCCCCATTAGGAACTATAACCACTATGCCATTCAACTTTATGTACTATGACCGCTACACTGTTCTATGTTATGCAATAAAACTGTCACACCATCCCGCATAGGAACTATAACCACCATGCCATCCAACTTTATGTACTATGACTGCCACACGGTTCTACCTTATATAATAAAACTGCCACCACCCCTTATGAACTATAACATCGCTCCCTTATGTATTATAACTGAAGGAAAACTTTAGGGAAACTAGTCAAATTTGCAGGCAATACAAAGATAGTAGGGAAAGCTAACCCTAGAGAAGACAGAGAAAGGATTCAGAAGGATCTAGATAAGCTTGAACCATGGGCAGCCAATAATAGAATGGTATTTAACAGGGAGAAATGCAAGATTCTACATCTGGCCAAGAAAAACGAAAATTACATCTATAGAATAGGAGGAATACGACTAAGCAACAGCACGTGTGAAAAAGACTTGGGTATACTAATAGATCACATACTACACAAGAGTCAACAGTGTGATGCAAAAAAGGCAAACACAGTTCTAGGATTTATTAAGAGAAGCATAGAGTCTAGATCACGTGAAGTAATTATTCCCCTCTACTCCTCCTTGGTCAGGCCTCATCTGGAATACTGTGTCCAGTTCTGGGCACCACATTTTAAGAAAGACATTGAAAAACTGGAGCAAGTTCAGAGACGACCTACCACAATAGTGAGTAGACTGCAAAGTACCGTATATACTCGAGTATAAGCTGACCCAAGTATAAGCCATCCAGAGTATAAGCTGAGGCACCTAAATATGCCACAAAAAAACTGGGAAAACTTATTGACTCGCGTATAAGCCGGGTATGCATTGCCCCCTCATCCCTATCCTGGTATGCATGGCTCCCTATCCCTATATGCATGGCTCCTTATCCCCATCCCTATATGCATGGCTACTTATCCCCATCCTTGTATGCATGGCTCCTTATCCCCTGTCCTTGTATGCATGGCTCCCCATCCCTGTATGTATGGCTCCTTATCCCAATCCTTTTATGCATGGCTCCTTATTCCTATAAAAAAAAAAAAAAAACATCCTACTTGCCTTCCCTGCGTGCCCTCGCTGCATCTCGTTCCGGTGCCAGCAACTTTTCCGGCCGAGCGATCAAGTGGCCCCACTCAATAAGGTAATGAATACTCACTCCACGCCTATGGGAATGAAGAGACGTGAATATTCATTACCATAATGAGCGGGGAACACGTGATCGCTCGGGTGGAAGAGCTGCTGGCGCCGACCGGAACGAAATGCAGCGAGGGCGTGCAGGGAAGGTATGTTGGATGTGTGCTGTAAGCCGGCGGCTGCAGCTGTAACTGCACGCTATAAGAGAAATGAATATTCACTGCCAGCGCAGTGAATATTCATTTCTCTTTATCAGTGGGCATAGGCTTTAGCTGCAGCGACTGGCTCCTGCCTGTGTGACCTAATGCTCTGCCGCTCCCCCTCCCGAGGCGGTGTTTTCAGTGCAAAAAAATGTCATGAAAAACTTGGCTTATACACGAGTATATACGGTATGTCCTATGAGGAATGGTTAAAGGATCTGGGAATGTTTAGCTTGCAAAAAGGAAGGCTAAGGCTACTTTCACACTTCAGGCTTTTTGAATCAGGCGCGATCCGGCCTTTTTTTTAAACACCGGATAGCGGCGAACGGACATGCCGGATCCGGTGTTTTTAACATTGACTAAATATAGCGCCGGATCGCGCCGCATGTACCTGCGTTTAGTCTGTTTTCTGCCGGATGTGGTGTCTGGTTTATTTCCGGCGTCTAGAAAAGACGCCAACTGTAACGTTTTTTGTCTCCGGCCAAAAAGCCGGAAGGGCCGGATACGGCGCTTCCGGCGTTTGTCTACAATGAAAGTCTATGAGTGCTGCATTGCGCCGCATCCGGCAAAAACCTGATCCGGTGGCCTGATCCGTTTTTTTTTGTCTGGGAATGTTAATTAGCCCAGACAGAAGCAAACATATATATACCACGCCTGTGGGACACTCTGCCACATGCAATCCAAGCATCAAGAGAGACACATCACCAATTTCAGAAGGATTTTGAGCCAGCAACACCACCATCAAAATGGATTCTGGGGACCACCAAGATGTGGGCGCGGAGGAGACGGGAGCAAACGCCAGACGGTAAATATCACCCACCCCATGATACTATGCGTGTATTTTATGTGTTTGCATTGTTGTATACTTTAATGCTTGTGCTTTAATACAATGTGGGTATTGCTTAATTCTGTTTTGGCGTACTTGTATAATATGTGGGTATTGCTCTATTCTGTTTTGGCGTACTTGTATACTATGTGTAGTGCTTACTACAATGTGGTTATAGCTATAATCTGTTTTGGTGTACTTGTATACTATGTGTACTGTTTAATACAATGTGGTTATTTATTTATTTATTTTTTTTAAACTTGTATACTATGTATAGTGCTTACTACAATGTGGTTATAGCTATATTATGTTTTGGCGTACTTGTATACTTTGTGGGTTGTGCTTTAATACAATGTGGTTATTGCTCAATTCTGTTTTGGTGTACTTGTATACTATGTTGGTATTGCTTTATTCTTTTTTGCCGTACTTGTATACTATGTATAGTGCTTACTACAATGTGGTTATAGCTATAATCTGTTTTGGCCTACTTGTATACTATGTGTACTGTTTAATACAATTTGGTTATTTTTTTTTTTTCTGGCCAAATTTTATACTATGTGTAGTGCTTACTACAATGTGGTTATAACTATAATCTGTTTTGGCATACTTGTATACTATGTGTAGTGCTTACTACAATGTGGTTATAGCTATAATCTGTTTTGGTGTACTTGTATACTATGTGTAGTGCTTACTACAATGTGGTTATAGCTATAATCTGTTTTGGTGTACTTGTATACTATGTGTAGTGCTTACTACAATGTGGTTATAGCTATAATCTGTTTTGGTGTACTTGTATACTATGTGTAGTGCTTACTACAATGTGGTTATAGCTATAATCTGTTTTGGTGTACTTGTATACTATGTGTAGTGCTTACTACAATGTGGTTATAGCTATAATCTGTTTTGGTGTACTTGTATACTATGTGTAGTGCTTACTACAATGTGGTTATAGCTATAATCTGTTTTGGTGTACTTGTATACTATGTGTAGTGCTTACTACAATGTGGTTATAGCTATAATCTGTTTTGGCGTTCTTGTATACTATGTGTAGTGCTTACTACAATGTGGTTATAGCTATAATCTGTTTTGGTCTACTTGTATACTATGTGTAGTGGTTAATACAATGTGGTTATAGCTATATTCTGTTTTGTTGTACTTGTATACTATGCGTGTATTGATATATACTGTGTTGGCATAGTAGTGTACAATGTGGATAGTGCTATTGTGTCGACCCGCACCACAATTGTGGGTTACCAGGGCAATGGGGTACTCAGAGCCGAGCCCATGGAAGTCTATGGGGTTTGTCACAGGTAGCGGTGGCTCGGTCTGTGGCCCTAGCGGTCTGGCGTATGTTGGGGGAATATTTACAGGGATAGATATATTTACAGTTCGTGACGCCACCTGTAGTCTCTGGTAATTTGTACCAGCGCTGCTGTAGATCTCTGAGGGATGGTGAGGCAGCTAGATGTCGGGTCCCCTACAGGTGGGACTCTTCCCTCAGGTCGATGGTTATGGTGGGGTTGTGCAGGGATGCAATCAAATAACACAGTCTCACACATCAGCGTCTTTCCATACCTTTACTTGTAAGATGGTAAGGCAGGTCCCAGGGAGGCTGATCCAAGGAGAATGTATTTCGAGATAGCAGCTGGACAAGTTAGGGGCCTCCTTTACTTTCAACAACGATGAGTACAACCAGCATGAAGCGTAGTTCCCTCTATGACTCCAGCTATTCCAAAGCTGTACTGCCCAGTCAGTTTTGTGGTCGGAGCCTTCCTGTGAGAGAGCTGAATTCCTATCTTGTCGTGCACTGACTCAAGGTCCTCACTCCCCCTGACCCCAGTTACGTACCGACTATTTAGGGGCTGCTTTCCGCTACCTAAGGTCCGGTAAGCCTCTGGGTTTCCTACCACCATGCATGAAGCTATGGTGATGCTTCGGTCTCCAGTGACCGGTGACAACGTGCAGGACTTCTCCAATCCTATAGCACTCAGAATTTCTACCACTGTGCCTTTCGCCTTGTCCTCGCTGGTAGCATAAGCATTTCTCACTTCACAGGTTAACAAAGTCAGTCCCTTACTTAATTCCTTTCTTGAGCTTGTTGCCAGACTCTCAGTAATCTTCTAGGCAGGAGCACGTCTCTGAACCTTCACTGTCCTTGAGACAGGAGACTGAAGTATATCTGCAACTCACTCCTCTCTCCTCCTGCACAAACTTCACACTGTCTGCTCTGTCTGAAGACAGGAAACTGACTCACTCACTACTGATGCATGTGACTAGACTTTATGTACCTGTGGGCGTGTCTAAGTGTGTGTTGAAATGAATGTTCATTGAGCATTAAACTGCTATCTCTCCACACATCCTCCAGGGTACTGCGTGTGCCTTACACCAGGGCTACATATTCCCCCATGGTAAATGACAGCACTCCCGGGCTGTAAAATACAAAGAGACAATTTTGTTTATGCATTAAACATCAACATTAAACATTAATTCGTCCCATCCGGGAGGTAAGGATGTCTTGAACGTTGCAAACAAAACATTATATATAGAAAAATACAATATTAAATAACATTTTCATATAAATAGACAATATACTTGTGAAGGACCCGCACCAAACCTTCAACGTGGGTCCTGGTGGGCTGCAGGACATCCGAATGTAGACCTCACTCAGTGCCACACCACACGGGTTTTGTATTCAGAGGTAATTGTGCTGGTTTTATGTAAAACCAAGATTAGGCACCGAAGCGCAACTATATACAGATAAGTTCTGGGCTGGCACAGTCCTCAACCCCGAAGTCCATTGTAAAACAAAGACACATTATATCAAATCACATCATAATAAAGTGCAAAAACTTTTTATCTGATTACCCAGCCGGGCATTCTATTTTTGGCAATATATATATACGTTATATACACATTTAACTTGTGCAAAACATTTTCACTTTTATAAAACTTATGTACATCTTCTTAGTTGCAGTAAACCCTGTCTGGGTCCTACCGTTCTTCACATTCTCTTGACTTCAATGACATCTTCCACCCCGGGGGCTGGAACAATGCGATGGTCCCACAGGACCGTTCCTATTCCTGGGCCCAGTGCCCAGCACCAAGATCATCGACTCCACCATCGGGGTCTGTGTGGCTGGTGTGCACTGGGCTGGTGGGGACGTCGGGGGTTCCAGCAGGGTGTCATCATCGCTGGTTACCTGCAGGGCCGGTTCACTCCGGTCCTCTAGGCCGCAGGGCCCGTCCTCCTCTGGGGACGCTGCTGCAGCATAAGATACTAGGCAAAAAGCAGGCTTTTGTAGTGGCTCAATTGAGATCGCATCAGACTCTTGCGATGTAGATTGGGTCGCCGATTGCGATGCAGAGTAGATCACCGATTGCGATACGGAGGTGTACGCAGGGGGCGATGCCGATGCATAATGCTGGTGTGATGCAGAGCAGGAAGCAGGTGTGCGCAATGGCTCAGTTGGGGACGCACTAACCTGCTGCTGTTGCCTCTCCATCATTGACGGCTGAGTCCCCGACGGTGTCCCTACCGGGGATCGATCATCTGCTGCGGCCTCCTGGCCGGGCGGGCGTTCCGGAACTGGCGGTACCTCCTCAACCTCCTTCGCCTCCACCGCTTCACCGGTGGGATCAGGATTGGTACTTTCGGGGGCAGCCTCCGGTTGCTCCTTTGCCTTGGGCAGCAGAAGTTTTGGTAACTCCAGACGTAGGGGATCATCGAAGGGGGAGAACACCGCGTCCCACAGCCGCCGCTGCTCCAGGGTACGCCGGCGTCTCTCGATCTCTTCAAATCCAGGTTGTGGCGAAATCATCTTTCTTAGTCGTGCATTTTCCTCTTTAACTTCCAGCAATGCTTGCTGCAGGTGCAGGACCACGGATGACTCCGGTGCTGGTGGCAGCTTGGCTGGGGCACGGGGCCTGCCTTCCTCCGCTTCCCTGCTCGGCTGCACACGTCCTGCTTCCATGATGTTCCAGAAGATTCTTACATCTTCCTCCAGAGACGTCCGGTCTCTTCCGTGGAGGCGGGGTTTGCGTCTCCTCCTCCTCGCAGGGAAGGTGAAGAGGAGGCGGACCTCTTTTGCTGTAGGGCAGGATCGCATATTGTAATAGCACTTTGAGAGGGCAGGCATTTTCTTCGCGCCACAGGGGGGTACACGCCCACGAAGGTACGCCCACCTTCTTCTCCAGCGCCTGAGGGCGCGAATATGGCGACAAAGATGGCGATTTTTGGCGCCAAAAATGCAAACAGTCCTTTTTCACAAAAACAACTCCATAGGCACACAGGGCTCGCAATTTGCGAGTTTCGCATCCTGTTCGTGACGCCAATTTGTGTCGACCCGCCACCACAATTGTGGGTTACCAGGGCAATGGGGTACTCAGAGCCGAGCCCATGGAAGTCTATGGGGTTTGTCACAGGTAGCGGTGGCTCGGTCTGTGGCCCTAGCGGTCTGGCGTATGTTGGGGGAATATTTACAGGGGATAGATATATTTACAGTTCGTGACGCCACCTGTAGTCTCTGGTAATTTGTACCAGCGCTGCTGTAGATCTCTGAGGGGATGGTGAGGCAGCTAGATGTCGGGTCCCCTACAGGTGGGACTCTTCCCTCAGGTCGATGGTTATGGTGGGGTTGTGCAGGGATGCAATCAAATAACACAGTCTCACACATCAGCGTCTTTCCATACCTTTACTTGTAAGATGGTAAGGCAGGTCCCAGGGAGGCTGATCCAAGGAGAATGTATTTCGAGATAGCAGCTGGACAAGTTAGGGGCCTCCTTTACTTTCAACAACGATGAGTACAACCAGCATGAAGCGTAGTTCCCTCTATGACTCCAGCTATTCCAAAGCTGTACTGCCCAGTCAGTTTTGTGGTCGGAGCCTTCCTGTGAGAGAGCTGAATTCCTATCTTGTCGTGCACTGACTCAAGGTCCTCACTCCCCCTGACCCCAGTTACGTACCGACTATTTAGGGGCTGCTTTCCGCTACCTAAGGTCCGGTAAGCCTCTGGGTTTCCTACCACCATGCATGAAGCTATGGTGATGCTTCGGTCTCCAGTGACCGGTGACAACGTGCAGGACTTCTCCAATCCTATAGCACTCAGAATTTCTACCACTGTGCCTTTCGCCTTGTCCTCGCTGGTAGCATAAGCATTTCTCACTTCACAGGTTAACAAAGTCAGTCCCTTACTTAATTCCTTTCTTGAGCTTGTTGCCAGACTCTCAGTAATCTTCTAGGAGCACGTCTCTGAACCTTCACTGTCCTTGAGACAGGAGACTGAAGTATATCTGCAACTCACTCCTCTCTCCTCCTGCACAAACTTCACACTGTCTGCTCTGTCTGAAGACAGGAAACTGACTCACTCACTACTGATGCATGTGACTAGACTTTATGTACCTGTGGGCGTGTCTAAGTGTGTGTTGAAATGAATGTTCATTGAGCATTAAACTGCTATCTCTCCACACATCCTCCAGGGTACTGCGTGTGCCTTACACCAGGGCTACACACTATATACTGTTGGCATCGATATATACAAGTCGTGTATTGCTATATACTGTGTTGGCATAGTAGTATACAATGTGGCTAGTGCTATATACTTTTGGCATCGATGTATACTAGTTGTGTATTGCTATATACTGTGTTGGCATAGTTCTATATTATGGTTATTGATATATACAGTGTTGCCTCTTTTCTCTATTATGTTGGTATTGCTGTATGCTATGAGGGTAGTGCTATACTGTGAAAATATCATAATTAATCCTGATTTCATGAAAAATATTTGATTTGCTCAATGTATCATGTATATGATGATTGTGTCCATGTATTAATTGGAATTGTATTTTTTCCACAGCAGAGGACATCATCGGAGGCAGCAGGCTGCGACTGCACCACCACTACATGTTCGAGCTGGAGGACAGCATCGTTACCGGGCCGCATCTAGCAGACGGTAAATATCACACACCAAATAACCGCAAACAGAACTTTGGTCTTTCAGCACGGGCCATGGTTTTATCCTTTTTTTTTGCATCTTTTTTTTCTTTTTGTTACACTGCAGAGGACAGCATCGTAGGCCGCAGGCAAGCACACCACCACCACCACCACAACCAGATGACGCTGGAGAGCATGGTGAACGGGCCGCATCTAGCAGACGGTAAATATCACACACCAAATAACCGCAAGCAGAACTTTTGTCTTCCAGCACGGTCCATGGTTTTATCCTTTTTTTTTGCATCTTTTTTTCTTTTTGTTACACTGCAGAGGACAGCATCGTAGGCCGCAGGCAAGCACACCACCACCACCACCACAACCAGATGACGCTGGAGAGCACGGTGAACGGGCCGCATCTAGCAGACGGTAAATATCATACACCAAATAACCGCAAGCAGAACTTTTGTCTTTCAGCACGGTCCATGATTTTATACTTTTTGTTTGCATTTTTTTTTCTTTTTGTTACACTGCAGAGGACAGCATTGGAGGCCGCAGGCAAGCACACCACCACCACCACCACAATCAGATGACGCTGGAAAACATGGTGAACGGGCCGCATCTAGCAGACGGTAAATATCACACACCAAATAACCGCAAACAGAACTTTTGTCTTTCAGCACTGTCCATGATTTTATACTTTTTGTTTGCATTTTTTTTTCTTTTTGTTACACTGCAGAGGACAGCATTGGAGGCCGCAGGCAAGCACACCACACCACCACCACAATCAGATGACGCTGGAAAACATGGTGAACCGGCCGCATCTAGCAGACGGTAAATATCACACACCAAATAACCGCAAACAGAACTTTTGTCTTTCAGCACGGTCCATGATTTTATACTTTTTGTTTGCATCTTTTTTTCCTTTTGTTACACTGCAGAGGACAGCATTGGAGGCTGCAGGCAAGCACACCACCACCACCACCACAACCAGATGACGCTGGAGAGCACGGTGAACGGGCCGCATCTAGCAGACGGTAAATATCACACACCAAATAACCGCAAGCAGAACTTTTGTCTTTCAGCACGGTCCATGATTTTATACTTTTTGTTTGCATTTTTTTTTCTTTTTGTTACACTGCAGAGGACAGCATTGGAGGCCGCAGGCAAGCACACCACCACCACCACCACAACCAGATGACGCTGGAGAGCACGGTGAACGGGCCACATCTAGCAGACGGTAAATATCACACACCAAATAACCGCAAACAGAACTTTTGACTTTCAGTACGGGCCATGATTGTGGCCATGTATTCATGGATTTTTTTTTCCTCTTTACTGCACAACAGACGACCATCTCAGGTAGCGATGGAATACGGCCGGCAGCAGGACAGTAGTTCTTCTGGGAGCCCTCCCACTCATCGGCAGCGTTTAGCGGTATTTGTTACAAATTATATTTCCTCAATCAATTTTCTTTCTTGGATAATTATTTTTTTTTTTCTTTCACAATGCATTATCGTGTTTTTTTTACAGGAATCTGAACCAGAGGAGCTCCCAGAAGAAGGACGGGGTGGACAGATACCCGGAGTGGGCTCGCAATTCGTAAGTTTCCTGCATCCATCAGTACAACACAACATCACACTACACAACACATCAAAAAAAAAAAGGACACAACCGAAAAACAACATAATTTTTTTTTTTTGTTTTTTTTTTCAGTCTTCCGCACCTGTGGCTTCAAGAGGTCCTCGCAGTGCCTCCCAGAGTCGACGTGAAGAACGCGGCGGTCTTCAACCTGTAAGTATTATAATTTTTTTTTTTTTTTAATGAATGCCCTTTTTTTTATTTTATAATTAAAGTATTTTTTTGTTCTCATTTTATTTTAGGCTTCACAGCGTGCTCCCGACTCAGACGGTGAGGAGGGGATAGATATTGACCTATTAATAGATCTGATCAGAGAGCGGGAGCCGCTGTGGAACATGGGGGACCGCCGCCATTCAGATCAGATAGTGACCCGTCGGCTCTGGGATGAAGTTTGTTCCCAACTTGTTGGCTACTGGGAGGACCTTGAAGCTCGGTCACAGTCTAAAATGCGTAAGTATATACAGTTCAGTAGGGCTGCTGGATTTAAAGCAGTGAAATGAAATGGAAATTATACTGCACACTCTAGGAATTCCATGCAAAATTACAAATTTATTTATGACAAAGCAGGGAGCAAACGTGTAAAGCGATTAATAACTGACGTTTCGACTCTCCCGAGTCTTACTCATAGTATCGCTGGAGAAAGAAAAACAAAGTATCAGCATCATAAATATTAACATTAACGGTGTACAAATAAAATAAATAAATAATTGCCAAAATCTGTAAAGTGAAATAACCAAACAACAAGTGAAAATACAAGGTCACCATAGAACACAACTGGCACCAATTGTACAATAAATGGTAAAAACGAAAAGGACAAGAAAAGTGCGTGCCCAAGTCTTTGTAGAAAAAGATTTAGGAAACCAGAAAAAAGGTAAGTATGTACAAGAAGAACCGGGATTACCTTTATTGAAAGTCAATGAAAATAGATTCCTATAGGAAAAAATAGGTTCTAAGGAAAAAAGTGCATGATTAGAATTGGAATAAATAGCCCAAGTAATTATTTGTAGTGAGCCAGGAGTAATAAGTACCTTGCGAACAGAATGAGAGCCATATAATCCATAAGAGGATATCCAATGCAAGTTCATGGATTGTAATGTACCTAATATAGAAATGCCAATAATATGAGAATAATTGTACTGGTACAATATAGAAAAGTAGAGTATATTGTATATTAGTTTACATGATGGTAGTATAACGTTATATTGGTAAAATGATATATTCGGAGGGGTCATACATAATGGTATACATGACGTTACTCTCGGAAATAATCTATATCCAGGTGCTATAGTCATGGAAAATTGCTGTAAATGTTATTAGACCTGATTATAGTATGACGTTATTAGCGGTACTAAGAATTTCAAAGTTCTCAGGCTCAAACAGGGCATATTAAGCAATAAGAAACAACATGTTATAGTCAAGCTGGCAGGTTTTCCTACAGACCTATTAGTAAGTGAGCAGGGGAATGACCTCTGATGAGAACGCTAGCCTTGTACAAAGTATATGGTGCATATTGAGAATCGCTGTATGGAGCAAGGTGGGTCGTTACCTGAGTATAAGTGGATCAAAGCGGCGCTCCCGCG
The DNA here is from genome assembly GCA_033576555.1 of Oophaga sylvatica. Taxonomy (NCBI): domain Eukaryota; kingdom Metazoa; phylum Chordata; class Amphibia; order Anura; family Dendrobatidae; genus Oophaga; species Oophaga sylvatica. Next base: position 119,019,552 of record JARQOD010000001.1, on the reverse strand, counting down.
CCTTGCTGATGGCGGTATGTGCACAGCAGGAGGACGCCAGGTATATATGCGTCCCTGGTGACCGCCAGACTGGAAGTACGTCATCCGGTCTGCGAGTCACTTCCTGTGTTCAGAGCCAGCGATACTGCGCCTGCGTTGAGCAGACACAGTGTATCAGATGCTAGAAGGGATGTGAGCATGTCTGATATGCAGAGGAATCATGTCCCTGTCAAATGGCAGATGTTACTTTGCTAAATAGAGATATATATAACTTGAAACTTATGAATGGTCACTAGATGTTCATAAATAAAGCAGTGTTTCCACAACTCCAGTCCTCGTGAACCCCAAGGGTTCATGTTTTCAGGATTTCCTTTGGTACAACACTATGAAAATCCTGAAAACATGACCCGTGGGGGACATGAGGACTGTAGTTGTGAAAACACGTATGTAGTATACTAACCAATTGTGCTATCTCGTTTCAGGGGAGAGAATTGTGAAGCGGTGGCGGTCTATCAGGGATCGCTTCAAGAAGGAGTTCAACAAAGAGATGTGGGCCCCGAGTGGTTCTTCAGGACGCCAGAGCAAATATAAATACGCAAGAGCTCTGGCGTTTCTGCGTGAAACTATGGTCACCAGAAGGTAAATATTCAAAAAAAAATTTTTACATTTGTAACACCTTTTTTTTCACAGCCAGGGCCATTGAAATACAGTATATTAATTGTATGTTTTCTCTTTATTCAACAGCACGGTGAGCAGCACTCGGGCGCCCGCAGAGTTGGGCCCTTCTGAGGCGATCCCTGAGGAGACCGGCACCGAAGGACACTTTGACCGCCCCGACCCATCTGCATCCACACATGAGCCCTCTTTCCCCTCCACCAGCGCTGCAGCAGCGTGGCCGAGTGCATTGCATGAGGCTGCTGGTCAACAGATAGATTTTCCTTTACCCCACCCTTCTGCCCCTGCCACCTCTAGTACATCTGCGGCTACTGGGCGGCAACGGCAGAGGGGTCAGGAAAGGAACTATGCGCCCGAGTTCTTGCATTTGAATGCATCCTTTCAGAACTGCCTTAAAGTTTTATCTGAACAAGTTACCGCAGGCATTCATCAGATAACCTCCGCAGTTTCGGAGGTAAAGACACTTCTGCAAAGCATGCATTCGGAAGCAAGAGCATCACCAAATCACAGCTTTTTTAGGTCGGTTGCGGAGCGCATAGATCCGCTATCTGCTGACCAGCAGATGTATGTGATGCACACGTGCCACGCTGCTCTAGTGCAGGTTGTCTCCCATCCTCCTCCATCCACCCCAGTTGTTCCTCCCCCCCCCCCCCTCCAGCCGGCGTGCCTCTGTGTCGACCCGCCACCACAATTGTGGGTTACCAGGGCAATGGGGTACTCAGAGCCGAGCCCGTAGAAGTCTATGGGGATTGTCACAGGTAGCTGTGGCTCGGTCTGTGGCCCTGGCGGTCTGGCGTATGTTGGGGATATATTTACAGGGGATTGATTTATGTACAGTTCGTGACGCCACCTGTAGTATTCTGGTAATTTGTACCAGCGCTGCTGTAGATCTCTGAGGGGATGGTGAGGCAGCTAGATGTCGGGTCCCCTACAGGTGGGACTGGTCCCTCAAAGTCTATGGGATTTGTGAAGTCGGGTGCGGATAAAGAACACAGTCTCACACGGTCAGCGTCTTTCCATACCTTTACTTGTAAGATGTTCAAGCAGGTCCCAGGGAGGCTGATCCAAGGAGGATGTATTTCGAGATAGCAGCTGGGCAAGTTAGGGGCCTCCTTTACTTCCAATATGACGAGTCCAACTAGCATGAAGCGTAGTTCCCTCCAATAAATCTGGTTCTTCTACCACCATGCATGAAGCTATGGTGATGCTTCGGTCCCAGTAACCGGTTAACAGTGCAGGACTTCCAATCCTAAAGCACTCACAATATCTACCACTGTGCCTTTCGCCTTGCCCGTGCTGGTAGCATAAGCATCCCTCACTTCACAGATATATATATCAGTCAGTTCCTTCTTAGTTCCTTCCAGAGCTTGCTAGCAGAATACCAGTAATACTTTTAGGCAGGAGCACGTCTCTGAACCTCTACCGTCCTCTAGACAGGCGTCTGAATTATCTGCAGCTCACTCCTCTCTCCTGCACAGACTTCTCGCTGACTGACTGTCTCCTCAGACAAACTGAACTGACTGAAGACAGGACACTCTCTGACTGAACACTCCCTGCTGATGTCACAAGCTTATAAACCTGTGGGCGTGTCTAAGTGCATGTTGGAATGAATGTTCATTTAGCATTAAACTGCTATCTCTCCACACATCCTCCAGGGTACTGCGTGTGCCTTCACACACCAGGGCTACACATTCCCCCATGGTAAAAGACAGCACTCCCGGGCTGTGAAATACAAGAAGACAGAAAATTTTGTTTATGCATAACAACAAACATTAACTTCTTCCCATCCGGGAGGTACGAATATCTTGAACGTTGCATTAAACATAGAAAAATACACAAAGTATCAAATAGACATTTTTCATATTAATGGTACAACTACTTTCACTTTTATAAAAACTTATATACATCTTCTCAGCTGCGGTAAACCCTGTCTGGGTCCTACCGTTCTTCACATCTCTTTATTAATTTCTGTTACACTTTCCATCCCGGGGGCTGGAACAATGCGATGATCCCTAGATCTCATGACGAACAGATCATGTGCTGCGATCAGAGTCTGGGTCGCAACAGTCTTTGTATGAACCATCAGGGGCGCAACGGGTATCTCTTTCTCGTGAGACGCCGATTGCGTCTCCATCACAGTCAACGATATAGACCGCGTCAGGGTTTGCGATCTAAGCTGGGTCGCATGTTGCGATGTGGATTGGGTCGCCGATTGCGATGCAGAGGTGTACGCAGGGGGCGATGCGGAATAGGACGCACAATGCTGGTGTGATGCAGAGCAGGAAGCAGGTGTGCGCAATGGCTCAATTGAGGACGCACTAACCTGCTGCTGTCGCTGCTCCATCACAGACGGCTGGTTTTCCTCCGGTGTCCCTACCGGGGATTGATCATCTGCTGCGCCCTCCTGGCCGGGCGGGCGTTCCGGAACTGGCGATACCTCCTCAACCTCCTTTGCCTCCACCGCTCCATCGGTGGGATCAGGATCGGTACTTTTGGGGGTAGCTCGTAGTTTCTCCTCAGCCTTCCTCAGCAGGGAACTTGGGGATTCAGGAGACGGCATTATGCTTGTAGGAGAGAACACTGCGTCCCACAGCAGCCGCTGTTTCAGGGCACGCCAGCGTCTCTCTGTCTCCTTCATTCCTTTTCGGTGGGGACAGGACCTTCGTCGCAGGACCTGCCGCTGAGTCAGAGCTGGGGGCGGAGCCAGGCAACAGCGCGCTTTTACAGGTACGCCCACCTTCTTCTCCAGCGCCTGAGGGCGCGAATATGGCGGCAAAATGGCGGATTTTAGCGCCAAAATAGCAACAGTCCTTTTTCACAAAAACAAGTCCTTAGGCACACAGGGCTCGCAATTTCGCGAGTTTCGCATCCTGTTCGTGACGCCAAATATTTGTGTCGACCCGCCACCACAATTGTGGGTTACCAGGGCAATGGGGTACTCAGAGCCGAGCCCGTAGAAGTCTATGGGGATTGTCACAGGTAGCTGTGGCTCGGTCTGTGGCCCTGGCGGTCTGGCGTATGTTGGGGATATATTTACAGGGGATTGATTTATGTACAGTTCGTGACGCCACCTGTAGTATTCTGGTAATTTGTACCAGCGCTGCTGTAGATCTCTGAGGGGATGGTGAGGCAGCTAGATGTCGGGTCCCCTACAGGTGGGACTGGTCCCTCAAAGTCTATGGGATTTGTGAAGTCGGGTGCGGATAAAGAACACAGTCTCACACGGTCAGCGTCTTTCCATACCTTTACTTGTAAGATGTTCAAGCAGGTCCCAGGGAGGCTGATCCAAGGAGGATGTATTTCGAGATAGCAGCTGGGCAAGTTAGGGGCCTCCTTTACTTCCAATATGACGAGTCCAACTAGCATGAAGCGTAGTTCCCTCCAATAAATCTGGTTCTTCTACCACCATGCATGAAGCTATGGTGATGCTTCGGTCCCAGTAACCGGTTAACAGTGCAGGACTTCCAATCCTAAAGCACTCACAATATCTACCACTGTGCCTTTCGCCTTGCCCGTGCTGGTAGCATAAGCATCCCTCACTTCACAGATATATATATCAGTCAGTTCCTTCTTAGTTCCTTCCAGAGCTTGCTAGCAGAATACCAGTAATACTTTTAGGCAGGAGCACGTCTCTGAACCTCTACCGTCCTCTAGACAGGCGTCTGAATTATCTGCAGCTCACTCCTCTCTCCTGCACAGACTTCTCGCTGACTGACTGTCTCCTCAGACAAACTGAACTGACTGAAGACAGGACACTCTCTGACTGAACACTCCCTGCTGATGTCACAAGCTTATAAACCTGTGGGCGTGTCTAAGTGCATGTTGGAATGAATGTTCATTTAGCATTAAACTGCTATCTCTCCACACATCCTCCAGGGTACTGCGTGTGCCTTCACACACCAGGGCTACACACCTCCTCCCCCTCCTATTCATTATCAGCCACCTCCACAGTTCCAGCAACCTCCCCACTATCACCAACCTCCCCAGTACCAGCCACCTTCCCAAATACAGCCACCTTCACAAATTCTGCCACCTTCCCAACTTCAGCCACCTTCCCAACTTCAGCCACCTTCCCAACTTCAGCAACCTTCCCAACTTCAGCAACAATTCCCAACTCCAGCAACTTTCCCAACTCCAGCCACCTCCCCACCTTCAGCCACCTCCCCACCTTCAGCCACCTCCCCAACTTCAGCCACCTCCCCAACTTCAGCCACGTCACCAACTACAGTCCCCTCAACAACTCCTGTCACCTATTCAGTACCAACAACCTCCCCAGTACCAGCCACCTACCCCGTACCAACCACCTACCCCGTACCACACTCCCACCTCTTACCAATCTCCTTCCCCCTACCAATTCCCTACCATATCACCTGCTCCTCCAGTACCTGCCCCACCCTCCACTCCACCACCCATCACCGATTCTGCCTCAAACTTGTCCTCCCATTCTTTAACCCTTTCCACCCCTTCACCTCTTACTGTTCCTTCCCCACCAGCATCCCAGTCCTCTCTACACACTCCCGGTCGAAGTGTCCCGCAGCCCCTCCAATAGTATGTCCGCCCCACACTACACTGCGTTGTAACGTTCTTTATATTTTTTTTAAAAAAAAGACTATGAGTCATTGAATGCAAAACATACATTTATCAAAGATATTTTGAAAGTAAACTTACAAACTGTTTAACAAAATTGTTTAAATAAATGTTGAATTGGTTGATTCAATTTTTGTCTCTCATTTCTTTATAATGCTACAACTTACAGTACGTAAGGTTATTACATGTGTAATAAAGATTAAGAACAGTAGCAATGTTAAAGACAGAAACATTACATATATATAGGGACAAACACAAACATAACAATTTATTAAACACGGTCATCCTGCCAGTCTACCTGTCCTTCGGGTGAAATAAAGTACTCGGCAAATCTGTCCCTCATCCTGGAAACAGCAACAGAACTTCGATTGGTATTATTGTGATAATCGTGTAAAGTTGTTTGTTGCAGGTGGTACTCAATGGTCAACTGTTCTTTGCAGATCACAACATTATGCAGTACCACACAGGCTTTTATAACTTCGTCGACAGTGTCAGTCTTCAAATTTATGGCTGTCAATAGTACACGCCACTTTGCAGTCAGGATTCCAAACGTGCACTCAACCATTCTTCTAGCTCTTGTGAGCCTGTAATTGAAAATCCGTTTGGTATGGGTCAGTCCTCTGCTGGCATACGGTTTTAATAGATGTTCTGAGAGCTGGAATGCCTCATCACCAACACACACATATGGCATAGGTGGCCCTGTGGTTTGAGGCAGCGGCCTAGGGGCTGGGAAATGGAATGTGTTCCCATACAGTCGATGTCCCATCGCTGAAAGTTTGAAGACTTGGGAATCGTTCGATCGTCCATATGCCCCTATGTCCACTGCAATGAACCTATATTCGGCATCAGCGATGGCCATCAGGACAACTGAGAAATATTTTTTATAGTTAAAATATTCTGATCCTGTTCCCGCTGGCTTCACAATTCTGACATGTTTGCCATCAATCGCTCCAAGACAATTTGGAAATTGGCAGATCTGTTGGAACTTATCTGCTATTTCCATCCACCGCTGTGTAGTAGGTTCAGGCATAAATTCAGAGACCAAACAGTCCCACAGTGCATGGCAGGTGTGCTTTATTATGCCCGATATAGTAGAGATTCCCAATCTAAATTGGAAATGGAGTGAGGAGAACGATTCTCCACTTGCAAGGAATCTAAAAAAAAAAAAAAATTCTCACAATCACTGCTCAGAA
>JARQOD010000001.1:118985214-119013018 GCA_033576555.1 Oophaga sylvatica | reverse complement strand
GCAGAAAGATCTGGCGACCACCGCACAGTCCCTATCCCGGGGAGGGGCCTGTTACCGCAATCTCGGGTTTTTATACCCGACGATTTAAGGGAAGACTGTCAGTTTTTTTTGAATGACCCCCGCTGAAACCCAAAAAATCAGCATTCTCGGACAGTTAATGAAACAAAACAAATAAACCCCCGGCAACACGACAAAGAACTTTTAAGCAATTTGGTTTAACTGGAGCCCCTTTTACCCCCCCGCACAAAAAAAAAATGGGTTTTAGGTCAAAAAAAGGGGGCGGGCAGTAAACATATCTTTTTAACCCCTTGGGGGCGCGGGGTCCTAAACAGAGAAGACACCAATGTAACAATTTTGGGCAATTCTTTTAACCCTTCCACACCACGGGACACAGGCCATCAGGCCCTACAAAACCCTGCCCCAACTTTCAACTTTAAATGGGCTATCGGTGCACACAACCAAATAAACTTCCAGCACCCCTGGGCACCCCAATTAAAACCACCAGGGGGCCACCCTTCCCCAACCCCCGGGGCCATCACAGACCCTGGTTAATGACCTCCAAACTATTTCTTCACCGGGACTACTAAAATTGGGAAACTGCCAAAATCAACCCATCAATCCCCCCAAAAGGGGAAAATTTCATTTCATTCCCCACCCAAACACTCCCCGGGCACACAAAAACCCCCCCAAGGGGGAAGAGACAACTAGCACACCAATCACCCATTTCCGCCGCTGCACAAAGGGGGCACATCGCAAGATTCGTTTTTTAAACAGAAAAACCCCGTGGAAGGGCCCCCAAACCCCCTAAACCCAAACCCCAAAATTTGGGGCACCAATACTCGGGGACCCAGTCCCCCCGTTGTGATTGAGGGCATCCCAATAAACGTTTAACAAAACCGCTGTCATTGACTATGCCATGATTTTTTTACAAAGGTACGGGCGACCTATTTACTCCGCCCATATAACTCATATCGCCAGAAGGCCCTTGCAAGGGGTATAAGGATTCCTTAAGGGGGTATAGAATTAAAATTCAAGCTGTTTTTTTAACTTAAAACGAGAATTAACCCAATACCCCCTTTACTAATTATAAAAATTCTTCAAAATTTTTTTTTCAAACCCAAACTCGGGTTCCAACAAGGGGCCTGAAAAAAAATTTTAAACCCTGAAAAACAAAAAAACTTCTGGGGGAAAATTTCTGTCAAAGGGTGATCCCCATTTTCAACCCCGACATAAATTTTAAAATTTGGGTTCACCCGGCATGAGAAAAGATTCCAACCCGGGTAGAACCATGACCATAGCACCTTTGCCACCCGGGGGGATTTCGATGCCAAAAGGGGGGGTACCTGTCCATAAATTGGACAAACCAAACACCTCGGGAACCCCCGCTGCTAACTTTTTCTGTCAATCCAACCAATTCAACAGCAACCCTTTTTCTCACCAAAACCGGCAAGGGCAAAGTCAGCAAAATATCTGGGGTTTTTTCAGCCTGCACGAACCGATTCTCCCCTTTTCCCCAAACCCAAAAAAGGGGTTTACCGATATTCTAAATTTAAAAAATATTCAGAAAAAATCCTTTGATTTTTGAAAAAAGGGGGCCAAACATATCCCCTGGAAATCATCCCCCAAAAGGAGGTACCGCCTTTTAACCCCCCGCTCACTACAATTGCCAAATATTTTGGGGGATAAATTTTGGGACAAACAGTTTACCCCCCCACTAACTACCTTGTTAAAAAAAGGGGCAATGAATGGTGGGTTACAAAAAAAATTAACAAAATTCCCCAAAAAACACCTTTCCGTTACAAGGGTAGAGGACCACTACTGAAAAAACCCTAACTTTTTTCTCTACCTATAATCCATAATATTGGCAGTTTTCCCGGGGAAGGAGACAAGGAAAACGCCCCACACACCCAAGGGGCCCCAATTCAAAACATCCGTTTGGGGTTTTCAACGCACCAGGACTTCCAAGGTTTAATCGAGTGTTTGCATCGGCACAAGAATTTCGAACAGTTCTGTTTCCTGGATGACCATTGTCTTTTCAAAGACCTAAAACCACCTGAAAACCTACTGAGGTTTTCGGGGCCCGCCCCAATTTTTGTTCTAAGGTAAAACCATCCAAATGCCACCTTCTAAAGCCCAAGTGCAGTACTTGGCCACGTAGTGAGCGCAGTACCGTGTACAGACCCCGACAAAGTCACTGTTATCTGGACGGCAAAAGCCCACAACATCCATGAAGTGCGGTAGTTCCTGGGTTGGGTAGGCTACTACTGAATTCACAAAGGTTCACTGAGATAGCTGCACCTCTACAAAATCTTCTTGGGGGCAACCCAAAACCGGAAAAAGAGTCCTTCTTTGGGATTTAAGACAACTAAAGTTCCTTCACCCGACTGAAATTGTCCCTTAGGGGATGAAGCCTGGCCTAACCCAACTTACGACCAACCTCATACGGTATACTGATGCCAGCAACGTGGACGGAAGCTTGCTTCACAATGCAAAAAGGCAAAGAAAGATAATCTCCTACGCCAGCAGAACTTCGCCTACTGAAGGTCCGCCAACTATAGCCCTTCAAACGGATTTCCTCCCATAGTCTGGGGGTCCACAAGCACTTCAAACACTACCTGCTTCAGTGAAATTTACCATCTTCACGGACAACAATACGCTGACCCACTGGAAACCCCAAGCTAGTGCGCTGGGCACGTTTGGTTTGGCTGGGTTGTCCAACTTCGAGTTTTACCATCAAGTACCAGGGGACATAAAAGGCCAAGCTGACGCGCTATCCAAATCCCAACTTACCCAAAAGAGGGAAGACCGGAAGACTGGAAAGACGAGTTACCATCCTTCCACGCCCGAGGGGCCCCTACTCCCCACGTGCAGGACAGGCACTATGTCAGGCGGGAACCCTCGTTCAATCCTTTTGCCCCATATGGATGGGCAGAAATGCAGGATAGTAACCCAGCAGTCTGCCAAGTAAAGGAACTGCTAACGCAAGCTGACTCACGTCCTGGCCCAATCCCCACAAGAGACCCAACAGTTGTGTAAAGAGAAGGGCAAGCTATTCATCTACGAGGGGAAGCTGTTCGAAGAAGTATCAATTCCTGGACCCACAAACTGGTCTGGCAGGAAGTTTGTCCTGAGGCGAGATGCATCAATGGCCCTGGAAGCGTACCACAATGGAGCAGGACACTTTGGATGAAGAAGTTGGAGGTCCTACTCCGCCAGAGGTTCTACAGGATTGGCAGGAGGAAGGCCATTGAGGACTGGTGCCGAGAGTGGGGCCATGCAACCTGTAAGCAGGAAAGACCGTAACAACCAGCGAGCCCCATTAAAACCAATATCACCAAGCAGCCGCTTGAACTGGTAGCTTTGGACCACGTGAAGCTGACCTCAAGCCGTTCAGGCTATATCTAACGCCCCCACCATAGTGGACCACTAACTCCAGGTTCATGGTAGTCGTGCCTGTCAAGGACAAACAGCAGCCAAGCATTTCAACAACACTTTTGTCGACCGCACGGTTACCCTAAACGAGTGCTTACCGACCAGGCATGGCCTTGAAGCAGAAGTGTTCCAGGAGTTCTGTAATATGTACGGCTGCAAGAAAATCAGGTCAATGCCGTATCATCCACAGACGAATGGCATATGTGAGAAAATTAACCAAGTGGAATTGACCTATTGAAGACCTTGCCTTTGAAGAGAGAAACCAGTGGCCAAGAAGTTGCCGGATCTGATAGACCTCTACAATCACATTCTTGTAAATTCCACAAACTGCACACCGGCCCTACTAATGAGAACAAGACCTGGCAATTACCCATTGACTTGGACATGGGAGTCCTGACACCTGAGGTGGTATCACCAGATGCAGACTGGGATACAGAGCACAGCACAGTACTGCAAACTGCAAGAAAGCGTAGAGAAGAGTTTGTCTCAGCAAGACAGAAGCAAGAAAGAAACTACAATCACGCATGCCTGCATTCCCTGTCGCCTGGAGAACAGATACTCAAAAGAAAAAGACACTACACAAACTTGATGATCAGTGGGAAGCTGAACCATATACCATCATGCCTTCAAACTTTTACAATACCAAGGTGTGCCTTATCAGCAAGGATGGAGGAGGAACCTCAGCGCAGTGTCAAGGGATCACCCTGAAACCATGCCCTGACCAACTGAGGAAAAGATTGGAGATAAGGACATTCTTCAGCCAGTAAAAGAAGAATGAAGAAAAGATCACACTGTACTCGGCGAATTCCCTCAAATTTTGGGCAAGAGTGAATCAGGCCAATACTATGCCCGTCCTGACGTTCCCCAACTAGTAGTGCCAGAAAGAGAAGCGACTCAAGACCAATCTGAAAATCAGCTGACTCAAGCACAATACCACACCAGCAGCGGAACAAGAGAGTCACCCCCCTTGTGAACGTGAATCTGTCATGCCCACGTGAGAAGGAGCATCGTGAAATCAGTATACAAGTGCTACTAAATCACCAGTAGCGTAGCCAATAGAGAGCGCACTACATCAGTGGTAGTTAGAACAGTTGAATCCGATCAGGTCACCACCAACACCAATGCTATGTAAGTCTATCCATACTACCAAAGGCCTACCCCCTATGAGGTTCTGCATATAAGTAGACTGTGTACATAGAAATGCAAATCATTAATAACATTTATAAATTGCAACCATTAAGTACATGTGCCTACAAGACTTACTGTTGAACTTTTGGGTATCTTATTTTCTAATTAAATGGACGATTAGGCGCTGGCACGTATGATAAGGACAATCTTGTAAATGGTAGCACCAATGACCACCGAACAAAAATAGTCTGAGTGGCAGAAGATGTGGTCTAAAAGGGGACCAGCCATGCCTTGTAGCCCACCCAAGGCCTACGTGGGGGGTTTTAGATGGGTCCCCCATATTGTACTGTGAAAGGTGAAAAAAACACCTCATTTCAGAGCTTCATTGAAATGATGTTAAAGATCTTGTAAATAGTTTTGGCTGTTTGCTTGTTAAAATGTTTCTTTTGTGTTTCCTCAGTCCAGGAGTACTGAATTTAACTAGGGGGGAGTGTGGCACCACAGGAATCCGTTGCCACAGTGGTTTGCTTCCTTCACAGGGAGTGATGCCATGCCTGGAGACAAAGAGAAACCCCTTGCCAGGTAACACACAGCATGCAACACTTTCCTACTCCACACCAGAAGGGGAGCTCTAACACCTGATTTCAGGGGGCTTCCTTGGAACATTCTGGCTGGGGGAGGAGTTAGGTGAGTCTGTCTGTAGACAGGGAAGAGAGAGGACGTGTTAGGAAAGCTCATGGGAAAGGAGCTGAATGCCACAGCTCACCCAGAGCAGAGTGCTGATAAAAAGTGGACGCCCTGGACTAGTTGTGAAACTCCAAGCCTGACAGTTCATCTGGAGAACAGAGAATTGCAAGTTCTCTGTTCACACAGATACCTGTCAGCACAGCAGTAACACAAGAGTCAGGCTTGCTGGAGAAGTGACAGACTCTTGATAGGCTCACTCTGCCTGCTATACACGTTGGAAAAACAACACAGAAAAGAGGGCCGCAGCTTAGCTATAAGCAGCAAAGGCCAGAACAGAGACCGCAGCAGGAAGGCCTCTAAATCCTCCTGGCAAGGTGGAATCCAAAGTGTTTCCAGGCAATCGGATCTCCAGCACCATCTGTAGCCATGCCCTGGACACTTTACCTGCAGAACTGTGAGTAAAGCTTTGGGAACTGCACCTGATTGTGTCTTCTCAAGTTCTTCCTACAACACCCACGCAACACTGCTGCATCCCTCGTTAAACACTACATCATACCATCCACCTTATATTACATCTGCCCTGGACTTAGCTCCACCTGTGGGGAGCTTCACTAACTCTGCTGCATCACCAACTGTCCCAGAGGACTGCATCGCAGCGTCGGCTAACATCTTTATTGCCGATACCACAGTTGGCTTCACGAACACTTTCTATAAAACGCTATTATCCCTGTAAATACCCCTTTTACTGGATGCCCAGGGCCACGGACCGGGTCCCTGCTGCTGTGACACTTCCCCATTAAGAACAGGCCGATACCGAGTATTCCCTACTGCCCTGGTGGGCGCTCCATTAAAAACTAGTTATATTATTTCATGTACATCACCAAAGACATAAGGGATGTGCCCAAATCACCATAAGCCATGAGCTTTATAGTTGCTAATTTACAATGCGTAATTGAGAACCAAGGAGACAAAGGAAAGACAGGGATTATAAATTGAACCCCTGGTGATTCATGGTTTTGTTTGGTGTTCCTTGTTCTTGCCATATTAGTTAAGGTTTCCACTGAACGTGAATTCAATGAGTAGTTAATGACTCCATTAAATCTCAATATCTCTAAACAAAGTGACTGCAAATATTTCAATAATACCGGATTACAGGTGTGAAGTTAGGACTACCAAACTCATTATTTAGTCACTGCCAGGTTGCCTTATTGAAACAATTTTTGATGACAGCTAAGCTTCCAATATCTTGATCACAGCCACAAATCACGTACAGAAAGTATTGTGAAGTTTTAATCACATGCCAACATATATAAATGTGACTGTTCAAACTACCTCACCTGACATGCTGAATAGCTTTTTACACAACCTGGGATATTTCTTATTATTTGCATGCTGGCGCCACATTTTCTGCTTGATTCTTTATATCAGTTATTCAAATACAGTTTTTATCAGGTATTAGGAGTTTTTAAGAACATCTTACCAACCATTAAGCATGGGGGTGGATCAATTATGCTTTGAGATTGTGTTGCATCCAATGGCACCGGAACATTTCACGGATAAGGGGAAAAATGGATTCAATTAAATTTCAACAATTATTGATGCAAACATAACACCGTCTGTAAAAAAAACTGAACTTGAAAAGAGGATGCTTCTACAAATGGATAATGATCTTAAATACACGTCAAAATCCACAATAGACAACTTCAAAAGGTGAAAGCTGAAGGTTTTACAATTTCCTTCACGTCTCTGATCTGAACATCACGAAAATCTGTGGCTGGACCTCAAACAAGATGACCCCCGGAATCTTACAGAACTGGAATAATTTTCTAAGAAGAATGGATAAAAATCCCTCAAACAAGAATTGAAAGACTCTTGTCTGGCTTCAAAAAAGTGTTTATGTGTGCCCAGCTGCGCTTGGAACATATGTTCCAGAGTATGCACAGAAAAGTTAATGCAAAATCTGATATTCATTCACATCACTCACACTTTCCTAGATTACCACTAGAGGGAATCTTAGATGATTAAGGTGTGAGTTAAGCAGCAGTTGGTTCATTCCAGACTGGAGGGAGTTGGAGGTAGTCTGAGGACGGAGATTTCCTGTCAAGACATTCTAGTCAGAGACAGAGGAGAGAGATTGCAAGCTGATAATCTCGGAACACTAGACTGTTTAGTACCCTATGCAAGTGGAAAGTGACTCTCGGACGAGCACGAAATCAGTCTGACGGAAGGTCCTGATAGCCGCTCTGGACAGAGTTCAAGAAGGAACAGAAGGAAGGGGGACTACAGTTTGCAGAACATCGAGTTAACTGAGAATCGGTCAGTGAGCTTTGGTAGGAGGAAGCTGATGACATTACCTACTGCTGCCCCGGCTTATGTTAAGGATGAGAGTAGGGCGACGGGCGAGTGGTGACCCTAGGAAGGAGTGACTTCGGTGACAGACCACCTCACTCAATTTAACCGGACACCGGTCCGAAGACTTGCTAGAACCTTCACGGCTAGTGAGAGAAACACACGGAATCCCTGCTGGACTTCAAGTCACAGAGGGTAGCCCTAAGTGCCGATACGTAACCGGGTCAGGCAGAACAGGAGTCGGTCTGCAGCCATATAGACTTAGTTTCTTGCCACGAGAAGACTTCCACCACAATTTTGGCCGGGCGATGCTGTGCTATTCAGAGTTAAACCTGACTTCACGCAGGTTAGGACTCATACACTTTAAAGGGAAAGGAGGCCTTAAACCTACTTGGCAATTACCTGGATGTGCATACTCCACCCTGAGCAGCTTCCCGGGACATACCTGCAACCTTCATCAGTAAAGGTATGGAAAGAGACCGCTTGTGTGTGACTGACTTATTGCCTGCACCCTGCACTGCCATTTCACTCTGAGGGATCCATCTAGTCTCACCTGTGGGAGACCTACCACCTTGCTGCCCCAACCCTCAGAGGATTCACCCTGCAGCGCTGTCACCCTGATCAGAAACCACAGTGGCGTCACGAACAATTATCTCAATCCCCTGTAAATATCCCCCTTTGAATGAGCGCCCAGGGCAAACGGACCGAGCTGTGCTACTTGTGACATTCCCCATAGACTTCAACGGGCTCGGTGCCAAGTACCCCATAACCCTGGTACGTGCGCATCAATCTTTGGCGTCAAGAAACAGATACGAAGCTTACTGAATGTGAGTCCTGTGTGCCTAAAGTGGACTGTTTTTGTGCAAAAAGACGTGTGCAGTTTTTGTGACTTTTGGCGCCATTTTCCGCCATGTTTGCCGCCATATTCGCGCCCTGAGGCGTTGGTGAAGAAGGTGGGCGTGCATTCGTGGGCGTGCCCCCCCTGTGGCGCGAAAGCTATGGGCGCCCTGTCTAAATGCTATTACAATACAAGAGCCTGCCCTACTGCAAGGGAGATCCGCCTCCTCTTCATCCTCTATGCAAGAAGAGGAAGCGAAAGTCCCGCCTCCACGGAAGAGACCAGATTGTTCCAGATACAACACACAGTCTGGCCTGGAGTGAGATGGCGGAAGGACAGGAGACGCTGTGTGGAGGAGAGCCGGTGCGCAGACCCCGTTCCCCTGAAAGCTGTTACCTGTAACCGGAACCGTCCCCAGGTCGGGAGACTGACCAAAGAATGGAAAAAGTGGAAAAGGTGGATGCGTTGTTAAGGGACATGGCCCGACACCGTGAAGAAATGGAGGAGAGGAGAAAAGATGGCGTGCCCTGAACAGCGGCTGCTGTGGGACGCAAACGCTCTCCCCCCAGAACGCAACCGTTACCTGTACCACCACTGCCAGCGGCTGAGGAAACCGAGGCCGGCTCCAAAAGTGCTGATCCTGACTCCGCCGGGGACGCGGCGGGAGAGAAGGAGGCTGGAGGAGGCCCTGCCCGTTCCGGAGTGCCAGCCCGGCCTGGAGGCCGCAGCGGAATGCAGTTCCCCGTAGGGACACCGGAGGGGACCCAGCCGTCCGTGATGGAGATCGATTGGAGCAGATGGAGTACCTGGACGACGTAGAATACGCCGCCCAGAAGGAGAATGAGTGGCGACGCCGGGAGCATGAGCAGCGACAGCAGCAGGAAGCAGAGAGAGGCGCAGCAGCTTCGCCAGAGGTACCGGGAGAAGGATCTCGCTGATAAAGAAAACGTCAGGAGAGATAAAGGTACCTCCGGGAACCGCGGCGCCAGGGGCCATTAGAGACTTTAAACTCCCAGGGAGGCTGGGGTTCATCCATGAGCCAGGCCTGTACCAGGAGGTATTCGTAACCGCAGAGATGTGGAGTCTCACCTGCCAGATGGGCACCCGGGAAGGGATCTCTTGATAGGGGATATTGTCACCTACACGCGACACTGGGGCTTAAGGGTGGTATGCTCTGAATGTATCCCGTGTCAGCGACCCCGTCCCTGAAGCCAGTATGTACCCCGAGTCCAGTGTCCCGGGCCCCAGCCCACGTCCAGCGCCAGGTCGCGCACCTGCATCTGCCCTGCATCGTATACTGCTTCCTACTCTGCATCGCAAAAGCCTGGTGCGTCCCCAATTGAGCCACTGCGCGCATCTGCTTCCTGTCCAGCATCTTATGCTGCAACAGCGACCCCTACTGAGCAAGACCTGTACTTAGAAGAGGCACCTGTAAGGCCTCCAGGAAGTCGCAAAGCCAATCGCAAAAGTGAAACAAGAACTGTGGCTACTCAGACACAGGACAGGACAGATCTGTTTGTAAACGTTCCAGACGACCGCGGCTTTCCCCCCCAGAGTGGAAACGTCATCGCTATCTGCAAAAAAGAAAAGAAATAGGACCCGACAGGGTTTCTGCATCTGTAAAAGTCGAAGAAGAATTTGCACTTTTTTAAAAAAAGTTGATAATATGTGATGATGTTTTTCAAATTTCATAATTTTAAAAAAGTAACCCCCCTTGGAATATACCCCAATATTATTTTTTGAAATTTAATTTTCTAATGTGAAATTTTTTCGCAAGCTGCGTGCTGAGGACTCTTGCAGCACAGAACTTTTTAAAGTAAATAGTTCGCACTTTGGGGCCCTTTTTGGTTTTCTAAAGCCCACTACCCCAAAGAAAAACCCTAGGTGTGGCCTTAGGAGGTCTGCAGCAAGAATCCGCACCCCCCCCGGACCCACTGGGGGGTTTTTTGGGGTCCCCCCCAAGAATCAATATTGTTAATTTTTGTAAAAGATTTTAATTTTCAATTGCCTTTACATATTGTAACGTTTTAAAGTCCCACCTCCCCCCAAGGAGATTATGTTTTAATGTTTTTATAAAAAAATTTTTTTTTTTATTTTTCCCGGAGTGCTGAAGAAACAGGGGGGGGTGGTGGCCCCCTCGTTGGTACACAATTTCCCGGATTTGCAAAAAAGGAATTGAAAATCTTTTTCATTTACATCACCACATTTCCTAATTACCACAGGGGAAAACTTAGAGATTAAG
Organism: Oophaga sylvatica; assembly: GCA_033576555.1. Classification (NCBI taxonomy): domain Eukaryota; kingdom Metazoa; phylum Chordata; class Amphibia; order Anura; family Dendrobatidae; genus Oophaga; species Oophaga sylvatica. The sequence continues at coordinate 119,002,342 of JARQOD010000001.1, read as the reverse complement.
GTGTGAGTTAGGACATTGGTTCATTTTCCGACGGGGGAGTTTTGGGGGTTCTGAGACGGAGATTTTTCCGCAAGACATTCTAGCAAGGAAAAGGGGGAAACAACTGATACCGGAAAAACAACGTTAGTACCCATGCAATGGAAAGTGCCCTCGGGGGGAGACCAATCATCGACGAAGGTCCTGATAGCCCTCGGACAGAGTTCAAAAGGAACAGAAAAGGGGATTACAGTTTGCAGAAAACCCCCGTTAACTGAAAATTCAGTGATTGGTTGGGGAAAACTGATGACATTACCTCCCCCTGCCCCGTCTTTTGTTAGGGTGAAGAGGGGATGGGCGGGGGGACCCTAGGAAGGAGGACTTCGTTTTCAACCACCTTCCTCAATTTAACCGGACACCGGTCCAAACTTTTTTTAAAACCTTTAAAAGGAGGAGAGAAACGGGAACCCTCTGAACTTCAAGTCACAGAGGGTGCCCTAAGGCCGATACGTAACCGGGGGCGGGGCCGAACAGGAGTGGGGCTCACCATAAAATTTTTGTTTCTTGCCACGAGAAGACTTCCACCACAATTTTGGCCCGGGGGCGAATCGTGCTTTTTAAATTTTTAAAACCCCTGCTTCACCAGGTTAGGACTCATATTTTTTAAAAAGGGAAAGGGAAAAAAACCAAGGGAAATTCCCTTTGAGTGCATCCCCACCCTGAGCTTTTTCCCCGGGGGAAAAAACCTGCAACCTCTCATAAAGGAAAGGAAAAAACCCCGGCTTGGTGTGCCCGACTTTTGCCTGCCCCCCCTTAAAGCCTTTCACTCGGGGGATCCATCATCCACCGGGGAAAACCCCTATCACCTTCCCCCCAACCCCAGAGTTTCCCCCACCCTCAGGGGGGGGTCACCCTGATAAAAACCCCGGGGGTGCGTCACAACAATTACTCAACCCCCTGTAAATACCCCCCTTTTTGAAGAGCGCCCAGGGGGGTTTTAAAATTTTCCCAAAACCGAAACCCGTTCCGTACCTAAAAAACCAAATTTAAAATCTGGGGGAAAAAAAAGGGAATTTTAAAAATTTTCCCCATATTTTTTCCCATAACACTTTGGGGTTCAGGTATGGGAAAACCTTGGGGGAAAACGGAATGCTAAACCCCAAAGCGCCCAGGGCAAGGGCCGAGCGTGCTACTTGTGCTTTTCCCCAAAAAGTTCAAAAGGGGGGGGTGCCGAGACCCCCCTAACCCCCCTCGGCATCATTTAAAAAATTTTGATTCTTTCAAAAAGGGTTTTCCTAATACAAATGCGGGGAAAAAAAAATTTTTATTGCCCATTTCCTTTTTGGGAATTTTTTAAAAAATTAAAAAAAGGAAATATCTTTTTGCTTAAAATGTGTAAAAATTTTAAATTTAGGCCTTTTTGGATGATTTTAAATTTTCAAGTTGTTGACGTTCACAATAACATAATTTTGACCAGGTTCCCCCCTTTTAGGGCCCCCCAAAACAAGAGGCCCCCATAAAAGTGATAATTTTTAAAAACTTTTTAAAAAAATTTTAAGATTTTCCCCCCATAAAAACTAAATCTCCAGAATAAAAACCATTAACCTATTCCAAAAAACAAGTTAAAAAAATTTTTTTAAAAAGGGCCAAAAAAAAGACATTTGTCCACCAGTTCACCATAAACCCCGAATAAACCCCCCAAACTACTCCTTCCCAAAAAACCCCAGAAAGGGAAAAAAAAGAAAGTTATAAAAAGTAAAAGGGGGGCCCTATCAAAAAAATAAAATAATTTTGCAGAACCTTTAGGGCAAGAATCAATAGCTAAAGCTGAAATAAAATTAAAGGGTTTTTTCCCCAAAACTCAAAAAAACCCAAAAAAAAAGGTTTTTTGGGGGGTTGTCCCAAAAAAAAAAAAAAGCAAAGATCTATGGGGTTTTTACGGGTGAAAATTAAAAATTGGAAAAAGGGGTTTTAAAAAGGGGCCCAAATTTTTAAAATTTCCCATTTTTTCATCTTTTTCCCAGAAGGGAAAGTTTAAAATCCAAATGATCTTCACTTCCAATTAAAGGAATAAAGAATCCAAAACTATAAAAAAAAAAATAGGAAACCTTAGCTAACATAAATGGGAAATTTAATTTCCCCGGCCCCCGAATTCCCCCCCCGAGTACAAAAAGGGGTTTCAGAAAAAATTTTTAAAACCCCCCTCCAAATCTTTAAAAAAATTTTTGGAAACAGGAAACCCAGAAACTGGGGAAAGCAAATGTTTTCCCCGTCTTCAAAAAGGGCAAGAATGTGGACCCGGGGGAAATAAAACCGGGGGAGTCTGACATCTATACCGGGGGAAATCTTTGAACAATTATTAAACAACATTATTAAGTACCGGGGCAAAAATGAAAAATTAAAAACCCAATCACAGGGTTTGTAACTAAAAATATGTCAACAATTTAATTTTCAAAACAAAACTGACTGGGGGAGGGGGAAAGGGAATTTTATTCTTGACTTCAGCAAAGCATTGACAAATATCTCACACAACCCTTTAAAATTTAAAAATGACTAATTTGGGGAAAAAACAACAACTTTTAGGGGATTCAAAAATGGCTTTGGAAAGGACCCAAAATGGTTTGTAAATGGCTGCACACGATTTGGGGGAATGTATCAAGTGGGTACCCGGGGGGCCCGCTTGGGCCCTGTATTGTCAACATCTTTTTTAAGAAAATTTTAAAGGGAAATTTGGGGGAAAAATGATAAATTTTTCTGATGCACAAACTAGAGGGATTTTATACTAGGAAGAGAGAGAGAGGTTTAAAAAAAAAAAATAAACAGGGGCAGTGGGCAGCAAATAACCCGAAGGGTTTTTTTCAGGGAAAAATGCAAAGTACTTCCTGGGCAAAAAAATGAAAAAAAAATATACAGAATGGGAGAAAAAGGGGGAAACAACAGCACATTTGGGAAAAAAACTTGGGTAACTAATAATACGACTAACAAATTTTTCATTTTTAGCCCAGCAAAAAAAACAAAATACAATTCTGGGGGTATTAACAAAACCCAAAAGCTAGACCGGAAAACATTATGCCCCCATTCCCCCTTTTTCCCAAAAACCCCCTTGGAATACTGTGTCCAGTTTTTTGGGGAACCCCCTTTTAAAAAAACATCAACAAAAAAAGCAAGTTCTGAGAAAACGACCAAAGGGGTTTTGGCTGCAAACCAAATCCTAAGGAACGGTTTTTTGGGGGTTGGGGGAAAAATTTTCTTGCAAAAAAGAAACTGAGAAAGGGGACTTAAAAGCTGTAAACCAAAAAACTCAAGGCTGACATTGTAGAAGGGGGAAATTTTTTTTCCCTTTGCACACGGGAAAAAATAAAGCCAAAGGGGGGAAACTGAAAGGGGGGAACACATATTTTTAAAAAAAAAAACTTTTTTTTATTAGATGAACAAGAGTGGAACAGGGTTTCCCGGAGGGGGTGAGTTTTCCCTTTAAAAGGGAAACTTCCCAAAAGAGGCGGGCAGACATTGTCCGGGATGATTTAGTAACCTTTTTTTAGCGGGGTTTGGGGCCAAGACCCAGGAGGCCCCCTTAACCCTTTTACCTTTCCCTGGTTTTTGTGTTTTCTATAAGGGTTAAGATTAATTTAAACCAAAAACATTTTAAAAATTTCCCCCATAACTAGGAAGGGGAATTTTGCCCCCCAATCTCCCCCTCTCTCTCACTGTCGCATCTTTTTTTTCCCAAATCTCCAAGACCTTTTTTTTAAAAAATTCCCCGGGGATTGTGCCTTTTTTGGAAAAAAAAAGGGATGGGGTAAAAGTACCCCTTATCTTTTTTTAAAAAAAATAGCTTTTTTTTTGGGGAGGGAATGGGTTTTGCATTGTCGGGTTTTGTAGGAAAAAAAAAATGGGGGAAAAATCACATCTACTTTTCTTCCCAAAAAAAGGGGGCCGTTGGGGACCCCCAAGGGAAAAATTTTAAATCAGCACATGGGGAGGAAAAAGGATAAACGCACTGGATGGGGAAGGGAATTATTTAAAACTACAGGCACGGGGGGGGAAAACTCTGACAGCCTTTTAAAAATTTTTGATGATAAAATTACAAGGGTCTGACGACCCAAATTTTGCAGAAGATGGAGTGAAATAACTTTTTCCCCTCAAACATTTTTGGAAAAATAGAAAAATTCATGCTTATTGGTGTTAGCATAGGCATATCATTACCACAAACAAAGGGATGATTTTTGGGGATACCCCTTTTTTAAAAGACCTCGCAATAAAAGCAAAAAAGCTGTTTTTTTCCTTTTTTTTCCCCAAAAAGCCAAAAATTTAAAAAAATTACCAGAAAAGGCTATTTTTAATCTCAGAAAAAATTTTTTAACTGCCCAAAAAGTAGCCAAACTGGACTTTTAAAACCCTTTTCAAAAAAAACCTAATTTAAGGGGGTTTTTTTTGGGACCAAAAAATAAGCATAATTCCAAAATTTAAACCCCCAAATTGTCTAAAAAAAAGGCAGAATTTTAAACAAAGTAATTTAAACTTTATTAAAAACAATTATTGACAAAAATAAAATTAACAAAAACAGTACCACCTTTTCGGCCATCAGCAAAAGGCCAATTGCTCAGTACCCACGCACTTTTTTTGACAGCTTCACTAGGACGAAGCGTATCAAAACAGCTTGGGGTTTCGGGGGGACTTTTGCCCGGGTGCACCCGGGTTTTTATAGGTTTTGTAAGTCTTTTTGATATTTTATGAGGGAAATTTTTGTTGAGCAAACAGGGGGGGCAGATTTTAAAAGGCGCCCTTTTTGCCCCAAAATCGGGTTTTTTTTTTTCCGAAAAACCCCCATGGGGGGAAGTCGGCCGAGCCCCGTCGACCCGATTTTCCCCCCAAAACGGATTTCCCCCCAAGCTGCAGGCCTTTTTTTTTTTTCCCCCAAAGAGCAAAGGACGACACTTGGCAAAAAAATGCCCTTTCAGCGGGGCCGTGGGCTTTTTTGGGGGCGCGGGATTTAAAAAACCCCCAAAAAACCACGGCACCCCTCATTGGCTGAGCCGGCCCCCCAGCTCTGCCAAGAGCGTTTCAGCCCCGCTTTTTTGGGGGGGGTTTAATCCCCCCACTCATTTTTCGAGGCCCCGGGGGGGCCCGCCAATACGGGGGCCCGGGGGTTTTTGGGGGGGGATTTGGGAAAACCCCCGCCCCTCAAAGCCGCAAAGGCAACACTCCTTGGCGAAACCCCCCCCCGCTGGGGCCGAAAATGGGGCACTGTAGGGGGGTTTACTGTCCTCCACCCCTGCCGACTTTTTCCCCATTGACTTTCATTGGGGGCGGATTTTCGACTTTTCCCCCCAACCATTTTTGTTTTTCGGCCAACTTCGTTTGAAATTGGGTTTTTTTTTTACTTTTTGATTTTTAACCCCTTAACCCCTTTTGGAAATAATATTTTCCCCCCCCTTTTACCTGGTACTTAATTCCCCTGGACGAAAATAGTCCAGGGCATCACGCCTACCGGGGGAGCGCGCTGATCACCCCGGGTGCACTGATTTTTCAAACGACACCCCCCCGGGCCCCCCTTTCCAGAGTGGTCACGGACACTCCCGGGACAAATTTAAACCCCCGGCCAAAACCGTGATCAAACATATTGCGGTGTACCGGGGCACGGGGACATCCCGCCCGGGGGGGGGGAACCCGCCGCTCCCCTGGGAACCCCCAAACAGCGCGAAAAGTCGCGCTTTTCTGAGGGATCTCCCCCCTGCAGGACCCCCCCGGGTCCAAAAGGCCGCCGGTCCGCAGGGGGGCGGTTTTCCCAGTGCCCCCTAAGACAGGCACTGAGAACCCCAGCACTCCGTGAGACCTGGTTGACAGATGCGTGCACACTGTCACACCAGATCTGACCCCCAACGTGATTCCCCCCCCCTGGGAAAAAAAAAAAAAAGTTTAAAAAAAAAAAAAAAAACATTTTTAAAAAAAATTCCAAAAAATAAAAAAAAAAAAAAAATTTCCCCAAAGTTCATTTTTTTAAAAAGTAAAAAAAAAAAAAACAAAAAAGTACAAAAATTTAGATCGCCCGCCCCAAGACCCCCCCAAAAAAACTGTCCCCCTTTTTTAAACCCCTTTGGGAAACCCCCTTTAAAAAAAAAAAAAAACAAGTCAAAAAAAAAATGATTTATCATCATACTGCAGAACAAAAATGAAAAACAAAAATCAAAAAGAGGGGTACAAACAAGCAGGGCCCCCGGGGAAAACGTCATCTTTTCCCCCGCAAAAAACGAGCCCCACACCCCACATAAACGAAGAAAAAAAAAAATTATAGCTCGAGAATAAACGATGCAAAAAAAAAATTTTTTTTTATATATACGTTGTCCAAAAATTTTTCCCCCAAGACAACATTTACAAATTTTTGGGGTTCTAGACCCCCACAAAAATTTTTGAAACAAAACAAATCAATGTTTTTTAAGTTCAGATTTTCACTTTCTTTTGGGGGGGCCTTTTTAAAAAATTTGGGGATGAAGGGTTTGGGGTTTTCACCCCCTTTTAACAGTAAAACCCTGTTTTTAAAGGGACCAAAAGTAATTGGAAAATTTTTAAAATTTAATTGTAAAAAAAATTTTTTTTCTAGTACTTTTTAAAACCCCTTTTTGTTAGAATGACTGCCTAAGTCTTAAACCCCCAGGACTCACCAACACTTTTTTTCCCTTTTTTTTTTGATCCGGCCAGGCCTTCCCCGCGGGGGTTTTTTTCATTTTGTTTTTTTTGGGGGGCCTTTCTGCCCGAATTTTTTTTTTAAAACCAAGGAAATGCATGTTCGGGGGTTTAGACCCAAAGACTTGGCCATTAAAAAATTTTCCACTTCTTTCTTTAAAAAACCCCCGGGGGTTCCTTTGGGGCTTTATTTTTGGTCATTGTCCATCGATAAAAAACGACGCCAACCCATTTTTGGCTGCTTTTGGCTGGATCTGAGCACACAGTAGACCTGAATCCCCAAAATTTTTCATTCGGCTGTTTCTGCCCCCTGTTACTCATAAAAAAACACTAGTGCCCCCGTCCCCCGGGGACCAGCATCCCCCAAACCAGACATTTGTTTCCCCCCCTGTTTTCCCAGATGTTTGGGAAAACCCTTTGGATCATACTGTACCACCCCTTTGCCAAAACTTTTTTTTTTTTCCCTCTTTTTTAGAAAAAGGTTTTTATCTTGGTTTCATCTGTCCAAAGAAGTTCTTCCAAACTGTGCGGTTTTTTTTTGATTTTTTTTTTGAAAAGGGGCCACCTACCTTTTTTTTTTGAATTTTTTTGATGGCTTGCACCGTGCAGTGAACCCCTGAAAAATTTTAAATTTTTGCAGTTTTCCCCCTTTTTGGGAATTTGGATTTTTATCCCCCAACCCTCCCGGGGGTGTTTTCACTTTGGGGTTTGGCCCGTTTGAAGGGGTTTCTCTTTTTCCCTGGAGATATTCCCCGCGATCATCCACCACTGTTTTTTTTCCTGGGGGCCCAGGTCTTTTTGCATTGAAGATTTTTTCCCTGCCCTTTTTTTTTTTTTCAAAAATTTCCAAACGGGAGATTTTTTCCACTCCTAAAGTTTACTTTTTTCCCCGGGGGGGTTTTTTTTTTTTTTTTGCAGCTTAAGGATAGCTTTTTCACCCAAAGGAAGCTCCTTTGACCGCATTTTTTTCCCTTACAAAAAACCCTTTCCCAAAAAGCAAACCCCCACACCTCAAATAAAAAAACCCCCCTTTTATCTGCTTAATTGAAAATATATAAAAAGGGGGTTCCCCACCTTCCATGAAATAGCCTTGGAAAAATTTCCAATTACTTTTTTGGGGCCCTTTAAAAACAGGGGGGGACATTTTAAGGCGGGAAAATCCAAAACCCCCTTTATCCTTTTTTTAAAGGGGGAAACCCCCAAATGAAAGCTTTAAAACTAACTTCAACGCCCCTGATTTTTTTTTTTTTCAAATTCTTTTTGGGGAAAAAGTCCAGAACCAAAATTTTAAAAAAATTTTTTCTTTTCCAAATTTTTTGGACCTAACTGTTTTAAACTTTTTTTAATTTTATAAAACGCCAAAACAAAAAAAAAAGAATAAATATTAAAAACTGTAATCATATTGACCCGAAATTAAAACCCATTATCAATTTTTACCACACGCGGAACCTTAAAAGCCCCCCCCCCCCAAAAAAACCCATGAATTGCGGTTTTTTTTTTTCTTGCCCCCCAAAAAACTAATAGAAAGCGATCAAAAAAGTCATTCCCCCCAAAAAAGGTACAAATAAAAACCCTCACCTCGTCCCCCAAAAAAAACCTCACATCTCTGTGGACCCAAAAAAAAAAAAAATTTTTTTAGCCCCCAAAATTGATGATAAAAAAATACTTTTTGCAATTAAAAACCCCTTTTTTTTGCTGACAGATCCCAATCATAAAAACCCGCTATAAATTAATCAACCCCCCCTTTTTTCACCCCCTTAGTTAGGGAAAAAAAAAAAATTTTAAAAAAAAATTTTAAAACCCTTTTTTTCCCCCTTAGGGTTGGGGTTTTTTTGGGTTTTTGGGGAAAAAAAGGGGGGGGGGATTGAGGCAAAGTTAGGGGGGTTTTGGGGCTGGGGGTTTCGGTGTGTTATTTTTTTTTTTGGGGGTTTGGGTAGATTAGGGGGGGTTTTTTGTTAGGGGGTTTGGGGGTTGGGGGTTTGGGGGTTTGAATTTGGGGGGTTTTCCCTTTTTGGGGACATCAGGGGGGTCTCCAAATGGACATGGCGTCTATTTCAATTCCGGGCCCAAATTTGGGGTTGAAAAAGTCAAAGGGGGCCCTTCCCTTTTGAGCCGGGGCCCTCCCCAAACATATTTTTCCCCCCCACATATGGGTATCACAAAATGGGGGAAAAATTTCAAAATAACTCGGGGGGCCAATTTCTTCTTTAAAACCCCTTTGGGGAAAAAAAAAAAATTTGGGGGGGAAAAACGTTTTTGTAAAAAAAAAAATGATTTTAATTTTTTAAAGGGGTCTAATTTTTTTAAAAACCCTTTGTAAAGCACTTAGGGGTTTAAAGTTCTCACCACACCTCAAAAAGCTCCTTTGGGGGCTATTTTCCCAAAAAGGGGGGATTTTGGGGGGGGTTTTTCCCGTTTAGGCCATCTGGCTCCCCAAAAAAACCACATACCCCCAACCATCCAAAAAATCGAATGCAAAAATCCTACTTCACCCGACCCCGACGTTGCCCAACAGTTTTCTCCCACAAAAGGGGAAACACGTCCCGGGGACAAATGGGAAAAAAAAATTTTTTGGGCCAAAATTTCCCCTTTCCCTTGGGGGAACTAAAAAACTGGGACAAAAGATCAGTTTTGTGGAAAAAAATATTTTTTTTTTATTTTCACGCCGGGGATAAACCGTAAGCACTGGGGGTTAAACCCACCACACTTAGAAATTCCTTGGGGGGCTATTACAAAAAAGGGCACTTGGGGGGGGTTTCCAATTTTTGGGGCACCAGGGCCTCTCCAAACCGACAGCCCCCCCGCAACCTTCCACAAAGTCGCTTACTAAACGTCACTTTTTCTTTCCAGCCCCAAACTTAATTTTTCTTCCCCTATAGGATATCACGTACCGAACAAATTGGACAACAATTTAAAGGGGGCCAATTTCCCTCCCCTTACCCGGGAAAATAAAAAATTGGGACTAAAGACTTTTTTGGGGGAAAAAAAGGATTTTTTATTTTCATCCCCGGGCTTATAAACTGTGTAACACTTGGGGGTTAAGGCTACCACGATCTAAAATTCCCCTTAGGGGGCTAGTTTCCAAAAGGGGTCACTTGTGGGGGGTTTCCACGTTTGGCACATCAGGGACCGAAAACTAACATGACACCCATAAAAATCGCTTTCCCAAAAAATCTTTACTTCCTTTCCAGCCCTGCCGGCACCAAACATATTTAACCCCCACAATGGGACAGCGTATCAACAAATTAAAAACAATTTTTTGGGGCCCAAATTTTCCCTTGTGAAAAATCAAAAAGGGGGGCTAAAAAATCTTTTTTTTTGTGGAATTTTTTTTTTTATTTTTTCTTTTACACCCGGCATTTAAACTTTATGAAACTTTTGGGGGGTTGAAGGCTCTCAATAAACTAATAATTCCCTTTAAAGGGGGGCTAGTTTCCAAAAAGTGCCCCTTGGGGGGTTTTTCCACGTTTAGGCACATAAGGCTCTCCAAACGACTTTTCAACAGAAAAAACTGCGTTGAAAAAGTCAAACTGCGCTCCTTCACTTCCCAGCCTGCCATGCCCCCAAACGGGGTTTTTACCCCCCACATATTGGGGACACGTCTCGGGTAATTCCCAAAAAAAATTTTTTTAGTTTTGTTCCCCTTTGGGGAAAAAAAAAAATTTGGGGTGAAAAGATCATTTTTGGGAAAAAAAATTTATTTTTTAATTTAAAACTCCGTTTTAAACTTTGTGAAGAAATTGGGGGGTTTAAAGTCTCATCCGACTAGAAATTCCTTAGGGGCTAGTTTCAAAATGGGCCCCCTTGGGGGGGATTTCCCCCTGTTTAGGCACCAGGGGTTTTTTCCCAAAAACGACATGGCCCCCCCAATCTCGTTTTCCCCCAATTTTGGGGTTTTAAAAAGTCAAATGGCACCCCCTCTGAGCTCTGCCGTGCCCCAAACAGTGGTTTCCCCCCCACTTTTTGGGTTTCACGTACCACGAAAAATTTTGGAAACAACTTTTTATGGCCAAATTCTCTTTTACCCAGGAAAATAAAAAATTGGTGACTTAAAATTACTTTGGGGGAAAAAAATAGGATTTTTTTTTTTCTGCCCCGGGGATTAAAAATGCTAAGCACTTGGGGGGGTTTAAATCTCACCCCCAGATCTGGATAATTCCTTGGGGGGCTAGTTCCAAAAGGGGTCACTGTGGGGGTTTCCACTGTTTAGGCACATCAGGGCTCTGCAAACTGAAAATACCCCATCAAGCTGCATTCCCCAAAAGTTTCTTCCTTTCCGGCCCCCGCGGTGCTCCAAAGATTTCCCCCCCCACATAGGGGTAACAGAACCAGCAAAGGGGCAACAACTTTTGGGGCCTTTCCTTGGAAAAAAACAAAAATTGGGGACAAAAAAAAATCATTTTTTGTGGAATTTTTTTTTTTCACACCCAGGCATTATAAACTTTATGAAACACTTGGGGGGTTCAAAGTGCTCACAACAAATCTAATAAGTTTCCTTAGGGGTCTATTTCCAAAATGGTGTCACATGTGGGGAGTTTCCACTGTTTAGGCACATTAGTCTTTTGAAACGCGACATGGCGTCCAATCTCAATTCCGCCAAATTTTTGTTTGAAAAAGTCAAACGGCCCCTTCCCTTCTAACCCTGCCGTGCGCCCAGAACAGTGGTTTTCCCCACATACAGTGCGACCAAAAATTTTGGACACACCTTCTCATTCAAAGATTTTTCTGTATTTTTCATGACTATAAAATTGTAGAATCACACTGAAGGCATCAAAACTATAAATTTAACAAATGGAATTAACTTACACTTTAAAAAAAAAGTGTGAAACAGCTGAAAATATGTCTATATTCTAGTTCTTCAAGTAGCCACCTTTTGCTTTGATTACTGCTTGCACGCAGAAAAGATGAACGGAGGGCCCTCAAGCCTGGTTCCACCTTGAAGAAAGGAGGAGGGTGTGAGGGTGTGGGGTGCTTTGCGGACACTGTTGGGATTTATTCAAAATTGAAGCGGTGAGGGGTCCAGCTCACCGCAAACCATTTCGATTGGGTTCAGGTCTGGTGACTGGGAGGCCAGGTCATCTGGCGAGCACCCCAACACTCCCTTCTTGGCAAATGCCCTTACCCCGCCTGGAAGTGTTTTGGGTCATTGTCCTGTTGAAAAATAAATGATGGCCAACTAAACGAAACTGGATGGAAATACCATCCGCTGCAAGATGCTGTGGTAGCCATGCTGGTTCAGTATGCCTTCAATTTTGAATCATCCCCAACATGCCCACCACAAAGCACCCCCACACTCACACCCTCCTCCTCCAGCTTAAACGGTGGGAACGGCATGTAGAATCCATCCGTTCATTTTTCTGTGTACAAAGCATAATCAAAGCAAAAGGTGGCTATTTTGAAAAACCTAGAAAAATAAGACATATTTCATTGTTTCACACTTTTTGTAAAGTGTAATGTATAATTCCAAAAGTTTAATTCATAGTTTGATGCCTTCAGTGTGATTCTACAATTTTTCATAGTCATGAAAATACAGAAAAATCTTTGAATGAGAAGGTGTGTCCAAATTTTTGGGTTTCTGTACTGTATGGGGTATCGGCTACCAGTTAAAATTGCACAAAAAAATTTTTCTGTCCATTTCTCCTTTTAACCCTTTGGGAAAATAAAAAAATGTTTGTAAAAGATAAATTTTTGTGACTAAAAAGTTAAATGTTCATTTTTTCCTTCCAGTTGCTTCAGCTCCTGTGAAGCACCTGAAAGGTTAATAAATTTCTTGAATGTGGTTTGATCCCTTGAGGGTGGCAGTTTTTAAATGGTGTCACTTTTTTTTGGGTATTTTCTGCATATAGATCCCCTCAAAGTGCCTTCAAATGTGAGGGTCCCTAAAAAAATTGGTTTTGTACAATTTGTTGTAAAAATGAGAAATCGCTGGCAACTTTTAACCCTTATAATTTCGTAGCAAAAAAAAATTTGGTTTCAAAATCGTGCTGAGTAAATAGACAGTGGGAAATGTTATTTAGTAACTATTTTGTGTGACAATTTCTCTGTTTTAAGGGAAAAAAAATTAAAAGTTTGAAAAAGCAAAATTTTTCAAAGTTTTCACATATTTCCATTTTTTTCATAAATAACCGCAAATTTAAATATCGAAGAAATTTTACCACTACAGGAAGTACAATATGCCCCACGAGAAAACATCTCAGAATTGTGAAGATCCGTTGAAGGTTCCAGATTTATAACCTATAAAGAGACAGTGGTCAGAATTGTAAAAATTGGCGCGGTCATTAACGGAAACCACCCTTGGGGGTTAAGGGGTTAAAGTATTTCGCTATTTGCAATTGATCACACTGCCATTTTCCTTTTATTTGGGTTTTATGAGTTTTCTAAATTTTTGCTTTTGTAATTGTTCAATAATTATCTATTAAAAAAGTGTAAACATTTCTTTGAAACATTTTCCACTTTATTCTATGTTGTTTTTTTTTGGGAATTTTTAAAAATTGTGTTTTAACTGACCAGATGCCTGTCAAACCCAAAAGTTTTATAAAAGAACCTTTTTCCCCTCACCAAAAAAAATAATTCTCTGTCACCTGTGTCTTTCTGTGTCTACATCTACAAGGCAGCAATTATTTTCAATTTATATGTTACAATGGACCATGTTTTTATCCGCCACCTCTCTAAACCTAGCACACATCAACAAACAGATAAACTGGCTGAATAATACATAAATTGTTCCTTTATCTGGCTTTGGGTCAGATATTTGCCATGAATGTACTATTCCTTCAGCTCAAGTGTCATGTCAAGAGGTATTTTAGCATGGCAGGTGAATTTGCCCTGCCCAAGTGGACCACCTGTCCTTCCCCCAAATGTAGAAAACTTAAAATAAATCAACATGGATCATTGTCAATTTTCCCTTCACCTATGTCTGATGCCAATTATTATATCAGCCATAGTCCCGCCTGACTGTCCTTATTCTTCTCCCCCTTGTGTTTCTTCTGCTTCCACCAGTGGATACTCCCACACAGCCAACATCTCCTGTCTACTTATTATATTATATTCATAAATGCATTTTTGTAAGTGTTCTTTGATTGATGACTGGAAGATTTTTTTTGGATAATAAATTTTTAAACCCTTTATGGAGAAATGTTCACAGTGAGACAACTTGTTCAGAATGACAACCGCTTTCTTGCGAAGTAATGTTGTCATAAGAAATGGCGAGAAAGGGGATATGAAGGCAGTTGGTTCAGGGTGCATTTACCAAAGCGAAAAGCAAAGCAAGAAAAAAAACCTCTATCAATAAGAAAAAAAAATTCCATCAAAATAACTAATCACGCAAACTGTTTTTTTCCACCCTCCTACGCTTACAATATATCAAGTTAAAAAATTATCCCAAAAAAAATCTCCAACATCAATCAAGATACACATTTAGAAAAATCTATCTCACGGCTGTAGGCTTGTGGCAAAATAGGTCGGATCCGGCAAAAATGCTTCGCCGACCTGTTCCAAAATCAACCAAAAAACCTTTTTGGTTAAAACCCAAAGGTTTTTTTCAATGTAATGGGAATTGATGTAACATGTTTCGCCTTTGCTGTGCACAAGAATTAATCAATTGTGATACTCACCATGTAAGGGAATCCATTTTTGTAATTTATGTAAGATAAATATGTAGGGGTGTACTACTAGAAAATCAAAACAATTTAGACAAAAACGCATATACAATGCTATACATAAAATAGTGCCGAAGCAATATTGCTTCATCCCAAATCTGGCCCAATGGCCCATAAATGGTGGATGATAAACTCCAAAGAGTCAATATATAACCAAAAGAAAGGAGTAAAGAAATCATCATTTTATAAAAATACAAAGGCTTTATTAACAAACAACAATAGCCAACAAATAAGGGGCCTACAATACAGAGATAAAATATGGAGGCAAAAAGAACTGCGGGTAAAACAAGAGGGGTAGCACAGACACATTAGTAACCAGGGTATATCAAGAATATTATAGTTTTGCCTTAAATAGGTGCAGATTGGTGCATATCACTACATAGGGGATATATAACACAAGACTCATTAGGCCACAAATACCCATTTAGTCATAATAAATGTAAAACACAAAATATCTGGTCACTGGTTCTTACCCATATTAACTGGTTCGGGCTGTGCGTCCCCGGCGACCCCCTGACCGCGCGTTTCGCGACAGTGCTTTCTCAAAAGGGATCCAGAATTCAAAAACCCCAGGGTATATATGCTAAAAAAATTTAGGATTAAAATAGTACCGGTGTGTAGCGGCGCACAGCTCGACATCACACCCCCCAACACATGCCACCTCCTTCCCCCTGGCCGTCGCTGCTCCCACTGCATCATGGCAAATGCGCCTCTGACGTAATCAATAGGGGCGCCTGTAGCATAACGACAGCCCGAAGGGAAGATAGAGGAGGCGCCGAGTACGGCGCATGCCGCACCACAGCGGCCATTTTATAGGAGACCAAAACCCGTGGACATCTTGGGAGAGTCCTTAAGAACTACAATTGCAGTGAATCAAACGTGAAGGGTGAATAACTAGTGAAAACAAACCAAAAAATAGCGATCACAGATTTTAAATAAATGAAAACAAAACAATAAATATAAAAATAAATATAAAAATAATAAAAAATTATAATAAAAAAAAAAATATAAAAAAAAAATTATATATATAATAAATAATAAAGACCATAAATACATAAAACGTGTATTAAACCAATAAATATTATAAGCAACATATATGAAAGGAATATTAAAGTGCCCAAAAATATAAATAATTAATATCATTTAAATGTCTTCATAATCTTGAATGATGAAAATCTTTTTCAAAATGTCCAATCAAGATGAATCCCACAAGTGAACATCACTAAATAAAGAAATCTCCCATAAATCAACACACCAACACTAAAGAACTGTGGGAAAAAAACTGAAGAAATTACATATGTTAAAAATAACTAATTAAAAAAAGTGGTGGTGTTCACATATAAACAATCTCTAAAAAATACACTGAGCATGGCACACAGAACTGCGGTGGACATAGCATATCTGGAAAGACTCCTAATTACAAAAATGGCACAAATGTCAACTTCTCATTTAGACCCCTAAGGTGTGACTGTGTCAAGGGTGACAATCCACCTACATTCGCGTTTGGGCCAAAAAAGCGATTCAGGTTGCCCCCCTAACACCACCTCTAACTCTGTCAATACCTCTGATTTTGAGTCCACTGGGATCAGTATCCGTGACATAAGTGGGAAATGCCGAGGTAACGTTTTGAGTGTGGTAACATCTACAACTTCTCTGGCTGCTGCAATTCCCGTATGTTTGGTGTCCCCAATTTTTTAATTCCCTAATTGAGACCCCCCAAAAATTAGGGGCAGGACTGGGGCGCTCCGGGAAACGGGTCAAGGGCGAGCAAAATCCGTCCCCATTTCTCAAAAATTGGGCCCAAATTGGAATTTGGGCCCTTTAAATTTCGGGTTAAAATTTTTGCCGAAGAGGCAAGCCCAAAAAAAAATTGACAGATGTCTCTTTTCGATAAAAATCATTTTTTATAACCCCTCCTCCGCCACACATAATTAACACCAAAAAAAATCGATATAAATTTTTTTTCAAATTTGAAAAGGGGAACTTTAAAATTTAAAAGGGAAATTTTCATTAAGGTACTGCAAAAATTGGGGAAAAGGCTTGGGGTTCTTTCCCCTTTCCCGACAGGAAATACATCAACAAAGTACCGGAACCATCCCCACCCCCAGGGGGGGCGGGGGCCCCCCCGTCCCCCAAAGAAAACCGCCCCTCCCAAAAAAACCCAGAAACAGGGGGTTTTTTAAACACACGCACGCCGCCCCCCTGGCAACCCCCCCCTTTTTTCCTTAAAAAAATTTGTTTTTTTAAATAAAAAAGGGGGGGGGGGGGGGGGGGGGGGGAAATTAAATTTGTAAAAAAAATTTCAAAAAAAAATCCAATAAACTCCAAAAATGGCCTTTCCCAGTTGGCAAAATCCTTCCCAAAAAGAAACGGACAGCCCGAAAACCCATCTCCATGTCCGATGGGTGTGTATAAGGACTTTGATACGATAGTCCCCCCAATAACATTTCCCCCCTCGGAGGGAGGCCCCTCCAAACCCTTGGGGGGGATGTCAAATTTTTGTCCCCCCGACATAAGAAAGGGGGGGGTTTCAACTAGAGGTTTTAAAAGGAAAGATCAATTTTTTACATACATTTTTTTACTCAACCCCCTATGCCAGAGACAATAGGTTCCTTTCCCGGGGGATTTAGGGCTTCCCCTTTTGTACCTTAGGTATCAAATAAAAAAAATTGGGAAACCTTTTGGTTTTTTAGAAAAAAGGGCCCAACTAAAAACTTTCTTGGGAAAAAGACCCCCCGTTTTGGCTGCATAATCAAAAAATTTTCTTTTAAATTTCCCCAAAAAAAATTTGGGAAGGGGGTTTGGGTTTT
>JARQOD010000001.1:118908298-118985114 GCA_033576555.1 Oophaga sylvatica | reverse complement strand
AATGGTTGGGCGTGCGCCCCCGGCGCCCCCCTGACGCGGTTTCGCGAAGTGCTTTCTCAAAAGGGGATGCCAGAATGTCAAAACCCCAGGGTATATATGCTAACAATAATTAGGATTAAAATAGTACCGGTGTGTAGCGGCGCACATGCGTCGACATCACACGCCCAACACATGCCACCTCCTTCCCCTGGCCGTCGCTGCTCCACGTGCATCAGGGGCGAAATGCCCCTCGTGACGTAATCAATATGCGCCTGTAGCATAATCGACAGCCCGAAGGAAGATAGAGGAGGCGCCGAGTACGGCGCATGCGCGCACCACAGCGGCCATTTTATAGGAGACCAAAACGTGGAAACATCTTGGGAGAGTCCTTAAGAACTACAATTGCAGTGAATCAAACTTTGAAGGGTGAATATACTAGTGAAACAAACCCAAAAAATAGCGATCACAGATATTATAAATGAAAACAAAACAATAAATATAAAAAAAAAAATATAAGAAATAATATAAATTAAAATTTAAAAAGAAAAAAATAAAAAAAAAAAATATATATATATAAAAAATAATAAAGCCCATGAGAATACATAAAACTGTGTATTAAACAAATAAATATTATAATGCAACATATATGAAAGTGTAATATTAAAGTGCCCAGAATATAAATTAATTATATATCATTTAAATGTCTTCATAATCTTGAATGATGAAAATCTTTTTCAAAATGTCCCAATAAAGATGATCCCACAAGTGAACATCACTATAAAAAGGAAAATCTCCATAAATCAACACACCACACTAAAGAATGTGGGAAAAACTGAAGAAATTACATATGTTAAAAATAACTAATTAAAACGTGGTGGGTTCACATATAAACAATCTCTAAACAACACTGAGCATGGCACACAGAACTGCGGTGGACAAGCATATCTGGAAAGACGCCCAAATTTAACAAAAATGGCACAAATGTCAACTTCTCATTTAGACCCCTAGGTGGACTGTGTCAAGGGTGACAATCCACTACATTCGCGTTGGGCCAAAATGCGATTCAGGTTGCCCCCCTAACACCACCTCTAACTCTGTCAATACCCCTGTTTTGAGTCCACTGGGATCAGATCCGTGACATAAGTGGAAATGCCGAGGTAACGTTTTGAGTGTGGTAACATCTACCACTTCTCTGGCTGCTGCAATGTCACGTACGTGTTTCGGTGTCCTAATTTTAAGTTCCCTAGATGTGAGACCCACATATATTAGGGGCAGGGACATGTGGCATAATATACCACGTGTGTGGTGTTACAAGAAATGTAATCACGAATCGTATATTCTTGCTCCCATCAGATTCTTGAAGGTCCCAATCTAAGGATATTAGGGCACGTGACACAAAGCCACATGGGAAACATCCATTCTTGGATTAGATATATGGAAAAAAGGCTGTGATTTCGCCACATAGTGGCTCTTCACTAAATGATCTCTAAGATTTCTACCTCTGCGTTGTGTCAGTGCGGGTAGTCGTGATAGATTTGTCGCCAACACGGCATCTGTTCGCAACACAGGCCAATGTTTGTTTAATATGTCTCGAATCTGGTCCCAGCGACAGTTAGAGGTAGAAATAAATCTCAGCTCATTTGAGTTTTTAAAATTTTTCCTTTCTGCTGTTGCCAAAAGATCCTCTCTCCTAGTCCACTTAGCATGTCTATATCCTGCCTTAATAGAACGGTTACTATAACCTCTATCTCTAAAGCGCTCAGCAAGTATGACGGACTGTCGCTCGAAGCGGGTCATGGTCGAGCATGTCCGTCTATTTCTCAAGAATTGGCCAACTGGGATGGCCTTAATTACGGATGAATTATGTGCAGAGGAGGCATGCAAAAGAGAATTGACAGATGTCTCTTTTCGATATAAATCAGTTTCAATAGAGCCATCCTCCGCCACACATAATGTAACATCCAAAAAATCGATATATTTTTTATCAAATTTGAAAGTGAACTTAAGATTAAAGGAATTCTCATTAAGGTACTGCATAAATTGTGATAGGCTGGCTTCATTTCCCTTCCAGATCATGAGTACATCATCAATGTACCGGAACCATCCTACCACAGGGTCGGCGGCGTGCGCCCCGTCACCAAAGAAAACCTGCCTCTCCCAAAAACCGAGAAACAGGTTTGCATACGACGGAGCGCACGCCGCACCCATGGCAGTCCCTTGTGTCTGTAAATAAAATTTGTCTTTAAATACAAAGAAATTTTTGGTCAAAACAAATTCTAATAAATCCAATATAAACTCCAAAAAATGGCCATCCCAGTTGGCAGTCTCAAGAAAGAAACGGACAGCCCGAAGCCCATCTCCATGTCTGATGGATGTGTATAAGGACTCGATATCGATAGTCACCAATAACATGTCTGCCTCGAGGGAGAGTCCATCAACCTTGGTGAGGATGTCAGTTGTGTCCCTGACATAAGAGGGGAGGGTTTCAACTAGAGGTTTCAAATGATGATCAATATATTTACATACATTTTCACTCAACCCTCCTATGCCAGAGACAATAGGTCTTCCAGGTGGATTTAGGGCGTCTTTGTGTACCTTAGGTATCAAATAAAAAGTGGGTACCTTAGGATATTTAGGAAACAGGGCATCTAAAGCTTTTCTTGGGACAAGACCCTGTTCGTCTGCATAATCAAGAATTTTCTTTAATTCCAAAGAAAATGGCAGGGTTGGATTTTGAGTCAACACTCGGTATGTCTGTTTATCCCTAAGCTGGCGAAATGCCTCTTTCTCATAGCTATCAACAGGCCAGATCACCACATTCCCCCCCTTGTCAGCTGGTTTTATTACCACTGAATCAAGTGCCCGTAATTCCTCTAGAGCGCACCTCTGTGCCTGTGTCAGATTATCATTACAGATCTTATTAGATATCTTTTTTAGATCTTCTGTTACTAATTTACAAAAGATATCAACTTGTGGACAAACTGACAAGGGGGGGAAGGTAAGCGATCGTGGCACAATAGACCGTGGCAAAATACCTACGTCATTGGGGAGTTGTTCGTTTAATAGATCCTCCAAATCATTTAAAGTCTGTTGTTCAGTCATACTTAAATTGTCATCAGTACGATGATGTAATTTTCGAAGGACTATTTTTCGGCAAAAAAGATGTAAATCCTTTAGGACTGTAAAAAAATCAAAACCATTATTAGGTACAAAATTTAGCCCCAATCTCAATACATCTAATTGATTTTCAGACAAGGTATGTGTAGATAAATTGATTACCTGTAAATTTGAGTTTTTACTTTTGCGTTCAAAACTAGGAGAAGTGAGATGTCTTTTTTTATTATTGTTATTTGCATAACGGCCTCTAGTACTTCTTGTAGAAATCCCAGTCCTATTAGTCCCAGTACTCATATTAGATGTCTGATCTGATCTGATACTGGCATCATCTGCAGATGTTAAAGAGGACATGGATCCTGATCGTGATTGTGCTATATGGCGTGATTTATTACCTCTATTTCTCCATTTGTATACACGATTTTCTGAGGAGTCCAAATTGTCCCTCTGTAATTTTTTGGATTTAGTAGCACAAATTTCTTGTTCCCATTTTGTAAGATCTTTTTCTAGATCACCATTTAATTTTTCCAGAGCATCATCACTTAATACATCTTTCAAGTTTATCTGGATAGTGTCAATCTCTTTTTCCAACTCTACCAATTTTACTTCATCAGATTGAATCAATAATTCCATAAATCTCCGGGAGCATCTCGTGGCAGTATCCTCCCATTCCTTTTTAAATTTGTCATCCTCAATAGGAAAGGCTGGGAAGATCTGCACACGCAGCCCTCTTGGGATTAATGCACGAGCAAGGTATTGTCCCAAAGATGCCTTATTCCACCACAGTCTTGTGCGCCGATGCAGCAGCGTTTTTAATCATATCCAGCTAGAGGAGGCAGTTGGCAAAAATGCCTTATGATGAGAGAGGCATTTTGAAAACTAAACTTTGACAGCAAACATCCCCAAGGTATGAATTATAGGAACAATCTCTTTTATATATATTAATTTGTCATTCTACATGCATCATTGCATGTTCCATGTCTCTTATTAAGTTTGGACAACAAAACACTTCATATGTATGAACTAGAGGACAGATCTCTATTATATATGTACTGATTGGCTGCTTTTGGCATTCCATTGCATGTTCTCTGCTCTTGCACATCTGCTAATTAAACATGTCATTTTCAGCCTCTTTGTGATTGGCTGTGTTTAGTTTAAAACAGGACAGCTTGCCATTTCATTAATAGGCTATGATTAAGGGAATCTGGAATGCCAGAAACACATCAGTTTTTTATCTTTTTATGTCAGGTTTTACAGTTTAAAGAAATAAAATAATGCTTTTATTTCACCTTAGTGGAAGTGCCGCTCTCTTCACTGTTCCCACTGTTGCTGAGCGACACCAACTGGAGCTATGGCACCCACCGTTTTTTGGCCTATGGAACAATGTAATCTACCATAGTGCTTACCTTATGTTACAAAACAAGTATGACATGCTAATAATAGATATTTATTATTATTGATTCCTTCACCCTCCCCGAGCCCATTTTCACATTCATGAACAGGCCAAATTTTACAATTCTGACCAGTGTCACTTTATGTGGTAATAACTCTGGAACACTTCAACGGATCCCACTGATTCTGAGATAGTTTTTTTCATGACATATTGTAATTCATGTTAGTGGTAAAATTTGTTCAATATGACTTGCGTTTATATGAAAAAATTAGAAATTTTCAGAAAATTTTGCAATTTCGAGCTTTTAATTCTTATGCCCTTAAACTAGAGAGTTATGTCACACAAAATAGTTAATAAATAACATTACCCACATGTCTACTTTACATCTGCTCAATTTTTTAAACATAATATTTTTGTAAGAAATTTAGAAGGGTTGAAAGTTAACCAGAGATTTCTAATTTTTCAAAAAAAATTTATAAAACCCGTTTTTTAGGGTCCGCATCACATTTGAAGTGACTTTAAGGGCCTATATGACAGAAAAAACCCAAAAGTGACACCATTCTAAAAACTGCACCCCTCAAAGTGCTAAAAACCACATTCCAGAAGTTTATTAACCCTTCAGGTGCTTTGTAGGAACTGAAGCAACATGGAAGGAAAAAATGAACATTTAACTTTTTTCACAAAAATTTTCATTTAGACCCACTTTTTTTATTTTTATTTTCACAAGCATTACTGTTATGTTTCGGTAACTGAAGAGAAATAACAAAAAATAGCAAAAGCGGCAATACACTAGAGAGGCTGGAACCTATTGGATTGCAGTAACCTGAACTAACCACACAACTAGAAGTAGCCGTGGAGCGTTCCTACGGTGATCCTAGACGCCTCGTCACAGCCTGAGAGATAACTACACCTAAAGGCAGAAAGATGAAAGCTATCTGCCCCGGAGCAGATCCCCAAAGAAAATAGGAAGCCCCCAAACATGTAATGGCGGTTAGACAATAAGAAAGCACAGACACAGACAGAAAATAGAATGAGCAAACACTGGGGCCCAATCTGTCTAGACAGAAAAGTACAGGAAAGAATTATTACTGCAATCCAAAAAAACCCTAACAAAAATACCAACACTTCTGATTGTCAAAAAACCTGAGATCACACGATCTCATCCACCTAAATCAGATCTCTAATGTAACAAAACGCTATTCAGCAAATAAAAAGTAACAAAGGAGCAAAGCAAAAGTGCAGACACAAACGGAGCACAATTGCAGCGCCAGACCCCAAAAGGGGACAGGCTGCAGTCCACTGCAAGCAGCAAACCAGCAGAGAAAATCAAACAAAGGAAAAAAAACAGCAAACACTTATCTGAAGGAGAGTAGGAAACTAGCAGTGCTTCAAGCAAGACCAAAAGGAACAATTGATAACCGGCATGGCCACTGGGAACTCAGGCCACTTATATCCTACCATTCAGCGCCAGCTGAAGGCCATTCATTAATCAGTTCATTACCCTCAGCAACCACCGGAGGGAGCCCCAGCTCAGAAGCTGCCTCCAGTATATTCATAACAGTAACCCCCCCCTTGAGGAGGGGTCACCGAACCCTCACCTAAGCAACCAGGCCGATCAGGATGGGCTCGATGATAGGCACGGATAAGTCTCCCAGCATGAATGTCCAAAGCAAACACCCAAGAATTGTCCTCCTGACCATAACCTCTCCACTTAACAAATACTGGAGTTTCCGTCTAGCAAAATGAGAATCCAATATCTTCTCAACCACATACTTCAAATTGCCCTCAACCAAAACAGGGTCGGGTGGCGCAGCCATAGGAACCACTGGTTCGACAAATCTCTTCAATAATGACTTGTGGAACACGTTATGGATCTTAAATGTCCCTGGAAGAAGCAAACGGAAGGAAACCGGAATAATAATTTCCATGATCTTATAAGGTCCAATGAACCTTGGCTTAAATTTTGGAGATGCAACCTTCATAGGGATATTCCTTGAGGACAACCAAACCAAGTCCCCCACTTTAAAACGAGGACCATCAGTCCTATGCCGGTTGGCAAACCGCTGGGCCTTCTCCTGAGAGAGAGAGACAACCTCTCCACCACCTGGTCCCAAATCTGCTGCATACGCTGCACAATAGAGTCAACCCCCGGACAGACAGAAGCCTTCGCCTGTCCTGAAGAAAATCGAGGGTGAAACCCGGAATTGCAGAAAAATAGAGACATCAAGGTGGCAGAGCTAGCTCTATTATTAAGAGCAAACTCAGCCAAAGGCAAAAAAGAGACCCAGTCATCTTGATCAGCAGACACAAAACATCTCAAATAAGTCTCCAAGGTCTGGTTTGTTCTCTCGGTTTGTCCATTGGTCTGAGGGTGAAATACAGAGGAGAAAGACAACTGAACACCAAGTTTAGAACAAAATGTCCTCCAAAAACTGGAAACAAACTGGACTCCTCTGTCAGACACAATGTTCTCTGGAATGCCATGTAACCGAACCACATGCTGAAAGAACAAAGGCACCAACTCGGAGGAGGAAGGCAACTTAGGTAATGGCACAAGATGTATCATCTTGGAAAACCTATCACAGATTACCCAGATAACGGTTATTCTCTGAGAGACAGGAAAGTCAGAAATAAAATCCATAGAAATATGGGTCCATGTCCTCTTGGGTACAGGTAATGGCATTAACAAACCACTAGAACGAGAGCAAGTCCCACAGGACTGCACAAAGTCCCTGACGTCACGAGACAAAGTAGGCCACCAAAAGAGCGACTCACCAAGTCTCTGGTACCAAAAATCCTGGGATGACCAGCCAACGCGGAACAATGAATCTCAGACATCACACTCCTTTTCCACTGGTCTGGAACAAACTTCCCAACAGGGCAGCGCTCAGGTTTATCCTCCTGACACCCTTCCAGAGCCAGTCTCAAATTGGGCGAAATGGCGGAAAGAACCACACCCTCTTTCAAAATAACAGCAGGATCAGATAACTCAGGAGAATCTGCAAAGAAACTCCTCGAGAGGGCATCTGCCTTGACATTCTTAGTGCCAGGAAGAAAAGAAACCACAAAATTAAAACGTGTGAAAAACAAGGCCCACCTGGCCTGTCTAGGATTAAGTCGCTTGGCTGATTCGAGATAAACCAGGTTCTTATGGTCCGTGAGGACCACCACCTGATGTTTGGCTCCTTCCAGCCAATGTCTCCACTCTTCAAAGGCCCACTTCATGGCCAATAACTCCCGATTACCCACGTCATAATTACGTTCAGTTGGAGAAAATTTTCGAGAGAGAAAGGCACAAGGGTTACTCTTAGAGGTCTCTGGATCCCTTTGGTACAAAACGGCACCAGCCCCAATCTTAGAGGCATCAACCTCCACATGAAACGGCAGAGAAACATCAGGTTGCCGTAGAACAGGAGCAGAAATGAATCTCTGCTTAAGTTCCTGAAACGCAGAAACTGCCTAAGGAGGCCAATTCACCACATCTGAACCCTTTTTGGTCAAATCAGTCAATGGTTTAACAATACCAGAGAAATTACCAATAAATTTACGATAAAAATTGGCAAAACCCAAAAATCTCTGAAGAGCATTCAATGAAGTAGGTTGAAGCCAATCACAAATGGCCTGAACCTTGACCGGGTCCATTTCAATAACAGACGGAGACAAAATGAATCCCAGAAATGAGATCTTCTGTACGCCAAAAAGACACTTTGATCCCTTCACATACAGTGCGTTCTCTCTCAAAATCTGGAACACAGTCCGAACATGTTTCACATGAGAGTCCCAGTCATTGGAAAAAATCAAGATATCATCCAAATAAACAATCAGAAATTTATCCACAAAATCCTGAAAATATCATTAATGAAGGATCGGAAGATGGAAGAGGCATTAGTAAGCCCAAAAGGCATCACTAGGTACTCAAAATGCCTCTCTGGGGTATTAAACGCTGTCTTCCATTCATCCCCGTGCTTAATGCGAATAAGGTTATACGCCCCCCTGAGGTCAAGCTTGGTAAACCAACTAGCACTTTTCACTCTGGAAAATAGGTCAGAAATTAAGGGTAACGGATATTGATATTTAACAGTGATCTTATTCAGGAGGCGATAATCAATACACGGCCTCAATGAACCATCCTTTTTGGCCACAAAGAAAAAACCGGTGCCCAAGGGTGAAGAGGATGGTTTGATATGACCCTTCTCCAATGACTCTTTGATATTGGATCGCATAGCATCGTGTTCAGGTACAGATAAATTAAAAAGGCGACCTTTAGGAAATTTACCACCAGGCACTAATTCAATAGCGCAATCATAGCTCCTGTGAGGGGGCAAGGATGCAGATTTACTTTCACTAAACACATCAGAAAAATCAGTCAAAAAGTCAGGGACATCCTGAGACTGGGGAGAGGCAGAAAAAACAGGAGTGTCAGTATTAACACATTGGCAACCCCAACTGGTCACAGACAAAGATTTCCTATCCAAAACAGGATTATGAGACTGTAACTGTCATGTGTGCATTGCCACGAAGATCGTCGCGGTTGCACATTTTGACTTCTCACAGCTGAGCTGCTGTTTCTTTGTGTTTGGCAGCTAGGGAGTTAATTCTGTCTGTGCTCGGTGCTGGGACTGGGTGCAGTTTCTCCCAGCTGCAATTGATTATTTGTTGATTGGTCTCCTTTAAATTTCTGGTTGTCTGCTTGGGGAGTTGCCAGTGAAACCTTCATGCAGACCACAGATAGGAATGAATCTGTATAGACTTTAGTTGTGAGCTCCTTAGTTGTTCTAAGCTCAACTTGGTTAGAGTTTATTTCCCATACCATTTATGTTCCTTTGGTGTTTGAGTGTGTATGCAAGCGAGTGTTATCCTGTCTGTCTTATATGTCTAATCTGTGTATTTAGCTAAGATCAGCCCATATCCCTTTGGTGGTAGTCAGGATCCTTCTTAGGACTGATTACAGGGTTCAGGGTCTGATAGGGACAGGGTTAGGTTGGAGACTTGGACCTCTGAACCATTATCAGTACCTCCAAGGTGAGGGATTAGTTAGGACCCCAGTTTAGGGTCAGGTTAGATCCCGGTCCACCTCTTTCCTGTGTCAGCTCATCAAGTCCTCAAGATTAACCCTGAGTTCAGCAGATATCGTGTCAGGTAAATCTATTCTATACTTACATGCTGATGTTGCTATACTAGTTGTTGTATAGAGTGTTGTTCCTGTATTAATAGTTTACTGACATTGTATACATATCATTAGACAGCGTGACATTTTCACTGGCCATAAAAATTATCTCCAGTTACCATGGATCCAGTAGCCCAGCTGGCTCTGCAGTTGCAGGGATTATCCATGGAGCTGACGGACATTAAGTCCAAAGTTTTGTCTCCCCTGGAGCAAACCAGAGTTGAACCTAAGGTTGCTCTCCCGGACAGGTTCACTGGTGGGCGAGACAAATTTTTCACCTTCCGGGAGGCATGTAAATTGTATTTTCGGCTTCGGCCTCGATCATCAGGGAGTGAGGAACAGAGAGTGGGAATTGTTATCTCACTTCTGCAAGGGGACCCTTAATCCTGGGCATTTTCCCTTCCTCCGGGATCCCCGGCTCTACTGTCTGTAGATCAATTTTTTACTGCCCTGGGATTGGTATATGATGACCCAGATCGGGTCTCTCTTGCTGAGACAAAATTACGTAAGATACAGCAGGGAGATCGTCCGGCAGAGGAATTTGCTTCTGAGTTTCGTAGATGGGCCACAGATACTCAGTGGAATGACCGAGCTCTTAGGAGCCAGTTTTGTCATGGGCTTTCTGATAAATTAAAAGACGTTTTGGCTCAGTATGAGTCTCCTCCTTCTCTGGAGGCTGCTATGGCCTTAGCTATCCGTACTGATAGACGGCTTCGGGAGAGGGGTGAGGTAACCCCACTCCCTGTTGTTTCTCCACCTACCACTAAAGTCCCTTATGTTGAGGTTCCCCTTGTCTGTTCGGATGAGCCTATGCAGTTGGGAGGGACATCATTTCGTAGGAGGGGATTGGCGGTACGCCGCAGGACTAGAAGATGTTTTTTCTGCGGGAAAGAGGGACATTTTGTTGGAGAATGTCCATCCCGTGCCTTGTTGAGCCAAAAGTCGCCGGAAAACTGTTAATCCCAGGTTGTGTGGTGGACGACAACCTGGGAGTATGTATTTCATCCGCCAGTTCTTCTCAGTTCCTTGTACCAGTGGAGGTGGTAGTTGGTACGAGAGTGGAGAGATTGTCTGTTCTTCTTGATAGTGGTTCCGGGGCTAATCTGGTTGACGCTCAGTTTGCTCAGGCTCAAGGTATGCATCTGAGTGTATTGGTCAAACCGATCCCTATATTCTCCATTGACGCCAGGCCTCTCGGCCAAGGTAGCTTTGTTCATGAGGTTCATAACATTGACCTTCGGGTAGGGGCAATACATAGGGAACAATTATCTTGTTATGTGTTGGAGGGTCTACCTACTCCCATTGTGTTGGGACTTCCTTGGTTGGTTAAACATAACCCTGTGATTAATTGGCAGTCCAGAGAAATAAGCCAATGGGGTGAGTTTTGCAAAAGCAACTGCATGAACACAGTCATCAGTGCGGTCGTGCCTAGTACATTGCCTCCTTTTTTGGAGGATTTTGGGGATGTTTTCTCTGAGGAGGGGTGTCAGGAGTTGCCTCCTCATCGCGTGTATGACTGCTCTATTAATCTCCTTCCTGATGCTAAGTTGCCTAAAGCTAGGTTGTATAATCTTTCTGGTCCTGAGAGGCAGGCTATGAAAGATTATATTTATGAAAGTCTGGCCAAAGGGCATATTAGACCTTCATCTTCCCCAGTAGCCGCGGGGTTCTTCTTTGTGAAGAAGAAAGATGGAGGCCTATGCCCTTGCTTGGATTTCCGCGAACTTAATCGGATTACTGTTCGAGATCCGTATCCACTCCCTCTTATTCCTGATCTCTTCAATCAAATTGTTGGCGCCAAATGGTTTTCTAAATTGGATCTCAGGGGGGCGTATAATCTGATTAGGATAAAAGAGGGGGATGAGTGGAAAACGGCGTTTAACACGCCGGAGGGACATTATGAGAACCTAGTCATGCCTTTTGGTCTGACTACTGCACCAGCAGTATTCCAACATTTTGTTAATGACATTTTTCGTCACCTTGTGGGGCTGTTTGTGGTTGTATATTTGGACGACATTTTAATTTACTCGCCAGATCTTGTGTCTCATCAGGAGCATGTGAGACAGGTGTTGCAGATCTTGCGAGACAATAAATTATACGCCAAACTGGAGAAGTGTGTATTTGCCGTACAGGAACTTCAGTTTTTGGGTTTTTTGGTGTCAGCCTCCGGTTTCCGTATGGACCCTGAAAAGGTGAGAGCAGTGCTTGAATGGGATCAGCCAGGGGATCTTAAGGCTCTGCAGCGTTTTTTGGGGTTTGCTAACTACTACCGGAAATTTATTTGTAATTTCTCATCTGTCGTCAAACCTCTCACTGACATGACAAGAAAAGGGACGGATTTTTCTAAATGGTCGGACAAAGCTTGCCAAGCCTTTTCCTCTTTGAAGAAATGTTTTGCTTCGGCACCCGTTCTCATCCAACCAGATGCATCTCAGCCGTTCATTGTGGAGGTGGATGCGTCTGACGTAGGGGTGGGTGCTATATTGTCCCAGGGTCCGTCCCCTGGTAAATGGCATCCGTGCGCTTTCTTTTCTAAGAAATTGTCGTCCGCCGAAATGAATTATGATATCGGCAATAGGGAACTTTTGGCCATTAAGTTAGCTTTTGAAGAATGGCGTCACTTTTCGGAGGGGGCAGTCCACCCGGTTACCGTTATTACTGATCACAAGAACCTGTTGTATTTGGAATCCGCTAAGCGTCTGAATTCCAGACAAGCTCGATGGTCGTTGTTTTTTACCAGGTTTAATTTTGTCGTCACTTATCGCCCGGGGTCTAAGAATGTAAAGGCTGATGCCTTGTCTCGCAGTTTCCCAGGGGCCGGGAAAACGGATGACCCGAGTCCTATCCTTCAGGAGGGGGTGGTAGTGTCGGCTGTATTTTCTGAGCTTGAGGAGGAGGTGTTAGAGGCTCAGGGGGACGCCCCTGCAGGACCTACAGGGAGACTGTTTGTCCCAAATCTGTTGAGACAAAAGGTTATTGAGGCACATCATAATTCTGCTCTAGCAGGACATCCAGGGAGTAAGGCTACTTTAGATCTCCTTTCTCGCCGGTTTTGGTGGCCTAATGCTAATAAAGATGTTATAACTTTTGTTGCGTCATGTGGGGTGTGTGCTCGCTCTAAAACCCCTCATACCCGTCCGTCTGGGACCCTTTTACCCTTGAAACTTCCGGAGCGTCCATGGACTCATTTATCTATTGACTTCATTACGGACCTTCCTCCGTCGTCAGGGAATACTGTCAAACTGGTGGTTGTTGACAGGTTCAGTAAGATGGCACATTTCGTTGCTCTTCCTGCACTCCCTAATGCTAAAACTCTGGCGCAGGTGTTCATTAGGGAGATCGTTAGACTTCATGGGTTGCCTTCTGATGTGGTGTCAGATAGGGGGTCTCAGTTTGTGTCCAAATTTTGGAGGGCATTTTGTTTACGTCGGGGGATGCAATTGTCATTTTCCTCGGCTTTTCATCCGCAGACCAATGGTCAGACAGAGCGTCTGAATCAGAGCTTAGAGACATATCTCCGGTGTTTTGTCTCAGAGAACCAAGAGGACTGGTCTTCTTTCTTGCCTCTGGCAGAGTTCGCTCTTAACAACAGGCGGAGCGAGTCCACTGGTAAGTCCCCGTTTTTTGGGGCATATGGTTTTCATCCCCAGTTTTGTACTTTCAATGGGGGGGGCCCTTCTGGGGTTCCTGAGGAGGAGCGTTTCTCGTCGTCACTTGCTTCTGTGTGGAGAGGTGTATTGAATAATCTGAGTGCGATGGGGAACCGTTACAAACGTATGGCTGATAGGAGGAGAGTTTCTGGTCCAGATCTGAATGTGAACGATCTGGTATGGTTGTCTACCAGGAATATAAAACTTAAAGTGCCCTCCTGGAAACTGGGTCCCAGATTCATCGGGCCGTACAGGATCAGTTCCATAATTAATCCTGTGGCATTTCGTCTGGACCTCCCTTCTACGTTTAAAATTCATAATGTGTTCCACAAGTCATTACTTTAAAGGTATGTGGCACCAGTCATACCGTCACCTCTACCTCCTCCTCCTGTGTTGGTCAATGGTAACTTGGAATTTCAAGTATCAAAGATCATTGACTCACGTCTGAATCGCCGGTCCCTTCAGTACTTGGTGCATTGGAAGGGGTATGGTCCAGAGGAGAGGACGTGGGTCCCTGCGTCTGATGTTAACGCAGATCGTTTGGTTCGGACCTTCCACAGAACTCACCCGGGCAGGCCTGGCCCTGAGGGTCTGGAGGCCCCTCGTAGAAGGGGGGTTACTGTCATGTGTGCATTGCCACGAAGATCGTCGCGGTTGCACATTTTGACTTCTCACAGCTGAGCTGCTGTTTCTTTGTGTTTGGCAGCTAGGGAGTTAATTCTGTCTGTGCTCGGTGCTGGGACTGGGTGCAGTTTCTCCCAGCTGCAATTGATTATTTGTTGATTGGTCTCCTTTAAATTTCTGGTTGTCTGCTTGGGGAGTTGCCAGTGAAACCTTCATGCAGACCACAGATAGGAATGAATCTGTATAGACTTTAGTTGTGAGCTCCTTAGTTGTTCTAAGCTCAACTTGGTTAGAGTTTATTTCCCATACCATTTATGTTCCTTTGGTGTTTGAGTGTGTATGCAAGCGAGTGTTATCCTGTCTGTCTTATATGTCTAATCTGTGTATTTAGCTAAG
Source organism: Oophaga sylvatica (assembly GCA_033576555.1). Lineage (NCBI taxonomy): Eukaryota > Metazoa > Chordata > Amphibia > Anura > Dendrobatidae > Oophaga > Oophaga sylvatica. The sequence continues at coordinate 118,970,791 of JARQOD010000001.1, read as the reverse complement.
ATCAGCCCATATCCCTTTGGTGGTAGTCAGGATCCTTCTTAGGACTGATTACAGGGTTCAGGGTCTGATAGGAGACAGGGTTAGGTTGGAGACTTGGACCTCTGAACCATTATCAGTACCTCCAAGGTGAGGGATTAGTTAGGACCCCAGTTTAGGGTCAGGTTAGATCCCGGTCCACCTCTTTCCTGTTTCAGCTCATCAAGTCCTCAAGATTAACCCTGAGTTCAGCAGATATCGTGTCAGGTAAATCTATTCTATACTTACATGCTGATGTTGCTATACTAGTTGTTGTATAGAGTGTTGTTCCTGTATTAATAGTTTACTGACATTGTATACATATCATTAGACAGCGTGACAGTAACCAAGGGAAACCTAGTACAATAATGTCATGCAGATTATGCAGCACCAGAAATTTGCAACTCTCCTGATGATCTGTTCAACCCTCATTATCACCTGAGTAGAAAACTGGGGTTTATGCCCTGCCAAAGGGGTAGAATCAATGCCCAGTAGGGAATAGACTTCCACAGGGGTATCATGGGAAACCCACAACGTTTGGCAAAGTCAAAATCCATCAGGTTAATAGCTGCACCTGAATCAACAAAAGCCTGAGCAGAAAATGTGGACAGGGAGCAAATCAGGGTAACAGTCAACAGAAATTTAATCTGAACACTACCCAGGACAACTGAGCGTGCAAAACGTCTTCCCCGCTTAGGGCAGACAGAAATAGCATGGGAAGCGTCACCACAGTAGAAACATAACTCATTGCGCTTACGAAACTCATGACGCTGAGCCCCAGAAGTCACTCCATCACACTGCATGGGCTCAGGAGCTGGCTCACAAGGCAACACTATCTCACGCATAACTCTGCGCTCACGCAAACATCTGTCAATTTGAATAGCCAAAGACATAGAATCATTGAGACCAGAGGGAACAGGGAATCCCACCATAACGTCCTTTACTTTTTCTGACAGACCCTTTCGAAAAAGGGCTGCCAAAGCATCATCATTCCATTTGGTCAGGACTGCCCACTTTTGAAATTTCTGACAGTACAACTCAGCGTCTTCAAGACCCTGATTTAATGCCAACAAGATCTTTTCAGCTTGATCAGTGACATTACGTTCATCGTACAATAACCCCAGAGCCTGAAAAAATACATCAATATCATTCAAAACAGGATCCCCAGGTGTCAGGGAAAAATCCCAATCCTGAGGGTCGCCGCGCAGCAGGGAGATGACAATATGAACCTGCTGTGCCACGTTCCCTGAGGACTTAGGCTTTAAGGCAAAAAACAACTTAGTTATTTTTGAAATTCAGAAATTTAGATCGATCCCCCAAAAACAAATCTGGCATGGGGATCCTAGGTTCCACAACCGGCAACCCAGCAAGATAGGTAGCAATACTCCGAACCTCAGTGACAAGCTGATCCACACGGCCAGACAACTGTGCAAAAAAAAGAAAAGAGGGAAAAAAATGCAACAAACAGAATTTCCTTATTACTATTTTCCCCTTCTGTGAGTACCATACAATTTTCAGTTTTTGGGCCGGTTATACTGTTATGTTTCTGTAACTGAGGAGAAATAGCAAAAACTAGCAAAAGCGGTAATACACCAGAGAGGCTGGAACCTATTGGATTGCAGTAACCTGAACTAACCACACAACTAGAAGTAGCCGTGGAGTGTTCCTACAGTGATCCTAGACGCCTCGTCACAGCCTGAGAGATAACTACACCTTAAGGCAGAAAGATGAAAGCTATCTGCCCCGGAGCAGATCCCCAAAGAAAATAGGAAACCCCAAACATGTAATGGCTGTTAGACAAGGAGAAAGCACAGACACAGACAGAAAATAGAATGAGCAAATGCTGGGGCCCAATCTGTCTAGACAGAAAAGTACAGGAAAGAATTCTGACTGCAATCCAAAAAAACCCTAACAAAAATACCAACACTTCTGATTGTCAAAAAACCTGAGATCACATGATCTCATCCACCTAAATCAGATCTCTGGTGTAACAAAACGCTATTCAGCAAATAAAAACTAACAAAGGAGTAAAGCAAAAGTGCAGACACAAACGGAGCACAATTGCAGCGCCAGACCCCCAAAAGGGGACAGGCTGCAGTCCACTGCAAGCAGCAAACCAGCAGAGAAAATCAAGCAAAGGAAAAAAACAGCAAACACTTATCTGAAGGAGAGCAGGAAACTAGCAGTGCTTCAAGCAAGACCAGAAGGAACAATTGCTAACCGGCAAGGCCACTGGGAACTCAGGCCACTTATATCCTACCACTCAGCGCCAGCTGAAGGCCATTCATTAATCAGTTCATTACCCTCAGCAACCACCAGAGGGAGCCCTAGCTCAGAAGCTGCCTCCAGCATATTCACAACACATAAGAAGAGAAAATGGACCCCAAAATTTGTTGTGAAATTTCCCCTGAGCATGCCGGTACCCCATGTCTGGGGAAAACTACTGTTTAGACGCACTGCAGGGCTCGGAAGGGAAGGAGAACCATTTGAATGCAAAATTATCTGGAATCGAGAACGGACGCAATGTCACGTTTGGAGAGCCCCTGATTAACCTAAACAGTAGAAACCCCATTTTCAAAACTGGACCCCTCAAGAAACTTAACTAGATGTGGGGTAAGCACCTTGAACCCTGTTGAGTCGTGAAAAAAAAAACATTTTTTTTCCACAAAAATGATCTTTTCACCCCAATTGTTATTTTTCCAAATGTAACAAGACCTCAAAAGTTATTGTGCAATTTGTCCTGAGTACGCTGATACCCAATATGTAGGGAAAACCACTGTTTGGGTGCATGGCAGAGCTTGGAATGGAAGGAACGCAGTTTTACTTTTTCAACGCAGAATTGGCTGGACGCCATGTCGTGTTTGGAGAGCACCTGATGTGTCTAAACAGTGGAAACCCCCAACAAGTGACACCATTTTGGAAACTATACTCCCTAAGGAACTTATCTAGATATGTTGTGAGCACGTTCAACCCCCAAGTGTTTCACTAAAGTTTTTAATGCCTGGGTTGTTCTCCAATTTGTCCTGAGTACGCTGATACCCCATATGTGGGGGGGGTGGAATACTGTTTGGGAGCACGGCAGGGCTCGGAAAGGAAGTAATGACATTTGGAATGCAGACTTTGATGGAATGGTCTGCTAGTGTCATGTCACGTTTGGAGAGCCCCTGATGTGCTTAAACAGTGGAAACCCCCACAAGTGACCCCATTTTAGAAACTAGACCCCCTAGGGAACTTATCTAGATCTGTGGTGAGCACTTTAAACCCCCAAGTGCTTCACACAAGTTTATAATGCCCTGGCATGAAAATAAAAAAGCCTATTTTATTCCCATAAAAATGATTTTTAGTCACCAATTTTTTATTTTCCCTAGGGTAACGGGAGAAATTGGACCCCAAAAGTTGCTCTCCAATTTGCAGTAAGTACGCTGATACCCTATATGTGGGAGAAAACTACTGTATGGGCACATGTCGGGGCTCGGAATAGAAGTAGTGACGTTTAGTAATGCAGACTTTGATGGAATGGTCTGTAGGTGTCATGTCGCATTTGGAGAGCCCCTGATGTGCCTAAACAGTGGAAACCCCCCACAAGTGACCCCATTTTGGAACCTAGACCCCCAAAGGAACTTATCTAGATGTGTGGTGAGCAATTTTAACCCCCAAGTGCTTCACAGAAGAGCCACAAAAATAAAAAATCATATTTTTTTTCCACAAAAATGATATTTTAGTCCATCCTATCCTAAGTCATATTGCAAGACTCGTTAAAATTTCCCAGAGGAGCATTGCACGGCGAATAAGGCTCCTTACCTCGACACGCCAGAGCGGGTATGTCACTCTCCACAAGGAGAAACCTTACCCCTTAGATTTTAGTCCATAGTTTTTTTTTTCCCAAGGGCAACAGGAGAAATTGGACCCCAAAAGTTGTCCAATTTGTCCTGAGTACGCTGATACCCTATATGTGGGAGAAAACTACTGTATGGGTACACGTTGGGGCTCGGAAGGGAAGTAGTGACGTTTTGCTTTGCAGACTTTGATGGAATAGTCTGCGGGCGTCATGTCGCGTTTGGAAAGCCCCTGATGTGCCTAAACAGTGGAAACCCCCACAAGTGACCCCATTTTGGAAAAAAGACCCCCAAAGGAACTTTTCACAGAAGTTTATAACGTAGAGCCATAAAAATAAAAAATCATATTTTTTTCCACAAAAATGATATTTTCGCCCCCAATTTTTTATTTTCCCAAGGGTAACAGAAGAATTGGACCCAAAAAGAGTTATTGTACAATTTGTCCTGAGTACGCTGATACTCCATATGTGGGGGTTAACTACTGTTTGGGCGCATGGCAGAGCTCTGAAGGGAAGGAGCACCATTTGACTTTTTCAACGCCAAATTGGCTGGATTTGAGATCAGACGCCATGTCACGTTTGGAGAGCACCTGATGTGCCTGAACAGTGGAAAGCCCCCAATTCTAACTCCAACCTTAACCCCAATACATCCCTAACCCTAATCTCAACCCTAATCATAAGCCTAACCGCAAACCCAACCCTAGCACACCCCTAACCCTAATCCCAACACTAACCCTAACTTTAGCCCCAACTCTAACCCTAACTTTAGCCCCAACCCTAACCCTAACGGGAAAATTGAAATAAATACATTTTTTTATTTTATTATTTTTCCCTAACTAAGGTGGTGATAAAGGGGGGTTTGATTTACTATTTATAGCGGGTTTTTATGATTGGCAGCTGTCACACACTAAAAGACGCTTTTTATTGCAAAAAATAGTTTTTGCATCACCACATTTTGAGAGCTATAATTTTTCCATATTTTGGCCCACAGAGTCATGTGAGATCTTATTTTTTGCGGGACGAGTTGTCGTTTTAATTGGTACCATATTCGGGCACATGACATTTTTTGATCGATTTTTATTACGATTTTTGGAAAGCAGAATGAACAAAAACCAGAAATTCATGAATTTCTTTTGGGGGGGGCGTTTATACCGTTCCGTGTGTGGTAAAATTTTTAAAGAAGTTTTATTCTTCGGGTTAGTATGATTACAGCAATACCTCATTTATATCTTTTTTATGTTTTGGCGCTTTTATACAATAAAAGCGATTATATATAAAAAAAATATATTTTTGCATCACTTTATTCTGCGAGCTATAACTTTTTTGTATGGTGTATGGTGGCTCCTTTTTGCGGGACAAGATGACGTTTTCAGCGGTACCATGTTTATTTATATTGGCCTTTTTGATCGCGTGTTGTTCCACTTTTTGTTCGGCAGTATGATGATAAATCATTGTTTTTTTGCCTTGTTTTTTCACTAAAGGGGTTAACTATTGGGACAGGTTTACAGGGCGGGTCGTGACGGACACGGTGATACTAAATATGTAAACTTTTATTTATTTTTTTTTATTTACATGAAGCAATGAATTTATTGGGGAATATATATTTTTTTTTTATTTAGGAATATTTTTTTACACGTTATTTTTATTTTTTTAACTTTTTTACTTTGTCCCAGGGTGGGACATCACTGTATAAGGTCAGATTGCCGATCTGACACTGTGTACAGCACTCTGTCAGATCGGCGATCTCACAGGCAGTGCTGCAGGCTTTCTCAGCACCTGCTCTCAGCAGGCACTGAGGAAGCCGCCTCCCTGAAGCCCTCAGAACAGCGTGGTCACATCGCGCTGTTCCGAGGGTCTCAAGGAAGCACGCAGGGAGCCCCCTCCCTGCTCGATGCTTCCCTGTACCGCCCGAACACTGCAATCATCTTTGATCACAGTGTGCCGGGGGTTAATGTGCCGGGAGTCGTCCATGACCGCTCCTGGCACATGGTGCCGGGTGTCAGCTGTGATCATCAGCTGACACCTGGCCGCGATCAGCTGCGCTCCCCCTGGGAGCGCAGCTGATCGCATATGACGTACTATTCCGTACTTGGGAATTAAGTCCCAGGGCACATGGACAAAATAGTACGTCAGATGGAAGAAAGGGGTTAAAGGAGGGCAGACTGAAATACCCCTCCACCAGCTCCTATTGGTCCGGCTGTGCTTCCAGGTCAGGGAACCGCCAGATCTCAAGGAGAGGGGATGACGCGTGGCCGTGGCCTATGGCGCATGCGCACAGAGCGCAGAGACGCCGCAGACCGCAGATCAGTCAGCTGGCGCTAGCCCCGACCCGAGGGAGACTGCGACGCAGGAACGGTGAGGTGAGTATGAGGGAAGGCGGCCATGGCGGCCGTGACAGTACTCCTCCCTTAAGCCACCCATCCCCGAGACTGGCAAAAAATCTCTTAAGAATGCAGGGTGCGTTGATATTCTCCCGGGGTTCCCAAAATCTCTTCTCAGGCCCAAACCCCTTCCAATCAATAAGAAAAAAGGTTTCCCCCTTGACCTTTTTCATGCCAGAATATCCCTCACCTCAAATATATTGTCGGTGCCAACCGGTTGAGAGACAGAGTCAGGTGCGGAGTGGAAATGGTTTAGTACCACTGGCTTTAGGAGGGAGACATGGAAGGTGTTCGGGACTCGTTGTTGATACGTCCAAGAACTTCAAAAGGACCAATGTACCGGGGACCTAACTGATGCGAAGGCACCTTCAGCCGAATATACTTGGATGAGAGCCAGACCTTCTCTCCTGTACGATACAGTGGGGAATCCAGTCTCCTTTTGTCAGCGTAATTCTTCATTCAATCACCAGCTCTCTTGAGTGCCGCGTTGGTTTAGACCCAAATCTTGGAAAACTCGGTGGACAAAGAGTTGGCTGTTATGATTTGGTAGCTGAGGAGAGCAGGCAAAAACGGCAATACACCAGAGAGGTTGGAATCTACTGGATTGCAGTACCCTGACTAACTACCACAACTAAAGGCAGCCGTGGAGCGTTCCTACGTTGGTCCTAGACGCCTCGTCACAGCCTGAGAGGTTAACTACACCTAAAGATAGAAAGAGGAAAGCTATCTGCCCCGGAGCAGATCCCCAAAGAACATAGGAAACCCCTAAACATGTAATGGCGGTTAGACAAGAGGAAATACAGACACAGACAGAAAATAGTATGAGCAAACGTTGGGGCCCAATCTTCCTAGACAGAAAAGGATAGGAAGGACACTTATTGCAATCCAAAAAACCCTAAAAAATACCAACTCTACTAATTGCAAAAACACCTGAGATCACACGACCTCTACCACCTAAATTAGTTCTCTGGTGTAACAAAACTAAGCCGCAGCCACTGAAAAAACTGGAAAAGGCAAATGAACAAATAACAGTGGCTCCAGAAGAACTGAGAGGAGCCCAAGCCCCCCGGGGGGAGGGGAGACCTGGCTAACCTCACAGAAATGCAGAGAAATATGCAAATGGTAAGCACAAAAACAAAAAACAGAAAATATCTTATCTGAGAGCAGGAGAAGAGGCAAGACTCAGCAAGCTTCCAAGTGAACCAGGAACCACAGTTTAGACAAGAACAATTGATCACCGGCAACCATGATGGGAGGGAACCTCCCTTATATAAGACCATTCTGTAACTCCTGATTGCCAATCCTCATTGAATGGTTGAGTACTGTTTGTAACCACCAGAGGGAGCTTCTGCTCAGAATTAATTTCTAACACATTCACAACAGTACCCCCCCTTGAGGAGGGGTCACCGAACCCTCATTTGGGCAACCAGGTCGGTCAGGATGAGCTCTGTGATACGCACGGATCAGTCTCCTAGCATGGATGTCCAAAGCAAACACCCAAGAATTGTCCTCCTGACCATAAACTCTCCACTTAACAAAATACTGGAGTTTCCATCTAGAAAAACGAGAATCCAATATTTTCTCAACCACATACTCCAGATTGCCCTCAACCAAAACAGGGTCAGGAGGCGCAGCCATAGGAACCACTGGCTCGACAAACCTCTTCAATAAGGACTTGTGGAACACGTTATGGATCTTAAATGTCCCTGGAAGAAGTAAACGGAAGGAAACAGGATTAAGAATCTCCATGATCTTATAAGGTCCAATGAACCTAGGCTTAAACTTAGGAGATGCAACTCTCATAGGGATATTTCTTGAGGACAACCAGACCAAGTCCCCCACTTCAAACCGAGGACCATCAGTCCTATGCCGGTTGGCAAACCGCTGGGCCCTCTCCTGAGAGAGGGACAACCTCTCCACTACCTGGTCTGTTATGTTACGGTAGCTGAGGAGTGCAGGTAAAAAAGGCAATACACCAGAGCAGTTGGAATCTATGAGATTGCAGTACCCTGACTAACCACCACAACTAGAGGCAGCCGTGGAGCGTTCCTACGTTGGTCCTAGACGCCTCGTCACAGCCTGAGAAACTAACTACACCTAAAGATAGAAATAGGAAAGCTATCTGCCCCGGAGCAGAACCCCAAAGATAACAGAAAGCCCCCAAACATGTAATGGCGGTTAGACAAGAGGAAATACTGACACAGAAAGAAAATAGTATGAGCAAACGCTGGGGCCCAAACTATCTAAATAGAAAAGGATAGGAAGGGTACTTACTGCAATCCCAGAAAACCCTGAAAAAACACCAACTCTACTAATTTCAAAATCACCTGAGATCACACGACCTCTACCACCTAAATTAGTTCTCTGGTGTAACAAAAACAAAACAGCAGCCACTGAAAAAAAACTGGAAAAAGCAAAAGTACAAAACACAGTGGCTGGACTAAACTGAGAGGGCAAAAGCCCCCGGAGAGGACCCTGAAGGCCCCCACAGAAGTGCAGGACAAAATGCAAAAATATAGCAAAAACACAAAATAAGAAATTGTCTTATCTGAAAGCAGGAGATGCAGACACGACAAAGCAGGCTACAAGGGAAACTGGAAAGAAGGATTCAGACCAGAACAATTGATCACCGGCAACCCTGATGGGAAAATGATTCCCTTACATAAGACCAATCAGTAACACCTGATTCCCAGTCCTCACAATCCTCACTAGTACCGCTTGTAACCACCAGAGGGAGCCTCTGCTCAGAACTCATCTCAAACCCATTCACAACAGTACCCCCCCCTTGAGGAGGGGTCACCGAACCCTCATTTGAGCAACCAGGTCGGTCAGGATGAGTTCTATGATACGCACGGATAAGTCTCCTAGCATGGATGTCCGAAGCAAACACCAAGAATTGTCTTCCTGACCATAACCTCTCCATTTAACCAAATACTGGAGTCTTCGTCTAGAAAAACGAGAATCCAATATTTTCTCAACCACATACTCCAGATTGCCCTCAACCAAAACAGGGTCAGGAGGCACAGCAGCAGGAACCACTGGCTCAACAAACCTCTTCAACAAGGACTTGTGGAACACGTTATGGATCTTAAATGTCCCTGGAAGAAGCAAACGAAAAGAAACAGGATTAATAATCTCCATGATCTTATAAGGTCCAATGAACCTAGGCTTAAATTTAGGAGATGCTACTCTCATAGGAATATTCTTTGAGGACAACCAGACCAAGTCCCCCACTTTAAACCGAGGACCATCAGTCCTATGCCGGTTAGCAAACCGCTGGGCCTTCTCCTGAGAGAGGGACAACCTCTCCACTACCTGGTCCCAAATCTGCTGCATACGCTCAACAACAGAGTCAACACCTGGACAGACAGAAGCCTCCGTCTGTCCTGAAGAAAATCGAGGGTGAAACCCAGAATTACAGAAAAACGGAGACATCAAAGTGGCAGAGCTAGCCCTATTATTAAGAGCAAACTCAGCCAAAGGCAAAAAAGAGACCCAGTCATCCTGATCAGCAGACACAAAGCATCTTAGATAAGTCTCCAATGTCTGGTTTGTTCTCTCAGTTTGACCATTGGTCTGAGGATGAAATGCCGAGGAGAAAGACAATTGAACACCAAGTTTAGAACAAAAAGTCCTCCAAAATCTGGAAACAAACTGGACTCCTCTGTCAGACACAATGTTCTCAGGAATGCCGTGTAAACGAACCACGTGCTGAAGGAACAACGGCACCAATTCAGAGGAGGAAGGCAACTTAGGTAATGGTACAAGATGTATCATCTTGGAAAACCTATCACAAATTACCCAGATGGTGGTCATTCTCTGAGAAACAGGAAGATCGGAAATGAAATCCATAGAGATATGGGTCCATGGTCTCTTGGGCACAGGCAATGGCATCAACAAACCACTAGAGCGAGAGCAAGGCTTGGAGCGAGAGCAAGTCCCGCAGGACTGCACAAATTCCCTGACATCGCGAGACAAGGTAGGCCACCAAAAGGACCGACTAACCAAGTCTCTGGTACCAAAAATTCCGGGATGCCCAGCCAATGCGGAACAATGAATCTCAGACATCACACTCTTTTTCCATTGGTCCGGGACAAACAATTTTCCAACAGGGCAGCGCTCGGGCCTATCCTCCTGACACCCCTCCAGAGCAAGTCTCAAATTGGGCGAGATGGCGGAAAGAACTACACCCTCCTTCAAAATAACAGAGGGATCAGATAGCTCAGGAGAGTCCGCAAGGAAACTCCTCGATAGGGCATCCGCCTTAACATTCTTAGTGCCAGGAAGAAAGGAAACCACAAAATTAAAACGTGTGAAAAACAAGGCCCACCTGGCCTGTCTAGGATTGAGTCGCTTGGCAGATTCCAGATAGACCAGATTCTTATGGTCCGTAAGGACCACCACCTGATGTTTGGCTCCCTCCAGCCAATGTCTCCACTCTTCAAAAGCCCACTTCATGGCCAATAACTCCCGATTACCCACGTCATAATTACGTTCAGTAGGAGAAAATTTTCGAGAGAAAAAGGCACAAGGGTTACTTTTAGAGGTCTCTGGATCTTTTTGGGACAAAACGGCACCTGCCCCAATTTCAGAGGCATCAACCTCCACCTGAAATGGCAGAGAAACATCAGGCTGCCGTAGAACAGGAGCAGAAGTGAATCTCTGCTTAAGTTCCTGAAACGCAGAGACTGCCTCAGGAGTAGAGTTGAGCGATACTTTCCGATATCCTAAAGTATCGGAATCGGAATGGTATCGCCGATATCACTAAAATATCGGCGATACCCGATACCGATACCGGAAGTCCCATGTAAGTCTATGGGAACAAAATATCGAAATTAAAAAAAACCCATTCTTGCCTTGTTGGTTAATTGTACATGAAGGAAAACAAGAAAGAGTAATGTAGAATGTATTGGGGAAGGTTGAGGAGACATTAAAGGCATAGATGTTTAACCCAATCAAATGGAATAGCATAAATATTTTTTTTTTAAAGATGTTCGGATTGACGAAGAAATTGACAATGTTAACGTTTTTTATATTTTGGCAAATATGTATATTACACAACTTCCATGCTCTTCATCTTCACCTTTTTAACTTTTCACACACTTTCTCCTTCATAATCTTCTGCAGCATCATCTTTTTCATCAAATTATTCTTCATCTTCACCTTCTTTATCTTCTTCTTAAACTTCTTGCTATTCATCTTTGTTAACATTACTCATATTCTTCTTATTAAACTATTATTCTTATTCATATTCTGCTTCATCTTCTTCATCATATTCTTATTTGTGACAGAGAATCCTGTACTTGTAATCTGTCAAAGTATGAATTTTACATCCTTCCGTTCTTGCTGTCACAAAAGATTTAAATTACAACAGTATTTGTCCGTGTTCAGTTTAGCCTGCAGCAGCAGGCATTTTCCAGGGGCACCACGAGGAGGAACGGACTCACCCCCATACACTGCTTAGTCTTCTTCTGCTTAGAATTTAGAGCATATATTTTGCTCTTCATTTTGGTCTTATACTTCATGTTCTTCTGCTTTTAGATCTTCTGCTTATTGTTCTTGTGTCTCTTGTTCCGTATCTTGTATTTGTAGCACAATCTTGTACCAGCTGATGTTACTGGGACACGGTTACTAAGCAGGAGGTACCTGTGCTCCAAAGCACTACCAAGGACCAGCAGACGTTGCTGGAACTCGGATACCGAGATGGAGGCACCTAGGCCAAAGGCACTGCGGAGAACCAGTTGACGGTACTGGAACCCGGACGGGTAGCAGAAGGTACAAGAGCCAATGCAAGTAACGAGGACCAGCTGACTGTGCTGGAACCCGGAGGGGCAGCAGAAGGAAAAGAGCCAATGGCACAACCGAGGACCAGCTGACGTTACTGGGACACGGTTACTAAGCAGGAGGTACCTGTGCTCCAAAGCACTACCAAGGACCAGCAGACGTTGCTGGAACTCGGATACCGAGATGGAGGCACCTAGGCCAAAGGCACTGCGGAGAACCAGTTGACGGTACTGGAACCCGGACGGGTAGCAGAAGGTACAAGAGCCAATGCAAGTAACGAGGACCAGCTGACTGTGCTGGAACCCGGAGGGGCAGCAGAAGGAAAAGAGCCAATGGCACAACCGAGGACCAGCTGACGTTACTGGGACACGGTTACTAAGCAGGAGGTACCTGTGCTCCAAAGCACTACCAAGGACCAGCAGACGTTGCTGGAACTCGGATACCGAGATGGAGGCACCTAGGCCAAAGGCACTGCGGAGAACCAGTTGACGGTACTGGAACCCGGACGGGTAGCAGAAGGTACAAGAGCCAATGCAAGTAACGAGGACCAGCTGACTGTGCTGGAACCCGAGGGGCAGCAGAAGGAAAAGAGCCAATGGCACAACTGAGGACCAGCTGACGTTACTGAACCCCAGTAACACAGGAGCAAGTGTTGACTGTGCTAACAGCACTTCCGAGCAACAACTGGCGGTGTTGGAGCCCAGGGTCAAGGAGGATGTTTAAATACTAGATCAAGTAATTTCCTTGTTACCTGTCAATTTTAAATGTCTATACTTCAAACAAGAGAAAGATAACCTTTACTACCATAAGATGATGATTTCATTTAAACTAATATCTAGATAAATAAAGAATTGACAAACATAAACACATACATTAACATGTTGAACAGCAATGCAAACCACAAAATAAATTAGTTAAGGAATCTGCTATACGGTTGTACATAAAAGCATACAAGTACATATCTGAATCCATTAATGATGGATAAGTAACAGTATGTACACCATTTTTATTGTATAGACAATGAATGTCTGACTTCAAAACATCATCAGCATTACAAGTTATCTGTGATATTACTAAAATGTTCCATTTGCTGAATAATGTCACTAAATATTTTATACAAAATTATACAATTTCCATCATGTAATACTCATAATATGTGGCAATAATCATTTTTATTAACAAACATAACCTTTAAAAAGTGCATAGTGCATAGTGAAAATTGCTATTTATGGCTGACTGTCGACTTGGAAGCATGACAACAGATAGATAAGGTATATATAGATGACACTGCATAGCCACAGATGGTGAATGGCGATGTAATACTGTACCTCAATAAAGTGTGCGTCACTACTACATATTTTTTTTTATATAGCTTTATAAACAGGGTACATGGATGTATGCTTGTGCCTTTGTTTTGACGCACAGACTGCCTTCCTGCTGAGACGCATTGGGTAGTGAACAGTTGTGTGCAGTGTTCACTGCAGTCTCTGCGGAATAACCACACTTAGACCTTATAACTTTTCAGACTTTCTTTATCAATCTACCAAGATGAAGAAGGCAGGGAGTAAGGCACGTGGTCGTGGAGTTTCTTCAGGGAGAGGACGTGGGGATTCTGTGGCTGCTGCGGCCCCCAGTGACACAGCATCCACCAGTTTTCCCCGGGCCGTGAGCGTTCCTTTATGCGCACTTTTGTAGGAGCTCGGAGTACCCCCCTGCTGCGGGAAGAACAAATTGAAGCCGTTGTTGTTTGGATGTCAGCCAATGCATCGACTTCAATTGCTTCCACCTCCTCTCAGGACCACAGCACTGTTGGGCAACCATCTGTCTCTTCACCGCCTGGCAAATTGCCCAGGCAGTCAGAGAGTTCTGTACAGGAGCCAGCTGAGTGTCTGCTTCTGTTCTCAGAATCTATTGGCTTGCAAACAGGGGCCCAGCCAAGCAGCATTCTGTAATGTGAAGAGGGAGTATGCAGTGATGCGCAACAGCTGTGTCTCTCTGAATCTGAAGAGGCGGGTGAGACAGTGCCGATGGTCAGCACACCGCAGAACGCATCTGATGATGATGAGACCCAGGTGCCAGTTTCTGTTGAGCATGGTGCTGGCCAGACCACCCAACAGCAGGTGTTGGAAGAGGGTAGTGGAGATGATGAGGTCCAAGACCCAACATGGCATGAAGAACAGGAAGGTGGTGGGAGCAGCTCAGAGGAATAATAATAATATTTATTTATATAGCGCCATCATATTCCGCAGCGCTTTACAGTTTAGCAGTTTCAGAACACAAGTCATAAGTAACAACGTTAACAATACAATAATTTAAGCTAAATAAGTCGCCCCTGCTCGTGACAGCTTACAATGTACAATGAGATGGGGGAGATACAAAGTATAGGTGTTTATATACAATGGTGCATTTACAATGATGTTCCAGCCATCTTAAGGGACTGAGGGATGGAGATAGTGAATGGGCTAGAGACACACACACACTTACACAGAATACATAGAATGACTTTGATTAGTGAATGTGATAGGCCGCTCTGAACAAATGTGTTTTGAGGGAGCGCCTGAAACCATGCAAATTGTGGATAGTCCTAATTTCTTGGGGTACAGCATTCCAGAGGATTGGCGTAGAGCAGGAGAAGTCTTGGAGTCGGGAGTGGGAGGTACGTATTAGTGCAGAGGTTAGTCGAAAGTCGTTTGCAGAGCGCAGCAGTCGGTTAGGCCGATAGATAGAAATGAGGGAGGAGATGTAGGAGGGGTGCTGCACTGTGGAGAGCTTTGTGGGTGAGAACCAGTACTTTGGTTGAAAGCTGGGAGAGGCCTAGAGAAATGGTTAGTGATAGAAGGAAGATAGAGGAAGACATTGCCCCAACGGTACAAACAGGAGGGAGAGTTAGGCTGCAGACTCGGTTGCCTGTAGCCTCCAGTTTGGCACCTGTTCGGAGCAGTTGTCTTCCAAAAGTCAAAACGTGCGCTCCCAGGACTTGCACTGCGTGGTCCTTTTTTCACACACTTGCACATGATATTTGCTATGTGAAATGCAAGCTGTGTAATCAAAAATTAAAAATAGCTAAAAGTGTCAGTCACCTCAATACCACAAATATGTGGAAACATGTGCGGACAAAGCACGTAGTTGAGTTACAAAGACACACTAGAGATGTAGGCCAACCTACAGCAGCACCTACATCTTCAGGTTGTGTTGAAGCCTCTTCATCGAGCTCACACACAGCTGGTTCTGCTTCCTCACAGGATCGCCATGGAAGAACCTCGGCCACTGTTGTCCAGAGACAAACTGTTATTCCACACACAGCAGCAAGTTCCCTGTCATCCTCACACTCCCAGGCCACAAAACAGCCATCGGTAGCACAGGCATGGGATAAAAGACGGCCATACTCCGCAAACCATGCACGAGCACAGGCTCTGAATGCTGGCATTGCAAAACTCCTGTCCCTTGAAATGCTGTGATTCAGGCTGGTGGAGACAGACAGTTTCCGTAACTGAATATCATTGTCAATCCCACAATACAATGTGCCAAGCCGATTTCATTTCAGCAGGCAAGCCGTCCCTGGTCTGCAAAAGCATGTTGAGGGAAAAATTAAACATGCGCTACTAAAAGCCCTCAGTAGCAAGGTCCACCTGACCACCGATGCGTGGACCAGTACCCATTGTTATGATCTGCTACAACCAGTAAGGAAAGAAGGGAATTCTGTCCCTACAATACAACTAAGCTGAATCCCTACGATGTAACGGGGAACCTGATCCTGCGACCAGACCCGCTAAAGTCCTCATCTAGTGAGAATGAAGACCTATAGTTGCGAGGGAGTAATCCCTACAAGATCTAGGGACTGTGAGAAAAGGTGGACACCTCCTAACATAAATTGTAGCATGGATAATTAAACAGAAAAATAAATACTTTGTGATCCTAACATCAAGCAAAACTGACAGATTAAGGCACCTAAGCACCCGGCTAGCTTAACAGTAGATAATACAATGAAGTCAAGCAAAGCCAGAAGGGCGGAGCCAGACTAAATAGGGAAAAAAGGTCATGTGACCAGCAAACTGAAACAAAACCTAACAAGAGGGTTCTAACACCCATGGCCAGGGACAATACCTTTCCCTCACTGCCCATTGGGTCAATGTTGTGCAGCCGGGTACTGATCTTGCGAGTGGCGCTGTACGTGTTCTGCCAACTCCAAGGATTGCAGGAATCAAGTCTGTACACATTGATTCCTCCTCCTATTCCAGTTCCTCAGAATCATCGCTGCAGGAGCCGTCACGGTCTACCTCCACATGGACCCGTGAACGTTTACCTGTTGCGACCGATATGAGCACAGCCGTGTCCAAATGTCAACAGGCCATCCTGAAATTAATTTCCATGGGGAATCTTAGCCACACAGCGCAGGAGCTCTGTAATGCCATAAAGCAGGAGAGCGACGTGTGGTTTTTGGAAGAGAATCTACAGGCAGGCTTGGTAGTGTGTGACAATGGCCGAAATCTGGTGTCAGCTCTGGGCCTTGGCAACCTCACTCACATACCATGTCTGTCATATGTGCTCAACTTGGTCGTGCAGAGTTTTTTGAGGGACTATCCGGATCTTGATGCACTGCTGCACAAGGTCCGCCTAGAGTGCGCTCACTTGCGACGTTCCAGCATGGCCAGATCGCTGATTGCAGCTCTGCAACGCAGATTTCACCTTCATGAACATCGCATCATATGTGACGTACCCACCAGGTGGAATTCCTCGTTACATATGTTGGAGCGGTTGTGTGAGCAGCAGCCAACAGTAATGGAGTATCAGCTGCATCAGGCGCAGTCAACTCGCAATTTGCGCCGTTCACACTTCACCACTACTGAGTGGGCCTCTATAATAAGAATAATAATATTATTTATTTATATAGCGCCATAATATTCCGCAGTGCTTTACAGTTTAACAGTTTCAAAACACAAGTCATAAGTAACAACGTTAACAATACAATAATTAAAGCCAAATCAGCCGCCCCTGCTGGTGAAAGCTTACAATCTACAATGAGGTGGGGGAGATACAAAGTACAGGTGTTTATATACAATGGTGTTTTTACAATGATGGTCCAGCCATTTTAAGGAAGTGAGGGATGCATGGAGATAGTGAATGGGCTACACACACAGAATTACACATAGAATGACTTTGATTAGTGAATGTGATAGGCCACTGTGAACAAATGTGTTTTGAGTGAGCGCCTGAAACCATCCAAATTGCGGATAGTCCTAATTTCTTAGGGTAGAGCATTCCAGAGGATTGGCGCAGCGCGGGTGAAGTCTTGGAGTTGGGAGTGGGAGGTACGGATTAGTGCAGAGGTTAGTCGAAGGTCGTTTGCAGAGTGCAGCAGTCGGTTAGGCCGATAAATATAAATAAGGGAGGAGATGTAGGGGGGTGCTGCGCTGTGGAGAGCTCTGTTGGTGAGAACCAGTAATTAGAATTGGATCCTATAATGAATGGGCAGCCACTGCCAGTGTAATGAGTGGCGAATAACTCTATGAAGGATATCTGCCACGTTTTGCGTGCGTTTGATGAGTCAACGCGGATGACGAGTGCAGATGATGCACTAGTCAGCCTGACTGTCCCCCTTATCTGCCTGCTTCAAAAAACACTGCAAGCACTAAGGCATGAGGTTTTGGAAGAGGTGGAGGATGAGGAGTCACAAATTCCATCACCTTCTGGACAGTCAGCGCAACGTGGTTCCTCACAAAGGGCTGGAGGACTTTCAAAGTACCATGCTGTATCAACAATTGAACCTCCAGAGTCGCTGTCTATATTTTCATAACCATTACAAACTTTTAATGTATTTACAAAGCACATAATGTACATTTTTTGTCTATCCTTTTGTAATGCTATTGTGTTTCCATAAACTGATGTTACAGAATTATGATACAAAGTTTTTAAATTTTCAGTTTTAAATTTTGTAAATTTATATGTATTTGAAGGACTTTGTGAGGAGGATGAGGAGGAGTCAATGGAGGAGGAAGACATCGCTCCAGAGGGAGGTAGACAATGCTCTAGTCAGTATGTAGACCAAGGGTGGGGTGATGCACAGCAGGCGGAGATGACGCCTCTTGCAGGGGACAACGTTTCTTGGCCAGTTGGGAGTCTGCAGCACATGGTTGATTTCATGCTGCAGTGGCTGAGAAACGACCGCCGCATCGAACACATTCACACCACGTCTGATTATTGGGTGTACACCCTCCTAGACCCTCGCTACCGGGACAACTTACAAAGCCTCATCACACCGTTGAACCGGGAGCGTAAAATGCGGAAGTACCAAGACACACTGGTGCAATCCATAATGTTCTCCATTCCAGCCGAGAGCACTGCTGCTGCTACTGATTTACAAAGCAGCTCTGTGCGTCGAGGCAGTGGAGACAGCTCTGCAACAAGAGGGAGCACAAGCAGCGCCTCTGCACAGGGCAAGAACAGTATGTTCCAAATGTGTCGAAGTTTTGTGGCAGCGCCACCAATGTCTACACCATCCGAGACGGCTCCAGTCAGCAGGAGGCAACATTTCCGTAAGATGGTGACAGACTACATGTCTTGCCCTCTCAGTGTACTCTCAGATGGCTCTTCCCCATTCAAGTTTTGTGTCTCTAAGCTGGATACATGGCCAGAGCTTAGCCAGTATGCATTGGAGGTGCTGGCTTGATCTGCTGCCAGTGTATTATCGGAGCGCGTCTTTACTGCTGCAGGTGGTGTACTAACAGACCGTTGCATGCGACTATCCTACGATAATGTAGAACGGCTTACTTTTCTGAAAATGAACTAGGCATGGATCTCGCCTGAATTTGCCTGTCCGGTTTCAGATTAACTAACTGGTTGGCAACGTTTTCCATGTCTCCTGTTATGTTCATCTTTCTACCACCTGAGCTATACTCCCTGGGCTACAACACTGCCAGTTGCTGCTCAGAAGTGTCGTGTCCACAGACCAATACACAAGCTATAGTGATAGTGGGGTTCAGTAACGCCTGCTGTTCCCCTGCTGTGTGTCCGGCAAAAATTACTGCTACCTAGCTACACATGTTGAAAAAAACATGACATGTTAAAGTGGCTAGTGCTACACATAGATATCAGGCTACACCCTTATTTCTAAGCTGTAAACAAGTGAAACGTCAAATTTAAAACCATTCAATGATTAGTGTTGGTAACAAATCTGTAACTAAATAATTGTGACATATTATGGCAGATATCCACATGTCTAACACAAATGCTAACACAAAAGCATACTTATGCTATAGGGTACTGATGGTGAACCTTCTCACTCCATAACTTTGACCAATCCAACTCACATCATGCCTCAAATGCTGCAATGTTGGAAGTGCATAATGTGGGTTGAACTTTGACAACAGCTGCAGTGCGAAGGTTATCCTTCTGTGTTCTTGGCTTTTAAATAAAAGCATACAAGTAAATATAATAATACATTGTTGATTAAGGGACATGATGTACACCTGTAATATTGTGCAAACAATGGATGTAGGACTATTCCTCTTCAACATTACTTATATTTGTGTCATTTGAAAAAATACATATTTTAGTTAAAAATTAAAAACCCATGTTCAGTAGCTGTGAAAGGCCCGTTTGTGTACTTCTATATTGTTTGCAACCAATGTATTGTATACGGATGGAAGCACGTCACTGTAATAGATTTGAATTATTTTAAATAGAATAAAGCAGCACCAATTTTAGAAAAATGACAAGGATGAGCCAGTGACAGACACTCAGCAGAGTACACGCAGCGGTGGTTGAAGAAGTAAATGGAGCGTGATGTGCACTCAAAAAAGTAAAAAACACAGACTGAAGTGAACACTGAAACACAACTGTCCACAATCTGTGAAAGGCTACTCCTTTGTGTACTTCTATAGTGTTTGCAACCAATGTATTGTATACGGATGGAAGCGCGTCACACTAATAGATTAGATTTATTTTAAATGGAATGTAGCAGAACCAATTTTAGAAAAATGACAAGGATGAGCCAGTGACAGACACTCAGCAGAGTACACGCAGCGGTGGTTGAAGAAGTAAATGGAGCGTGATGTGCACTCAAAAAGTTAAAAACACAGACTGAAGTGAACACTGAAACACAACTGTCCACAATCTGTGAAAGGCTACTCCTTTGTGTACTTCTATAGTGTTTGCAACCAATGTATTGTATACGGATGGAAGCGCGTCACACTAATAGATTAGATTTATTTTAAATGGAATGTAGCAGAACCAATTTTAGAAAAATGACAAGGATGAGCCAGTGACAGACACTCAGCAGAGTACACGCAGCGGTGGTTGAAGAAGTAAATGGAGCGTGATGTGCACTCAAAAAAGTTAAAAACACAGACTGAAGTGAACACTGAAACACAACTGTCCACAATCTGTGAAAGGCTACTCCTTTGTGTACTTCTATAGTGTTTGCAACCAATGTATTGTATACGGATGGAAGCGCGTCACACTAATAGATTAGATTTATTTTAAATGGAATGTAGCAGAACCAATTTTAGAAAAATGACAAGGATGAGCCAGTGACAGACACTCAGCAGAGTACACGCAGCGGTGGTTGAAGAAGTAAATGGAGCGTGATGTGCACTCAAAAAAGTTAAAAACACAGACTGAAGTGAACACTGAAACACAACTGTCCACAATCTGTGAAAGGCTACTCCTTTGTGTACTTCTATAGTGTTTGCAACCAATGTATTGTATACGGATGGAAGCGCGTCACACTAATAGATTAGATTTATTTTAAATGGAATGTAGCAGAACCAATTGGAGATAAATGAAAAGGATGAGCCACTGAGACACGCTCAGCAGAGTACAAGCAGCAGTGCTTGAACAAGTAACTGGAGCGTGATGTGCACTCAAAAAAGTAAAAAACACAGACTGAAGTGAACACTGAAACACAACTGTCCACAATCTGTGAAAGGCTACTCCTTTGTGTACTTCTATAGTGTTTGCAACCAATGTATTGTATACGGATGGAAGCGCGTCACACTAATAGATTAGATTTATTTTAAATGGAATGTAGCAGAACCAATTTTAGAAAAATGACAAGGATGAGCCAGTGACAGACACTCAGCAGAGTACACGCAGCGGTGGTTGAAGAAGTAAATGGAGCGTGATGTGCACTCAAAAAAGTTAAAAACACAGACTGAAGTGAACACTGAAACACAACTGTCCACAATCTGTGAAAGGCTACTCCTTTGTGTACTTCTATAGTGTTTGCAACCAATGTATTGTATACGGATGGAAGCGCGTCACACTAATAGATTAGATTTATTTTAAATGGAATGTAGCAGAACCAATTGGAGATAAATGAAAAGGATGAGCCACTGAGACACGCTCAGCAGAGTACAAGCAGCAGTGCTTGAACAAGTAACTGGAGCGTGATGTGCACTCAAAAAAGTAAAAAACACAGACTGAAGTGAACACTGAAACACAACTGTCCACAATCTGTGAAAGGCTACTCCTTTGTGTACTTCTATAGTGTTTGCAACCAATGTATTGTATACGGATGGAAGCGCGTCACACTAATAGATTAGATTTTTTTCCACTAAAATGGAGCAGCACCAATTAGAGAAAAATGTGAAGGATGAGGCAGTGACACACGCTCAGCAGACTACAACCAGCAGTGGTTGAAGAACTAACTGGAGCGTGATCTGCACTCAAAAAATCATAAACCTCACAGACTGCAGTGAACACTGAAACACAACTATTCACTATCTGTGAAAAGCTCCTTTCTGTACTTCTATAGTGTTTGCAACCAATGTATTGTATACGGATGGAAGCACGTCACAATAATAGATTTGATTTTTTTCTAATATAATGGAGCTGCACCAATTCCACTAAATAAAATAAAAAAAAAAAGAGTCAGTGACACGTGCAGATGCCTACAAACAGCGGTGGATGCAGAGCAAACTGCAGCGTCACCTGCACTGTCACACACACACCTTGCACAGAGCTGTTAAAACAACACTGGCAAAATGAAGCTTTACACAGCGGTTGGTAAACTAGCCTGCCTCAAGCACAGTAGTACACAAAATCGCAATATCTAACTGTCCCTCAGAGTCAGCACAGCAGCGTTCTGTCCCTAACTGAGTTCACAGCACAGTGACGCTAAAATGGCTGCGGCGCATTTTATAGTGCATTCTGACATCATTTCAGCAGCCAATCACAGCCATGCCATTAGTTAAGATGACCGCATCATTACAGGATGTGCCCACACTTCGTAGGATTCCTCATTGGCTGACTAAAATCACATTGCCTCTCAAAGAATTATGGGAACTTCCGATTCCGGTATACGATATTGAAAAAGTATCGGAATTAAGTATCGGAATTCCGATAACGCGAATATCGGCCGATACCCGATACTTGCGGTATCGGAATGCTCAACACTACTCAGGAGGCCAATTCACCACATTAGAACCCTTTCTGGTCAAATCAGTTAATGGTTTAACAATAACCGAGAAATTACCAATAAATTTACGATAAAAATTGGCAAAACCCAAAAATCTCTGAAGAGCCTTTAATGAAGTAGGTTGGACCCAATCACAGATGGCCTGAACCTTGACCGGGTCCATTTCAATAACAGATGGGGACAAAATGAATCCCAGAAATGAGATCTTCTGTACGCCAAAAAGACACTTTGATCCCTTCACATACAGAGCATTCTCTCTCAAAATCTGGAATACAGTTCGAACATGTTTCACATGAGAGTCCCAGTCATTAGAAAAAATCAAGATATCATCCAAATAAACAATCAGAAACTTGTCCACAAAATCCCTGAAAATGTCATTCATGAAGGACTGGAAGACGGAAGGAGCATTAGTGAGCCCAAAGGGCATCACAAGGTACTCAAAATGCCCTTCAGGGGTGTTAAATGCCGTCTTCCATTCATCCCCGTGCTTAATGCGAATAAGGTTATACGCCCCCCTGAGGTCAAGCTTGGTAAACCAAGTAGCGTTTTTCACCCTGGAAAACAGGTCAGAAATCAAGGGTAACGGGTATTGATATTCACAGTAATATTGTTCAAGAGACGATAATCAATACACGGCCTTAATGAACCATCTTTTTTGGCCACAAAGAAAAAACCGGCACCTAAGGGTGAAGAGGATGGTCTGATATGACCCTTCTCCAATGATTCCTTGATATAAGACCGCATAGCGTCATGTTCAGGTACAGACAAGTTAAAAAGGCGACCCTTAGGGAATTTACTACCCGGCACTAATTCAATAGCGCAGTCATAGCTCCTATGGAGAGGTAAGGATGCAGATTTACTTTCGCTAAACACATCAGAAAAATCAAACAAAAAGTCAGGAACATCCTCAGCCTGGGGGGAGGCAGAAAAAACAAGAGTGTTGGTATTAACACATTGGCAGCCCCAACTGGTTACAGACACAGATTTCCAATCCAAAACAGGATTATGAGACTGTAACCAAGGGAAACCCAGCACGATAATGTCATGCAGATTATATAGAACCAAAAATTTGCAGCACTCCTGGTGATCAGGTTCAACCCTCATTATCACCTGAGTAGAAAACTGGGGTTTATTCTCAGCCAAAGGGGTAGAATCGATCCCCAGTAAAGGAATAGACTTCTGTAGGGGTATCAAGGGAAACCCACAACGTTTAGCAAAATCATAATCCATCAGGTTAATAGCTGCTCCAGAATCAACGAAAGCCTGAGCAGAAAATGAGGACAGAGAGCATATCAGAGTGACAGTTAATAAAAACTTAGTTTGAACACTACCCAAGACAACTGTGCGTGCAAAACGTCTTCCCCGCTTAGGGCAGACTGAAATAGCATGAGAGGCATCACCACAGTAGAAACATAACCCATTGCGCTTTCGAAACTCATGACGCTGTGCCCCAGACACCACTCCATCACACTGCATGGGCTCAGCAGCTGGCTCACAAGGCAACACCACTCCATGCATACTTTTCCGCTCACGCAAACGTCTGTCAATTTGAATCGCTAATGACATAGAATCATTGAGACCAGAGGGGACAGGGAATCCCACCATAACATCCTTTACATTATCCGACAGACCCTTCCGGAAAAGGGCCGCCAAAGCGTCCTCATTCCACTTGGTCAGGACTGCCCACCTACGGAATCTCTGACAGTATAACTCAGCGTCATCAAGCCCCTGATTTAATGCCAACAAGGCTTTTTCAGCTTGATCAGTGACATTAGGCTCATCGTACAATAACCCCAAAGCCTGAAAAAACGCATCAACATCACTCAAAACAGGATCCCCAGTTATCAGGGAAAAAGCCCAATCCTGAGGGTCGCCGCGCAGGAGAGAGATGATAATTTGAACCTGCTGCACTGCGTTTCCTGAGGACTTAGATTTTAAGGCAAGAAACAATTTACAATTATTTTTGAAATTCTGAAACTTAGCTCGATCCCCCAAAAACAAATCTGGCATGGGGATCCTAGGTTCCACAACAGGCAACCCAGCAAGATAGGCAGCAATACTCCGAACCTCAGTGGCAAGCTGATCCACACGGCCAGACAACTGTGCAAACTCCATTGGGAGAAAAGATCCTCCCCAGCACCCAGAGATACAGAGGGAAAAAAAAAAAAAAATGCAACAAACAGAAAAATATCTCTGACAACTTTTCTTCCTTCAAAATATTTTTTCCCTTCTGTGAGTACCATACAATTTTTATGGCCGGTGATACTGTTATGTTACGGTAGCTGAGGAGTGCAGGTAAAAAAGGCAATACACCAGAGCAGTTGGAATCTATGAGATTGCAGTACCCTGACTAACCACCACAACTAGAGGCAGCCGTGGAGCGTTCCTACGTTGGTCCTAGACGCCTCGTCACAGCCTGAGAAACTAACTACACCTAAAGATAGAAATAGGAAAGCTATCTGCCCCGGAGCAGAACCCCAAAGATAACAGAAAGCCCCCAAACATGTAATGGCGGTTAGACAAGAGGAAATACTGACACAGAAAGAAAATAGTATGAGCAAACGCTGGGGCCCAAACTATCTAAATAGAAAAGGATAGGAAGGGTACTTACTGCAATCCCAGAAAACCCTGAAAAAACACCAACTCTACTAATTTCAAAATCACCTGAGATCACACAACCTCTACCACCTAAATTAGTTCTCTGGTGTAACAAAAACAAAACAGCAGCCACTGAAAAAAAACTGGAAAAAGCAAAAGTACAAAACACAGTGGCTGGACTAAACTGAGAGGGCAAAAGCCCCCGGAGGGGACCCTGAAGGCCCCCACAGAAGTGCAGGACAAAATGCAAAAATATAGCAAAAACACAAAATAAGAAATTGTCTTATCTGAAAGCAGGAGATGCAGACACGACAAAGCAGGCTACAAGGGAAACTGGAAAGAAGGATTCAGACCAGAACAATTGATCACCGGCAACCCTGATGGGAAAATGATTCCCTTACATAAGACCAATCAGTAACACCTGATTCCCAGTCCTCACAATCCTCACTAGTACCGCTTGTAACCACCAGAGGGAGCCTCTGCTCAGAACTCATCTCAAACCCATTCACAACACTGGTCCCAAATCTGCTGCATACGCTCCACAACAGTCAACACCTGGACAGACAGAAGCCTCCGTCTGTCCCGAAGAAAATCGAGGGTGAAACCTAAAATTGCAGAAAAATGGAGACATCAAAGTGGCAGAGCTAGCCCTATTATTAAGAGCAAACTCAGCCAAAGGCAAAAAAGAGACCCAGTCATCTTGATCAGCAGACACAAAGCATATCAGATAAGTCTCCAATGTCTGGTTTGTTCTCTCAGTTTGTCCATTGGTCTGAGGATGAAAAGCCGAGGAGAAAGACAATTGAACACCAAGTTTAGAACAAAAAGTCCTCCAAAATCTGGAAACAAACTGGACTCCTCTGTCAGACACAATGTTCTCAGGAATGCCGTGTAACCGAACCACGTGCTGAAGGAACAAAGGCACCAATTTGGAGGAGGAAGGCAACTTAGGTAATGGCACAAGATGTATCATTTTGGAAAACCTATCACAAATCACCCAGATAACGGTCATTCTCTAAAAAACAGGGAGCTCGGAAATGAAATCCATAGAGATATGGGTCCATGGTCTCTTGGGCACAGGCAAAGGCATCAACAAACCACTAGAGCGAGAGCAAGGCTTGGAGCGAGAGCAAGTCCCGCAGGACTGCACAAATTCCCTGACGTCATGAGACAAAGTAGGCCACCAAAAGAACCGACTAACCAAGTCTCTGGTACCAAAAATTCCAGGATGACCGGCCAACGCGGAACAATGAATCTCAGACATCACACTCTTTTTCCACCGGTCTGGGACAAACAATTTCCCAATAGGGCAGCGCTCGGGTTTATCCTCCTGACACCCTTCCAGAGCCAGTCTCAAATTGGGCGAGATGGCGGAAAGAACTACACCCTCTTTCAAAATAACAGCAGGATCAGATAACTCAGGAGAGTCCGCAAGGAAACTCCTCGAGAGGGCATCCGCCTTAACATTCTTGGTGCCAGGAAGAAAGGAAACCACAAAATTACAATGTGTGAAAAACAAGGCCCACCTGGCCTGTCTAGAATTAAGTCGCTTGGCTGATTCCAGATAAACCAGATTTTATGGTCTGTGAGGACCACCACCTGATGTTTGGCTCCCTCCAGCCAATGTCTCCACTCTTCAAAAGCCCACTTCATGGCCAATAACTCCCGATTACCCGCGTCATAATTACGTTCAGTTGGAGAAAATTTTCGAGAGAAAAAGGCACAAGGGTTACTTTTAGAGGTCTCTGGATCTCTTTGGGACAAAACGGCACCTGCCCCAATTTCAGAGGCATCAACCTCCACCTGAAATGGCAGAGAAACATCAGGTTGCCGTAGAACAGGAGCAGAAGTGAATCTCTGCTTAAGTTCCTGAAACGCAGAGACTGCCTAAGGAGGCCAATTCACCACATCAGAACCCTTTTTGGTCAAATCAGTCAATGGTTTAACAATAACAGAGAAATTACCAATAAATTTACGATAAAAATTGGCAAAAAGAGCCTTTAATGAAGTAGGTTGGACCCAATCACAAATGGCCTGAACCTTGACCGGGTCCATTTCAATAACAGATGGGGACAAAATGAATCCCAGAAATGAGATCCTCTGTACGCCAAAAAGACACTTTGATCCCTTCACATACAGAGCATTCTCTCTCAAAATCTGGAACACAGTCCGAACATGTTTCACATGAGAGTCCCAGTCATTGGAAAAAATCAAGATATCAAGATATCATCCAAATAAACAATCAGAAATTTATCCACAAAATCCCTGAAAATGTCATTCATGAAGGACTGGAAGACGAAGGAGCATTAGTGAGCCCAAAGGGCATCACTAGGTACTCAAAATGCCCCTCTGGGGTATTAAACGCCGTCTTCCATTCATCCCCGTGCTTAATGCGAATAAGGTTATACGCCCCCCTGAGGTCAAGCTTGGTAAACCAAGTAGCACTTTTCACCCTGGAAAACAGGTCAGAAATCAAGGGTAACGGATATTGATATTTCACAGTGATATTGTTCAAGAGACGATAATCAATACACGGCCTTAATGAACCATCCTTTTTGTCCACAAAGAAAAAAACGGCACTCAAGGGTGAAGAGGATGGTCTGATATGACCCTTCTCCAATGACTCCTTGATATAAGACCGCATAGCGTCATGTTCAGGTACAGGCAAGTTAAAAAGGCGACCTTTAGGGAATTTACTACCAGGCACTAATTCAATAGCGCAGTCATAGCTCCTATGGGGGGGCAAGGATGCAGATTTACTTTCGCTAAACACATCAGAAAAATCAGTCAAAAAGTCAGGAACATCCTGATCCTGAGGAGAGGCAGAAAAAACAGGAGTGTTGGCATTAACACATTGGCAGCCCCAACTGTTTACAGACACAGATTTCCAATCCAAAACAGGATTATGAGACTGTAACCAAGGGAAACCTAGTATAATAATGTCATGCAGATTATACAGCACCAAAAATTTGCAACTCTCCTGATGATCAGGTTCAACCCTCACTATCACCTGAATAGAGAACTTGGGTTTATTCTCAGCCAAAGGGGTAGAATCAATCCCCAGTAGGGGAATAGACTTCCGTAGGGGTATCAAGGGAAACCCACAACGTTTAGCAAAATCAAAATCCATCAGGTTAATAGCTGCTCCCGAATCAACAAAATCCTGAGCAGAAAATGTGGACAGGGAGCAAATCAGGGTAACAGTCAACAGAAATTTAGTCTGAACACTACCCAAGACAACTGAGCGTGCAAAACGTCTTCCCCCTTAGGGCAGACTGAAATAGCATGAGAGGCGTCACCACAGTAGAAACATAACCCATTGCATTTTCGAAACTCATGACGCTGTGCCCCAGAAGCCACTCTATCACACTACGTGGGTTCGGAAGCTGGTTCACAAGGCAACACTATTCAACACATAACCTCTACGCTCACGCAAACGTCTGTCAATTTGAATCGCTAATGACATAGAATCATTGAGACCAGAGGTAGCAGGGAAACCCACCATAACATCTTTTACTTTCTCTGACAGACCCTTCCGAAAAAGGGCTGCCAAAGCATCATCATTCTATTTGGTCAGGACTGCCCACTTTCGGAATTTCTGACAATACAACTCAGCGTCCTCAAGCCCCTGATTTAATGCCAACAAGGTTTTTTCAGCTTGATCAGTGACATTAGGTTCATCATACAATAACCCCAGAGTCAGAAAAAATGCATCAACATTACTCAAAACAGGGTCCCCAGGTGTCAGGGAAAAAGCCCAATCCTGAGGATCGCCGCGCAGGAGAGAGATGACAATTTGAACCTGCTGTGCTGCGTTCCCTGAGGACTTAGGTTTTAAGGCAAAAAACAACTTACAGTTATTTTTGAAATTCAGAAATTTAGCTCGATCCCCCAAAAATAAATCTGGCATGGGGATCCTAGGTTCCACAACCGGCAACCCAGCAAGATAGGTAGCAATACTCCGAACTTCAGTGGCAAGCTGATCCACACGGCCAGACAACTGTGCAAACTCCATTGAGAGCAAAAAAAAAAAAAATCCTCCTCAGCACCCAGAGAAAAAGAGGGAAAAAATGCAACAAACAGAGAAAAAAAAAATTCTGACAACTTTCTCTTTTCTTTTTCCTTTTACTATTTTTCCCTTCTGTTGAGTACCATATAATTTTCAGTTGGGCTGGTGATACTGTTATGATTTGGTAGCTGAGGAGAGCAGGCAAAAACGGGAATACACCAGAGAGGTTGGAATCTACTGGATTGCAGTACCCTGACTAACCACCACGACTAAAGGCAGCCGTGGAGCGTTCCTACGTTGGTCCTAGACGCCTCGTCACAGCCTGAGAGGTTAACTACACCTAAAGATAGAAAGAGGAAAGCTATCTGCCCTGGAGCAGATCCCCAAAGAACATAGGAAACCCCCAAACATGTAATGGCGGTTAGACAAGAGGAAATACAGACACAGACAGAAAATAGTATGAGCAAACGTTGGGGCCCAATCTTCCTAGACAGAAAAGGATAGGAAGGACACTTACTGCAATCCAAAAAACCCTAAAAAATACCAACTCTACTAATTGCAAAAACACCTGAGATCACACAACCTCTACCACCTAAATTAGTTTTTCTGGTGTAACAAAACTAAACCGCAGCCACTGAAAAAACTGGAAAAGGCAAATGAACAAATAACAGTGGCTCCAGAAGAACTGAGAGGAGCCCAAGCCCCCCGGGGGGAGGGGAGACCTGGCTAACCTCACAGAAATGCAGAGAAATATGCAAATGGTAAGCACAAAAACAAAAGACAGAAAATATCTTATCTGAGAGCAGGAGAAGAGGCAAGACTCAGCAAGCTTCCAAGTGAACAAGGAACCACAGTTGAGACAAGAACAATTGATCACCGGCAACCATGATGGGAGGGAACCTCCCTTATATAAGACCAGTCTGTAACTCCTGATTGCCAATCCTCATTGAATGGTTCAGTACTGTTTGTAACCACCAGAGGGAGCTTCTGCTCAGAATTCATTTCTAACACATTCACAACAGTTGGCGGCAGGTACTTCTGAAGCAGGAGTCACAGGAAGAGGAACACCCGGATGTCGGCCAAACACAACAAGGAACGGAGATTTGATTGAGGACTCACTGGCATGATTATTATGATTATTGTAGGCGAACTCAGCCCAGGGAAGAAAGTCAACCTAGTCGTTTTGATGGGCGTTGGAAAAATGTCGTAGGTAGGCAATCAAAGCTTGGTTAGTTCGCTCCGCCTGCCCGATAGACTGCGGATGGTAAGTGGAGGAGAAATCTAGTGATACGTCCATGAGTTTGCAAAGTGCCCACCAAAAACGGGAGGTGAACTGAACTCCTCGGTCAGACACTATACGTCGAGGTAGTCCATGGAGTCTGAAGATCTGATGGATGAAGACTTTGGCTCAGGAGCTGAAGGCAGACCAGGCAGAGGGATAAAATGTGCCATTTTGGAGAAGCGATCCACAATCACCAGAATCACTGTACAACCGGAAGAGCAGGGCAGGTCGGTGATGAAATCCATGGCGATGTGTTCCCAGGGAATCGTAGGAACTGGCAACGGAAGTAGCAGGCCAGACGGAGGCCGACGTGGTACTTTGTTTTTAGCACAGGACGGACAGGAGGCAACAAAGTCAACCACATCTTGACGAAGAGTAGACCACCAGTAGTGGCGGGAAATGAGAGCCAACGTCTTCTTTGTCCCGGCATGACCAGCAAGTTTAGAATAATGGCCCCAGCGTAGGACCCTTCTTCTAGCATCCTCAGACACAAGAGTCTTGCCTGGGGGCGGAGAAAGAAGATTCACAGGAGCCACAGTGATGACTTTAGCGGGTTCAATAATGTGTGAAGGCTTCTCCAGTGTCTCGGCCGGCTGAAAGACCCTGGATAACGCATCGGCTTTGGTGTTCTTGTTGCCGGACTGAAAGTGGAGCTCAAAATCAAAGCAGGCGAAAAACAAGAACCACCTAGCCTGTCGAGGATTGAGTCTCTGGGCAGACTGGATGTAGGCCAAATTTTTGTGGTCCGAGTAAATTACAATGGGACGGACAGCCCCCTCTAGTAGATGATGCCACTCCTCCAGGGCCAGCTTGATGGCCAATAGCTCCTGGTCCCTGATCGAGTAGTTACACTCGGATGGGGAAAAGGCTTTGGAGAAGAACCCACAGGGAAGCAAGCGACCAGAGACGGACTTTTGGGAAAGTACTGCCCCGGCTCCTACGGAGGAGGCGTCCACTTGAAGCACAAAGGGTCTGCTGGCTACAGGACGGTGTAATACCAGGGCTGTGAAAAAGGCACGTTTTAAAGTCTGAAAGGCCTCCTCGGCCTCCGTAGTCCAGGAATTGGGGTTTGTCCCTTTACGAGTAAGGGCGGAAATTGCCTTGGTTACTGAAGAACAATGAGGAATAAACTGCCTGTAGTAATTGGCAAATCCGAGGAACCGTTGTATAGACCTTACTCCCACGGGACGAGGCCACTTGAGAATAGTGGACAGCTTCTCGGGATCCATTCTCAATCCAGTGTCAGAGATGACATAGCCCAGAAATGGTAACGAAGTCTGTTTAAAGAGATACTTATTGATCTTGGCGTACAAGTGATTCTCTCGAAGATATTGTAGTACCAGGCAAACACTTCTCCTGTGGGACGGGAGGTCAGAAGAAAACACACGGATGTCATCCAAGTACACGATGACGCAAGAATATAGAAGATTCCAGAAGATCTCATTCACAACTTCTTGAAACACCGAGGGAGCATTGTAAAGACCAAATGGCATGTCTAGGTATTCATAGTGTCCGTCTCGAGTGTTAAAAGCAATCTTCCATTCATCGCCAGCACGAATACGGATCAGATTATAGGCTCCTCTAAAGTCTAATTTGGAGAAGATCTGAGACCCTCTGAGGCAGTCAAATAGCTCCGGAATGAGCTATTCTTATAGTGATCTCATTCAGGCCTCTGTAATCGATGCACAGCCGCAGGGATCCATCCTTCTTCTTGACGAAGAAAAAAACGGCCCCTGCGGGAGAGGTAGACTTCCGAATAAATCCCTTGGCAAGATTCTCCCGGACGTACTCAGACATGGCAAAAGTCTCTGCAGGGGACAACTGGTAGATTCTACCCCTGGGAGGAGTAGTCCCGGGGATTAGTTCAATTGGACAGTCAAAAGGCCGGTGCGGGGGAAGGCTCTCTGCCTCCTTTTTATCAAACACGTCAGCGTAGGACCAGTAGGCAGAAGGGAGGCCCGAGAGATCGGGAGATGGTCGTGAGGAGGCAGAAGGACGAATAAGATTCAGGCAACGGACATGACACAAATGCCCCCAACGGAGGACCTCGCCCGACGACCAATCGAGGACTGGCTGATGTGTCCGTAACCAAGGGAGTCCTAGGAGCAAGGCATGGGACAAGTTTGGCAGTACACAGAAGGCCATCCTCTCACGATGTAAGGCACCAACCGCAGCTCCACCTCCTCAGTGACCAAAGTGACGTACTCCTGTAAGGGTCTGCCATCCACCGAGGCAATCAGCTGAGGAGTCTTCAGGGTTATCACCGGAATCTGATACTTGTCTATCTCTTTGAGCCGGATGAAGTCACCCGCCGACCCCAAATCCACGTAGGCCACCTCGGAGCCACGCCTCCGACCCAAAACCAGAAGAACAGACATAGTGAGGGGTAGAGAGGAATTACTAGCACCTAGGGAGGCCTCTCTTACCTTACCTAGGTGGAAGAGTTTCCCGGCCTCTCTGGGCAGGAACGAAGTTAATGCGAAGTCCCTCCACAGTAGAAGCATAGTCCCTGTGCCCGTCTGTCACGTTGACGTAGCTCAGCCAGCTTGAGACAATCTACCTGCATGGGTTCGGCAGGAGGGATAGACGGAGTCCCGACCGGACGCGGACTAGAGGTTCGGTTGGTACAAGAGACCAGTCTAATGGGTCTCCTCTCTCTGGCCGACTCCCGGGAGCGCTCCTGGAAACGTAGATCAATGCGGGTGGCCAGGGAGTTAAGATCCTCCAGAGTGGACGGGGTATCGCGACCGGCAAGCTCGTCCTCAATCCTGCCCGACAGACCCCGCCAAAAAGCCTCTACCAGTGCCGCATTATTCCAGCCCAACTCAGAGGAAAGGGTACAAAAACGGATGGCGTATTGACCGACCGTGAGGGCACCCTGATGAAGGTTAAAGAGGGACTCAGTAAGAGAGGCTAACCGACCAGGCTCATCGAAGACTCTACGGAAGGTATCTAGAAAAAATGATAGGCTAGAGACAATGAGATCATTCCGTTCCCAGAGGGGATTCACCCAGGACAGGGCCTCCCCCTCCAGATGAAACATAATAAAGTCCACTTTGGCCCGGTCAGAGGGATATTGCCAGGGTAATAATTCAAAGTGGAGACTACATTGATTTAGGAACCCTCTGCAAAGTTTGGGGTCGCCACTAAACCGAGGTGGCTTTGCAAGGCGCGGAGAAGGAAGGGAAGGAGAGACATGAGACGAGGTCTGTGTCACTGTGGCAGACTGCAAGGCAAGCAAACGGTCATCGATGGAGGCCATATAAGTTAAAATATTGGCCTGGGTATCGCGCTGTTGACCAAGCTCATGTTGAATACCAGCTAGCTGAGTAGCATTTCAAGGATCAGCGGGCTGTAGGGCCAACAAGCAAGAATCCATGGACTTCATAACAGACATTATGCATCCCTGCTTCTACCGTAAGAACAACTCTTTCTGGGTGGCTGCAGAGGCACCGGCAGGATCCAGGGCCTGATCTTACTGATACGGTAGCGGCTCGGCGACACAAGCCTCCAAGAGTGGACCCTCTGGATCGTGGCACCGAGGGCCCTGAGCGAGCGGACCAGGTGGAGCCGACCCCTATACAGGGATCGTTAGGTGCAGGCCCTGGGGTTCAAATATCACAATAGCCGGTACCAAGAGGGGAGGCTCTTTAGGGAAGCGGAAGCCCCTCTATTGGACAGAGAGAGCATGGGGTCAAAGAGCGGAGCAGGGTACCGGAGACAGGTGGGCTGGGAAAACCAAGTACGGCAGGACTGTGCTGGAACAGAGGGTACCCGGAGCGGGACACAGGAGGAAATGCTGAGACACAAGACAGGCGGACTCGGCTGGGATACAGGACAGGTGGAACACGACCAGAACACTGGACAGGAGGGCATGGCTGGGATACAGGATAAGCAGGCAGGCATGGCAGGGATACAAGACAGGTGGGACACGGCTGGAACACAGGACAGGCGGGCACGGCTGGGACACAGGACAAGCGGGCACGTATAGGATACAGGGCTGGAAGACAAAGCAAGGAAGACACTAAGGATATCCAAAAACCAGGCCTAATGCTAGCGCTATACTAGCGCTATACTAAGATCAGATGCCTCCATTAAAGGAGGGCAGCCTGAAATACCCATCCACCAGCTCCTATTGGTCCGGCGGTGCTTCCGGGTCAGGGCACCGCCAGAGCTCAAGGAGAGGGGATGACGCGCGGCCACGGCTTACGGCGCATGCGCACAGAGCACAGCGACACCGCAGGCCGCGGACCAGTCAGCCGGCGGCGAGCCCCGACCCGAGAGAGACTGCGACGCAGGAGCGGTGAGGTGAGTATGAGGGAAGGCGGCCATGGCGGCCGTGAGAAAAACCTGTTGGAGTCTACAAAAGACCTGAGACTGGGACGGAGATTTGTCTTCCAACAAGACAATGATCCCAAACATAAAGCAAAATCTACAATGGAATGGTTCACAAATAAACGTATCCAAATGTTAGAATGGCCAAGTCAAAGTCCAGACCTGAACCCAATCGAGAATCTGTGGAAAGAGCTGAAAACTGCTGTTCACAAACGATCTCCATCCAACCTTACTGAGCTCGAGCTGTTTGCCAAGGAAGAATGGGCAAGAATTTCAGTCTCTCGATGTACAAAACTGATAGAGAGAAACCCCAAGCGACTTGCAGCTGTAATCGCAGCAAAAAGTGGCACAACAAAGTATTAAGTTAAAGGGGCCGAATAATATTGCACGCCCCACTTTTCAGTTTTTGTATTTCCACAAAAATTTAAAATAACCAATAAATTTCATTCAACTTCACAATTGTGTCCCACTTGTTGTTGATTCTTCACCAAATATTTACATTTGGTATCTTTATGTTTGAAGCATGATATGTGGGAAAAGGTTGAAAAGTTCCAGGGGGGCCGAATACTTTCGCAAGGCACTGTACATTGTTTTGTGTTATATTTGTACCTGTATATTCACTCATGTGTCTTTTTCATTGTTTTTTTATCTGTACGCACATGCAGTCTAATCAATCAGCCAGACTGAGATTGCATATAGTTGTGTTATCTCAAGTGAACATTTAGGCAGAGATTAAGGACTAGAGATGAGCAAATTTGTTCGGATTTGGTTCCGAATATGATCGGATTCGACTATTGTTTTTGCAATATTCGTCGAACACAGCCGAACTTCATTAGAGTCAATGGGAGTAGAAATTACCGAATATGTTCGGAACCGAACATAAGACATACATTCGGCCCGAATAGTGTTCAAATATGGCCCGAATATGTCAAAATCAGTTTCGGGGTCAAAATCCGAACAAATTCGCTCATCTCTATTAAGGACCACAAAAGGTCATAAACACGTTGCCTTATCTTTTATGGTTTCCCTCCATGCCTCATGAAGAACTGATGTGTGAACTGTTCTTGATTTTATCTTTGTTAGAAAAAAAGCCTTTTTTATGGATAAAGCCTTTTTATTACTCTTTTTTTTATTTTATTTACTATCTGACACTACCTTGACTTTATTTAATAAAAAATACTGTAGTAGATTCTGATTGCTACAGTATATTTTACTGCCCCTAATCTTGTGCTATCAACTAATTAAAATTATTTATTTATTATTTGCACTTTACTATCTGACACTAACCCTGACTAAATACAGTAAAGAGGGAAAAAAAGGAAGGATAGGGGGACTCGGGTTGATTATGAAAAAGCTAACGTCAGGAGCAGGTCAAGAAAGGATCAGGAACGTCTTCTTTCTTCTTACAGGAACACCAGCAGCAGTGATGGCACAGGCAAAATTTGTCTGTGGCACCACAAATCACAGCAGATCAGGCAGGAGTACAGCTAAGTAACCACTCAAAGCTAGAATGAGGAGGTGCAGAGCGGTCAATTAGAGTTGAGACTGCTTTTCTGCACTGTGATTGGTGCAATCGGCGTCATCATCCCATCGCATCAATCAGTGCTGGGGCTGGTGACGCTATCTAGCACCAGTCTATATTCAGTGATGTTACAGCACCAATCATAGGTTGGACATCAATGAAATTGCCTGAAACACTGAAATCTCTGTGATTGGCTGTTCAGGATTGAACAGCCAATCACAGCAATGGTAAATCTTATGGATGCGTCCAAGGTCATGAAGGAGTTAAATACCTATTTATAATTTAAGGAATTTATAAGGACATTTGCTTTAGTTATTTCTTTTCCCAGATAACCTCTATAATTGCCAGGGTCAAGTTTATTGAATAAGTTCTCTGAACTTCACATGAAAAGTTTATATAACAGTTCCGATTTTTTTGTTGTTGAATAATATTATTTTTGCCAAATCTTAGGTCATGATTTATTTTTTAGATGTTATTAAGTGACATAGTATGTTTTTATTTATTTATTTTTTTTTTTTTATAATCTACCGAGAAATAACAATGTAATCAAAATTTTTCCCTAAGATATAAAGTATCTGGAGCTGTCATCTGATACATTAATAAACTATTGTTATAGGAATTTAATAACAGAATTTAATACCAGAAAACAATGTGTATCCTTTTGGCTATTACGTTTAAAATGGTTTCAACTTTCATATAAGAACATTTATTCTTCTAATAACATATTTTACAAGAATACATTTTTTATGGTGTTAATCACATTAGCAATGTTGATTATGTGTTTTTTGTGTACAACAGATGTGATTAGACATAGCTAAGAAAGGCTTGGCTTTGGCTATTTGCTATAGTAAGGATAGAGTTTTCAAAAGTATGTCTTAGGTCTTCTTCACATGTCCTGGTGACTCCTTTACAGGAAAAACCAGTACTGGTGAGATCCATGGTTCGTGTTCGTGTGCCATCCGTATGTACGAGTATGTGACATCCGTGTATCCATGTGCTGTCAGTGTGTCTGTGTGTCATATCCGTGTGCCATCCATGTCTCTATGTGACACATACTGGCGCCTGGGAAAAGCAGTACAGTTTGCGCTGGTCCCAGGCACCTGCTGCTGAAGACAGCTCTCATCATTGAGATCTGTCGCTTAGCCTCCTTCTTCCCACTTTCCCTGTGGTGGTGGCAAGTGGGGTAACAGGGTTGCGGTTGATGTCAGCTTTGTATTGGCAGCTGACATCAAGCCCAGGGGTTAGTAACGGTGAAGAAGCCCCCATTACTAACCCCATAGTAAGTTTGGAAATAAACGCACAACAAGAATACAATCATTATTTGAAATAAAACTATTAAACTATTATTTATTAAAAAATAAAATAGAAAGTTATTCTTTACACCTAAAATCCATTGAAGCTCATGTCTCTGTAAAAAAACAAAATAATAAACAACCATGTCCCTCACATGTTCGATGTGAAGATAATACTCTGATGCACATGTTCCCTGTAAGAAAACAAAAATAATAAACAATCATATCCCTCACGCCTACACAGCAGCAAGGTGCGGGAGCACCGCTACACGTAACCACACAGCCAGGTCCCAGCTATTCTCATGGCCATCTGCCTTAGCCATTGTGGACCTTCCAGGGATTCTAATACTTACCCATATGCCTTCTATTATTCTCACATCTTGGACTAAGCGATTCTATGATTAAGACCCGGGAAGGGTTGAAACGTCGGTGTTTCAGTCGCTTTGTACCATTGTTGTTTTTCTCCCTTGTATTTATTTTGTTATATTTCTTCTATAATAAATGATCACTATGTACATAAGATATCAATTAGAGTGTGCGGTGAATATTGACTCTCTATTTAAAGGGCTTATACAGTCGTTCCACCAGCACCTCGCCTTTAAGACAGAGTGCACACCAATCCCATTTTCTACTGCCATCCGGCAGAGACACTGAGCTGCATGTGATAGTGCCGCATCAGTGTCTTGTGGCGACATGAATAAGGTGAGCAGGGTTCATAGTCGACGAACTGCAATGATCTCAATGACGTCACCACTAGCATGAGAAAGTTTGCCATTTCTGGGGTGGCTGAGGGCTAATGTTGGTAGGCTTGGAGGGGGGCTAATATTTGCCCTTCAGGCATAATCACCCACACTGTTTTACCTTTGCTGTGAATTATGGAAATTACGTATTTTTTTTTTGGTCCGTAATTACATTAAGGCAACAAACAAGGACTTATACAGCTGGAGCTTTGGGATTTGGCTTCCTTCTGTCGGGAAAATTACACGAGCACACATTTTTTTATTATTCTTTATTCATAGGATGAACGCGGTGCTGAATACAACTCCTTATTACGCCTGTCTCTGATCTCATGGAGACAACGCATATGAGCTGCTCGCGCACTGGATCGCACAATGATGATTTCCACGCTGTATTTGTCACATGACAACGAGTGAATACGTACACGACAACAATGGATACACGAATTTCACACGGATGCCACATACGTTCATACGGATGGCACAAGGTCACAGACCACGGATCTCACCAGTGCTGGTTTTTCTTGTACAGGAATCACCAGGACATGTCAAGGAGACCTAAAAGGGTTATGTATTTTTGGTTCCATTGTTGGTATTCAAACATTTTAACATACACCAAATTTATAGAGGAGAATTAGAAAATTGCTGTTTTACCCTCTTTGTTACAGTTGAAACTACAAGTTTACACACACTATATAAAAAGACACACATGCATGGTTTTCTCAGTATCTGACTTGAATCAGATTCAACCTTTCCCGTTTTAGGTCAGTTAGGATTGCCATAATTATTAATATTTGCCAAATGCCAGAATAATGAGAGAGAGAGAATGTTTTAAGGCATTTTTATTACTGACTGCAAAGTCAAAAGTTTACGTACATTTCATTAGTATTTGATACCATTGCCCTTAAACTGAATGACTTGGGTCAAACGTTTGGGATATCCTTCCACAAGCTTCTTACAATAGTTGGTTGGAATTTGGGCCTATTCCTCCTGACAAAACTGGTGTAACTGATCCAGATTTGTAGGTCGCCTTGCTCGCACCTGCCTTTTCAGCTATGCCCATACATTTTCAATATGATTGAGATCAGGGCTTTATGATGGCCACTCCAAAACATTGACTTTGTTATCCTTAAGCCACTTAGTTACCATTTTGGCAGTATGCTTCTGGTCATTGTCCATTTGGAAGACCCATTTGCACCCAAGCTTTAACTTCCTGGCTGATGTCTTGAGATGTTGCTTCAGTATTGCCACATAATCTTCTTTTCTCATGATGTCACCTATTTTGTGATGTGCACCAGTCCCTCCTGCAGCAAAACAACCCCTCAACATGATGCTGCCACCCCCGTGTTTCACAGTTGAGATTGAGATGGTGTTCTTAGGCTTCCAAGATACTCTCTTTTTCTTCCAAATGTAACGATGGTCATTATGCCCAAAAAGTTCAATTTTAGTTTCATCAGCCCACAGGACCTGTCTCTAAAATTAAGGCCTTTGTTCTTTAATCTGGCTATTTTAGGTTTCTTTTGGAGTAATGGCTTCTTCCTGGAAGAGTGGCCTTTCAGACCATGTTGATACAGTACCCGTTTCACTGTTGATATTGACACAATCTTACCAGCTTCCGCCAACATCTTCACAAGGTCTTTTGCTTTTGTCCTTGGGTTGATATGCACATGTTGGACCAAAGCACATTCACCTCTGTGATACAGACCCCGTCTGCTTCCTGAGCGGTATAATGGCTGGACATTCCCATCTTGTTTGTACTTGCGTATAATTGTTTGTACAGATGAACGGGGCACCTTCAGGTATCTTGAAATTGTACCCAAGGATGAGCCAGACTTATGCAAGTCCACAGTTATCTTCCTGATATCTTGGCTGATTTCTTGAGACTTTCCCATGATGCTACACAAGGAAGCAGTGTTTCAGGTGTGCATTAAAATACATCCACGGGTGTGTCTCTAATCAACTCAGATGTTGCCAAAAAAACGGAAGCTTCCAAACACATGACATC
Organism: Oophaga sylvatica; assembly: GCA_033576555.1. NCBI lineage: Eukaryota > Metazoa > Chordata > Amphibia > Anura > Dendrobatidae > Oophaga > Oophaga sylvatica. The sequence continues at coordinate 118,930,579 of JARQOD010000001.1, read as the reverse complement.
ATCATGTTGGCAGTCCAGAATTGTTTAAAGTCATAGTAATCTTAGTGTATGTAAACTTTTGACTTTGCAGTAAGTAATAAAATACCTTAAAACTTTCTCTCTCTCATTATTCTGGCATTTGGCAAATATTAATAATTATGGTAATGCTAACTGACCTAAAATGGGAAAGGTTTATTCTGATTTCATGTCAGATATTGAGAAAAACATGCATGTGTGTCTTTTTAAATAGTGTATATAAACAACTTCTAGTTTCAACTATACATATTCCAGTAACATTGTGATACAAGATATCCTGTGTATTCTCATAAGCCATTGTAAGAGCTGTTAGTAGCTCAAAATGGTTACCTGGGAGCAATTGCTTTCTACAGTATATGTAATAAGTCAAACAATTACATAGGATAAAACATAAATAAAACATAGAAGGTAGAGATGACAAAATTGATCCAATGCAAATCAAAGTTACCGTATATACTCGTGTATAAGCTGAGATTTTCAGCCCATTTTTTTAGGGCTGAAAGTCCCCCTCTCGGCTTATACGCGGGTCGGCGGGGGAGGGGGAGCGGGGGTGTCGGATTATACTCACCTCTCCGCCGGCGCGGTCTCTGCAGCCCCCCTGCTTCTCCCACGATCTCCGGCTCCTTCCTGCAGCGGTCACATGGCACCGCTCATTAAAGTCATGAATATGCACATATTCATGACTTTAATGAGCGGTACCATGTGACCGCTGTATGAAGGAAGCGCTGTGGAGAGCGCCGGGAGAAGATGAGAGGCTGCAGAGAGTGACGCGCCGGCGGAGGGGTGAGTACAGCGATATTTACCTGTCCCTCGTCCACCGCAGCGCTGCTCCCTGACTCCTCTGGCTGTGAATGTTCAGGCAGAGGGCGCGATGACGTCGTTAGTGAGCGCCGCGCCCCCTGCCTGATCATTCACTGTCGAGGACCAGGAAGAGGGAGCAGCACTGCGGTGCAGAGAGGACAGGTAAATAGGTGCCGGGGTCCTGAGCGATCGGTGACACCGGCACCTGTCCCCCAGCGACGAGAGGTGAGTATGTCATTTTTTTTTTTTCTTGCAGCAGCATATGGGGCATAATCTGGAACATATGGGGGCATAATATGGAGCATATGGAGGCATAATATGGAGCATATGGGGGCATAATATGGAGCATATGGGGGCATAAGCTGTGGAACATATGGGGCATAAGCTGTGGAACATATGGGGGCATAATATGGAGCATATGGGGGCATAAGCTGTGGAACATATGGGGGCATAATCTGGAGCATATGGGGCATAATATGGAGCATATGGGGGCATAAGATGTGGAACATATGGGGGCATAATATGGGGGCATAAGCTGTGGAACATATGGGGGCATAATATGGAGCATATGGGCATAAGCTGTGGAACATATGGGGACATAATATGGAGCATATGGGGGCATAAGCTGTGGAACATATGGGGGCATAATATGGAGCATATGGGGGGCATAAGCTGTGGAACATATGGGGTCATAAGCTGTGGAACATATGGGGCATAATCTGGAGCATATGGGGCATAATCTGGAGCATATGGGGGCATAATCTGTGGAACATATGGGGCATAATCTGGAGCATATGGGGGCATAATCTGTGGATCATACGGGGCATAATCTGTGGATCATACGGGGGCATAATCTGTGGAATATATGGGGGCATAATCTGGAGCATATGGGGCATAATCTCTGAATCATATTGGGCATAATCTGGAGCATATAGGGGCATAATCTGTGGAGCATATTGGGCATAATCTGTGCAGTATATGGGGGCATAATCATTTTTCACCCTAGGCTTATACACGAGTCAATAAGTTTTCCCAGTTTTTTGTGGCAAAATTAGGGGGTCGGCTTATACACGGGTCGGCTTATACATGAGTATATACGGTAAGTTTAATTTTTAAGAATTCTCTGAACTCGACGAATGGATTTAGACAAAATATCATCCACTATTTTTCATATTGCTGAAGACTGCATCAGCCAGGGATCACTTACATGATAGGTTTCCCTACAATGCCTTGCAGCTATAACATCACATGGTGTAGCACAGGCAATCAGTAAGGACTATTAATGTCATGTATAAAGGCATAGGCAGAGACAGCAGCAGCCATTTTAGTGAGACTATGGCTAGTGAGTGTATATCACAGTTCACAGCTAAATGCAGATAATAATGAGAGCAATCTGGACTGGTGCACGGGCCCAAGGCTCCGAGGGGTCCAATGTTCAGATTTCCCTCTTCATAATATTTTGTGCACCACCATCAGCGGAGCTTATACCCGGGCAGGGAGCTTTCCTGAAGCCTCACTGCTGGCAATAGAGAATGACATGACAGGGGAGCTCGCGCTGCCTTTTCTGTGACATGCCTGCACCAGCATATACATGTTGTCCACAAGAAGAAACAGAGATGGAGAAGATCATATGGAGAGGTAAGTATCAAAAACTTTTTTTAATAAAGTTAATAAAATGGGGTGACAGAGAGGACATAATGAATTGGGGAGCCATTTAATTATAAGGAATGGAAGGGCAAGTAATTTTAATAAATTGGGGGTGGGGAAAGTGTACAGTGGTGGGGCACTGAAGATGTAGGAGCATTATTGGTATTGAATTGGAGGAAAGAGTACAGGGGCCAATTCATTTTTATATTAATTGGGCAGTGAAAATTGGCTAATTACATTTAATGGGGAGCATAGTGGTGAATTATTAATATATATTTGTAATGGTGGGTTGCTTAATAGATAATTATATATTAATGGTGGGTGCATGTCTGTATTCAGCAGCTCGGGGTGGGGGGATTTCATATTCAGCAAACAAATGTGTATATATTTGTGGAAAAATATTAAAATGTGATAGTCCTAAGTGGTTGATACCTTTTAATGGCTAACTGAAAAGATGGCAACAAATTACACGCTTTCGAAACTACTCAGGTCTCTTCATCAAGCATAGAATAACACAAAATCTGAAGAGTCACACATTACTGCACAAGACACAGGAATAATTCAATAGATAAGTCAAGTGACATGAAGCAGAACAATCGTATGGGAAGGGGAGAACTAGTTGTGGCGTAAATATTGGAACAGTTCAGAGATAAGAGATGTGAAAGTTTTATTGTCCTGTGATTGAAATCTGGTCCATGAGTGTGATGCCCCCAAATGGTCTGGAGAACACATTCCTTAGTTGATGTAGAAAGACATTAATCCATGCAACAAATTCATTCTTGCAATGAATGTATCAAAGGTTGTCACGTTACATTGACGATATTTTAATCATCTGGAGTCTGAGCAACAGCTAAAGATGTTCCATGAACACTTTAATCAATTTCATCCACCAACAATTTAACACTCAACTACTCTTGTACTAAAATTAACTTTTTGGACACCATCATTAAGCTATAGAATAATGAAATAGAGACGTCCCTAAACCAGAAGCCAATTGACCACAAACTTTGACACACTTATGTCTTTCTACAGCAAATAAGGAATGTGCTCTTTAGACTAATATTTACGACCACAAATACTTATTTCATGCAATAAAATGCAATTTCATATTTAAAAATCATACAATGTGATTTTCTGGTTTTTATTTTTAGATTCTGGTCTCTCACAGTTGAAGTGAACCTACGATAAAAATTAGAGACCTCTCCATTCTTTGTACATGTGAAAACTTACAAAAGTTGTGTATCAGTCTATCAAATACTTATTTTACCAACTGTATATACTGTATACAGTCATGGCCGAAAGTGTTGGCACCCTTGAAATTGTTCCAGAGAATTAAGTATTTCACATATTACACATGTTTATTTCCTTTGTGTGTTTTGGAACAACACAAAAACACAGAGAAAAAAAGGCAAATTGGATATCATTTCACAAAAAACCCACAAATAGGCCAGACAAAATTGTTGACACCTTTCCAAAATTGTGGGTAAACAACTTTGTTTCAAGTATGTGATGCTCATTCAAACTCACCTTTGGCAAATAACTGGTGTGAGCAATATGAAACTCACACCTGAAACCAGATAAAAGGGGAAAAGTTGAATAAATCTTTGCATTGTGTGTTTTTTGTGTGCCACACTAAGCATGGAAAACAGAAAAAGGAGAAGAGAACTGCATGAGGAGTTGAGAACCAAAATTGTTGAAAAATATCAACAATCTCAAAATCAACGGCACTAAGGGACTATGGAAGAGAGCCACCAAGGAGGTCAGCTGGCAGGTGGGACAGGACCTACAATAGTTCATGATTTCTCTTTGATAGCCTGGCCAGTAGAATTTCTGGAGGATTCATTCCTGGGTTTTGTCTACCCCCAGATCACCACCTAGCATGTGAGTATGGGCCATGTCTAACACCCTGCGTCTGTAGGACCCTGGTACCAGTAACTGCTCAATCATCTCACTTCTCTGCTTGGTGACACAATATAGTGACTCCCCACTTATGGCAAAATATGGATATTGGATGTTGGCCCCCCGGCTCTTGAGCAACCATATAAGTAGAGTCAAATTATCAAACGTTCCTTTAAGACTTGGGTCTCTGAGTTGTGCTGTATGAAAGTTTCCCCTGGACACCCCCAGTTGACTTAAGGCCTTAACATTAGAGATGAGCGACTTTGCCTCTGGGAGGGTCGAGTCGGGTTTCGAGTCGAACGAAATCGGCCGACTATCGGAAAAAGTCGAAGGTCCGACTGAAACCCGACCTGACCCCAATGTACCTCAATGGGGAAGAAAAGTCGGCAGGGAGTGGATGACAGTAAACACACCTAGAGTGCCATTTCAATGCCAACAACATCAATTCTTATTACTTAAGCTTGTCAACCTTAATTTACTTTATAATAATAGTAACGCATTGAAAACTGGGGGTTATTTGACTAAAGTTGTGGGGGGGGCAGGGCTGGCTCCAGGTTTTGTGTCAGTGGGCCCCTTTAACACATACCACAATTCATGATGCTCCGATACGGCACAGAAATATAGGTATAGTACAATGCCAAATATTTCACTTCTTACATTACATGAGTGATATCTATTGTAAATTCTACAATAGCTCAAAAACCGGACAGTATAGTCCTCCATACATAGTGCGCCGTACAGAATAATGGGCCCAATATAATGCTTCATACAATATAATGAGCCACAAATATTGCTCCATACAAAATAATGAGCCCCATATATTGCTCCATACATAATTGGTCCCATATAATGTTCCATACAGTATATGATGAGCTCCACATAATGCTCCAGTATATGATGGTCCCCATATAATGTGCCATACAGTATAGGACGGTCCCCAGAGTATAATGAGCCCCACATATTGCTCCATACAGTATAATGAGTCGCATATAAAGCTCCATACAGTATATGATGGGCCCCATATATTGCTCCATACAGAATGGGCTCCATATAATGCTCCATACAGAATAGGCCCCATATAATGATCCATACAGAATAGGCCCCATATGTGCTCCATATGATGCACCATATATAAAAGGCCCTATATGATGCCCCATAAATAATGAACCCCATATGATGCTCTAGTATATGATGAGCCTCATATAATGCTCCAAATATAATGGTCCCCATATATAATGCTCCATATATAATGGGCTTCATGTGATGCTCCATATATAATGTGCCCCATATGATGCGCCATATATAATGGGCCCCATATGATGCTCCAGTATATGATGGGCCCCATGGATGATGCTCCAGTGTATGATGGGCCTATATAATGCTCCATATATAATGGGCCCCATATGATGCCCCAGTATATAATGGGCCCATTATATGATGTTCCAGTGTTTATAATTGGCCCCATATATGATGCTCCAGTGTATAATGGGCCCCGTATATGATGCTCCAGTGTATGATGGGCCCCATTTATAATGCTCCAGTATATAATGGGCCATATCTATGATGCTCTAGTATATGATGAGCCCCATATAATGCTCCAAATATAATGGTCCCCATATATAATGCTCCATATATAATGGGCTTCATGTGATGCTCCATATATAATGTGCCCTATATGATGCGCCATATATAATGGGCCCCATATGATGGTCCAGTATATGATGGGCCCCATGGATGATGCTTCAGTGTATGATGGGCCTATATAGTGCTCCATATATAATGGGTCCCATATGATGCTCCAGTATATGATGGGCCCCATGGATGATGCTCCAGTGTATGATGGGCCTATATAATGCTCCATATATAATGGGTCCCATATGATGCTCCAGAGTATAATGGGCCCCGCATATGATGCTCCAGTGTATGATGGGCCCCATTTATAATGCTCCAGTGTATGATGTGCCCCATATATAATGCTCCACTGTATAATGGGCCCTATCTATGATGCTCAAGTGTATGATGGGCCCCATATATAATTCTCCAGTGTATAATGCTCCCCATATATTGCTCCAAACATTAAAAAAATTAAATACCTCTCCTCGCTGGGCACTGCTCTACTCTCGACTCCTCAGCTGTTGTGAACATGTTGGAGGCGACTTCGGAGCTTGGGCTCCCTCCGGTGGTTGCTGAGGGTAATGAACCAATTGCTGAATGGCTTTCAGCTGGGTCCGAATGGTCTGATATAAGTGACCTGAACTCCCATCAGCCTTGCTGGTAATCAATTGTTCTTCCAGGTCTTGGTTGGAGCTCAGCTTGCATTCCGGCTTCCATTCAGATAAGTGACTTGCTGTGTTTTTTTTTCCTCTGGTTGGATTTTCCTTGCTGGTTTGCTGCCTAGCAGTGGACTTCAGCCTGGTCCCCTTTTGGGGCCTGGCGCTGCATTTGTGCTCAGTTTTGTTTACACTTTTGCTCTGTTCCTATGTCACTTTTTATTTGCTGAATTGCTGTGTGTTACACCAGAGATCTGATTTAGGTGGTAGAGATCGTGTGATCTCAGGTTTTTTGTTAATCAGAAGTGTTGGTATTTTTGTCAGGGTTTTTTGGGTTGCAGTTAGAAATCTTTCCTATACTTTTCTATCTAGACAGTATTGGGTCCCAGCGTTTGCTCATTCTATTTTCTGTCTGTGTTCGTATTTTCTTCTTGTCTAACCGCCATTACATGTTTGGGGGCTTCCTATTTCTTTGGGGGTTCTGCTACGGGGCAGAAAGCTTTCATCTTTCTGTCTTTAGGTGTAGTTATCTCTCCGGCTGTGACGAGGTGTCTAGGATCACCGTAGTTACGCTGCACGGCTACTTCTAGTGTTGTGGTTAGTTTAGGGTTCTGCAACCCAGTAGTTTCCAGCCTCTCTGGTGCATTGCTACTTTGGCTATTTTTTCTATTTCTCCTCAGCTACCGAAACATAAAACTCAGCATTGCCATCTTCCAGCTCTCTGCACTGTGACTGTTCAGGCAAAGGGCGCACAGACGTGACATCATGGCACTCTCTGACTTGAATGTCACTGTCAGGAAACGCGGAAGATATCACAGCGGTAGAGCAGGGAGAGGTAAGTATTGCAAGTGCTGGGGCCCTGATCAAGCAGGGGGGCCCACACGGGGGCACCGGCACTGGCACAGGGCCCCTCATAGTATGCCGGTGTCTCTGATGGCGAGTGGGCCCCCCCACCAGCTCAGAGCCCCGGCACTTGCCCGGGGCTGACGCCGGCCCTGGGGGGGGGGGTACAGCCCAGTTAGGGAGGTGGAAAAACTGGCATATGATGTTCTGTAATTTGCATTTATAGCGTGGATCGAGGATGCTGGCCAACCAGTAGTTGTCATCCTTCACAATTTTGGCAATGCTGGGGTCCCTTTTAAGGATCCGCAAGACATAATCACACATGTGGGCCAATGTTCCAGGTGTCAATGATGCACTGCCAGTGGTGGGTGGAGGAGCACTTTCTGCCAAATCCACATCCCTCCAGTAATGCACAAACCTTGTACCTGACCTTGGCAAGCCAACATTTTCTCTTGCCCCCTGAGAAGTGGATAGCACGCCAGGGCAGTGAGTTACTCAGTACCGGGCCGGTGTATTGAAGGGATGTGTCACAGCGGCGGTGACCCGGTCCGTGGCCCTGGGAGTCCAATGAAAAGGGAGATTATTTACAGGGGATGTTTAGAGTTTGTAATGTAGGTATTCGAGACGCCACCTGTAGTATCTGGTCAATGGTAACCAGCACTGTGGTGCAGATCCTCTGGGATAGATAGTGAGATGCAGCAGAGTTTGTACAACCTCCCACAAGTGAGGCTATGGGATCCCAGGGCAGGTAGATGTAGTGAAAGGTAGTAATAGTGCTGGGAGATGTAGCTGAGTGCAATGGGTGCCGCAGCAAGAAACTGAGAAACAGTCAGCGAGTTGCAGTTTCCAAAGCTTTACTTACAGTTTTGCAGGCAAAGCATCCAGGGCATTGAATACAGGTCGTACTGGAGTAGGTCAGCCTGAAAGCAGTTTAGAATCCCCTTATTACAGGTGGGATGTGAGGTCTCCTTTCTAGCGCTGTTCTGTGAGGCATTGGCTGCTATAAGCTCCGTCCAAGTCCCTCTTGCTCTCTGTCTCTTATTTAAGTTGAACTTCACTCTCATAACATGCAGCTGTAACCTGTTTCAAGAATCACTCACTTCTGGAGTCTCCGGCTCACATGTGCTGCTGCTTTGTGGAAGAGTCTTAATTGGGACAGAGAACCTGCCGTCCTCTGCCCTCTGGATTCTGCTGCTGGGACTTTACTTCACCCTCTCAGCCTCGGACTCCAGGGGTCCGGTTTCTGACGCTCAGACCTGGGAATGAGCCCTGCTATGGCTTCTGTCCCCCAGCTTGTCTCTCCACGTCTGTCCTCTCTCGTCCCTCCAGCCACACTGACTAACTCCTCCGCCAGCCAGAATATTCCAGGGCATCTCCCCTTAAATCAGGTGTTTGATTCTGGTCTGGAGTCAGAAATGGTGTTGCATGCTGTGTTACCTGCTTAGGGATCCCTCTTTGCTTTCAGGCATGACATCACCCTCCCCTGGAGGAAGGCAAGGTCACTGTGGCAGCCAAACTCCTGGGGTGCCACAGAAGCATCCTCCTCCCCAAAATAATCATCCCCCTCATCCTCCTCCTCTTCCTTTTCTTCCTCTACCTCGTCCAGGACAGTTCCCTGAGCAGACAATGGCTGACTGTCATCAAGGCTTCCCTCCTCCTCCACTGCAGACACCTGATCCTGTTATGTTACGGTAGCTGAGGAGGACAGGAACAACAGCAGGGCAGCCGAACACCTGAGATGTTGGTAACTGATGGGTTGCAGATTCCTAAACTAACGACACAACTAGAGGTAGCCGTGGAGCGTTCCTACGTTGATCCTAGACGCCTCGGCACAGTCCTGAGAGATAACTACACCTAAAGGCAGAAAGATGAAAGCTATCTGCCCCGGAGCAGATCCCCAAAGAAAATAGGAAGCCCCCAAACATATAATGGCGGTTAGACAAGATGAAAATACAAACATAGGCAGAAAATAGACTGAGCAAACGCTGGGGCCACAAGCTGACTAAATAGGATAGTGTTATGTTTCGGTAGCTGAGGAGTGCAGGTAAAAAAGGCAATACACCAGAGCAGTTGGAATCTATGGGATTGCAGTACCCTGACTAACCACTGTTATGTTACGGTAGCTGAGGAGTGCAGGTAAAAAAGGCAATACACCAGAGCAGTTGGAATCTATGAGATTGCAGTACCCTGACTAACCACCGCAACTAGAGGCAGCCGTGGAGCGTTCCTACGTTGGTCCTAGACGCCTCGTCACAGCCTGAGAAACTAACTACACCTAAAGATAGAAATAGGAAAGCTATCTGCCCCGGAGCAGAACCCCAAAGATAATAGAAAGCCCCCAAACATGTAATGGCGGTTAGACAAGAGGAAATACTGACACAGAAAGAAAATAGTATGAGCAAACGCTGGGGCCCAAACTATCTAAATAGAAAAGGACAGGAAGGGCACTTACTGCAATCTCAGAAAACCCTGAAAAAACACCAACTCTACTAATTTCAAAATCACCTGAGATCACACGACCTCTACCACCTAAATTAGTTCTCTGGTGTAAAAAAATCAAAACAGCAGCCACTGAAAAAAAACTGGAAAAAGCAAAAGTACAAAACACAGTGGCTGGACTAAACTGAGAGGGCAAAAGCCCCCGGAGGGGACCCAGAAGGCCCCCACAGAAGTGCAGGACAAAATGCAAAAATATAGCAAAAACACAAAATAAGAAATTGTCTTATCTGATAGCAGGAGATGCAGACACGACACAGCAGGCTACAAGGGAAACTGGAAAGAAGGATTCAGACCAGAACAATTGATCACCGGCAACCCTGATGGGAAAATGACTCCCTTACATAAGACCAATCAGTAACACCTGATTCCCAGTCCTCACAATCCTCACTAGTACCACTTGTAACCACCAGAGGGAGCCTCTGCTCAGAACTCATCTAAAACCCATTCACAACAGTACCCCCCCCTTGAGGAGGGGTCACCGAACCCTCATTTGAGCAACCAGGTCGGTCAGGATGAGTTCTATGATACGCACGGATAAGTCTCCTAGCATGGATGTCCGAAGCAAACACCCAAGAATTGTCTTCCTGACCATAACCTCTCCATTTAACCAAATACTGGAGTCTTCGTCTAGAAAAACGAGAATCCAATATTTTCTCAACCACATACTCCAGATTGCCCTCAACCAAAACAGGGTCAGGAGGCACAGCAGCAGGAACCACTGGCTCAACAAACCTCTTCAACAAGGACTTGTGGAACACGTTATGGATCTTAAATGTCCCTGGAAGAAGCAAACGAAAAGAAACAGGATTAATAATCTCCATGATCTTATAAGGTCCAATGAACCTAGGCTTAAATTTAGGAGATGCTACTCTCATAGGAATATTCTTTGAGGACAACCAGACCAAGTCCCCCACTTTAAACCGAGGACCATCAGTCCTATGCCGGTTAGCAAACCGCTGGGCCTTCTCCTGAGAGAGGGACAACCTCTCCACTACCTGGTCCCAAATCTGCTGCATACGCTCAACAACAGAGTCAACACCTGGACAGACAGAAGCCTCCGTCTGTCCTGAAGAAAATCGAGGGTGAAACCCAGAATTACAGAAAAACGGAGACATCAAAGTGGCAGAGCTAGCCCTATTATTAAGAGCAAACTCAGCCAAAGGCAAAAAAGAGACCCAGTCATCCTGATCAGCAGACACAAAGCATCTTAGATAAGTCTCCAATGTCTGGTTTGTTCTCTCAGTTTGACCATTGGTCTGAGGATGAAATGCCGAGGAGAAAGACAATTGAACACCCAGTTTAGAACAAAAAGTCCTCCAAAATCTGGAAACAAACTGGACTCCTCTGTCAGACACAATGTTCTCAGGAATGCCGTGTAAACGAACCACGTGCTGAAGGAACAACGGCACCAATTCAGAGGAGGAAGGCAACTTAGGTAATGGCACAAGATGTATCATTTTGGAAAACCTATCACAAATTACCCAGATGGTGGTCATTCTCTGAGAAACAGGAAGATCGGAAATGAAATCCATAGAGATATGGGTCCATGGTCTCTTGGGCACAGGCAATGGCATCAACAAACCACTAGAGCGAGAGCAAGGCTTGGAGCGAGAGCAAGTCCCGCAGGACTGCACAAATTCCCTGACATCGCGAGACAAGGTAGACCACCAAAAGGACCGACTAACCAAGTCTCTGGTACCAAAAATTCCGGGATGCCCAGCCAATGCGGAACAATGAATCTCAGACATCACACTCTTTTTCCATTGGTCCGGGACAAACAATTTTCCAACAGGGCAGCGCTCGGGCCTATCCTCCTGACACCCCTCCAGAGCAAGTCTCAAATTGGGCGAGATGGCGGAAAGAACTACACCCTCCTTCAAAATAACAGAGGGATCAGATAGCTCAGGAGAGTCCGCAAGGAAACTCCTCGAGAGGGCATCCGCCTTAACATTCTTAGTGCCAGGAAGAAAGGAAACACACAAAATTAAAACGTGTGAAAAACAAGGCCCACCTGGCCTGTCTAGGATTGAGTCGCTTGGCAGATTCCAGATAGACCAGATTCTTATGGTCCGTAAGGACCACCACCTGATGTTTGGCTCCCTCCAGCCAATGTCTCCACTCTTCAAAAGCCCACTTCATGGCCAATAACTCCCGATTACCCACGTCATAATTACATTCAGTAGGAGAAAATTTTCGAGAGAAAAAGGCACAAGGGTTACTTTTAGAGGTCTCTGGATCTTTTTGGGACAAAACGGCACCTGCCCCAATTTCAGAGGCATCAACCTCCACCTGAAATGGCAGAGAAACATCAGGCTGCCGTAGAACAGGAGCAGAAGTGAATCTCTGCTTAAGTTCCTGAAAGCAGAGACTGCCTCAGGAGGCCAATTCACCACATCAGAACCCTTTCTGGTCAAATCAGTTAATGGTTTAACAATAACCGAGAAATTACCAATAAATTTACGATAAAAATTGGCAAAACCCAAAAATCTCTGAAGAGCCTTTAATGAAGTAGGTTGGACCCAATCACAGATGGCTAGAGTTGAGCGATACTTTCCGATATCCTAAAGTATCGGAATCGGAATGGTATCGCCGATATCACTAAAATATCGGCGATACCCGATACCGATACCGGAAGTCCCATGTAAGTCTATGGGAACAAAATATCGCAACTAAAAAAAACCCATTCTTTCCTTGTAAACACTAAATATACACACATAGAATACATATATATATATATACATGTCATTGTGACATATATATATACATATATGTATAGTTTATACACTTCTACATAGTAAAATATCCTCTCATTCAATTGCCGGGTAAAGCCGGCTTCATGAAAAGACAGAAGCACCCGACATGAAATGACACTTGGTGTACATAGGGTTAACCATGTCTTTTCATGTCGTTTGCTATCTGATTTGCACAAACAATTAAATCAGACTATGTGTGCAAAATTTCACACCTGTAGGGGTTAATTAAAGGTGTAAATTCGTTGTAAAAAAACGGACTTTTTTTGCTACGAATTTACACCTTTAATTAACCCCTACAGGTGTGAAATTTTGCACACATAGTCTGATTTAATTGTTTGTGCAAATTAGGCTGGAGTCACACATAACCACAAAAAATCGGTCCGTTTTAGACGGTCGACAATCGGATCAAAATAAAAACATCACACATACTTCTGGCATCCGATTTTCCTTCAAAGATGCGATTTAATCGCATGTGTGTGTACCTTGTAACATCCGATTTTCATCCGACTTGCGAGATTTTCTCGCAGGCTTGCAAAACTGACATATAATGGATCCAAAAGAATAGTATTTAAATGCCAAAAGAAAGAATAGATATATACACATAGAGCACATATATATATATATATATATATATATATATATATTATGTCATTGTGACATATATATATACATATATTTATAGTTCTTACACTTCTACATACTGTTATAGCCGCTAATTCAATTGCCGGCTTCAGTGAAATCACAGAAGCCGACATGAAATGATACATTGTTTCCACACATTTAACCATGTAATTTCATGTATTTTTATATATGTTTGAAACATACAATTACATGAGTATATGTGTGCTAAATTTCAGACATGTAGGGGTTAATTAAAGGTGTAAATTCGTTAAAAAAAAATGCGTGGGCTCCCGCTGTATTTTCTCCACCAGACAGACAAAGCAAGCGAGTGGGGGCAGATAATAATAGCCTAGGGAGGGTACATTTTTTTTGTGCCCCCCCTGGCTACTAACATCTGCCCCCAGACACCCCAGAAAGGGCAAATCTATAATTAGATTCGCCCTTTCTGGCACTTTGCCCGTCTATTCCCATTGCCCTGTAGCGGTGGCGAATGGGTTAATAAGGGGTTAAAATGACCTTGCAATTGAAAGGTCACTTTAAGCCAGGTTAATAATTGATAGCTGTCAATTAGGCAACTATCAATTATTAATCCTATTGTATGAAAGAAAAATCAAACACACACACTTTAATAAAAAATAAGTTTAATTAAATAATCACACAGTTTTTGACCATATTTTATTTTCCTGCTAAAACCATTTCCTGTAATAAAAATAAAATAAAAAAGCAAAATTATACTTACCAATCCGATGTACAGTCAGGTCCCACGGTGTAATCCATCAGAAAGGGTTAACAGGTTAAAGGTCGCAGAGAGCTAATAATGCTGTCTCAGACCTGTATTCCCCTGAATGAATAACTTCCTCTCCCAGCGAAAGTAGAGGAATAGATTCATGAATGGAGCTTAATTGATTTATTGCCAATTTAACTGTAGTGACCTGACCTAAAGGGAAAGTGGACACAATCAATTAAGCTTCATTCATGAAACACATCCTCTCCTGTGCCAGGAGAGGAACTTATTCATTCATGAGCTTTGAGCTGAGCATGCAGGATTACTTGCACTGCTTGGCTCAAAGCTAGTTAACCCTTTGTGAAGGATTACAGCGTGGGACGTGACAGATCGGCGGAATAGGTAAGAATAATGTTGTTTTATTTCTTTTTCTTTATTTTAGGAGATCAATGGCTTCGCACGGATTTAGTGTAAAATAAAATATGGTCAAAAAAATGTGTTTTTATTTCATTAAAATTATTTATTCTTAAAGTGTGTGTGTTTTTTTTATTTACTTCAATAGGATTAATAATTGATAGTTGTCTAATTGACAGCTATCAATCATTAACCTGCCTTAAGGTCACCTTTCAATTGCAAGGTGACAGTAAGGTGAGATTAACCCATTCGCCACCGCTACAGGGCAATGGGAATAGACGGGCAAAGTGCCAGAAAGGGCGAATCTAATTATAGATTTGCCCTTTCTGGGGTGTCTGGGGGCAGATGTTAGTAGCCAGGGGGGGCACAAAAAAATGCACCCTCCCTGGGCTATTATTATCTGCCCCCACTCGCTTTGCTTTGTCTGTCTGGTGGAGAAAATACAGCGGGAGCCCACGCATTTTTTTTCAACGAAATTACACCTTTAATTAACCCCTACATGTCTGAAATTTTGCACAAATACACTCATGTAATTGTATGTTTCAAACATATATAAAAATACATGAAATTACATGGTTAAATGTGTGGAAACAATGTATCATTTCATGTCGGCTTCTGTGATTTCACAAAACCCGGCAATTGAATTAGCGGCTATTACAGTATGTAGAAGTCTAGGAACTATAAATATATGTATATATACATGTCACAATGACATGTATATATATATATGTATGTGTTCTATGTGTATATATCTATTCTTTCTAGTCTTTATTAAAGCTGTCAGTGTGATTTTACAGTATAGGCGGGGATGAATTGCCGGCTTTTCTAAAGGACACCGATGCGATTTCATCGCAAGTCACACAGTGTGGTCCGTTTGTAATCAGATTTTTCATCGCTCCCATAGACTTGCATTGGCGATTGTCGACCGACAATCGGTGACAATAGCAGCATGCTGCGATTGTACACGGACGTTTAAAACGGACCACAAAAAATCTGATACTGGGAGCTGCTCCATAGATTAACATAGGTCCGACTGCAATGCGATATTTCATCGCATTGCAGTCGTCCGATTTTGTCGCCAGTGTGACTCCGGCCTTAGATAGCAAAGGACATGAAAAGACATGGTTAACCCTATGTACACCAAGTGTCATTTCATGTCGGGTCACCCGACATGAAATGACACTTGGTGTACATAGGGTTAACCATGTCTTTTCATGTCCTTTGCTATCTAATTTGCACAAACAAATCAGACTATGTGTGCAAAATTTCACACCTGGAGGGGTTAATTAAAGGTGTAAATTCGTTGTAAAAAAAACGGACTTTTTTGCTACGAATTTACACCTTTAATTAACCCCTACAGGTGTGAAATTTGCACACATAGTCTGATTTAATTGTTTGTGCAAATTAGATAGCAAAGGACATGAAAAGACATGGTTAACCCTATGTACACCAAGTGTCATTTCATGTCGGGTTCTGCATTTTCACAAAAGCCGGCAATTGAATTAGCGGCTATTATACTATGTAGAAGTGTATGAACTACAAATATAAATATATATGTGTCACAAATTCAATGACATGTATATATATATATGAGGTGTAAAATTGCTGAAAAAAAATGCGTGGGCTCCCGCCCTATTTTCGCAACCAGACAGACAAAGCCAGTGAGTGGGGGCAGATAATAATAGCCCAGAGAGGGACCATTATTTTTGCCCCCCCCCGGCTACTAACATCTGCCCCCAGACACCCCAGGAAAGACAAATCTATAATTAGATTCGCCCTTTCTGGCACTTTGCCCGTCTATTCCCATTGCCCTGTAGCGGTGGCGAATGGTTAATATGGGGTTAAAGCCACCTTGCTATTGAAAGGTGACCTTAAGCCAGGTTAATAATTGAGAAGCTGTCAATTAGACAACTATCAATTATTAATCCTATTGCATGAAATAAAAATAAAACACACACACTTTAATTAAAAATCATTTTAATGAAATAAAGACACATGTTTTGACCATCTTTTATTTTACTGCAAAAACCATTCCTGTAATAAAAATAAAATAAAAAGCAAAATTATTCTTACCTATCCCATGCACAGTCAGGTCCCACGGTGTAATCCTTCAGAAAGGGTTAATGTTTACTGCAGGGACCGCAGCTAATGCTGCAGCCTCACAGTAAACCCCAAATGAATGAGTTCCTCTCCTGCCTGACAGGAGAGTAAAGGCTGGGTGTCACATAACGATACACCAGCGATCCCGACAACGATATGCACTTGTCAGGATCGCTGGTGTATCGCTACATGATCGCTGCTGAGCTGCCAAACAGGCAGCTCAGGCAGCGATCTGGGACAGCGACACTGCGGGTAACATCGCTTAAGGGCCCGTCTCACATAGCGATATCGCTACCGAGATCGCTGCTGAGTCACTAGTTTTGTGACGCAGCAGCGAGCTCACCAGCGATATCGCTGTGTGTGACATTCAGCGACGATCAGCCCCCCTGCCGGGTATCGCTGATCGTCGCAGAAATGTCAGGACCTTTTTTTGATCGCTGGTTTCCCTCTGACAGGCACGCATCGCTGCGTGTGACAGGCGGGAAACCAGCGATCAAAGGTCCTGACATTTCAGCGACGATCAGCGATACCCGGCGAGGGGGCTGATCGTCGCTGAATGTCACACACAGCGATATCGCTGGTGAGCTCGCTGCTGCGTCACAAAACTAGTGACTCAGCAGCGATCTCGGTAGCGATATCGCTATGTGAGACGGGCCCTTAAGTGGAAAGCTTAATTGATTGCTTTCCACTTTCACTTCAGGTCAGCCAGGGACACAATCAGTGACGTCAGAGGGAACTGATTAACAAAAATAGGGTTCCCTTCGAAAAAAAAATGGCGTGGGGTCCCCCCTATTTTTGTTAACCAGCCAGATGAAGCAGACTGCTGAGGCCTGGATTTTCAGGCTGTTAAGGAGCCAAGATCCATGGACCTTGCCAGCCTGATAATACCAGGCCACAGCAGTCTGCATATTGGCTGATTAACAAAAATAGGGATCCCCTCGAAAAAAATTGGCGTGGGGTCCCCCCTATTTTTGTTAACCAGCCAGATGAAGCAGACCGCTGAGGCCTGGATTTTCAGGCTGTTAAGGAGCCAAGATCCATGGACCTTGCCAGCCTGATAATACCAGGCCACAGCAGTCTGCATATCTTGGCTGATTAACAAAAATAGGGGATCCCCTCGAAAAAAATTGGCGTGGGGGCCCCCCTATTTTTTGTTAACCAGCCAGATGAAGCAGACCGCTGAGGCCTGGATTTTCAGGCTGTTAAGGAGCCAAGATCCATGGACCTTGCCAGCCTGATAATACCAGGCCACAGCAGTCTGCATATCTTGGCTGATTAACAAAAATAGGGGATCCCCTCGAAAAAATTGGCGTGGGGTCCCCCCTATTTTTGTTAACCAGCCAGATGAAGCAGACCGCTGAGGCCTGGTTTTTCAGGCTGGTAAGGATCCAATAACCATGGACCTTGCAAGCCTGATAATACCAGGCCACAGCAGTCTGCTTAGCTTGGCTGGTTAACAAAAATAGGGGATCCCCTCGAAAAAAAAAAACGGCGTGGGGATCCCCCCTATTTTTGTTAACCAGCCAAGTAAAATGCAGACTGCAGCGGCCTGTTATTAAAAGACTGTCAAGGCCCATGATTTTTGGCCCTCAACAGCCTGATAATACCAGGCTACAGCAGCCCCTCATTTGGCGCATCAAAAGATGTGCCAATTGTGGCACTTTACCCCCGGCTCTTCCCACTTGCCCTGTAGCGGTGGCAAGCGGGGTAATAAGGGGTTATTGTCACCGTTGATTGCACGGTGACAATAAGCCCGGTTAATAATGGAGAGGCGTCAATAAGACACCGATCCATTATAATCCCAAAGTTATTAAATGTATAAAAAAAAGACACAGCAAGAAAAAAGTCTTTTAATGAAATAAAAGAGACAACACAGTTTTCATTTCTTTTATTACTCTCTCATTCCTGCGACGCCATCGATCTCCTGTAAAAAAAGAAAAAAAACAAACCAACAGTATACCACCTGTCCGACGCAGTCCATAGTAACGATAGTCCCACGACGATCCAGCTCTGCTACATCGCAATGACAGGCAGAGCCTGTCATTGCAACGCAGCACAGCTGATTACCTGCTTCCCCGGCGGTAAACGTCATCGGACTGACTGCTTTACGGCCGCGATTACCCAGCAGTCACTGCAGTTATCGCGAGAAACTGCATGTGACCGCCGGGGGAGAAGAGGATGGCGGCCATGAAGCAGTCCGGGATGTGACCGCCGGAGATCTTCTGCCAGGTAAGTGCCGCTGACTCCTGACAGACCCGACCGACGGACACTGACAGTGACAGTGACCAACCCGATTCCGGTATCCGATAAGACGAAAATATCGGAACTCGGAATCGGAATTCCGATACAGCCAATATCGGCCGATACCCGATATTTGCAGTATCGGAATGCTCAACACAAACAGATGGCCTGAACCATGACCGGGTCCATTTCAATAACAGATGGGGACAAAATGAATCCCAGAAATGAGATCTTCTGTACGCCAAAAAGACACTTTGATCCCTTCACATACAGAGCATTCTCTCTCAAAATCTGGAATACAGTTCGAACATGTTTCACATGAGAGTCCCAGTCATTAGAAAAAATCAAGATATCATCCAATAAACAATCAGAAACCTTGTCCACAAAATCCCTGAAAATGTATTCATGAAGGACTGGAAGACGGAAGGGCTTTAGTAGCCCAAAGGGCATCCAAGGTACTCAAAATGCCCTTCAGGGGTGTTAAATGCCGTCTTCCATTCATCCCCATGCTTAATGCGAATAAGGTTAAAACGCCCCTCTGAGGTCAAGCTTGGTAAACCAAGTAGCGTTTTTCACCCTGGAAAACAGGTCAGAAATCAAGGGTAACGGGTATTGATATTTCACAGTAATATTTTTTCAGAGACGATAATCAATACACGGCCTTAATGAACCATCTTTTTTGGCCACAAAAAAAAACCGGCACCTAAGGGTGAAGAGGATGGTCTGTATGACCCTTCTCCAATGATTCCTTGATAAAAGACCGCATAAGCGTCATGTTCAGGTTAGTGTTGAGCATTCCGATACCGCAAGTATCGGGTATCGGCGATATTCGCGTTATCGGAATTCCGATACTTAATTCCGATACTTTTTCCATATCGTATACCGGAATGGGAAGTTCCCATAATTCTTTGAGAGGCAATGTGATTTTAGTCAGCCAATGAGGAATCCTACGAAGTGTGGGCACATCCTGTAATGCTGCGGTCATCTTAACTAATGAAATGGCTGTGATTGGCTGCTGAAATGATGTCAGAATGCACTATAAAAGGCGCCGCCGCCATTTTAGCGTCACGTGCTGTGAACTCAGTAAGGGACAGAACGCTACTCTGCTCACTCTGAGGGACATTTTAGATATGCGATTTTTGTGTACTACTGTGCTTGAGGCAGGCTAGTTTTACCAACCGCTGTGTAAAGCTTCATTTTCCCAGTGTTGTTTAACAGCTCTGTGCAAGGTGTGGTGTGACAGTGCAGGTGACGCTGCAGTTTGCTCTGCATCCACCGCTGTTTGTAGGCATCTGCACGTGTCACTGACTCTTTTTTTTTTTTTTTTTTTTTTTTATTTTGTGGAATTGGTGCAGCTCCATTATATTAGAAAAAAAAATCAAATCTATTAGTGTGACGTGCTTCCATCCGTATACAATACATTGGTTGCAAACACTATAGAACCTACACAAAGGAGCTTTTCACAGATTGTGGACAGTTGTGTTTCAGTGTTCACTTCAGTCTGTGTTTTTTTACTTTTTTAGTGCAGATCACGCTCCAGTTACATGTTCAAGCACTGCTGCTTGTACTCTGCTGAGCGTGTCTCAGTGGCTCATCCTTTTCATTTATCTCCAATTGGTTCTGCTACATTCCATTTAAAATAAATCTAATCTATTAGACTAATAGATTAATTATTTTAAATGGAATGTAGCAGAACCAATTGGAGATAAATGAAAAGGATGACCCACTGAGACACGCTCAGCAGAGTACAAGCACAGTGCTTGAACAAGTAACTGGAGCGTGATCTGCACTCAAAAAAGTAAAAAACACAGACTGAAGTGAACACTGAACACAACTGTCCACAATCTGTGAAAAGCTCCTTTCTGTACTTCTATAGTGTTTGCAACCAATGTATTGTATACGGATGGAAGCGCGTCACACTAATAGTATTAGTGTGACGCGCTTCCATCCGTATACAATACATTGGTTGCAAACACTATAGAAGTTACAGAAAGGAGCTTTTCACAGATTGTGGACAGTTGTGTTTCAGTGTTCACTTCAGTCTGTGTTTTTTACTTTTTTGAGTGCAGATCACGCTCCAGTTACATGTTCAAGCACTGCTGCTTGTACTCTGCTGAGCGTGTCTCAGTGGCTCATCCTTTTCATTTATCTCCAATTGGTTCTGCTACATTCCATTTAAAATAAATCTAATCTATTAGTGTGACGCGCTTCCATCCGTAACAATACATTGGTTGCAAACACTATAGAAGTACAGAAAGGAGCTTTTCACAGATTGTGGACAGTTGTGTTTCAGTGTTCACTTCAGTCTGTGTTTTTTACTTTTTTGAGTGCAGATCACGCTTCCAGTTACATGTTCAAGCACTGCTGCTTGTACTCTGCTGAGCGTGTCTCAGTGGCTCATCCTTTTCATTTATCTCCAATTGGTTTCTGCTACATTCCATTTAAAATAAATCTAATCTATTAGTGTGACGCGCTTCCATCCGTATACAATACATTGGTTGCAAACACTATAGAAGTACAGAAAGGAGCTTTTCACAGATTGTGGACAGTTGTGTTTCAGTGTTCACTTCAGTCTGTGTTTTTTTACTTTTTTGAGTGCAGATCACGCTCCAGTTACATGTTCAAGCACTGCTGCTTGTACTCTGCTGAGCGTGTCTCAGTGGCTCATCCTTTTCATTATCTCCAATTGGTTCTGCTACATTCCATTTAAAATAAATCTAATCTATTAGTGTGACGCGCTTCCATTCCGTATACAATACATTGGTTGCAAACACTATAGAAGTACAGAAAGGAGCTTTCACAGATTGTGGACAGTTGTTGTTTCAGTGTTCACTTCAGTCTGTGTTTTTTACTTTTTTGAGTGCAGATCACGCTCCAGTTACATGTTCAAGCACTGCTGCTTTGTACTCTGCTGAGCGTGTCTCAGTGGCTCATCCTTTTCATTTATCTCCAATTGGTTCTGCTACATTCCATTTAAAATAAATCTAATCTATTAGTGTGACGCGCTTCCATCCGTATACAATACATTGGTTGCAAACACTATAGAAGTACAGAAAGGAGCTTTTCACAGATTGTGGACAGTTGTGTTTCAGTGTTCACTTCAGTCTGTGTTTTTTACTTTTTTGAGTGCAGATCACGCTCCAGTTACATGTTCAAGCACTGCTGCTTGTACTCTGCTGAGCGTGTCTCAGTGGCTCATCCTTTTCATTTATCTCCAAATTGGTTCTGCTACATTCCATTTAAAATAAACTAATCTATTAGTGTGACGCGCTTCCATCCGTATACAATACATTGGTTGCAAACAATATAGAAGTACACAAACGGGCCTTTCACAGCTACTGAACATGGGTTTTTAATTTTTAACTAAAATATGTATTTTTTCAAATGACACAAATATAAGTAATGTTGAAGAGGAATAGTCCTACATCCATTGTTTGCACAATATTACAGGTGT
>JARQOD010000001.1:118815345-118908198 GCA_033576555.1 Oophaga sylvatica | reverse complement strand
AAAAAAATATTTTTCCCACAAAAATGTTTTTTTAGTCCCAATTTTTTTCATTTTCTCAAAGATAGCAGGAGAAAATTAAGCCCAAAATGTGTTGCATAATTTAACCCATGTGTAGTAGAAAACTACTTTTGACATACAGTAAGAAGTGCCAGATTTTGATGGAATTGTGTGCCATGTCACACAGACAGAGCCCCTGAGGGGCCAGAACAACAGAATCCTCCCAAAAGTGACCTCATTTTGCTAATTACACCCCCCAGTGAATTCATCTAAGGGTGAACTTTGTATGTTGGCACCACATGAGGCTCCCAAAATGGTATACCATTGGGTGGTAAAAAAAGAAAATTACATTTTTACTACTAAAATATTGTTTTATCTCCACACTTTTAATTTTCAGAAGGACTAATAAGAAAAATGGACCTGTCAGTTTGTTGTGCAATTTCTGCTGAGTATATCAATGCCCTGCATGTAATTTGGAACAGTGCGAAGCTCAAAAGAGAAGGAATGTCATATTATAGTGCAGAATTTACTGTTTCAGTTTGCAGGTTAGAGCCACTGAGATGCCAGAACAGCAGAGCCCCCAATAGGTGACCCCATTTTACAAACTACACCTTTCAATTAGAATGAGCGAATAAATTAATATTTGGTTCAGATCATGATCGCCGAATTTGCAATATTCGCCCATTTAATTGTTGATTTAATCGCTGAATGTAGCCGAATACCATACACAGCACAAAAGCCAGTGTTTCTCACGCTGTGTGACACGGTGAGTAACACCGGCATAGCGCGTCTGATTGGCGGTAATGTTATCACTGGTAGAGCTTTACCGCTGGCAGAGCCCTGCGAGGTCACGCTGTCATGTTGGTGTGACGCCGCAGAGATGCAGTGATCCATGGTAAAAATCTTACCGCAGGTCACCAGGCGCCAGCTGATGAGAGACTACTCCTCCCATCAGGCTATATCTGCTGTCACTGATAAGAGTGACAGCAGGAGCCACTGATGGGAGAAGTAGTCTCCCATCAGCCGGCACATGCGCTCAGTAAAAAACAAAACAAAAAAAACAACAAAAATCATGCAAATTTATTAAATACATATTCAAATAAAAATAAAAAACACAATATACTTACCTAACACCAGATCCCCGACTCCCATTCTCCTATAAAAATGTAAAATTTAAAAACAACATATATTCACCTTAATGCTCAATGCCCAATACCCATGTCTACTATAAAAAAAAATCTAAAATAATAAATCACCATATACTCACCTGTCCGCCGTAGTCCACATAATCCTCAATGTCCCATGGCGATCTCACATGTAGAACATCACATCAGGAGTTGTGACTGCTCTACCTGGCTGCCGGCGATACACTGACAGGAGGTAGTCACTCCTATAATAATAATAATAAATCTTTATTTTTATATAGCGCTAACTTATTCTGCAGCGCTTTACAGTTTGCACACATTATCGTCGCTGTCCCCAATGGGGCTCACAATCTAGATTCCCTATCTGTATGTTTTTGGAGTTTGGGAGGAAACCGGAGTACCCAGAGGAAACCCACGCAAACACTGGAAGAACATACAAACTCCTTGCAGATGTTGTTCTAGGTGGGATTTGAACCCAGGACTCCAGCGCTGCAAGGCTGCAGTGCTATCCACTGAGCCACTGTGCTGCCCTAGTCACTCCTGCAGTGTAATGCGCTGGGCCGCTATGAGAGAGGTCACACCAGTTCATGATGAACTCCGTGAACTTTCTCACGTAGCGGTGGTGCTGTAAGTGAGATCACCAGTGCTCATCAGCTGATGAACTCGTGTGACCTCCCCTTACCTCAGTGCCATACACTGCAGGAGTGATTACCTCCTGTGAGTGTATAGATGGCTGTCCTTGAGAGCAGCCACATCAGTGACAACTCTCAAAGTCATCAGGATTGTCGTGGGACATTATGGATTATCTACTCTGCAGACAGGTGAGGAATATTGTTATTTATTATTTATTTTTATTGCAGGAGACATTGGCTTCAGTGGATTAGGCGTTTGGTGAGTATGGTTTAATTTAAATTCAATAAAGGAGTCTGTCATTATTTCAAATAAAGGACTTTCTTCTGGGTGTGTTTTTTTTTAATAAAATCACCTGTTGTGAATACTCCTGTCCTGTGGTACTTGCTCTCGTTCCAAGCCTTGCTCTCATTCTAGTGGTTTGTTAATGCCATTACCTGTACCCAAGAGGCCATGGACCCATATTTATATGGATTTTATTTCCGACATCCCTGTCTCTCAGAGAATGACCGTTATCTGGGTAATCTGTGATAGGTTTTCCAAGATGATACATCTTGTGCCATTACCTAAGTTGCCTTCCTCCTCCGAATTGGTGCCTTTGTTCTTTCAGCACATGGTTCGGTTACATGGCATTCCGGAGAACATTGTGTCTGACAGAGGAGTCCATTTGGAGGACATTTTGTTCTAAACTTGGTGTTCAGTTATCTTTCTCTCTGCATTTCACCCTCAGACCAATGGACAAACCGAGAGAGCAAATCATACTGAACTTATTGAGTTTTGTGTCTGCTGACAGATGACGGGTCTCTTTTTGCCTTGCGAGTTTGTCTTATAAGGGCTAGTTCTGCCTTGACTCTCATTTTTCTGCATTGGTTTCACCCTGATTTTCTCGGACAGGCGGAGGCTTCTGTCTGTCCGGGTGTTGACTCGTTGTGGAGCGAATGCAGCAGATTGGACCAGTAGAAGTGTCTCTCTCTCAAGAGAGCAGCGTTCACGATAGACTGATGGTCCTCTTAAGTGGGGGATGGTTGTTTCTCAGAATATCCATGAAGGTGCTCTCAAATTTAGCCAAGTTCATGGACCTTATAGTCATGAATAAGGTCTCGTTTTCGGCATTAGTCTAGTGTTCCACAAGTCTTATTAAGTTGACCATGTTCTAGACGCGCTCGCGACCTGTTGGCAGGCAATTGGATAGGTGAGAATTGATCTCGTTGCTAGACGAAACTCATATGTAAGTGAGAGTTTGTCAGGCAATTCTGGTTTCTGACTCAGCTGAGACTGATCCTGCCATCATCGCATCCTGATCGGCTGGCTGCGCAGGTGAGGGTTTGGTGACCCCTTCTCAAGGGGGGGTACTGTTGTGAATACTCTGGAGGCGACTTCTGAGCTGGGGCTCCCTCCGGTGGTTGCTGAGGGTAATGAACTGATTGCTGAATGGCCTTCAGCTGGCTCTGAATGGTCTGATATAAGTGACCTGAGCTCCCTTCAGCCTTGCCGGTAATCAATTGTTCTTCCTGGTCTTGCTTGGAGCTCAGCTTGCATTCCTGCTCTCATTCAGATAAGTGATTAGCTGTTTTTTCTCCTCTGGTTGGATTTTCCTTGCTTGTTTGCTGCTTAGCAGTAGACTTCAGCCTGGTTCCCTTTTGGGGTCTGGCGCTGCAATTGTGCTTTGTTTGTGTTTGCACTTTTGCTCTGTTCCTATGTCACTTTTTATTTGCTGAATTGCTGTATGTTACACCAGAGATCTGATTTAGGTGGTAGAGATTGAGTGATCTCAGTTTTTTTGTTAATCAGCAGTGTTGGTATTTTTGTCAGGGTTTTTTTGAGTTGCAGTCAGAATTCTTTCCTATACTTTTCTATCTAGACAGATTGGGCCCCAGCGTTTGCTCATTCTATTTTCTGTCTGTGTTCGTATTTTCTTCTGGTCTAACCGCCATTACATGTTTGGGGGCTTCCTATTTCTTTGGGGATTCTGCTATGGGGCAGATAGCATTCATCTTTCTGCCTTTAGGTGTAGCTATCTCTCCGGCTGTGACGAGGTGTCTAGGATCACCGTAGGTACGCTCCACGGCTACTTCTAGTGTTGTGGTTAGTTCAGGGTCCTGCAATCCAATAGTTTCCAGCCTCTCTGGTGTATTGCTTCTTTGGCTATTTTTTTGCAATTTCTCCTCAGCTACCGAAACATAACAATCACCATTGGGTTAGTAATGGGGGCGTCTTATAGATGCCTCTCCATTACTAACCTGTGGGCTTGATGTCACCTGACAATACAAAGGTGACTTCAACCCCCCAACCATTACCCCACTTGCCACCGCTACAGGGCAAGTGGGAAGAGCAAAGCTAAGCACCATATTTGGTGCATCTTATAAATGCAACTTTTCTGGGGTGGCTGAGAGCTGATGTTTTTATTTTAATCTCTTTTCATTGTTTTGAAAGAAAGAAATACAACTGAATATGTAGTCATACATTAACCGAAGCAGTACACAATATGCAAACATGGTGGACTGTACAATCCACTTTTTCTAATATACATGAAATAATTTTGAAGAAGCTCCAACTTGTAGACTCTTATTAGAACTCACATAAAAAATATAAACCTTAAAGACCCCTAGCGGATCTACGTATCAATGGGACATACAGTACAGACCAAAAGTTTGGACACACCTTCTCATTCAAAGATTTTTCTGTATTTTCATGACTATGAAAATTGTAGAATCACACTGAAGGCATCAAAACTATGAATTAACACATGTGGAATTATACATTACACTTTACAAAAAAGTGTGAAACAACTGAAAATATGTCTTATATTCTAGGTTCTTCAAAGTAGCCACCTTTTGCTTTGATTACTGCTTTGCACGCAGAAAAGGTGAACAGATGGACTCTACATGCCTGGTTCCCACCATGAAGCATGGAGGAGGTGGTGTGATGGTGTGGGGGTACTTTGCTGGTGAAGTATATCACTGCGCATATATACTTCATGTGAGTGTTTTTGCTTGTATATCTCCTTTTTATATTGGTGATTTTATTATATGTCAGTGCAATAAAGTTTTGTATTTTAAGGCTATATACTTCCATTTCTCTATTTTTTGAATACTTCTATGTGTATACTGTATGTAATATGTCTATTTTATTCTATCGGGTCCAGCTGTGATTTTACTGTATGTAGCTGCTGAACTGCCAACTTTTACTTTCTATCTACAAGTGCTTCTCACAAAATTAGAATATTATCAAAAGTTATGAAACTCATATATTATATAGAGTCATTACAGAGTGATCTATTTCAAGTGTTTTTTTTTTTCTGTTAATGTTGACATTTATGGCTTACAGCTAATGAAAACCCAAAAGTCATTATCTCAGTAAATTAGAATAACTAACAAAAAACACCTACAAAGGCTTCCTAAGCGTTTAAATAGGTCCCTTAGTCTGTTTCAGTAGGCTCCACAAACATGGGGAAGACTGCTGACTTGACAGATGTCCAGAAGGCAGTCATTGACACACTCCAGAAGGAGGACAAGCCACAAAAGGTCATTGCTAAAGAAGCTGGCTGTTCACAGAGTGCTGTATCCAAGCATATTAATGGAAAGTTGAGTGGAAGGAAAAAGTGTGGTAGAAAAAGGTGCACAAGCATCCGGGATAACCACAGCCTTGAAAGGATTGTTAAGAAAAGGCCATTCAAAATTTGTGGGAGATTCACAAGGAGTGGACTGCTGCTGGAGTCATTGCTTCAAGAGCCACCACACACTGATGTATCCAGGACATGGGCTACAAGTGTCGCATTCTTTGTGTCAAGCCACTCATGTCCAATAGACAACGCCAGAAGCGTCTTACCTGGGATAAGGAGAAAAAGAAGTGGCCTGCTGCTCAGTGGTCCAAAGTGTTGTTTTCAGATGAAAGAAAATTTTGCATTTCATTTGGAAATCAAGGTCCCAGAGTCTGAAGGAAGAGTGGAGAGGCCACAATCCAAGCGGCTTGAGGTCTAGTGTGAAGTTTCCACAATCAGTGATGGTTTCTGGAGCCATGTCATCTGCTGGTGTAGATCCACTGTGTTTTATCAAGACCAAAGTCAGCACAGCCATCTACCAGGAAATTTTAGGGCACTTCATGCGTCCTTCTGCCGACAAGCTTTTTGGAGTTGGAAAATTAATTCTCCAGCAGGACTTCGCACCTGTCTACACTGCCAAAAGTACCAATACCTGGTCTACAACCAACAGTATCTCTGTGCTTGATTGGCCAGCAAACTTGCCTGACCTTAACCCCATGGACAATCTATGGAGTATTGTCAAGAGGAAGATGAGAGACCAGACCCAACAATGCACATGAGCTGAAGGCTGCTATCAAAGCTACTTGGGCTTCCTTAACACCTCAGCAGTGCGAAAAGCTGATTGCCTCCAAGCCACGCTGTACTGATGCAGTAATTGATACAAAAGGAGCCCCGGCCAAGTAGTGCATTTAATGAATATACATTTCAGTAGGCCAACATTTCGGATTTTAAAATAATTTTTCAAATTGGTGTTATAACGTATTCTAATTTACTGAGATAATGACTTTTGGGTTTTCATTGGCTGTAAGCCATAATCATCAACATTAACAGAAAATAAACACTTGAAATAGATCACTCTGTTTGTAATGACTCTATATAATATACGAGTTTCACTTTTTGTGTTGAAGAACTGAAACAAATTAACTTTTTGATGATATTCTAATTTTGTGAGAATCACATTATCTATCTATCTATATCTATCATCTATCCTATCCTATCTATCTATCTAGACAAAAAATAACACAGTAGCACATGTGCATGAATCTAGGCCATGTGAAAACACAGAAAAACATTAAAAACATTCCATTTAGATTAAACTTCTCAAAATTTTCAAAAAATTGCACCCCTCCCATTGGCCTTGCAGGTGCCGCAATCAGCTCTACCAGCCCATAAATTGTAGGCTTAGCCCAGTAGAGACATGTTTATTCAAAGTTGTAGGCTGGTGGCCCGAAGTGGCATGTAGTGTAGAGCAGGGACCTATCAGAGGGAGGTCACCTTGCTATGGTTGATGGGCATACATGAATTGGCTAATTTGTGTGCTAAGAACCTTCATTTTTCATCTATTACTGTAAGTAAAAAAAATTTTATTTGAAAATTGAGAAGTTTAATCTAAATTGAATGTTTTTAATGTTTTTCTGTGTTTTCACATGGGAAAACTAAGTACCTTCATGCAAAAGGAACAGGGGGAGAGAAGAAACAATTTCACCCAGGCAGTGGAAGTAAAATATGAATTTTAGTAAATATACAAGTCAAATAATTGCACAAGCATCAATAAAGATAAAAAGGACCCGATCCCTCACAATCCATACCTGGTATTTATTTATGAATGAAACAGGTGTATAATAAGTGCAAAAAATATGCTGAAGACAAAAAAATAATAAAAATGCGAAATTCTATATGTATTTAGTAAGTATATGTGTCCACATAGAAGGATCAAATGTATATAAAAAATAGTGCTATGTAAGCGCCAACAAAATATATATGGCGAACAATGTGCCCTAAATTATATGTGCCACACAAAAATAGTCTGAAAAAATATATATGAAATGAATAAATATGTACACGTGAGAAGATCAAATATATTTAAAAATATATACCAACAACATGTATATAGCAAACAGTGTGCCCTTAAATATAAGTACCACACAATTATAATAATGTGTAGAGAACAAAATAAATGAAAAACACAATGATAGACACAAATGTACACCACTAAAAAATTAAATAAACAAAATATGTTTATATGAACACCACCACCGTGGCTGACGTGGCTACAGAACATCCATAAAGTGCAGACATACTACCTGAAAATACCAGGGGAGGAGACCACCTAAGGAGACCGGGCTACCTAGAACGCGCCCCGACGCGCGTTTCGGAAAGGTTTTTCCTTCGTCAGGGGGATGAGAATAGATGGCGTGTCGGACCTTAAATAATGAGCCGCCATGTGTGTAATCAGGCCGCGTGTGCGCAAGGAAAGACCGTCGCATCAATAAGACGTCACAGGGTAAGTAAGAAAAAAACATCACAGGTCATGTGACCACCTACTTCCATGAACAAGCCAAATCAAATGGCGCATGCGCAGTGTATCAGACGCAGATTGAGCCTGTACAATTGCCACAAATCACAGAACCAATAGTAAGCATGCTGGTGAGTGTACAGGCAAATCCTTACACATCACCAAGCACAACACATGACAGCCAGATACCTGCCCTATCATGAAGGGAGACAAAATACCTCTGTTATACCATGGTATATGCAGGTAGGCAAGCAATGTACCAAGTAACAATATCTGAATATAGATGCACATTTAGTACAGCCTCTGTACAAAAACAGTCTAGGTGACATAGCACATCATCTGCGATCAATTTATGAAACATAATATCAAAAAATAAATAAACATAAAAATAATAATAAAAGAAATAATATACTGCACTGCTTGTGTGAAACGGCGCATGTAGAGAGCTCTTATGTTTCTTCTTCGGTTCATAGTAGCTTCGTACCAATTTGTCGGTGATATTCATCGACCTTTGAACGTAATTTGGGACTCACTCCCTATAAATTTAGAAATAATAGGGTCTGTTTGCAATATGCCCCAATGCTTATTTAGACATGTTCGTACAAGGTCACTCTGGCCATTAAATTGGGTGATAAAGCGCACAACATTAGTGGACTTAGATTCAGAATTAGAATAAAGGGCATTATGCCGGGTCTGATGTTTAGCCCTGTTAAAGGCCCTTTTTTATGATCTTTTAATTCTTATTTTACACATTTTTTATCTAGTTTTGTATCTTTGGCTTGTCGACATTTGCACACTGATGCACAAAACGTTCGAACCTCTGTTTCTTCAATCAAGATGTGATATACAACGTTTGGTCTATGGGTCTGGACATTACTCCTATTTGGATTTGGCGTACATTTTTTACTTGAACATTTCTTCAATCAAAATGCCATTCATTGGACTTCCCATATTGATATTGGCAATCAAGTATATATGTATGCAGAGTTTCTAATATTATATCACCTGTGATCGTCATATTATTTTTTATTTTTTCTTGTTTGGTTTTTTATTATTTAGTTTTTCTTATGTAGCTCTTTGTGTGGTGCGCGTGTTGATAGCATTGACTGCTTACATTGCATGGTATAGGTGTCTTTTAGTGTCAGGACTTAGTGTCTGACCCTTGACGCCATCTGCCATGTGATGGGCACTCATGAGCTCTCTACATGCGCCGTTTCACACAAGCAGTGCAGTATATTATTTCTTTTATTATTATTTTTTATGTTTATTTATTTTTTGATATTATGTTTCATAAATTGATCGCAGATGATGTGCTATGTCACCTAGACTGTTTTTGTACAGAGGCTGTACTAAATGTGCATCTATATTCAGATATTGTTACTTGGTACATTGCTTGCCTACCTGCATATACCATGGTATAACAGAGGTATTTTGTCTCCTTCATGATAGGGCAGGTATCTGGCTGTCATGTGTTGTGCTTGGTGATGTGTAAGGATTTGCCTGTACACTCACCAGCATGCTTACTATTGGTTCTGTGATTTGTGGCAATTGTACAGGCTCAATCTGCGTCTGATACACTGCGCATGCGCCGTTTGATTTGGCTTGTTCACGGAAGTAGGTGGTCACATGACCTGTGATGTTTTTTTCTTACTTACCCTGTGACGTCTTATTGATGCGACGGCCTTTCCTTGCGCACACGCGGCCTGATTACACACATGGCGGCTCATTATTTAAGGTCCGACACGCCATCTATTCTCACCCCGCCTGACGAGGAAAACATCCATATCACAAACAGCCGATCAGGGGGGACCCTAGGTAGACCGGTCTCCTAGAAGTGTCTCCCCCCTGAGGTTTTTTTCAGGTAGTATGTCTGTCACTTATATGAGCTCTGTGTATAGCGCACGCAGCAAACCGTGTGGTGGTATATAAAAAACATAATTGTTATTGAACCTACTTTACAGAAATATGGTGATGGCATTGTATCTATCATTGGCCTGTTCATATTGCGTTTCACAGACCATAGTAACATGGGGTGGTACAGGAATCTTATTTAAGGCACAACAAAACAGTTTGCTATCATAAGGGAGATAAATATTGTTATAATGTATATATGGAAATGTTACCACGTGACATATTGATATAGATCATATTTTTACAGCTATTATTGTGTGACATAACATCATTGCGATCATTTTGACATATATATTATATGATAAACATAAATATTTTATATATATGCATTTGTACCATTGCTATGGTGCCACACATCATCTCAATAGACACTATTACATAAAAGAACTATTACATTATTATATTCATTTTGTATCAGGCAACACAGAGCTACATATTAAAAACTCATTATAAAAAAACCAAGGATAAATAAATTAATGAGATCAGGTCTTTTATATTTAGAACTTGATCATATATTACTTGATTGACAAATTCATATGGTTAATTCCATATGCTTTGATTGAAGAAATGTTTCATAAATGTCCCAATCCATGTGTATATTCGCCATGAAATACTTGTTTCCTCTTATTCGGTTGGTTTTTTCCACCCACTTTTTTTGTTTTGAGATTTAATTGTTAGTGTGGATTTAGTTATTATTATTGCACATTTGTATTTTATTATATATTTCTACACTCCATTATATTTCAATTCAGTTCGGCTTTTATCTTTTTGTGTTTTCACATGGCCTAGATTCATGCACATGTGCTGCAGTGTCCTTTTTTTGTCTAGTTTATGCAGTTTTCGCAGATTGCACGTGTTCACACTAGGAGGTGCTGATCGGTTTTTCTTTGCTTATCTATCTTGAAATATATAACACAAGACCACTTGTGCTGTCTGGTTTGGAGGACAACTTCCACCTGTTGTCTAAAATACAAACAAATGAAAATAAAAAATGCCCAAACGGCGCTGTGGGTCAGGAAAAGTGTGCACTCATAAAATTCATTTGAGATTTGTCCTTCTGTTTGCTGACCCTTACTGCTTGGATCATCACACAGCAGGTCAAATCTGTTATATTACAAGTACAATAACCAATACATCCAATTGCATAATATATCGCCAGTTCATCTTTTGGTATCACACCATATTGATTTCAATGTATTAGCACAATTTGTATCTGTCTATGGGATCAACCTCAAATGAATTTTATGAGTTCACGCTTTTCCTGACCCACAGCGCCTTTGGGCATTCTTTCTTTCTATTTATTATCTATCTATCTATCTAATCTATCTATCTATCTTCACTTTACAATTTAAAATACTTTATTGGCAACACAATTATTTTCCCACATTTTTACCAAATTTTAACGAATTTTTCAGATTTTAAGAAAAATGCTCGTGTTCCGATCAGGAATCTGAATGTACCATATTTATATTGGCGATCATTTTCTGAATATATTCGCTCATCTCTACTCTCAATGAAGTCATCTAGGGATGCAGTGATCATATTGACACCACAGGTGTGTCACAGTATTTTATACCATTGTGCAGTGAAAAAAAAAAAATTACATTTTTATCCCAAAAATTTGTTTTGTCCCAATTTTACATTTTCACAAGTGAAAATGGATAAAACTATCACTAAAATTTGGCACACAATTTCTGCTGAATGTGGAAATACCTAATACCTGTGGCTGTACAGTACTGCTTATCCACACGACGAGACTCGGGAGAGGCAGGTCTCTATTTGCCTCCGAAGCACATATTTTCCTAGAAAAGTTTGTGGACTCCGTATACAGACCCCCTAAGTTCTAGAAGAGCATAAAACCCCCAGAATGACCCCATTTGGGAAATTATATCCCTTGGCAATTTATCTACAGGTGTAGTGATGATTTGACT
Organism: Oophaga sylvatica; assembly: GCA_033576555.1. Lineage (NCBI taxonomy): Eukaryota > Metazoa > Chordata > Amphibia > Anura > Dendrobatidae > Oophaga > Oophaga sylvatica. The sequence goes on along the minus strand of JARQOD010000001.1, from coordinate 118,896,528 downwards.
CCATTGGTATTTTCCAGAAACATGCAGCAGTGGATGTTGCAGAATGAATATTGCAAATCTGTATATTGTAGCGCCCAGTACGTTGTATTGTCAGCTTGTTTTTCTGGAGACATGCACCTGTAAATTTGGCTGGCTCTCATCGCTGTAGAAATGCCAAACATGTGGATGCTAAATGTTGTTAGGTACACTGTGGGGCTCGAAAGGGAGAGGGAAATTTGGATTTGGGAGTTCAGAATTTGCTAAATTTCTTTTGCGATAGTGCTTTTCCTGAGCATTTGTGCTACCAGTAAAGTGGAAGCACGCTAAAGTTCTGTTAACAGATGGTGGACCTGAGTGGGGACTTGCTTTTTTTGCCACACTTGCTTTTTTTGTGGATTGAGATGAAGCTGTTATTGGAAACATTTTCCATAACATTTGGGATCACATTTATCCTGCATTCTACGATGAGGAATTACAACGGGTTTTCCATCTAAATCTCCGAATGAGCAATTCAGATGTTACATTCCATGGGTCTATTCACTATAACGAGGCAACAGTTACTCTGGACTGTCTGGCTTATTTTCAGCAGTGTCCTTATTTTCAGAATTTCCCAAAATTGGGGCAGACCGCACTTTTATGCAAGCCTAAAAAGACAGACACCGACGAATCATAGACCAGGCAATGTCCAAAGTGATTCCATTTGCCTCATTATAGGGAAACTTCCACCGGGGTTCGTATGAGTCACGTATTTCAGAAATTTACACGGAAAACCCAGTGTAAGACAGGTGACTATCTAAGACAGCTGTCTTTAATACAGGTAACGAGTTGATTAGTAGCGTCTAACTGGTCTGTAGGAGACAAAACTCTTAATGGTTGGTAGGGGATCAAATACTTATTTCTCACTGCAAAATGCAAATAAATTTATATAATTTATACAATGTGATTTTCTGGATTTTATTTTTGATATTCTATCTCTCAATGTTAAAATTAACCTACCATTAAAATTATACACTGTTCATGTCTTTAGACAGTGGGCAAACTTAACAAAATCACTAAGAGATCAACTAATTATTTCCTTCACTGTATATATACACTGCTCAAAAAAATAAAGGGAACTATTAAACAGAATATAACTCCAAGTAAATCAAACTTCTGTGAAATCAAACTGTCCACTTAGGAAGCAACACTGATTGACAATCAATTTCACATGCTGTTGTGCAAATGGAATAGACAATAGATGGAAATTATTGGAAATGATCAAGACACACTCAATAAAGGAGTGTGTAACGCTGGTATTGTCTGTATTTTGTTTTCCAGCGTTACTTTGCATGTCTTTGCTTTAACCCTTTTGCTCCTTTCCCCCTAACCAGCTGGGATACTGTTGTCTGTTACCTGTATGGATGCTGCTCAGTTCCCAGCTCTGCTGCGTAGCCGTACTTGCGTGAGTGTCTCCGCTGCGTTGCATGACCACCCGCATGTGCGGTCCCTGGCCTGCTGTAGAAGCCATCCGTAGGTTGCAAAGTCCTCTGCAGTGGTGCATGACTTACTACGTGTGTGGCAGCAGCCACTGTCAGGTGTCCCTCTGTGATGAGTTGTCTGGCTTGCATAGGGGGCGCGGCCCACACCTGTCCTGCTTTTATGAGGAATGGGTGTGCACTAGAATTGCTGCTCCAGCCTATCGCTGTGAAGCAGCTCATATATAAAGTTCCCCAGCCCTGTGGGGTGTTGCCAGAGCTTTGCATTGAGTCTGCATTGAGTTCCTGAACCTAGCCGTGTGTGTTTGTGTGTTCAGCTCCTTCTCTGAGTACGATCAGTTCTGGAGAACTGATTTCCTTTGTCCTGTCTTGTGTTTCCGCCTATGCTGGGGGCTGAGTACCCAGATCGCCCTTCCTGGAGGCTGCATATCTAGGCCTGTTCCTGTTGTATCTTGTTCCCTGAATCCCTGATCCTGGATCTATCCCGGTACCTGAATGTCTGAACTGTATCTTGTGTTTCCGCCTATGCTGGGGGCTGAGTACCCAGATCGCCCTTCCTGGAGGCTGCATATCCAGGCCTGTTCCTGTTGTATCTTGTTCCCTGAATCCCTGATCCTGGATCTATCCCGGTACCTGAATGTCTGAACTGTGTCTTGTGTTTCCGCCTATGCTGGGGGCTGAGTACCCAGATCGCCCTTCCTGGAGGCTGCATATCCAGGCCTGTTCCTGCTGTGTCTTGTTCCCTGATCCTGGATCTATCCTGTACCTGACTGTCTGAACTGTGTCCTCTGTGTTATGTTCCTGAAGTCCTTCTGTGTCCTGAACCCTATGCCAGTGACTGTGTATCTTGCTATATAACCTGAGATCATTTTGGAAGGAGGAGTCCGGTGTGTGTGCTGAGTTTCTGTTACTCTGTGCTCAGCTTCTGTGCAATTCCCGGCCAGCTCCCGTTGAGCCTGGCGGGGCTTGCACCAGACCGCTGGGGTTCCTTTTCAGGTCGCTGCCAGATGTCTGATGCCTGATGACTATGGCCTGATGTCCGATGCCTGATGACCATGGCCTGACGGCCTGATGTCCGATGACCACTTCCAGATGTCCGGATCCTATCCTTCTCTGCCTGATGTCCGGAGCCTGCCGATCATTGCCAGATGTCCGGAGTCCGATGCCAGTGTTCTGATGTTCCTGAGTTCCAGTCCGTGTTCCTGAGATCCAATCCGTGTTCCTGTGTCCCTGAGATCCAATCCGTGTTCCTGATATCCTGTTCGTGTTCCTGAGTCCCTGAGATCCAATCCGTGTTCCTGACTTCCTGTCCGTGTTCCTGTGTCCCTGAGATCCAATCCGTGTTCCTGATATCCTGTTCGTGTTCCTGATCTCCTGAGATCCAATCCGTGTTCCTGATGTCCTGTCTGTGTTCCTGAGTATCTGAGATCCAGTCCGTGTTCCTGATGTCCTGCCGGTTCCTCCGTGGTCTACCCTGTGATGACGTCTGTCCTGGGTCAGTGTCCGATGTTCTCCTGCTGAGCCTGTGCTACGCCTGAGGCCTGAGAGAGAGGCTGTCCTAGTATGCCCGTGCCAGATGACCCTGGACTGCATCAATCCGTGATGACCCCGCCATCGTCTGACGTTCGTCCTTGGCCGGTGTCTGATGCTCTCGTGCTGAGCCTGTGCTACGCCTGAGGCCTGAGAGAGAGGCTATACTAGTATGCCTGTGCCAGATGATCCTGGACTGCATCTACCCGTGATGACCCCGCCATCGTCTGAAGTCTGTCTGAGGTCGGTGTCTGATGTTCTCCTGCTGAGCCTGTGCTACGCCTGAGGCCTGAGAGAGAGGCCGCCCAAGTATGCTCGTGCCAGATAACCCTGGACTGCATCTACCCGTGATGTCCTCCTGCATTCGTCTGTGATCCTGAGACGTGTACCCTTCTCTGATGTGCAGAATCGGGAGCCCGGCATTATGTTCTGTTTATGTACTGTGTGTTTCTTTAAGTAAACTTTATGTTTCTTCATACCTGAAGTTGTGCGGTGTTATCTAGTCCTGCAGGTCGCCATCTTGCCCACATGCTCAGCTGCCACGGATCCCGGTCGCTGCCCTCCCCCAGTCCGGGCAGGCCCAGGTCTCCCTCCGTGGTCCAGTGGGTCCACATTCTCTTACCATCTGGGACGCATGCCTCACGTTGTCGTGGACTGGCGGCGTGGGAGCATTGGCTAGTTAGGCAAGCTATGCCATGTCCCGACGCCCCGCAGCCGTGGGAAGCGTAACAGAGTGGTTCTGCAGGTAGGGACCACAGGCCACATCTCAGTACCAATGCTTTCTGGCTGATGTTTTGGTCACTTTTGAATGTTGGTTGTGCTTTCACACTCGTGGTAGCATGAGACGGACTCTACAACCCACACAAATGGCTCAGGTAGTGCAGCTCATCCAGGATGGCACATCAATGTGAGCTGTGGCAAGAAGGTTTGCGGTGTCTATCAGCGTAGTGGCCAGAGGCTGGAGGCACTGCGAGGAGACAGGCCAGTACACAAGGAGACGTGGAGGGGGCCATAGGAGGGCAACAACCCAGCAGCAGGACTGCTACCTCCGCCTTTGTGCAAGGAGGAACAGAAGGAGCACTGCCAAAGCCCAGCAAAATGACCTCCAGCAGGCCACAAATGTGCATGTGTCTGCACAAACGGTTAGAAACCGACTCCATGAGGATGGTCTGAGGGCCCGACGTCCACAGATGGGGGTTGTGCTTACAGCCCAACACCGTGCAGGACGCTTGGCATTTGTCACAGAACACCAGGATTGGCAAATTCGCCACTGGCGCCATGTGCTCTTCACAGATGAAAGCAGGTTCACACTGAGCACATGTGACAGACGTGACAGAGACTGGAGACACCGTGGAGAGCGATCTGCTGCCTTCAACATCCTTCAGCATGACCGGTTTGGCAGTGGGTCAGCAATGGTGTGGGGTGGCATTTCTTTGGAGGGCCACACAGCCCTCCATGTGCTCGCCAGAGGTAGCCTGACTGCCATTACCAAAATGAGATCCTCAGACCCCTTGTGAGACCATATGCTGGTGCGGTTGGCCCTGGGTTTCTCCTAATGCAGGACAATGCCAGACCTCATGTGGCTGGAGTGTGTCAGCAGTTCCTGCAAGATGAAGGCATTGAAGCTATGGACTGACCCGCCCGTTCCCCAGACCTGAATCTGATTGAGCACATCTGGGACATCATGTCTCGCTCCATACACCAACGCCACGATGCACCACAGACTGTCCAGGAGTTGGCGGATGCTTTAGTCCAGGTCTGGGAGGAGATCCCTCAGAAGACCATCCACCGCCTCATCAGGAGCATGCCCAGGTGTTGTAGGTAGGTCATACAGGCACGTGGAGGCCACACACAATACTGAGCCTCATTTTGACTTGTTTTAAGGACATTATATTCCACTTTAATTTTGTGTGTGACTCTAAATCCTGGCCTCCATTGGTTAATAAATTTGATTTCCATTGATGATTTTTGTGTGATTTTGTTGTCAGCACATTCAACTTTGCACAGAGCAAAGTATTCAATGAGAATATTTCATTCATTCAGATCTAGGACGTGTTATTTGAGTGTTCCCTTTATTTTTTGAGCATTGGTAAATGCAAGAAAGTTCATTTTTTTTCTCATTAACCCTTTTATCCCATCTGACGCACTATTCCGTCCATGTGACCCTGGACCTAATTCCCAAGGATGGAATAGTACGTCATATGCGATCAGCTGCGCTCCCGGGGGGAGCACAGCTGATCGCGGCAGGGTGTCAGCTGATTATTACAGCTGACACACGGCACTATGTGCCAGGAGCGGTCACGGACTGCTCCCAGAACATTAACCCCTGGCACACTGCGATCAAAGATGATCGCAGTGTACCGGGGGCACAGGGAAGCATTGCGCAGGGAGGGGGCTCCTGCGTGCTTCCCTGAGACCCTCAGAACAGCCTGATGTATCGCGCTATTCCGAGGGACCCTCCTCCCTGCTGGACCCCGGATCCAAGATGGCCGTGGGGTCCTTCCGGGTCCTACAGGGAGGTGGCTTCCTCAGTGCCTGCTGAGAGCAGGCGTTCAGAAAGCCTGCAGCACTGCCAGTCCGATTACTAGTCTGACAGAGTACTTGCACAGTGTCAGACCAGCGATCTGATATAATACAGTGATGTCCCACCCTGGGACAAAGAAAAAAGTAAAAAAGTAAAAAAAAAAAAAAATAACGTGTAAAAAAAAATAATTCATAAATAAAAAAAAAAATATTCCCCAATAAATTCTTTTCTTCATTAGAGTTGGGGCTAAAGATAGGGTTAGGGCTAGGATTGGGACTAGGGTTACGGGTGTGTTAGGGTTAGGTTTGTGGTTAGGGTTATGATTAGGGTTGGGATTAGGGTTAGGGGTGTGTTGGGGTTAGGGTTGGAGTTAGAATTGGGGTGTTTCCACTGTTTGGGCACATCAGGGGCTTTCCAAACGTGACATGGCGTCTGATCTCAATTCCAGCCAATTCGGTGTTGAAAAAGTCAAACGGTGCTTCTTCCCTTCTGAGCTCTGCCATGAGCCCAAACAGTAGTTTACCCCCACATGTGGGGTATCAGCATACTCATGACAAATTGCACAATATCTCTTGGGGTCCAATTTCTTCTGTTACCCTTGGGAAAATAAACAATTTGGGCAAAAATATCATTTTTGTGGAAAAAAATGATTTTTTATTTTTATGGCTCTACATTGTAAACTTCTGTGAAGCACTTGGGGGTTCAAAGTTCTCACCACACATCTAGATAAGTTCCTTTTGGGGTCTAGTTTCCAAAATGGGGTCACTTGTGGGGGATTTACATTGCTCAGGCACATCAGGGGCTCTGCAAACTGAACATGACACCCATCAAAGTCTGCATTCCAAAACGTCATTACTTCCTTTCCGAGCCTGAAGTGCGCCCAAACAGTATTTCCCCCCACATATGGGGTATCAACGTACTCAGGACAAATTGGACAACAACTTTTGGGTCCAATTTCCTGGGGAAAAATCAAAAATTGGGGACTAAAAAATAATTTTTGTGGAAAAAATTTTTTTTTCACACCCAGGCATTATAAACTTTAGTGAAACACTTGGGGGTTCAAAGTGCTCACAACCGATCTAGATAAGTTCCTTAGGGGATCTAGTTTCCAAAATGGTGTCACTTGTGGGGGGTTTCCACTGTTTAGGCACATCAGGGGCTCTCCAAACGCGACATGGCGTACAATCTCAATTCCAGCCAATTTTGGTTTGAAAAAGTCAAACAGCGCTCCTTCCCTACCGAGCCCTGGCATGCGCCCAGACAGTGGTTTTCACCCACATATGGAGTATCGGCGTACTCAGGAGAAATTGCACAATTCTGTCCATTTTCTCCTTTTACCCTTGTTAAAATAAAAAATTGTTTGTAAAAGATCATTTTTGTGACTAAAAAGTTAAATGTTCATTTTTTCCTTCCAAGTTGCTGCAGCTCCTGTGAAGCACCTGAAGGGTTAATAAACTTCTTGAATATGGTTTTGAGTACCTTGAGGGGTTAAGTTTTTAGAATGGTGTCACTTTTGGGTATTTTCTGCCATATGGACCCCTCAAAGTGACTTCAAATGTGAGGTGGTCCCTAAAAAAAATGGTTTTGTACAATTTGGTGTAAAAATGAGAACTCGCTGGTCAACTTTTAACCCTTATAACTACGTAACAAAAAATAATTTGGTTTCAAAATTGTGCTGATGTAAAGTAGACATGTGGGAAATGTTATTTAGTAACCATTTTGTGTGACATATTTCTCTGTTTTAAGGGAATAAAAATGCAAAGTTTGAAAATAGCAAAATTTTCAAACTTTTCGCCATATTTCCATTTTTTTTCATAAATAACTGCAAGTTATATCGAAGAAATTTTTCCACTATCATGAAGTACAATATGTCACAAGAAAACATTCTCAGAATCACGAAGATCAGTTGAAGTGTTCCAGAGTTATAACCTCATAAAGAGACAGTGGTCAGAATTGTAAAGGGTGGTTTGCACGTTAATGACCGGGACAATTTTTACAATTCTGACCACTGTCCCTATATGAGGTAATAACCCTGGGATGCTTCCATGGATCCTGGTGATTCTGACACTGTTTTCTCGTGACATATTGTACTTTATGATAGTGGTGAACTTTTTTGATATGACTTGCGTTTATTTGTGAAAAAAATGGAAATTTGGCTAAAATTTTGCAATTTTCCAACTTTGAATTTTCATGCCCTTAAATCACAGAGATATGTCACACAAAATACTTAATAATTATCATTTCCCACATGTCTACTTTACATAAGTACAATTTTGGAACCAATTTTTTTTTTTTGTTAAGAAGTTATAAGGATAAAAATTTGACCAGCGATTTCTCATTTTTACAACACCTTTTTTTTTAAGGGACCACATCACATTTGAAGTCACTTTGAGGCGTCTATATGAAAGAAAATCCCCAAAAGTGACACCATTTTAAAATTTTCACCCCTCAAGGTGCTCAAAACCACATTCAACCACATTCAAGAAGTTTAACAACCCTTCAGGTGCTTTGGAATGTTTAAAAAAACAAATTAACATTTAATTTTTTTTCACAAAAAATTTACATCAGATCCAATTTGTTTCATTTTAACCAAGAGTAACAGGAGAAATTGGACCCCAAAAGCTGTTGTGCAATTTGTCCTGAGTACGCCGATACCCTATATGTGGGGGTAAACCATTGTTTGGGCGCACAGCATAGATCCGAAGGGAAGGAGCGCCGTTTGACTTTTTCAACGCAAAAATAGCTGGAATTGAGATCGGATGCCATGTCGCGTTTAGAGAGCCCCTGATGTGCCTAAACAGTGGAAACCCCCCAATTCTAACTCCAACCCTAACCTCAACACAACCCAAAGCCTAATTCCAGCCCTAACCCTAATCCCAACCCTAATCCCAGCTCTAACTCTAACCACAAACCTAACCCTAACACACCCCTAACCTTGATCCCAACTCTAACCCTAATCCCAACTCTAAACCTAATCCCAATGCTAACCTTAATCCCAACCCTAACCCTAATCTAAACCCTAACCCTAATCCATACCTTAAGCCCAACTCTAGCCCCAACCCTAACCCTAATTTTAGCCCCAACCCTAACCCTAACTTTAATGGTAAAATGGAAATAAATACATTTTTTTAAATTTTATTATTCTTCCATAGCTAAGGTGGGAATAAAGGGGGGTTTGATTTACTATTTATAGCGGGGGTTTTTTTGGCAGCTGTCACACGCTAAAAGACACTTTTTATTGCAAAAAATACTTTTGCATCACCACATTTTGAGAGCTATAATTTTTCCATATTTTGGCCCACAGAGTCATGTGAGGTCTTGATTTTTGCAGGACGAGTTGTCGTTTTTATTGGTATCATTTTTGGGCACATGAATTTCTTGATCGCTTTTTATTACGATTTTTGGGAGGCAGAATGAACAAAAACCAGCAATTCATTAATTTCTTTTGGGGGGGCGTTTATACCGTTCTGCGTGTGGTAAAATTGATAAAGTGGTTTTATTCTTCAGGTTAGTACGATTGCAGCGATTCCTCATTTATATCTTTTTTTATGTTTTGGCGCTTTTATACAATAAAAACTATTTTATTAATAAATAATTATTTTTGCATCGCTTTATTCCCACTGCCAAACTGGTCAGGCTGAAGGATGTTGCAGGCTGCAGATCGCTCTCTACGGCGTCTCCAGACTCTGTCACGTCTGTCACATGTGCTAAGTGTGAACCTGCTGCCTGCAACATCCTTCAGCATGACCGGTTTGGCAGTGGGTCAGTAATGGTGTGGGGTGGCATTTCTTTGGAGGGCCACACAGCCCTCCATGTGCTCTCCAGAGCTAGCCTCACTGCCATTAGGTACCGAGATGAGATCCTCAGACCCCTTGTGAGACCATATTCTGGTGCGGTTGGCCCTGGGTTCCTCCTAATGCAGGACAATGCCAGACCTCATGTAGCAGGAGTGTGTCAGCAGTTCCGGCAAGATGAAGGCATTGAAGCTATGGACTGGCCTGCCCATTCCCCAGACCTGAATCCGATTGAGAACATCTGGGACAGCATGTTTCGCTCCATCCACCAATGTCACGTTGCACCACAGACTGTCCAGGAGTTGACGGATGCTTTAGTCCAGGTCTTTGAGGCGATCCCTCAGGAGAACATCCGCAACCTCATCAGGAGCATGCCCAGGCATTGTAGGGAGGTCATACAAGCAAGTGGAGGCCACACACAATACTGAGCATCATTTTGACTTGTTCTCCACTTTCATTTTGTCTTGTTTTGATTTTCATTTTGAATTCTTTCCACTTTCATTTTGGGGGTCTCTCCAAATCCAGGCCTCCATTGGTTCAAAAATTTGATTTCCATTGATGATTTTTGTGTGATTATGTTGTCAGCACATTCAACTTTGTACAAACCAAAGTATTCAATGAGAATATTTAATCCATTAAGATCTAGGATGTGTTATTTGAGTGTTCGCTCAAACAGTTTTTTGAGCAGTGTACCGTATATACTCGCGTATAAGCCGAGATTTTCAGCCTATTTTTTAAGGCTGAAAGTCCCCCTCTCGGCTTATACGCGAGTCATATACGCCAGGGCGGTCGGCGGGGGAGGGGGAGCGGGGGTGTCAGATCATACTTATTCCCCTGGCGTGTCTCTGCAGCTCCCCTGCTTCTCCCACGATCTTAGGCTCCTTCCTTCAGCGGTCACATGGTACCGCTCATTAAAGTCATGAATATGCATATATTCATGACTTTAATGAGAGGTACCAAGTGACCGCTATAGGAAGGAATAGCTGCCGTAGACCGCGGAGAAGCAGGGGGGCTGCAGAGACGCTCCAGGAGGGGCAAGTATATGCAATGTTCACCTGTCCCCGGTCAGAGGGCGCGATGATGTAGTTAGTGCGCGCCGCGCCCTCTGCCTGAGCACTCACTGACAGAGGACACGGAAGACAGCAGCGCTCAGCAGTGGACCGGGGACAGGTGAATATCTCAGGTGCCGGGGCCCTGAGCCAGCGGTGACACCGGCACCTGTCCCCCATAGCGCGCCAATGTCCCTGCCTGCTCAGGTCACCGGCACCTGGTCCCCAGCAACAAGAGGTGAGTATGTCATTTTTTTTTTATTTGCAGCAGCAGCGGCAGCTTTTGGGGCCTATACTATGGAGCATTTTATGGGGGCATAATCTATGGAGCATCTTATGGGGGAATAATCTACGGATCATTTTATGGGGGCATAATCTATGGAGTATTTTATGGGGGTATAATCTATGGAGCATTTTATAGGGGCATAATCTATGGAGCATTTTATGGGGCATAATCTATGGAGCATTTTATGGGGGCATAATCTATGGAGCATCATATGGGTATAACATATATGGAGCGTCTTATGGGGGCATAATCTATCAAGCATTTTATGTGGCCATAACCATTATGGAGCAGCATATGGGGCATATTATTCTATGGAGCATCTTATGGGGCCATTATTAACCTTTGTGCAGCATTATATGGGGTGTATTTTGTATGGAGCATCTTATGGGGCACATCATGAACTGTATGGAGCATTATATTGGGCTCTTGATTCAATATGGATATTCAAAAACACTTAACCTACTGATGTCTCAATTAATTTTACTTTTATTGGTATCTATTTTTATTTTTGAAAATTTACCAGTAGCTGCTGCATTTTCCACCCTAGGCTTATATGTGAGTCAATAAGTTCTCCCAGTTTTTTGTGGCAAAATTAGGGGGTCGGCTTATACACGGGTCGGCTTATACATGAGCATATACGGTATATATTTTAAATAATTTATGTATACTACTGCTTATGTGCATATCCATGGTCAAGGCATAGGTGTTTTGTTATGAAAAAGATCCTCTTTGGTATGCATAGAAAAGACTCTATACTTTCTGCACCTTTGTATAGTCTTTATGCTAGTACAGTCATGGCCAAAAGTTTTGAGAATGACACAAATATTATATTTTCACATGATCTGCTGCCCTCTGGTTTTTATGTGTGTTTGACAGATGTTTTTATCACAGACAGAAATATAATTGCAAACATATGAGTAACAAAAGCTTATATTGACAGTTAATGCAGCAAGTCAATATTTGCAGTGTTGACCCTTCTTCTTCAGGACCTCTGCAATTCTCCCTGGCATGCTCTCAATCAACTTCTGGACCAAATCCAGACTGATAGCAATCCATTCTTGCACAATCAATGCTTTCATTTTGTCAGAATTTTTAGGTTTTTGTTTGTCCACCCGTCTCTTGATGATTGACCACAAGTTCTCAATGGGATTAAGATCTGGGGAGTTTCCAGGCCATGGACCCAAAATGTCTATGTTTTGTTCCCTGAGTCATTTAGTTATCACCTTTGCTTTAAGGCAAGGTGTTCCATCATGCTGGAAAAGGCATTGTTGATCGCCAAACTGCTCTTGGAGGGTTGGGAGAAGTTACTCTTGGAGGACATTCTGGTACCATTCTTTATTCATGGCTGTATTTTTAGGCAAGACTGTGAGAGAGCTGATTCCCTTGGCTGAGAAGCAACCCCACACATGAATGGTTTCAGGATGCTTAACAGTTGGCATGAGACAAGACTGGTGTAAGGTTCTATGTATATATTCCTGAAACTCAGTTTGTTCGTCAGCCATTTTACTTTCTGTCTTGCTGCAGCTATCTTGCCCTCAGTCAAAATGGAGTTTCCAGCTTGCATGTTCCCGCCCTGATTCTCTCCTTTGCTTCTTAAGCAGCCACAGCTGAGCAATCAGTGCTTCAGAATCTAGCCTGCAGTGAACCTGTGACTTGACTCCTGTAAGCCTTGGACCTTGTACTCCAGCTATTCCTACTGAGGAACTCTGAAGCACTTGTGGACTCTGAACCCTGCTCTTTGAAAGACCCACGTTTGCATGGACTTACGGTAACAGAGAAGAAGATCCTGAATCTGTATTGGAGAGTGATTGCTGAGCTTGGATTACTCTGGCCTGCTGTGTCTCCTGTTTCTGTGTCTGCAAACTGTGTGACTATTTCTGCCAACTTGTATGAAGTAATACAGGACTTTTCTATATCAAACCTTTTTGACTCCTGTGTATTTCATCGCACCCAAGCACAAGACGCTATATGAAACTGTACTACAACTTTACAACTGGTGGTAGCGCTCACCTTATCTTCTCCGAATGAGGCGTTTTCTGATGTCCCAAACAATCGAAAAGGGGATTCATCAGAGAAAATAACTTTACCCTAGTCCTCAGCAGTCCATTGCCTGTACCTTTTGCAGAATATCAGTCTGTCCATGATGTTTTTTCTGTAGAGAAGTGGCTTCTTTACTGCCCTCCTTGAGACCAGGCCTTGCTCCAAGAGTCTCCGCCTCACAGTGCATGCAGATGCACTCACACCTGCCTGCTGCCATTCCTGAGCAAGCTCTGCACTGCTGGTAGCCCGATCCCGCAGCTGAAACACTTTTAAGAGACGGTCCTGGCGCTTGCTGGTCTTTCTTGGGCGCCCTGGAGCCTTTTGGCAACAATGGAACCTCTCTTCTTGAAGATCTTGATGATGCGATAGATTGTTGACTGAGGTGCAATCTTTCTAGCTGCGATACTCTTCCCTGTTAGGCCATTTTTGGCATTGCAATGATGACTGCACGTGTTTCTTTAGAGATAACCATGGTTAACAGAAGAGAAACAATGATGCCAAGCACCAGCCTCCTTTTAAAGTGTCCCGTGGTGTCATTCTTACTTAATCATGACAGATTGATCTCCAGCCATGTCCTCATCAACACCCACACCTGTGTTAATGGAGCAATCACTGAAAAGAGGTTAGCTGGTCCTTTTAAGGCAAGGCTGCAATGATGTTGAAATGTGTTTTGGAGGATAAAGTTCATTTTCTAGCCAAATATTGACTTTGCAAGTAATTGCTGTTAAGCTGATCACTCTTTATAACATTCTGGAGTATATGCAAATTGTCATTAGAAAAAGTGAAGCAGTAGACTTTGTAAAAATTAATATTTGTGTCATTCTCAAAACTTTTGTCCATGACTGTATATATTTAGTCACCGTCTGTTTTGCCTTATGCACTTTAATATATTTCTGGACTGTTTTCGGTCCATATATAGCTTAGTCACACTTTGTCTTATGTCGTAGTTCATGTGACGTCAATTTTAGTCACTATATTGCACTCTATCATCTTTTATCAGCCACACTTTGTTTTCATTATCTCTCCCTATGTGTAATCTATATGATGTCAATTTCACTCACCATATAGCACTTTTAGATGATGTCCGCGGTCGCGTGTCCTTCGGAGGTTGCTGGCTGACTTGTCAATAGGGTGAGTCCGTCCGGGTAGCAGTAATCTAAGATGGCATCTTTGACTTCCGGCCGTATGAGGATTACGACGCACACCTGGTGCTACTCACATTTAGCAGGTATGATGATCTATGGGATGGGTATAAATAGGTGGTCCATCTAATTGGCCTCTTATGCACCACTTCTGAGGAAGAAAGACATTGAAACTTGCGTCAAGGGGTTACACCGGTAACTCGGGCACCCTGGGTATTTATTTATCTTAACTCTTTACCTTGAGCCATGGTGTGTAATCTCTTTTTGTCCCTGGCTTCCCCTATGAGGTGTTCATTCACTGCATTTTATAGTCTATAATTTTAAGGATAGAGCCAACAAAAAGAGCAAAGTGCATCCGCACCACTTCAGCCACCAGGTACCTGTTCAGACCAAGAGTCCCGCACATGCAAATTGATGCTATTTGTCTCAAACAGGGAGAGGACGGGTGCTCAATCCAGAGAAAAGTGTGCACTATCAAAAGGCAGCTCCCCTGCTGAAGATTTTTATGCTACAATAAAGTTTGGATTTAAAGGACAGAGAATGCCATCCCTTTTCTTCTGCCTTTGAATTTTAAGAATAGGTTAATTTTAACATTGGGAGATAGAATATCAAAAATAAAATCCAGAAAATCACATTGCATAAATGAAATAAATTTTTTGCATTTTGCAGTGAGAAATAAGTATTTGATCCCCTACCAACCATTAAGAGTTCTGGCTCCTGCAGACAAATTAGACGCTCCTAATCAACTCGTTACCGGCATTAAAGATAGCTGTCTTAGGGTCCCGTCACACTCTTTAATGTCCCAGTGATCCCACCAACGATACGACATGGATGGGATCACTGGGACATCGTTAGCTGATCGCTGGTGAGCTGTCACATAGGCAGACTCACCAGCGATCAGGACCAGCGAGCACGCTGGTATCCAATGTACACATTGGGTAACTAAGCACTGCGCGGGACCTAGTTACCCGATATGTACCCTAGATACTGGCTCTCAGCGCTCTACCTCAGAAGCTGGGAGCCGGTCACCAGGGTACATATCGGGTAACTAGGTGCCGCGCGGTGCTTAGTTACCCGATATGTACATTGGATACCAGCTCCCAGCTCGCTGATCGTTGGTCTCCCGCTGTCACACGCAGCGATACGCGCTGGCCAGCGGGAGACCAACGATGAAAAAATGGTCCAGGACATTCAACGACGATCAGCGATACCCAGCAGGGGGGCTGATCGTCGCTGCGTGTCACACATAGCGAGATCGCTGGCTAGGTCGCTGTTGCGTCACAAAATCGGTGACGCTTCAGAGATCTCGCTAGCAATCTCGCTTAGTGTGACGGGGCTTTACATAATGACCTTTGTAAAAGTTTCCTGTCCATAGACTCAATTAATCAGTCAGACTCTAACCTCTACAGCATGGGCAAGACCAAAGAGCTTTCTAGGGATGTCAGGGACAAGATCATAGACATGCACAAAGCTGGAATGGGCTACAAAACCATGCTGGGTGAGAAGGAGACAATATAAGCACTGAACACATACTGCGATCTCCGGCACAACTTACCGATTCGGTTAGCCGGCGCTGCGTTGTCTTGCTGGGAAGGATGTCAGGAGAGGGCGGGTTGTGGCGCCGGAATCAGCGCATGCCCAGTGCGCACTTTCCGACGCCATATTGTGGAAGACACTGCAGTGTGTCTTCAAGAAAATGGCGACGGAAAGCGAGGACTGTGCAGGCGCCGATATCGCCGTCATCGGCGCATGCCCAGTCCGCGCTTTCCGGCGCCATTTTCTTGAAGACACACTGCAGTGTGTTCAAGAAAATGGCGCTGCAAAGCGAGAACTGCGCAGGCGCCGATACAATCCCGCCCTCTCCTGCACCTCAAGGCGAGACTCAGAGCCCATATGAGTGTCTGCATGAGAATGGCACGGTGTGCGCAGGCGCATAGTGAATGTAACTGTCGCCTACGCGTCACCGCCATTTTAAAATCACTGCCCCCTCTGCGTACATCACTCCTGCATTTAAATATGTAGCTGACGCCCACAAATCGCCACCAGTTAAAAATAAAAAAAACAGAACTGCGCCACACAGTGCCTCTGGAGTCCTGTCAGAAAAAAAAGCGGTACGATATATACAGATAAATTCCGCGCCACACAGGGCCTCCGGTGTCTCACAGAAAAAAAAATTGGACACCGGTGTCAGAAAAAGAAAAAGTTGCCCACATATATTCTGCGCCATCCAGTGCCTCCGGTGTCAGAAAAATAAAAAGTTGGCCACATATATTCTGCGCCATCCAGTGCCTCCAGTGTCAGAAGAATAAAAAATTGGGCACATATATTCTGCGCCATACAGTGCCTCCAGTGTCAGAAAAATAAAAAATTGGCCACATATATTCTGCGCCATCCAGTGCCTCCGGGTCAGAAAAATAAAAAGTTGGCCACATATATTCTGCGCCATCCAATGCCTCCGGTGTCAGAAAAACAAAAAAATTGGGCACATATATTCTGCGCCATACAGTGCCTCAGGTGTCAGAAAAATAAAAAGTTGGCCACGTATATTCTGCGCCATCCAGTGCCTCCGGTGTCTGACAGAAAAAAAATGTGCATATATAATCTGCGCCATACAGTGCCTCCGGTCTAAGAAAAATAAAAAATTGGCCACATATTTTCTGCGCTATACAATGCCTCCGGTGTCAGAAAAATAAAAAGTTGGCCACATATATTCTGCGCCATACAGTGCCTCCGGTGTCAGAAAAATAAAAATTGGTCACATATATTCTGCACCATCCAGTGCCTCCGATGTCAGAAAAATAAAAATTGGTCACATATATTCTGCGCTATACAGTGCCTCCGTGTCTGACAGAAAAATGTGCACATATATCTGCGCCATACAGTGCCTCGTCAGAAAAATAAAAATTGGCACATATTATTCTGCGCCATACAGTGCCTCCGGTGTCTGACAGAAAAATAAAAAATTGTGCACATACTGTATAATCTGCGCCATACAGTGCCTCCGGTCTCAGAAAAAAAAATTGGTCACATATATTCTGCGCCATACAGTGCCTCCGGTGTCTGACAGAGAAAAAAAAAATTGGCACATATTTTCTGCGCCATACAGTGCCTCCGTTCAGAAAAAAAATTGGCACATATATTCTGCGCCTACAGTGCCTCCGTGTCTGACAGAAAAAAAATTGGCACATATAATCTGCGCCATACAGTGCCTCCGTCTCAGAAAAATAAAAAATTGGCCACATATTTCTGCGCTATACAGTGCCTCCGGTGTCAGAAAAATAAAAAGTTGGCCACATATATTCTGCGCCGTACAGTGCCTCCGGTGTCTGACAGAAAATAAAAAATTGTGCACATACTGTATAATCTGCGCCATACAGTGCCTCCAGTCTCAGAAAAAAAAAATTGGGCACATATATGTGCGCCATACAGTGCCTCCGGTGTCAGAAAAATAAAAAGTTGGCCACATATATTCTGCACCATCCAGTGCCTCAGGTGTCAGAAAAATAAAAAGTTGGCCACATATATTCTGCGCCATACAGTGCCTCTGGTGTCTGACAGAAAAAAAAAATTGTGCACATATAATCTGCGACATACAGTGCCTCCGGTCTAAGAAAAATAAAAAATTGAGCACATATATTCTGCGCCATACAGTGCCTCCGGTGTCAGAAAAATAAAAAGTTGGCCACATATATTCTGCGCCGTACAGTTCCTCCGTGTCTGACAGAAAAATAAAAAATTGTCCACATATAATCTGCGCCATACAGTGCTTCTGGTCTCAGAAAAATAAAAAATTGGGCACATATATTGTGCGCCATACAGTGCCTCCAGTGTCAGAAAAATAAAAAATTGGGCACATATATTCTGCACCATCCAGTGCCTCCGATGTCAGAAAAATAAAAATTGGTCACATATATTCTGCGCCATACAGTGCCTCCGTGTCTGACAGAAAAAAAAAATTGCGCACATATAATCTGCGCCATACAGTGCCTCCGGTCTAAGAAAAATAAAAAATTGGGCACATATATTCTGCGCCATACAGTGCCTCCGGTTCAGAAAAATAAAAAATTGGCCACATATATTCTGCGCCATACAGTGCCTCCGTCTCAGAAAAATAAAAAAATTGGGCACATATATTCTGCGCCATACAGTGCCTCCGGTCTCAGAAAAATAAAAAATTGGGCACATATATTCTGCGCCATACAGTGCCTCCAGTGTTTGACAGAAAAAAAATTGGGCACATATATTCTGCGCCATACAGTGCCTCCAGTGTCAGAAAAAAAAAAAATTGGCCACATATTTTCTGCGCTATACAGTGCCTCCGGTCTCAGAAAAATAAAAAATTGGGCACATATATTCTGCGCCATACAGTGCCTCCAGTGTCTGACAGAAAAATAATATTTGGCACATATATTCTGCGCCATACAGTGCCTCCGGTGTCAGAAAAATAAAAAATTGGCCACATATATTCTGCGCCAAACAGGGCCTCCGGTGTCAGAAAAATAAAAAAGTTGGCCACATATATTCTGCGCCATCCAGTGCCTCCGGTGTCAGAAAAATAAAAAGTTGGCCACATATATTCTGCGCCATCCAGTGCCTCCGGTGTCAGAAAAATAAAAAATTGGGCACATATATTCTGCGCCATACAGTGCCTCTGGTGTCTGACAGAAAAATAAAAAAATGGTCACATATATTCTGCGCCATACAGTGCCTCCGGTGTCTGACAGAAAAAAAAAAGGGGGGTGAGAGGATCATGCATACCAGGATAGGGGGTGAGAGGACATGCATACCAGATAGGGGGTGAGATACCATGCATACCAGTGGTGATGAGGAACGGAAATAGGAAACTTCCAGCCCCTTCACACCCAGTGATAGGGGGAAGAGTCGCTGCTTCCGGCAGAATTACCTATATCTATCCACGCCCTCTGCTCTCCCTCGTCACCTTGCTCTGCTATAACTCTCTCCAGACGCATTGGCAAGGCCGTCTGATTTCTACATGCTGAGGTGCTGATAAAAACCCCACAATTTCAACTACACATCCGAACCTTTATTGGAGTCTACAAGCTGCAAACTGCCTTTGGCCCCCAATTCCATAGTTCCCATTCCTAAGAGACGCGCCTCTAAATCAAATGGCCAGACCTGCCTCTGCTAATAAACTGTCTGCAGCATCACCCCAGACCGCATTGTGCATAGAGACTCTCTGTATGTTATACTACATCGCTGCAGATTGTTGGACTGTAAAACCCCACAATTCTCTAAAAACACCTTGGGAATCTTATCTGGACGTCTTAACTAAGCTGCACTGCGATTTCCGGCCCCCAATTCAAAAGTTCAGTTTCTTAAAGAGACAGCGCACCTTAAATCAAAATGGCCGAAAAAGAACCTGCACAGTCTGCCACTGCTGAAACAGAGCAAATACAACCTGACACTGCCCATCATGAAGACCAAAATATGATATAATAAACTTGGCACTCAACGAAAGAAGACCAGGAAGCAGAACCCACGCTTCCAGGAGACTAAGTCGTTCGACAAAAACGCTCTGTCAAACCAACCATAAAAGCTGTCGAAAATTATCACAATACAAAGGATGAGTACAATGACAACCTGGACGACCTATGGGAGCGAGTTACCTCCCTCATGTCAAGCGTCCAACGCCACAAAGATGATGCAGTGAGTTTACAGGATACTATAAGACGGCTAGAAACGGCCCATGGTAGATACAAGTGATTGTCCGCAAGGTATGCCGCCTTCCTAAAAGACTCTAATATTGACAAAGCCTTATCAGAGTTATGCAAAGTAGATTCCACAGACAGAGAAAGGAATGCCGCCGTGCAAGACGCCAAAGATAAAGCGGAGCTCCATATTGCTCATCTGCAAGAATCAAAATCCTACAAGTCAGGTTCATCCAGACGCTCTTCTCGGTCATACAAATCATCCTGCTCAAGAACTTCAGCCCTCAGTGACAGAATTCTAGAGGCCCGTTTAAATGCAGAGCGATCCAAACTAAGACGTTCTTTTACAAAAAAGAAAGCAGAAGCAGAGGCAGTAGCCAAGAAAGCAGAAGCAGAGGCAGTAGCCAAGAAAGCTGAAGCAGAAGTAGAGGCAGTAGCCAAGAAAGCTGAAGCAGAGGCAGAAGCCAAGAAAGCTGAAGCAGAGGCAGTAGCCAAGAAATCAGAAGCAGAGGCAGTAGCCAAGAAAGCAGAAGCAGAGGCAGTAGAAAAGAAAGCAGAGGCAGAAGCAGAAGCAAAGAAAGCAGAAGCAGAGGCTCAAGCAAAGATTCTTCAAACACAAATGGAGGAAGAAATCGCACTAGCCGAAGTAAAAATGCTTGAGCAAGCATTGATGCAAAACCTCAAACCGATTTGCCTACCACCACAGGAAAAAGATGACCCAGCTGTTCGTACCAGCGACTACGTGCAGAAACAGATATCTGCAGCGCAAGCCTTCTCCAGCGACGTTCAACCCAACAAGTCGGCCCAACTTACGGTGCCAGTGGCACCAACAGCCTCCGCAGAAACCCAAGACCAACGTAATGATGCGTCCCCTCAGGAGCAGTTATCACCGCAAGACGACCACAAGGCGCACTCCAGCCCGCCTCCACAGTTCAAGCAGCAGTCATCAGAATATCCAGAGATTAAGCCACCACAGCTCAACCCTGCAACAACATCATTTTACCCGGGAACAATTCACCCTTCCACGCCACACAGCCTTTACGCCCAAGGGGCACAACAAGCTAACACGGTAACAAGGAGTGAAGGATTAGAAATGTCCGAGTTTGCCAGGTTCATGGTGAGCAGAGAGCTAATCAACACCAGTCTCTCAAAATTCGACGACCGTGCAGAGAACTACAGAGCCTGGAAAGCAACCTTCAAGGCCGCCATTGCTGACCTCAACCTATCCGCGGAGCAGGAGCTCGACCTCATAGTCAAATGGTTGGGTCCAGAATCCACAAACCGTATTAAGAGTCTTAGGACCGTCTATGTGGGACAAGCTGTAGCAGGTCTGGCTGCTGCCTGGCAGAGACTCGAAAGAACCTACGGCAGCGCTGAAGCCATAGAAAAGTCCCTATTGAAGAGACTGCAGAATGTTCCAAGGATCAGTCTTAAGGAAGCCCACAAACTTCTGGTCTTAAGTGATCTGCTTATGGAGCTGGAACTTGCGAAAAGAGACCCCCATCTGTCTGGACTGTGCTACCTGGACACTGCCCATGGGGTGAACCCAATCGTCTCAAAGTTGCCACATAGTGTGCAAGAGAAGTGGGCAGTGTGTGTCTCCAGGTACAAAAGGTCACATGACATCACCTTTCCTCCGTTCATTCAGTTCAGCAAGTTTGTCGATGAACAGGCCCAAATGAGGAATGACCCTAGTCTAGACTTCCTGGAGTCCACCACTGCAGCTCCAGCAACATCCTCATCAAGGTATGAAAGCATCACACACAGATGCAAGGACTTGAGGAACAGTGTGTCAGGAAGACTAACCTGCCACCACCTGCAGAACCCGCTGATAAGCAGTACACTATTCCGTCGAGGGATAAATCTTTCAATCGGGAATGTCCCATTCACAAAAAAACACACTCATTGAACAAATGTAGAGGCTTCAGGTCCAAAACCATGCAGGAACGCAAGAAAATCCTCAGCGAACTTGGGGTATGTTTCAAGTGCTGCGCCTCATTAGAACACATGGGCAAGGACTGTAAATCTTCCATTAAGTGTGAAGAGTGTCATAGCGACAAACACCCATCAGCCTTGCATCCAACCTCAGCCGCCAGCAATCCAGCAGTCGCATTGACCCCTAGTCCAGCAGCAAGCCATGGCGGGGAGCCACAGAACCACGACAAGTCTACCACGGCCGTCTCCTGCTCATGCTCAGAGGTATGTGGGGAGAACCGAAGTGCTAAATGCTGTGCCAGGATATGCCTGATCAGAGTTTATCCGGAAGGGCATCCAGAGAAGGCAGTAAAGATGTATGCCATCACTGACGATCAGAGCAATCGATCACTAGCTGGACCTAAGTTCTTTGAAGCCTTTGGTATCAGGGAACCAGCAACGCCCTACACTCTGAATACCTGCTCGGGTCGCATAGAGACTAGCGGTAGAAGGGCACATGGTTTTATTGCTTCCCCTATCAACGGAGGCATAGAAATACCCCTACCTACATTAATCGAATGTGATCAAATACCCGACCAAAGGGATGAGATCCCTACCCCAGAAGCTGCGTTTCACCAACCACACTTAAGGCACTTAACCAGCGTTATCCCACCTATGGACACAGATGCTGAAATCTTACTTCTGCTCGGCAGAGACAATTTAAGGATACATAAGGTCCGCCAACAGTGTAATGGTCCTGACTACGCCCCCTATGCCCAGAAACTCGACTTGGGGTGGGTAGTCATAGGAAATGTATGCTTGGACCGAACAGGAGTCAATTCCATTAAGACCTACGTACGCCGGGATGGACGCACTACTTTCTGCAAACCATGCCCTCTTCACTACGAGGTGAAAGAGAAGCCTCCAGATCCCATACAGCTCTCTGATGTCATCCCTTCTCCCTATGCAGATGACTTGGGAAGATCAGTGTTTCGTACCACTAAGGATGACAACAAAGTAGCCCCTTCAATGGAAGACAAGGAATTTGTCAAGATAATTGACAATGAGTTCCTTAAGGATGAGACTAATCACTGGGTTTTTCCCCTACCCTTCAGAGCTACCAGGGTAAGGCTCCCGAACAACCGTGAACAAGCGTTGTCCAGATTCAACTCTCTCCAGCGCACACTAAGCAACAAACCGGAGATGAAAGAGCACATTGTCACCTTTATGGGCAAAATATTCCATAATAACCATGCCGAGCCAGCTCCTCCCTTAAAGGAAAACGAGGAGTGCTGGTACCTACCCACATTCGGAGTATATCACCCACGAAAGCCTAAGCAAATTAGAGTTGTCTTTGATTCAAGCGCCAAACATCAAGGCATATCTCTCAATGACGTCCTCCTCACGGGCCCTAATCTAACAAACAACCTAGTAGGAGTGTTGATGAGGTTCAGGAAAGAGCTTATCGCCATCACTGTCGACATTGAACAGATGTTCCACTGTTTCATAGTCAGAGAGGATCACAGGAATTTCCTCAGGTTCTTGTGGCACAAGGACAACGACCCCAGCAAAGAGATGGTGGAGTATCGCATGAGGGTGCACGTATTCGGGAACAGCCCTTCGCCCGCTGTGGCAACCTATGGCCTGCGGAGAACTGCACTGGAAAGAGAGTCTGAATATGGAACAGACGCCAGAGACTTTGTAGAGAAAGACTTCTACGTAGATGATGGACTGTACTCACAGAAGAAGCGGCGATTGACCTGCTTAAGAGGACCCAAGGTATGCTGGACCAAGCCAAGCTTAGACTGCACAAAATTGCTTCAAACAGCCCAGCTGTCATTGGAGCCTTTGAGTTAAGTGACCACGCACCAGGATTCAAGGACATAGACCTGGCACCAGACCGTCCACCTGTGCAGAGAAGCTTAGGCCTGAGGAGGAACCTGTCAGCCGACACCTTCGTGTTTCAAATCAACTGTGCAGACAAACCATTCACTAAACGTGGTGTCCTGTCAGTGGTGAACAGCTTATACGATCCACTGGGATTCGTAGCACCAATTACCATACAAAGTAAATCCCTTCTGAGACAGCTTTCCGAAACCGTCAAAGACTGGGATGCCCCACTCCCTCCTGATAAGGAACGAAAATGGGAAACCTGGAAGCAGTCCTTGTGTGTCTTGGATGAGATCCACATACCAAGATGCTACGCCACAACCTCACTTGCCGCTAGCACTAGGACAGAACTCCATGTGTTCTCGGATGCATCCATGGAGGCCATTGCAGCCATTGCCTATCTGAAGGTGACGGGATCCGACAATCAAGATCACGTTGGGTTAGTCTTCTGCAAGGCTAAGTTGGCTCCCAAGCCTGACCACACTATTCCCAGGCTCGAACTCTGTGGGACTTTGCTTGCGGTAGAACTCGCAGACTTTATACAGCATGAGCTGGACACCAACATAGATGACGTACAATACTACACTGACAGTAAGGTTGTCTTAGGTTACATCCACAACCAAACAAGGCGCTTCTACGTGTAGGTCAGTAACCGCATCGAGAGAATAAGGAGGTCTTCCAAGCCTGAGTAGTGGCACTATATCCCATCAGAGCTTAATCCAGCGGACCACGCCACTAGACGTATGTCTATAAATTCTTTTGCTAACTCTTCTTGGCTTTCAGGTCCGAAGTTTCTGCTGAAGAGAAAGGAAGTGTCCAGGAAGTCTTCAGCATCCAGGATCTAGATGGCGATCCTGAAGTCCGCTCCAAGGTCAGTGCTCTGGCCACGAACACTAAACCAACCTCCAGCCTCGGTTGCCAGCGCTTCGAACGCTTCTCCAACTGGATGAAACTCATCAAGACCATTGCAAGGTTAGTCCACATTGCAAGATCTTATCACGACTCATATGGAGACAAAGACTGTCATGGTTGGCACGTCTGCCATAAACTGCTCTCTACCGCGGACATTACGGTAGGATAAAGACGAGCAGAACACTGCCCCAGTACTTCGTCCATTGGACTACTGTGGGTCGGAGATAGTTTGGCCTAGTGCGGCTTCTCTGATCCGAAGATGGGTTCCCTTTGGATTACCTCAGAACTGACTTAAAGACATTCATTTACCTCATTTCAAAGTTATTATTGCATTTCATGCATGTTTATGTGTTTGTTTTTCTAGGTTGTTGGACTTAATTTCAAAAGCACTAGTATAGTGAAATCCCTTACGGAATTTCAGACGGGGAGTGTGCTGTTCCATCTGTTTTGTTATGTATTGTATTATTTCCATGCTGTGTATAATCTATTCTTTCATGCTCTCTGCTGTCACCTGGTGGCCCTTTCTGTGTGGCAGCCTGTAATTAATTTATTCTGGTACATGCCTTTCACTTCCTGTGCTGAGGTCACTGTTCTTCCTGTTAGCAGCCATTTGCTTGTTAGATCTTTATGGGAGAGACATGCTTTGCACCGAGCTGTGAAAGGCATCAGTTTTCGACCACTCACTCCTACTGGTCACACTTGCAGCCACACTTGGTGCTACGTTTTGCTGCACCTCATTTTTACCTGCCACATTTTATAACACCACAATAAAAACAACACTTGATTCGGCCGCCCCCTCACGCAGAGCAAAACTCGTAAATCAACAGGCAGCCCTGGCTGACCGGCCTGACCAAAGAACTGAGACGGGCTTCCAGGGTTACTGAGCGGAGATGGAAGAGAACTCATTCTACTGAGCACCTCAACGCATACAAGCAGTCCCTTGCCAGCTTCAAGTCCACGCTCTCTGCCGCAAAACAAACTTACTTCGCATCTCTCATATCCTCCCTGTCTCACAACCCTAAACAGCTCTTCAACACTTTCAATTCTCTACTCCATCCCACTGCACCTCCTCCCTCTCCTCTCATTTCTGCCGAAGACTTTGCCTCCTTCTTTAAGCAAAAGATTGATACTATCAGAGAAGGCTTTGGCCCGCAGCCCCCAATGCCCCTCCTAGCCACTCAGCCCTGTTCTTCCAAAACCAGCTTCACCACCATGACAGAAGATCAGCTCTCCACTCTCCTGTCAAGATCACACCTCACCACTTGTGCGCTTGACCCACTCCCGTCCCACCTCATCCCTAACTTTGCCACAGTCTTCATCCCTACTCTCACACACCTCTTCAACCTTTCACTTACAAATGGTGTCTTTCCTTCATCCTTCAAACATGCTTCAATCACACCCATCCTCAAAAAGCCCTCCCTCGACCCATCCTCTGCGTCTAGCTATCGCCCGATATCTCTTCTCCCCTACGCCTCAAAACTACTGGAACAGCATGTATATCTTGAACTGTCCTCCCACCTTTCCTCCTGTTCCCTCTTTGACCGGTTACAATCAGGCTTTCGACCGCATCACTCAACTGAAACTGCCCTAACTAAAGAGCAAGCGACACTACTCTGTCCTCTTTCTCCTGGACCTGTCTTCTGCCTTCGACACCGTGGACCATTCCCTCCTGCTACAGATTCTCTCATCTCTTGGCATCACAGACCTGGCCCTATCCTGGATCTCATCATACCTAACAGACCGAACATTTAGTGTCTCCCTCTCACACACCACCTCCTCACCTGGCCCCCTGTCTGTCGGTGTTCCTCAAGGCTCAGTCCTAGGACCCCTACTCTTCTCCATCTACACCTTCGGCCTAGGACAGCTCATAGAATCCCACGGCTTGCAGTATCACCTCTACGCCGATGACACGCAGATCTACCTATCTGGACCTGACCTCACCTCCCTACTGACCAAAATCCCACAGTGTCTGTCTGCTATCTCAGCCTTCTTTTCTGCTCGCTTTCTCAAACTGAACATGGACAAAACAGAATTCATCATCTTTCCCCCACCTCATTCTACCCCTCCACCAGACCTATCCATCAATGTCAATGGCTGCTCGCTTTCTCCAGTCCCACATGCTCGGTGCCTTGGGGTGATCATCGACTCTGCCCTCTCTTTCAAACCACATATCCAAGCCCTCGCCACCTCCTGCTGCCTCAAACTCAAAAATATTTCCCGGATCCACTCATTCCTCAACCATGAAACCACAAAAACACTATTGCACGCCCTTATCATCTCCCGCCTTGACTACTGCAACCTCCTACTGTCTGGCCTCCCCTCTAGCACTCTGGCACCACTCCAGTCCATCCTTCACTCTGCTGCACGACTAATCCACCTGTCTCCCGATATTCCCCAGCCTCCCCCCTATGCCAGGCCCTTCACTGGCTTCCTATTGCCCAGAGGCTCCAGTTCAAAACCTTAACCATGACATACAAAGCCATCCACAACCTTCTCCTCCATACATCTGTGACATGGTCTCCCGCTACCTACCTACACGCAACCTTCGATCCTCTCAAGAGCTCCTTCCCGACTCCCCCCTCATCTCTTCTTCCCACAACTGCATACAAGACTTCTCCCGGGCTTCCCCCATACTCTGGAACTCCCTGCCACAAAACATCAGACTTTCACCAACAACGGAGACCTTCAAGCAAAAACCTGAAGACCCACCTGTTCCGACAAGCCTACAATCTGCAATGATCCTCAGTGTACTGAACCATCGCACGACCAGCTCTACCCTTTCCTAGTGTATTCTCACCCATCCCTGCAGACTGTGAGCCCTCGCGGGCAGGGTCCTCTCTCCTTCTGTACTTGTGTGTCCCTTGTCCAGCACATGTTTATTGTACCTGTCTATATTTTTCCCTTTTCATATGTAAAGCGCCATGGAATAAATGGCGCTATATAAATGTATAATAATAATAATAATTTCTGGAGAAGTTACTGTATACCAATCATAAGCTGTATGTCCAGATTTCCAAATAAACAAGTCTGGAATTCACAATCCCTGGTGTGCATCATCTCTCCAGACGCTGAACAGCACTGGTCCTGTCTGCTCTGCATGAGGAAGCGGAAGGTAGGAAAACTCTCCCAGCCCCATTCAACTTCACCTCCATTCGCCTCATGTGGGGGTCAGAACAGAGGGGACCATGCATATCAGAATTGGGAGGTAAGGGGTGCCATGCATACCTGGATTGGTGGGTGAGGGGGTACCATACTTCCTATGATAGGGATGAGGGGTACCATTCATACCAGGATAGGGGTGAGGGGACCATGCATATCAGGATAGGAGGTGAGAGATAGCATGCATACCAGGATAGGGGGTGAGGGGACCATGCATATCAGGATAGAGGGGTGAGGGGTAGCATGCATGCCAGGATTGGGGGGTGAGGGGACCATACATATCAGGATAGGGGGTGAGGGGTAGCATGCATACCAGGATAGGGGGTGAGGTGACCATGCATACCAGGAAAGGGGGGTGAGAGGACCATGCGTACTAGAAAAGGGGGTGAAGAGACCATGCGTACCAGAAAAGGGGGTGAGAGGATCATGCATACCAGGATAGGAGGGTGATGACCATGCATACCAGGATTGGGGGTGAAGGGGCTATGCATACCAGGATTAGGGGATGAGGGGTACCATGCATACCAGGATTGGGGATGAGGGGACCATGCATACCATAATTGGGAGTAGGAGGTGCCATGTATACCAGGATTGCGGGATGAGGGGTACCATACATCCTTCGATAGGGATAAGGGGGTACCATGCATACCAGGATAGAGATGAGGGGTACCATGCATACCAGGATGAGGAATGGGGTGCCATACATACCAGGATTGGGTGGGGGTGAGGGGACCATATATACCATGATAGGGATGAGGGGTGCCATGCATACCAGGATAGGAGGGGGCAGCACATACCAGGATGGAAGACCATATACCAATAAAAATGCTTGCCACCCGGCGTAGAACGGGTTCATAGCTAGTATATATATATATATATATATATATATATATAGGCACACGGCACAGAGGAAATCCTAGTCTTTGGCTGTTGTATCTAGCTGCAAGATGGATCTTGACCTGGACAGCTTCCTAGAAGATCTGGATTTACAACTGAAGTTGGCTGCTGCCTTTGCCTTTTCTTGTCAAGAACAAAGAAGAGAAAGATGGAGAAGACTTCGTCGTCGCTGTTGGCAACACCCCATCCTTGAACTCCAAGAGAGCCGTGGAGCCTACCACTCTTTGCATACAGAGCTGCAGCAAAACCCGGAGAAGTTTTTTGACTACTCAAGGATGTTGCAACGTGTCCAAGGATCCATCGCCAGGCAGGACACACAGCTTCGTCAGGCAATTCCTGCTGAGGAACGTCTCTTGGTCACCCTGAGGTACGTAGTGTTGAAAAAGAAACTCCTGTCACAAATAACCCCAACCCTATCCCTAACCCTATCCTTAACCCAATCCTTAACCCTAAGCAGTGTACTGATTTTTGTTTCTCATTTTCTTTTCTGCAGATTCCTGGTTACTGGAGAGACATTATCATTGTTACATTTCCAATTCAGGATTGGCGTATCCACCCTTTCTGGGATTATTGTAGACACTTGTCGTGCTTTAGATAACATTCTGCGGCAAGAATTCCTCCCCCAATCTACAACTGAACTCTGGATTGAAAATGCTTCCAAATTCCATGAAATTTGTAATTTACCTAACTGTGTGGGGGCTGTGGACGGCAAACACATTAGGATTATGAAACCAGCTGGAAGTGGAACAGAGTACTTCAATTATAAAAATTACTTTTCCATTGTTCTAATGGCTATTGCATATGCAGATTGTAGATTTGTTGCCATGGACATTGGCTTATTTGGACGAGGAAATGACTTGCAGACGTTCAAAACTCTGACATGGGCCAACGTCTGTATGGGAATGATTTTAATTTTCCGCCGCCACAACCTCTTCTCAATACTGATGGACCACCAATGCTTTTTGTTGTTGTTGGGGATGAGGCGTTCCAAATGTGTGCCAACCTCATTAAACCTTACTCAAGTCGGAACTTAAATCACGAAAAAAAAATTTCAACTACAGACTGACAAGGGCACGAAGAACCGTGGAGTGTGCATTTGGTTTGCTGGTATCGAAATGGCGAATTTTGGGCACATCCATTAATCTAAAAATTGACACTATTGATGAGGTTGAGAAAACATGTGTTGTTCTGCACAACTACATCATAGTAAAAGAGCGACAAAGCTTACAACCTGTGGAACCTGTTACATTGCCTGATTACCAATTTCACCCTCTGAAAACCACAGTGGAAGTTGCCCAGATGAGGGATAAGTTTGCCGCTTACTTTGTTTCAGATAATGAACATGTGGTATGGCAAGACGAAATGATTTAAGCCGCTAAGTAAAATGTTCCTGTTATGTTTAAAACATACCTGTAATGTCAAATATTACATACCTGTTATGTTAAATGTACCTGTGATGTTAAAATGTACATGCAATGTACAAATTTACCACTTTTTGCTGAGTTTAATAATAAACTACCTTCCCTCAAAAATAAAGTGTGTTTGTGTCGGCGGCGGCGCATAAAGATACAAATACAAGATATAGTGCTAACAAAATAAAACTTTTGCTTTCAAAACTTTAACAAAAAAGAAGGGTTAAGGTTTAGGTAATTGTTTTTTTTTCTTCAGATTTAACATGAGGGTGAGATGGGGTGGACCTTGGGGGTGTGGAGCTGTGAGGATTTGGTTGTAATTAATAATAATAATCTTTATTTATATAGCGCCAACATATTACGCAGCGCTTTACAGTTTAACATTTTCAAAACACAAGTCATAAGTAACAACGTTAACAATACAATAATTAAAGCAAAATAAGCCGCCCCTGCTCGTGAGAGCTTACAATCTACAATGAGGTGGGGGAGGTACAAAGTACAGGTGTGTATATACAATGGTGCATTTACAATGATGGTCCAACCTTCTGAGGGAGTGAGGGATGGATGGAGATAGTGAATGGGCTACACATACACACTTACACATAGAATGACTTTGATTAGTGAATGCGATAGGCTGCTCTGAACAAATGTGTTTTGAGGGAGAGCCTGAAACCATGCAAATTGTGGATAGTCCTAATTTCTTGAGGTAGAGCATTCCAGAAGATTGGCGCAGCACGGGAGAAGTCTTGGAGTCGGGAGTGGGAGTACAGATTAGTGCAGAGGTTAGTCAAAAGTCGTTTGCAGAGCGCAGCAGTCGGTTAGGCCAATAGATAGAAATGAGGGAGGAGATGTAGGGGTGCTGCACTGTGGAGAGCTTTGTGGGTGAGAACAAGTACTTTGAGTTGGATCCTATAATGAATGGGCAGCCAGTGTAAGGACTGGCGAAGAGCGGACGCGTCCGAGTACCGATTAGCCAGATGGATGACCCTGGCTGCTGCATTAAGGATGGACTGGAGAGGGGATAGTCGAGTAATGGGGAGGCCAAGTAATAGAGCGTTGCAGTAGTCCAGGCGGGAGTGGATCAATGCTACAGTGAGGGTTTTTGTTGTTTCCATGGTGAGAAAAGGGCGGATTCTAGAGATGTTCTTTAGGTGTAGGCGGCAAGAGCGGGCAAGAGATTGTATATGGGAGGTGAAGGAGAGATTGGTGTCAAACATAACACCCAGACAGCGAGCCTGCTGCTGGGGTGTTATTATGGTGCCGCCCACAGAGAGGGAAATATCAGATTTAGGAGGTTAGTAGATGGCGGGAGCAGAAGGAGTTCAGTTTTGGAGATGTTAAGTTTCAGATAGAGAGCGGACATGATGTTGGAGACTGCGGACAGACAGTCGGTGGCGTTCTGTAGAACAGCGGGGGTAAGGTCGGGGGATGACGTGTATAGTTGTGTGTCATCAGTATAAAGATGGTACTGAAAGCCAAATCTGCTGATGGTCTGTCCAATTGGGGCCGTGTAGAGAGAGAAGAGAAGGGGGCCAAGGACTGAGCCCTGGGTACACCGACAGTGAGAAGAAGAGGAGATGACATGGAGCCAGAGAACGAAACACTGAAGGAGCGGTCAGAAAGATAGGAGGAGAACCAGGAGAGAACAGTGTCCTTAATACCTAGTGACTGGAGCCTAGACAGTAGGAGACAGTGGTCAACTGTGTCGAAAGCTGCAGAAAAGTCGAGAAGAATGAGCAGAGAGTGGTCGCCGTTACGTTTTGCTGTCAGAAGGTCATTGGTCACTTTGATGAGTGCAGTTTCAGTCGAAAGCCGGACTGTGAAGGGTGTAGAAGGGAGTAAGTGAGAGGTAACGGGTGAGGTGGGAGTAGACTAGGTGCTCCAAAAGTTTAGAGATGAAGGGGAGATTGGAGACCGGTCTGTAGTTGTTTGTGCAGGAAAGGTCGAGAGTGGGTTTCTTTAGCAGTGGAGTAATGATGGAGTGTTTGAAGGAAGATGGGAAAATGCCAGAGGAGAGTGAGAGATTAAAGATTGTAGTTAGGTGAGTTGTGACAACTGGAGAGAGAGACTGGAGGAGATGTGAGGGAATGGGGTCGGTAGTGCATGTAGGCGGACGAGAGGAAGAGAGGAGTCTGGCGACTTCTTCTTCTGTGATGGGCTCAAATGTGGAGAGAAAAAGTTGCCCACATATATTCTGCGCCATCCAGTGCCTCCGGTGTCAGAAAAATAAAAAGTTGGTCACATATGTTCTGCGCCATACAGTGCCTCCAGTGTTTGACAGAAAAAAAATTGGGCACATATATTCTGCGCCATACAGTGCCTCCAGTGTCAGAAAAAAAAAAAAATTGGCCACATATTTTCTGCGCTATACAGTGCCTCCGTCATAGAAAAATAAAAAATTGGGCACATATATTCTGCGCCATACAGTGCCTCCAGTGCCTGACAGAAAAATAATAATTGGGCACATATATTCTGCGCCATACAGTGCCTCCGGTGTCAGAAAAAGAAAAAGTTGGCCACATATATTCTGCGCCAAACAGGGCCTCCGGTGTCAGAAAAATAAAAAGTTGGCCACATATATTCTGCGCCATCCAGTGCCTCCGGTGTCAGAAAAATAAAAAATTGGGCACATATATTCTGCGCCATACAGTGCCTCCGGTGTCTGACAGAAAAAAAAAAGGGGGGTGAGAGGATCATGCATACCAGGATAGGGGGTGAGAGGACCATGCATACCAGGATAGGGGGGTGAGATGACCATGCATACCAGGATAGGGGGTGAAGGGCTATGCATACCAGGATTAGGGGATGAGGGGTACCATGCATACAAGGATAGGGGATGAGGGTGTGCTGTTCCATCTGTTTTGTTATGTATTGTATTATTTCCATGCTGTGTATAATCTATTCTTTCATGCTCTCTGCTGTCACCTGGTGGCCCTTTCTGTGCATCATCTCTCCGGACGCTGAACAGCACTGGTCCTGTCTGCTCTGCATGAGGAAGCGGAAGGTAGGAAAACTCTCCCAGCCCCATTCAACTTCACCTCCATTCGCCTCATGTGGGGACAGAACAGTCGAAAACTGCCTTGAAGCCCGGCCAGAATTACCCTTATATCCCTATCCACGCGTCCCGCGCTCTGCCTGCTCACATACTGCAGCCCTGCTCTGCTAATAAACTGTCTGCAGCATCACCCCAGACCGCATTGTGCATAGAGACTCTCTGTATGTTATACTACATCGCTGCAGATTGTTGGACTGTAAAACCCCACAATTCTCTAAAAACACCTTGGGAATCTTATCTGGACGTCTTAACTAAGCTGCACTGCGATTTCCGGCCCCCAATTCAAAAGTTCAGTTTCTTAAAGAGACAGCGCACCTTAAATAAAAATGGCCGAAAAAGACCCTGCACAGTCTGCCACTGCTGAAACAGAGCAAATACAACCTGACACTGCCCATCATGAAGACCAAAATATGATATAATAAACTTGGCACTCAACGAAAGAAGACAAGGAAGCAGAACCCACGCTTCCAGGAGACTAAGTCGTTCGACAAAAACGCTCTGTCAAACCAACCATAAAAGCTGTCGAAAATTATCACAATACAAAGGATGAGTACAATGACAACCTGGACGACCTATGGGAGCGAGTTACCTCCCTCATGTCAAGCGTCCAACGCCACAAAGATGATGCAGTGAGTTTACAGGATACTATAAGACGGCTAGAAACGGCCCATGGTAGATACAAGAGATTGTCCGCAAGGTATGCCGCCTTCCTAAAAGACTCTAATATTGACGAAGCCTTATCAGAGTTATGCAAAGTAGATTCCACAGACAGAGAAAGGAACGCCGCCGTGCAAGACGCCAAAGATAAAGCGGAGCTCCATATTGCTCATCTGCAAAGAATCAAAATCCTACAAGTCAGGTTCATCCAGACGCTCTTCTCGGTCATACAAATCATCCTGCTCAAGAACTTCAGCCCTCAGTGACAGAATTCTAGAGGCCCGTTTAAATGCAGAGCGATCCAAACTAAGACGTTCTTTTACAAAAAAGAAAGCAGAAGCAGAGGCAGTAGCCAAGAAAGCAGAAGCAGAGGCAGTAGCCAAGAAAGCTGAAGCAGAAGTAGAGGCAGTAGCCAAGAAAGCTGAAGCAGAGGCAGAAGCCAAGAAAGCTGAAGCAGAGGCAGTAGCCAAGAAATCAGAAGCAGAGGCAGTAGCCAAGAAAGCTGAAGCAGAAGCAGAGGCAGTAGCCAAGAAAGCAGAGGCAGAAGCAGAAGCCAAGAAAGCAGAAGCAGAGGCTCAAGCAAAGATTCTTCAAACACAAATGGAGGAAGAAATCGCACTAGCCGAAGTAAAAATGCTTGAGCAAGCATTGATGCAAAACCTCAAACCGATTTGCCTACCACCACAGGAAAAAGATGACCCAGCTGTTCGTACCAGCGACTACGTGCAGAAACAGATATCTGCAGCGCACGCCTTCTCCAGCGACGTTCAACCCAACAAGTCGGCCCAACTTACGGTGCCAGTGGCACCAACAGCCTCCGCAGAAACCCAAGACCAACGTAATGATGCGTCCCCTCAGGAGCAGTTATCACCGCAAGACGACCACAAGGCGCACTCCAGCCCGCCTCCACAGTTCAAGCAGCAGTCATCAGAATATCCAGAGATTAAGCCACCACAGCTCAACCCTGCAACAACATCATTTTACCCGGGAACAATTCACCCTTCCACGCCACACAGCCTTTA
Organism: Oophaga sylvatica; assembly: GCA_033576555.1. Lineage (NCBI taxonomy): Eukaryota > Metazoa > Chordata > Amphibia > Anura > Dendrobatidae > Oophaga > Oophaga sylvatica. The sequence goes on along the minus strand of JARQOD010000001.1, from coordinate 118,862,122 downwards.
CGCCCAAGGGCACAACAAGCTAACACGGTAACAAGGAGTGAAGGATCAGAAATGTCCGAGTTTGCCAGGTTCATGGTGAGCAGAGAGCTAATCAACACCAGTCTCTCAAAATTCGACGACCGTGCAGAGAACTACAGAGCCTGGAAAGCAACCTTCAAGGCCGCCATTGCTGACCTCAACCTATCCGCGGAGCAGGAGCTCGACCTCATAGTCAAATGGTTGGGTCCAGAATCCACAAACCGTATTAAGAGTCTTAGGACCGTCTATGTGGGACAAGCTGTAGCAGGTCTGGCTGCTGCCTGGCAGAGACTCGAAAGAACCTACGGCAGCACTGAAGCCATAGAAAAGTCCCTATTGAAGAGACTGCAGAATGTTCCAAGGATCAGTCTTAAGGAAGCCCACAAACTTCTGGTCTTAAGTGATCTGCTTATGGAGCTGGAACTTGCGAAAAGAGACCCCCATCTGTCTGGACTGTGCTACCTGGACACTGCCCATGGGGTGAACCCAATCGTCTCAAAGTTGCCACATAGTGTGCAAGAGAAGTGGGCAGTGTGTGTCTCCAGGTACAAAAGGTCACATGACATCACCTTTCCTCCATTCATTCAGTTCAGCAAGTTTGTCAATGAACAGGCCCAAATGAGGAATGACCCTAGTCTAGACTTCCTGGAGTCCACCACTGAAGCTCCAGCAACATCCTCATCAAGGTATGAAAGCATCACACACAGATGCAAGGACTTGAGGAACAGTGTGTCAGGAAGACTAACCTGCCACCACCTGCAGAACCCGCTGATAAGCAGTACACTATTCCGTCGAGGGATAAATCTTTCAATCGGGAATGTCCCATTCACAAAAAACCACACTCATTGAACAAATGTAGAGGCTTCAGGTCCAAAACCATGCAGGAACGCAAGAAAATCCTCAGCGAACTTGGGGTATGTTTCAAGTGCTGCGCCTCATTAGAACACATGGGCAAGGACTGTAAATCTTCCATTAAGTGTGAAGAGTGTCATAGCGACAAACACCCATCAGCCTTGCATCCAACCTCAGCCGCCAGCAATCCAGCAGTCGCATTGACCCCTAGTCCAGCAGCAAGCCATGGCGGGGAGCCACAGAACCACGACAAGTCTACCACGGCCGTCTCCTGCTCATGCTCAGAGGTATGTGGGGAGAACCGAAGTGCTAAATGCTGTGCCAGGATATGCCTGATCAGAGTTTATCCGGAAGGGCATCCAGAGAAGGCAGTAAAGATGTATGCCATTATTGACGATCAGAGCAATCGATCACTAGCTGGACCTAAGTTCTTTGAAGCCTTTGGTATCAGGGAACCAGCAACGCCCTACACTCTGAATACCTGCTCGGGTCGCATAGAGACTAGCGGTAGAAGGGCACAAGGTTTTATTGCTTCCCCTATCAACGGAGGCATAGAAATACCCCTAACTACATTAATCGAATGTGATCAAATACCCGACCAAAGGGATGAGATCCCTACCCCAGAAGCTGTGTTTCACCAACCACACTTAAGGCACTTAACCAGCGTTATCCCACCTATGGACACAGATGCTGAAATCTTACTTCTGCTCGGCAGAGACAATTTAAGGATACATAAGGTCCGCCAACAGTGTAATGGTCCTGACTACGCCCCCTATGCCCAGAAACTCGACTTGGGGTGGGTAGTCATAGGAAATGTATGCTTGGACCGAACAGGAGTCAATTCCATTAAGACCTACGTACGCCGGGATGGACGCACTACTTTCTGCAAACCATGCCCTCTTCACTACGAGGTGAAAGAGAAGCCTCCAGATCCCATACAGCTCTCTGATGTCATCCCTTCTCCCTATGCAGATGACTTGGGAAGATCAGTGTTTCGTACCACTAAGGATGACAACAAAGTAGCCCCTTCAATGGAAGACAAGGAATTTGTCAAGATAATTGACAATGAGTTCCTTAAGGATGAGACTAATCACTGGGTTTTTCCCCTACCCTTCAGAGCTACCAGGGTAAGGCTCCCGAACAACCGTGAACAAGCGTTGTCCAGATTCAACTCTCTCCAGCGCACACTAAGCAACAAACCGGAGATGAAAGAGCACATTGTCACCTTTATGGGCAAAATATTCCATAATAACCATGCCGAGCCAGCTCCTCCCTTAAAGGAAAACGAGGAGTGCTGGTACCTACCCACATTCGGAGTATATCACCCACGAAAGCCTAAGCAAATTAGAGTTGTCTTTGATTCAAGCGCCAAACATCAAGGCATATCTCTCAATGACGTCCTCCTCATGGGCCCTAATCTAACAAACAACCTAGTAGGAGTGTTGATGAGGTTCAGGAAAGAGCCTATCGCCATCACTGTCGACATTGAACAGATGTTCCACTGTTTCATAGTCAGAGAGGATCACAGGAATTTCCTCAGGTTCTTGTGGCACAAGGACAACGACCCCAGCAAAGAGATGGTGGAGTATCGCATGAGGGTGCACGTATTCGGGAACAGCCCTTCGCCCGCTGTGGCAACCTATGGCCTGCGGAGAACTGCACTGGAAAGAGAGTCTGAATATGGAACAGACGCCAGAGACTTTGTAGAGAAAGACTTCTACGTAGATGATGGACTGTACCCACAGAAGAAGCGGCAATTGACCTGCTTAAGAGGACCCAAGGTATGCTGGACCAAGCCAAGCTTAGACTGCACAAAATTGCTTCAAACAGCCCAGCTGTCATTGGAGCCTTTGAGTCAAGTTACCACGCACCAGGATTCAAGGACATAGACCTGGCACCAGACCGTCCACCTGTGCAGAGAAGCTTAGGCCTGAGGAGGAACCTGTCAGCCGACACCTTCGGGTTTCAAATCAACTGTGCAGACAAACCATTCACTAAACGTGGTGTCCTGTCAGTGGTGAACAGCTTATACGATCCACTGGGATTCGTAGCACCAATTACCATACAAAGTAAATCCCTTCTGAGACAGCTTTCCGAAACCGTCAAAGACTGGGATGCCCCACTCCCTCCTGATAAGGAACCAAAATGGGAAACCTGGAAGCAGTCCTTGTATGTCTTGGATGAGATCCACATACCAAGATGCTACGCCACAACCTCACTTGCCGCTAGCACTAGGACAGAACTCCATGTGTTCTCGGATGCATCCACGGAGGCCATTGCAGCCATTGCCTATCTGAAGGTGACGGGATCCGACAATCAAGATCACGTTGGGTTCGTCTTCTGCAAGGCTAAGTTGGCTCCCAAGCCTGACCACACTATTCCCAGGCTCGAACTCTGTGGGACTTTGCTTGCGGTAGAACTCGCAGACTTTATACAGCATGAGCTGGACACCAACATAGATGACGTACAATACTACACTGACAGTAAGGTTGTCTTAGGTTACATCCACAACCAAACAAGGCGCTTCTACGTGTACGTCAGTAACCGCATCGAGAGAATAAGGAGGTCTTCCAAGCCTGAGTAGTGGCACTATATCCCATCAGAGCTTAATCCAGTGGACCACGCCACTAGACGTATGTCTATAAATTCTTTTGCTAACTCTTCTTGGCTTTCAGGTCCGAAGTTTCTGCTGGAATAGAAAGGAAGTGTCCAGGAAGTCTTCAGCATCCAGGATCTAGATGGCGATCCAGAAGTCCGCTCCGAGGTCAGTGCTCTGGCCACGAACACTAAACCAACCTCCAGCCTCGGTTGCCAGCGCTTCGAACGCTTCTCCAACTGGATGAAACTCATCAAGACCATTGCAAGGTTAGTCCACATTGCAAGATCTTATCACGACTCATATGGAGACAAAGACTGTCATGGTTGGCATGTCTGCCATAAACTGCTCTCTACCGCGGACATTACAGTAGGATAAAGACGAGCAGAACACTGCCCCAGTACTTCGTCCATTGGACTACCGTGGGTCGGAGATAGTTTGGCCTAGTGCGGCTCCTCTGATCCGAAGATGGGTTTCCTTTGGATTACCTCAGGAACTGACTTAAAGACATTCATTTACCTCATTTCAAAGTTATTATTGCATTTCATGCATGTTTATGTGTTTGTTTTTCTAGGTTGTTGGACTTAATTTCAAAAGCACTAGTATAGTGAAATCCCTTACGGAATTTCAGACGGGGAGTGTGCTGTTCCATCTGTTTTGTTATGTATTGTATTATTTCCATGCTGTGTATAATCTATTCTTTCATGCTCTCTGCTGTCACCTGGTGGCCCTTTCTGTGTGGCAGCCTGTAACTAATTTATTCTGGTACATGCCTTTCACTTCCTGTGCTGAGGTCACTGTTCTTCCTGTTAGCAGTCATTTGCTTGTTAGATCTTTATGGGAGAGACACGCTTTGCACCGAGCTGTGAAAGGCATCAGTTTTCGACCACTCACTCCTGCTGGTCACACTTGCAGCCACACTTGGTGCTACGTTTTGCTGCACCTCGTTTTTACCTGCCACATTTTATAACACCACAATAAAAACCACACTTGATTCGGCCGCCCCCCTCACGCAGAGCAAAACTCGTACAATCAACAGGCAGCCCTGGCTGACCGGCCTGACCAAAGAACTGAGACGGGCTTCCAGGGTTACCGAGCGGAGATGGAAGAGAACCCATTCTACCGAGCACCTCAACGCATACAAGCAGTCCTTGCCAGCTTCAAGTCCACGCTCTCTGCCGCAAAACAAACTTACTTCGCATCTCTCATATCCTCCCTGTCTCACAACCCTAAACAGCTCTTCAACACTTTCAATTCTCTACTCCATCCCACAGCACCTCCTCCCTCTCCTCTCATTTCTGCCGAAGACTTTGCCTCCTTCTTTAAGCAAAAGATTGATACTATCAGAGAAGGCTTTGGCCCGCAGACCCCAATGCCCCTCCTAGCCACTCAGCCCTGTTCTTCCAAAACCAGCTTCACCACCATGACAGAAGATCAGCTCTCCACTCTCCTGTCAAGATCACACCTCACCACTTGCGCGCTTGACCCACTCCCGTCCCACCTCATCCCTAACTTTGCCACAGTCTTCATCCCTACTCTCACACACCTCTTCAACCTTTCACTTACAAATGGTGTCTTTCCTTCATCCTTCAAACATGCTTCAATCACACCCATCCTCAAAAAGCCCTCCCTCGACCCATCCTCTGCGTCTAGCTATCGCCCGATATCTCTTCTCCCCTATGCCTCAAAACTACTGGAACAGCATGTATATCTTGAACTGTCCTCCCACCTTTCCTCCTGTTCCTCTTTGACCGGTTACAATCAGGCTTTCGACCGCATCACTCAACTGAAACTGCCCTAACTAAAGTCACTAACGACCTGCTAACCGCCAAGAGCAAGCGACACTACTCTGTCCTCTTTCTCCTGGACCTGTCTTCTGCCATCGACACCGTGGACCATTCCCTCCTGCTACAGATTCTCTCATCTCTTGGCATCACAGACCTGGCCCTATCCTGGATCTCATCATACCTAACAGACCGAACATTTAGTGTCTCCCTCTCACACACCACCTCCTCACCTCGCCCCCTGTCTGTCGGTGTTCCTCAAGGCTCAGTCCTAGGACCCCTACTCTTCTCCATCTACACCTTCGGCCTAGGACAGCTCATAGAATCCCACGGCTTGCAGTATCACCTCTACGCTGATGACACGCAGATCTACCTATCTGGACCTGACCTCACCTCCCTACTGACCAAAATCCCACAGTGTCTGTCTGCTATCTCAGCCTTCTTTTCTGCTCGCTTTCTCAAACTGAACATGGACAAAACAGAATTCATCATCTTTCCCCCACCTCATTCTACCCCTCCACCAGACCTATCCATCAATGTCAATGGCTGCTCACTTTCCCCAGTCCCACATGCTCGGTGCCTTGGGGTGATCATCGACTCTGCCCTCTCTTTCAAACCACATATCCAAGCCCTCGCCACCTCCTGCCGCCTCAAACTCAAAAATATTTCCCGGATCCGCTCATTCCTCAACCATGAAACCACAAAAACACTAGTGCACGCCCTTATCATCTCCCGCCTCGACTACTGCAACCTCCTACTGTCTGGCCTCCCCTCTAGGACTCTGGCACCACTCCAGTCCATCCTACACTCTGCTGTACGACTAATCCACCTGTCTCCCCGCTATTCCCCAGCCTCCCCCCTATGCCAGGCCCTTCACTGGCTTCCTATTGCCCAGAGGCTCCAGTTCAAAACCTTAACCATGACATACAAAGCCATCCACAACCTTTCTCCTCCATACATCTGTGACATGGTCTCCCGCTACCTACCTACACGCAACCTTCGATCCTCTCAAGATCTCCTTCTCGACTCCCCCCTAATCTCTTCTTCCCACAACCGCATACAAGACTTCTCCCGGGCTTCCCCCATACTCTGGAACTCCCTGCCGCAAAACATCAGACTTTCACCAACAACGGAGACCTTCAAGCAAAAACCTGAAGACCCACCTGTTCCGACAAGCCTACAACCTGCAATGATCCTCAGTGTACTGAACCATCGCATGACCAGCTCTACCCTTTCCTAGTGTATTCTCACCCATCCCTGCAGACTGTGAGCCCTCGTGGGCAGGGTCCTCTCTCCTTCTGTACTTGTGTGTCCCTTGTCCAGCACATGTTTATTGTACCTGTCTATATTTTTCCCTTTTCATATGTAAAGCGCCATGGAATAAATGGCGCTATATAAATGTATAATAATAATTTCTGGAGAAGTTACTGTATACCAATCATAAGCTGTATGTCCAGATTTCCAAATAAACAAGTCTGGAATTCACAATCCCTGGTGTGCATCATCTCTCCGGACGCTGAACAGCACTGGTCCTGTCTGCTCTGCATGAGGAAGCGGAAGGTAGGAAAACTCTCCCAGCCCCATTCAACTTCACCTCCATTCGCCTCATGTGGGGGTCAGAACAGAGGGACCATGCATATCAGAATTGGGAGGTAAGGGGTGCCATGCATACCAGGATTGGTGGGTGAGGGGGTACCATACATCCTATGATAGGGATGAGGGATACCATGCATACCAGGATAGGGGGTGAGGGGACCCTGCATATCAGGATAGGGGGTGAAGATAGCATGCATACCAGGATAGGGGGTGAGGGGACCATGCAGGCCGGCGTCAGCACCCGCACACCCGGGCAAGTTCCGGGCCCTGAGCAGGCGGGGGGGCCCACTCGCCGTCTGGCACCCCCCCTCCTTTAGCGGAGGAGAGCGGTGTCAGCGCCGCCACTGGGCCCCCCCCGCTTTCTCAGGGCCCCGGCATCAGATGGCACAATACTTACCTCTCCCGTGCCTCCGCTGCCGCAGCTCCGGGCTCCAGGGGGCGCCGGCGCTTCCTCTCACAGCACGCCGCTGAATGACGTCATCATTCAGCGGCCGGCTGTGACAGAGAGCGCGGACGCTGGACGGGTAAGACGTGTGTGTGTCTCTCTGTGTGTGTGTGTCTGTGTGTATGTAGTGCGGTGCTTTGTGTGTGTGTGTGTATGTATGTGTGTGTGTATGTATGTGAGAGAGTGCTTGTGTGCTGTCTGTGTGTGATGATGGGCAGGCATTGCTGATAATGGGGAGGCATTGATGATGATGTGGGGAGAAGATGATGATAATGGGCAGGCATTGATGATGGGGAGAAGATGATGATTGGCAGGCATTGATGATAATGGGGAGGCCATGATGATAATGGGCAGGCATTGATGATGGGGAGGAGATGATGATGATGGGGAGGAGATGATGATGATGATGGGCAGGCATTGATGATAATGGGGAGGCCATGATGATGATGGGGAGACAATGCTGATGATAAGGAGGCAATGATGATGATGAGGAGGAAATCATGATGATAATGGGGAGTCTTTCCACAGCGCCCTTTCCTGAGCCGTAAAAGTGCAGAACGCAGTACAGCCAGAGGAGAGCTCCATATTTTGTATGGAGCATTATATGGGGACCAGTATCCTGTATGGAGCATTATATGGGACCAGTATCCTGTATGGAGCATTATATTGGGTCCAGTATTCTGTATGGAGCATTATTTTGGGTCCAGTATTCTGTATGGAGCATTATATGAGGGGTGACATCCTGCATGGGGTATTATATGGGTGATGAGGGGGAGACTGTGGTGCCCATAATATTGTATGGAGGACTGTACTGTCCAGTCTGTACTGTGCGCTGTGAGGATTTGGCGGTTTTTGAGCTATTGTACAATTTACAGTAGGTATCAGTCATGTAATGGAAGAAGAGAAGTGTTTGGCGTTGTGCTGTACCCATATTTCTCTGCAGTATCTGTGTATTATGAATCGTGGTCTGTGTTAAAGGGGCCCACTGAGGCTCTTTCGCCCGGGGCCCATAAAAACCTGGAGCCGGCCCTGGGACCATGCATATCAGGATAGAGGGGTGAGGGTAGCATGCATACCAGGATTGGGGGGTGAGGGGACCATGCATATCAGGATAGGGGGGTGAGGGGTAGCATGCATACCAGGATAGGGGGTGAGGTGACCATACATACCAGGAAAGGGGGGATGAGAGGACCATGCGTACTAGAAAAGGGGGTGAAGAGACCATGCGTACCAGAAAAGGGGGTGAGAGGATCATGCATACCAGGATAGGGGGGTGAGGACCATGCATACCAGGATTGGGGGTGAAGGGGCTATGCATACCAGGATTAGGGGATGAGGGGCACCATGCATACCAGGATTGGCGATGAGGGGACCATGCATACCACAATTGGGAGGTAGGAGGTGCCATGTATACCAGGATTGCGGGATGAGGGGGTACCATACATCCTTCGATAGGGATAAGGGGGTACCATGCATACCAGGATAGAGATGAGGGGGTACCATGCATACCAGGATGAGGAATGGGGTGCCATACATACCAGGATTGGGTGGGGGTGAGGGGACCATATATACCATGATAGGGATGAGGGGTGCCATGCATACCAGGATAGGAGGGGGGCAGCACATACCAGGATGGAAGACCATATACCAATAAAAATGCTTGCCACCCGGCGTAGAACGGGTTCATAGCTAGTATATATATATATATATCATATATATATATATATAGGCACACGGCACAGAGGAAATCCTAGTCTTTGGCTGTTGTATCTAGCTGCAAGATGGATCTTGACCTGGACAGCTTCCTAGAAGATCTGGATTTACAACTGAAGTTGGCTGCTGCCTTTGCCTTTTCTTGTCAAGAACAAAGAAGAGAAAGATGGAGAAGACTTCGTCGTCGCTGTTGGCAACACCCCATCCTTGAACTCCAAGAGAGCCGTGGAGCCTACCACTCTTTGCATACAGAGCTGCAGCAAAACCCGGAGAAGTTTTTTGACTACTCAAGGATGTTGCAACGTGTCCAAGGATCCATCACCAGGCAGGACACACAGCTTCGTCGAGCAATTCCTGCTGAGGAACGTCTCTTGGTCACCCTGAGGTACGTAGTGTTGAAAAAGAAACTCCTGTCACAAATAACCCCAACCCTATCCCTAACCCTATCCTTAACCCAATCCCTAACCCTAAGCAGTGTACTGATTTTTGTTTCTCATTTTCTTTTCTGCAGATTCCTGGTTACTGGAGAGACATTATCATTGTTACATTTCCAATTCAAGATTGGCATATCCACCCTTTCTGGGATTATTGTAGACACTTGTCGTGCTTTAGATAACATTCTGCGGCAAGAATTCCTCCCCAATCTACAACTGAACTCTGGATTGCAAAATGCTTCCAAATTCCATGAAATTTGTAATTTACCTAACTGTGTGGGGGCTGTGGACGGCAAACACATTAGGATTATGAAACCAGCTGGAAGTGGAACAGAGTACTTCAATTATAAAAATTACTTTTCCATTGTTCTAATGCTATTGCATATGCAGATTGTAGATTTGTTGCCATGGACATTGGCTTATTTGGACGAGGAAATGACTTGCAGACGTTCAAAACTCTGACATGGGCCAACGTCTGTATGGGAATGATTTTAATTTTCCGCCGCCACAACCTCTTCTCAACACTGATGGACCACCAATGCTTTTTGTTGTTGTTGGGGATGAGGCGTTCCAAATGTGTGCCAACCTCATTAAACCTTACTCAAGTCGGAACTTAAATCACGAAAAAAAATTTTTCAACTACAGACTGACAAGGGCATGAAGAACCGTGGAGTGTGCATTTGGTTTGCTGGTATCGAAATGGCGAATTTTGGGCACATCCATTAATCTAAAAATTGACACTATTGATGAGGTTGAGAAAACATGTGTTGTTCTGCACAACGACATCATAGTAAAAGAGCGACAAAGCTTACAACCTGTGGAACCTGTTACATTGCCTGATTACCAATTTCACCCTCTGAAAACCACAGTGGAAGTTGCCCAGATGAGGGATAAGTTTGCCGCTTACTTTGTTTCAGATAATGGACATGTGGTATGGCAAGACGAAATGATTTAAGCCGCTAAGTAAAATGTTCCTGTTATGTTTAAAACATACCTGTAATGTCAAATATTACATACCTGTTATGTTTAAATGTACCTGTGATGTTAAAATGTACATGCAATGTACAAATTTACCACTTTTTGCTGAGTTTAATAATAAACTACCTTCCCTCAAAAATAAAGTGTGTTTGTGTCGGCGGCGGCGCATAAAGATACAAATACAAGATATAGTGCTAACAAAATAAAACTTTTGCTTTCAAAACTTTAACAAAAAGAAGGGTTAAGGTTTGGGTAATTGTTTTTTTTCTTCAGAGTTTACATGAGGGTGAGATGGGGTGGACCTTAGGGGTGTGGAGCTGTGAGGGTTTGGTTGTAATTAATAATAATAATCTTTATTTATATAGCGCCAACATATTACGCAGCGCTTTACAGTTTAACAGTTTCAAAACACAAGTCATAAGTAACAACATTAACAATACAATAATTAAAGCAAAATAAGCCGCCCCTGCTCGTGAGAGCTTACAATCTACAATGAGGTGGGGGAGGGTACAAAGTACAGGTGTGTATATACAATGGTGCATTTACAATGATGGTCCAGCCATCTTGAGGGAGTGAGGGATGGAGATAGTGAATGGGCTACACATACACACTTACACATAGAATGACTTTGATTAGTGAATGCGATAGGCCGCTCTGAACAAATGTGTTTTGAGGGAGAGCCTGAAACCATGCAAATTGTGGATAGTCCTAATTTCTTGAGGTAGAGCATTCCAGAAGATTGGCGCAGCACGGGAGAAGTCTTGGAGTCGGGAGTGGGAGGTACAGATTAGTGCAGAGGTTAGTCGAAAGTCGTTTGCAGAGCGCAGCAGTCGGTTAGGCCAATAGATAGAAATGAGGGAGGAGATGTAGGGGGTGCTGCACTGTGGAGAGCTTTGTGGGTGAGAACAAGTACTTTGAGTTGGATCCTATAATGAATGGGCAGCCAGTGTAAGGACTGGCGAAGAGCGGACGCGTCCGAGTACCGATTAGCCAGATGGATGACCCTGGCTGCTGCATTAAGGATGGACTGGAGAGGGGATAGTCGAGTAATGGGGAGGCCAAGTAATAGAGCATTGCAGTAGTCCAGGCGGGAGTGGATCAATGCTACAGTGAGGGTTTTTGTTGTTTCCATGGTGAGAAAAGGGCGGATTCTAGAGATGTTCTTTAGGTGTAGGCGGCAAGAGTGGGCAAGAGATTGTATATGGGAGGTGAAGGAGAGATTGGTGTCAAACATAACACCCAGACAGCGAGCCTGCTGCTGGAGTGTTATTATGGTGCCGCCCACGGAGAGGGGAAAAATCAGATTTAGGGAGGTTAGTAGATGGCGGGAGCAGAAGGAGTTCAGTTTTGGAGATGTTAAGTTTCAGATAGAGAGCGGACATGATGTTGGAGACTGCGGACAGACAGTCGGTGGCGTTCTGTAGAACAGCGGGGGTAAGGTCGGGGGATGACGTGTATAGTTGTGTGTCATCAGTATAAAGATGGTACTGAAAGCCAAATCTGCTGATGGTCTGTCCAATTGGGGCCGTGTAGAGAGAGAAGAGAAGGGGGCCAAGGACTGAGCCCTGGGGTACACCGACAGTGAGAAGAAGAGGCGATGACATGGAGCCAGAGAACGAAACACTGAAGGAGCGGTCAGAAAGATAGGAGGAGAACCAGGAGAGAACAGTGTCCTTAATACCTAGTGACTGGAGCCTAGACAGTAGGAGACAGTGGTCAACTGTGTCGAAAGCTGCAGAAAAGTCGAGAAGAATGAGCAGAGAGTGGTCGCCGTTACGTTTTGCTGTCAGAAGGTCATTGGTCACTTTGATGAGTGCAGTTTCAGTCGAATGTAGGGAGCGGAAGCCGGACTGTGAAGGGTCTAGAAGGGAGTAAGTGGAGAGGTAACGGGTGAGGTGGGAGTAGACTAGGTGCTCCAAAAGTTTAGAGATGAAGGGGAGATTGGAGACCGGTCTGTAGTTGTTTGTGCAGGAAGGGTCGAGAGTGGGTTTCTTTAGCAGTGGAGTAATGATGGAGTGTTTGGAGGAAGATGGGAAAATGCCAGAGGAGAGTGAGAGATTAAAGATTGTAGTTAGGTGAGTTGTGACAACCTGGAGAGAGAGACTGGGGAGATGTGAGGGAATGGGGTCGGTAGTGCATGTAGTCGGACGAGAGGAAGAGAGGAGTCTGGCGACTTCTTCTTCTGTGATGGGCTCAAATGTGGAAAGTGAGCCAGGGGAAATGCAGGGTGGGATGGGAGTCACAGCACTTGGTGGTTGAGAGCAGATTTCCTGACGGATAGTATCTATTTTTTCTATAAAGTGGGAGGCCAGGTCGTCAGCACAAATGTCTGTGATAGGGGCTTGTGCTTTTGGCCTGAGGAGGGAGTGAAAAGTGTCAAAAAATTTCTTGGGGTTGTTGGATAGTGAGGAGATCAGGGTGGTGAAGTAGGTCTGTTTGGCGAGGTGAAGGGCAGCATTATAAGTTCTTAACATGAATTTAAAGTGGATCAAGTCTTCTGGTGTGCGGGTTTTTCTCCAGAGGCGTTCAGCACTCCTAGAGCATCGCTGAAGAAGTTGAGTTTGCAATGTGAGCCAGGGCTGTTTTACTGTGTGTTTGGAAGTTCTGAGGGTGAGCGGTGCTACATGGTCAAGGGTGCTTCTAAGAGTGTCGTTGTAGTGATGAACAGCCAGATCACGACAGGGAAAAGAGGAGATTGGGGACAGTGATAAGTGTAGGGAGTCAGAAAGTGTCTGAGGGTTAATGGCTTGTAGATTTCTGAATGTGTGGTAGGTAGGAGTGCGCTGGGGTGGTCGAGGATTTGTGAGGGTGAAGGAGAGCATGTTGTGGTCAGAGAGTGGAAGCGGTGAGTTATTTAGGTGGGAGATTGAACAGAGGCAGACAAAGACCAGGTCAAAGGTGTTACCATCCTTGTGTGTCTCAGAGGTTGAAAGCTGTGAGAGGCCTAGAGAAGTGGTTAGTGATAGAAGCTGAGATGCAGATGTGGAAGTAGGGCTGTTAATGGGGATGTTGAAGTCTCCAAGGATAAGGGTTGGTAGTTCTGAGGACATGAAGTGCGGCAGCCAGGCTGAGAAGTGGTCAAGGAACCGGGTGGGCGAGCCTGGGGGCCGATATATGACCGCTACTCCGAGGGAGAGGGGACGGAAGAGCCTGATGGTGTGGACCTCAAAAGAAGTGAATGAGAGTGATGGAATTGGGGGTATGACCTGGAAAGTAATTAGTGATGAGCGAACGTGCTCACAGTGTACTCGGCGATCACCGAGCATTTCCGGGATTACTCGGCGGGAACTCAGGTCTCCACCCAGCTTTTTTGGTGGACTTTACAGATCCAATCACGATGCTGGGATTGTCTACCAGGCAAAGAAACGCCGCAGCCATCTTTGTTGTGGTCGTGCAGTGATTGACTGGCCACACAGCATCATCAGGGGTATAAGAGCAGGACGCCGCCCTGCTTGGCGCATTCAGCTCCGGATTTAGATAGTGTAGGGAGAGCTGCTGCTGAGGGTCAGAATTGGGGATGTATTAGTTAGTGTGTGGTCTAACTACTCAAATCCAGATAAACCAACAGTCCTTCTAAGGACTAATTCTGGAGTGTATAGGTTCCAGTGTTAGGTAGGCAAGGAAGTGTACGTCGCTCTATACACATCAGTGTAAGGCCTGCAGGCACTGTATGTGCATATATAGATCATTGAATGCATCAAGAGGGTCCATTCCCTTCCTGTGTTCTGTGCTGCTGCTGCTGCTACCTGTAGGATATATTGAATAGACATGCAAGAAAGGGAGTCTGTATCGTCAAGTAAAATCATTTCATTATTTTATTATATACATCACATCAACATAGATACAGAAATATTATGGCAGAGTGTCTATATAAGAGACCAAGGTGCAACACAAGTGTGGTACCATCGACAGTAAGGGATAATACAAATATATTGGCAGTGCAATAAAATCTAAGAGGCCCCACAGACAAAGATTGGCAAAGGTATGGTAATCCCCTAGTGAGGTTGTGGACATCACAATTATCCCTCGCCTATCCGTCAGTAGGTCATAACCCAAATATATATTGTTTCTTACCCATAGCTGTCTCAGGACACGCACACTGCGCCCCGACGCGCGTTTCTTGTGGGCTTCTTCCGGGGGCTGTTGTTTGGTGGAGTTTTCCTGTGGCTAACGCCGTTTGGTGGTTTGGGTACTTGTTTGACCACCAATTGCATTATGTTTTCTGCCTTTGGGTTTTTGTATTATCTGTAGGATATGTTGGCCTTATATACCAAGCCCCAGGTGTAACTGGCTTTGAAAATTTTTTTTGGCCAGGGCTAATAGAGCTTTTTTTATTGCAAAGCAATCCAGAGCACTTTTTTTCCCTCCATTTGCTTTTTAACAGTGCACAATACATCCCAAACATCATTTTTGAGTGCGCAGAGAAATATTTAATTTTTATGTGCTTCGGTTGATTAGATTTTTTTTGAGTGTCTTACACAATTTCTTGACACTATTTTGCTGAACCCCCCCCAAAAAAACCAGACAGTCCACATATTTAACAGTGTGGAATGTCTGTGACACCCTTCATCCATCCGTCTAAAAATTTTAGTCTTTTTAGCCCTAAATCAATTTTTTTTTTGCTGTCTGGCACTGTACTTATATACAGCACTACTTAGCAAAAAAAAAAGGACACACATTTGTCGTAGTGGTATCTCCGTGCCAGCTGATATTTGTGCGTGCTCAAAGTTTGGCCAGTTTACGGCGGTTTTCTTTTTTTGCCCTGGGTGTCACTGTACTTTTATACAGCAGTATTTAGCAAAAAAAAGCCACACATTTTTCGGTGTGGTATCTCCATGCCAGCTAATATCTGTGCACTGTGCGTGCTCAAAGTTTGGCCAGTTTACGGTGCTTTTCTTTTTTTGTCATGGGTGTCACTGTACTTATATACATCAGTAGTTAGCAAAAAAAATGAAAAAAAAAAACACACATTTGTCGTAGTGGTATATCTGTGCCAGCTCATATCTGTGCGTGCTCAAAGTTTGACCAGTTTACGGCAGTTTTCTTTTTTGTCCTGGGTGTCACTGTACTTATATACAGCAGTATTTAGCCAAAAAATTAAAAAAAGGACAGGCCACACATTTGTCGTAGTGGTATCTCTGTGCCAGCTCATAGCTGTGTGTGCTCAAAGTTTGGCCAATTTACGGCGCTTTTCTTTTTTTGTCCTGGGTGTCACTGTACTAATATACAGCATTATTTAGCCAAAAAATTAAAAAAAGGACAGGCCACACATTTTTTGGTGTGGTATCTCCGTGCCAGCTAATATCTGTGCATGCTCAAAGTTTGGCCAATTTACGGCGGTTTTCTTTTTTTGTCCTGGGTGTCACTGTAGTTATATACAGCAGTATTTAGCAAAAAAAATTACAGGCCACACATTTTTTGGTGTGGTATCTCCGTGCCAGCTAATATCTGTGCATGCTCAAAGTTTGGCCAGTTTACGGCACTTTTCTTTTTTTGTCCTTGGTGTCACTGTACTTATATACATAAGTAGTTAGCAAAAAAAAAAGAAAAAAAACACACATTTGTCGCAGTGGCATCTCTATGCCAGCTAATATCTGTGCGTGCTCAAAGTTTGGCCAGTTAACGGCACTTTTCTTTTTTTGTCCAGGGTGTCACTGTACTTATATACATATGTAGTTAGCAAAAAAAAAGAAAAAAAACACACATTTGTCGTAGTGGCATCTCTATGCCAGCTAATATCTGTGCGTGCTCAAAGTTTGGCCAGTTAACGGCACTTTGCTTTTTTTGTCCTGGGTGTCCCTGTACTTATATACATATGTGGCGCCCTGAGGGTCCAGTCACCACAGAGATGCTGCATCGCACCCAGCGGTGTGACATCTGACTCTCAGGTAAGAGAAAGCACCCCATTGACTTCCACCACCTGCATCCAACATACACTATGCTGGCTGAGCACAGGTGGACCCTTCGGGAGGATGGTCTGACTCAGGCTGGTTAGAACAGGGTGTAGCTAGTTGTTGGGTGGAGCTTAGGCAGCACTTAGGCTGCGTGTGAGAGTAGAGAATCCAGTGTGAGACAAGCAGTCAGTGTGTGGGTACTGGACTGTCCTGCTGCTCCTCTGAGTCCACCTCAGGGAGCCTTGCTGTGAGAGCGAAAGGGTCCAGAGCGAGACATCAGTGGGAGAAGGAAGGACCAGGCGAACATTGGGGAATGGTCCCTAGACTAGTGCTAAAGTTCAGCTCCACTAGTAACACCGACAACAAAGGTCACTTCACGGGGCCACTAGCCACCATAATCTCACTGGGAGGAAGCTTAGGGGTCAATTACTCCAGAACTTACGGACTGGTCTGATCTGGTAACAGCTGGTCTGGTAACTGAAAGGGCCCAATACTCCCTCGTCCGAGGGCTCTGTGGTGGCGAGTGCATGGAGGTGAGGAGAGTTAGCACCTAGAGAAGAAGACTTACTTGAGGGTTGCTGGACCACTCTCTTGGAGGACACAAAGCACGGCTGGTATATGTCTTGCTGGCAACAGACTGCGAGTAAAACCCTGAAACTGCAACAGAACTGTTTCCCTGAATTATTCCAGCAACGCACACTCCCCTCTGCTACATCCCTCTGCACCATTGCTACATCTATCATCTATTTGCCCTGGAAGGACACTGTCTCACCTGTAGGAGACTTTACATCTAGCTGCACAACACCATCCCTTCCAGAGGACCTGCACAGCAACGCTGGTCACCCTGACCAGGTACTACACGTGGCATCACGAATCATCATACGAACATTCAGTCCCCTGTGAATAATCCCCATTTATGGTGAGCGCCCAGGGCCACGGACTGAGCTGTGTTGCCGTGACATCTCCCATAGAAGTCGACGGGCTCGGTGCCGAGTACCCCACGGCCCTGGCGGGCGGCTGACATACGTAGTTAACAAAAAAAAAAAAGAAAAAAAAACACATTTGTCGTAGTGGCATCTCTGTGCCAGCTCATATCTGTGCATGCTGAAAGTTTGGCCAGTTTATGGCAGTTTTCTTTTTTTGTCCTTGGTGTAACTGTACTTATATACAGCCGTATTTAGCCAAAAATTAAAAAAATGACAGGCCACACATTTTCAGTGTGGTATCTCCGTGCCAGCTGATATCTGTGCGTGCTCAAAGTTTGGCCAGTTTAGGCTGGTTTTACTTTGTTTGTCCTGGGTTTCACAGTACTTACATACAGCACTAGTTAGTCCAAAACTAAAAAAAAAACAGGCCACACATTTGTCGTTGTGGTATCTCCCTAACAGGTCTCATTTATCATTGTTAAATTTGGCTATTTTAGGCCTACACTGTTATGTTTCGGTAGCTGAGGAGGACAGGAACAACAGCAGGGCAGCCGAACACCTGAGATGTTGGTAACTGATGGGATGCAGATTCCTAAACTAATGACACAACTAGAGGTAGCCGTGGAGCGTTCCTACGTTGATCCTAGATGCCTCGTCACAGCCTGAGAGATAACTACACCTAAAGGCAGAAAGATGAAAGCTATCTGCCCGGAGCAGATCCTCAAAGAAAATAGGAAGCCCCCAAACATATAATGGCGGTTAGACAAGATGAAAATACAAACATAGGCAGAAAATAGACTGAGCAAACGCTGGGGCCACAAGCTGACTAAATAGGATAGGACAGGAGAGATTACTTTCTGCAACCCAGAAAACCCTACAAAAATCCAACAATTCTGATTACAAAAATACTGAGATCACACGATCTCGCCACCCACTAAATCAGATCTCAGTGTGAACAAAAACCAAGCCGCAGCCGCTGAAAAAACAGGAAAAAGCAAATGAGCAAATAACAGTGGCTGCAGAAAAACTGTGAGGAGCTCAGGCCCCAGGAGGGGACCTGGCTGACCTCCACAAAAGTGCAGAAAACAATGCAAAAAGCAAGCACAAAAAGAAAAACAAAAAATATCTTATCTGAAAGCAGGAGATGCAGGCAGGACTCCAGCAAACTTCCAAATGAACGAGGAACCACAATTGAACAAGAACAATTGATCACCGGCAACCATCATGGGATGGAACCTCCCTTATATCAACCAGTCCGTGATTCCAGATTGCCACTCCTCGCTGAAAGGTTCAGTACTGTCTGTAACCACCAGAGGGACCTCTGCTCAGAAACTATCTCTAGCACATTCATAACAGTACCCCCCCCTTGAGGAAGGGTCACCGAACCCTCACTTGTGCAACCAGGCCGATCAGGATGAGCTCGGTGATAGGCACGGATCAGTCTCCTAGCATGGATGTCCGAAGCAAACACCCAAGAATTGTCCTCCTGACCATAACCTCTCCACTTAACCAAATACTGGAGTTTTTGTCTAGAAAAACGAGAATCCAATATTTTCTCAACCACATACTCCAGATTGCCCTCAACCAAAACAGGGTCAGGAGGCGCAGCCATAGGAACCACTGGCTCGACAAACCTCTTCAATAAGGACTTGTGGAACACGTTATGGATCTTAAATGTCCCTGGAAGAAGCAAACGGAAGGAAACAGGATTAAGAATCTCCATGATCTTATAAGGTCCAATGAACCTGGGCTTAAACTTTGGAGATGCAACCCTCATAGGGATATTTCTTGAGGACAACCAAGCCAAGTCCCCGAGGACCATCAGTCCTATGCCGGTTGGCAAACCATTGGGCCTTCTCCTGAGAGAGAGACAACCTCTCCACTACCTGGTCCCAAATCTGCTGCATTCGCTCCACAACAGAGTCAACACCCGGACAGACAGAAGCCTCCGCCTGTCCCGAAGAAATCGAGGGTGAAACCCAGAATTGCAGAAAAATGGAGACGTCAAGGTGGCAGAGCTAGCCCTATTATTAAGAGCAAACTCAGCCAAAGGCAAAAAAGAGACCCAGTCATCTTGATCAGCAGACACAAAGCATCTCAAATAAGTCTCCAAGGTCTGGTTTGTTCTCTCGGTTTGTCCATTGGTCTGAAGATGAAAAGCAGAGAAGAAAGATAATTGAACACCAAGTTTAGAACAAAATGTCCTCCAAAATCTGGAAACAAACTGGACTCCTCTGTCAGACACAATGTTCTCCGGAATGCCATGTAACCGAACCAAGTGCTGAAGGAACAAAGGCACCAATTCGGAGGAGGAAGGTAACTTAGGTAATGGCACAAGATGTATCATCTTGGAAAACCTATCACAGATTACCCAGATAACGGTTATTCTCTGAGAAACAGGGAGGTCGAAAATAAAATCCATAGAGATATGGGTCCATGGCCTCTTGGGCACAGGTAATGGCATTAACAAACCACTAGAGCGAGAGCAAGGCTTGTAGCGAGAGCAAGTCCCACAGGACTGCACAAATTCCCTGACGTCACGAGACAAAGTAGGCCACCAAAGGACCGACTCACCAAGTCTCTGATACCAAAAATCCCGGGATGACCAGCCAACGCGGAACAATGAATCTCAGACATCACACTCTTCTTCCACTGGTCTGGGACAAATAATTTACCAATAGGGCAGCGCTCAGGTTTATCCTCCTGACACCCTTCCAAGGCCAGTCTCAAATTGGGCGAGATGGCGTAAAGAACTACACCCTCTTTCAAAATAACAGCAGGATCAGATAACTCAGAAGAGTCCACAAAGAAACTCCTCGAGAGGGCATCCGCCTTAACATTCTTAGTGCCAGGAAGAAAAGAAACCACAAAATTAAAACGTGTGAAAAACAAGGCCCACCTGGCCTGCCTAGGATTTAAAGGCTGGTCTCACATAGCGATACACCAGCGATCCCGACAACGATCAGGATCGCTGGTGTATTGCTATATTATCGCTGCTGAGCTGCCAAACAGGCAGCTCAGGCAGCGATCAGCACAAGGACACTGCGGGTAAACATCGCTTAGTTACCCGCAGTGTACCTTGGATACCAGCGCCCTGAAGCAGGGAGCTGGTAACCAAGGTACACATCGGGTTTCCAGGCGCTGCGCGGTGCCTGGAAACCCGCTGTGTACCTTGGTTACCAGCTCCCTGCTTCAGGGAGCTGGTATCCAAGGTACACAGCGGGTTTCTAGGCACTACCCCGTGCCTGGAAACCCGCTGTGTACCTTGGTTACCAGCGGATCGCTGGTCTCCCCGCCTGTCACACGCAGCGATGCGTGCCTGTCAGCGGGAGACCAGCAATCAAAAAAATGTCCAGACATTTCAGCGACAATCAGCGATACCCTGGCAGGGGGGCTGATCGTCGCTGAATGTCACACACAGCGATATCGCTGGGGAGATCGCTGCTGCGTCACAAAACTAGAGACTCAGCAGCGATCTCGCTAGCGAGATCGTGTGTGAGACGGGCCCTTAAGTCGCTTGGCTGATTCAAGATAAACAGATTCTTATGGTCCGTGAGGACCACCACCTGATGTTTGGCTCCCTCCAGCCAATGTCTCCACTCTTCAAAGGCCCACTTCATGGCCAATAACTCCCGATTACCCACGTCATAATTACGTTCAGTTGGAGAAAATTTTCGAGAGAAAAAGGCACAAGGGTTACTCTTAGACGTCTCTGGATCTCTTTGGGACAAAACGGCACCTACCCCAATTTCAGAGGCATCAACCTCCACCTGAAACGGTAGAGAAACATCAGGCTGCCATAGAACAGGAGCAGAAGTGAATCTCTGCTTAAGTTCCTGAAACGCAGAGACTGCCTCAGGAGGCCAATTCACCACATCAGAACCCTTTTTGGTCAAATCAGTCAATGGTTTAACAATAACAGAGAAATTACCAATAAATTTACGATAAAAATTGGCAAAACCCCAAAATCTCTGAAGAACCTTTAATGAAGTAGGTTGGACCCAATCACAGATGGCTTGAACCTTGACCGAGTCCATTTCAATAACAGACGGAGACAAAATGAATCCCAGAAATGAGATCCTCTGTACGCCAAATAGACACTTTGATCCCTTCACATACAGTGCATTCTCTCTCAAAATCTGGAACACAGTCCAAACATGTTTCACATGAGAGTCCCAGTCATTGGAAAAAATCAAGATATCATCCAAATAAATAATCATAAATTTATCCACAAAATCCCTGAAAATATCATTCATGAAGGATTGGAAGACGGAAGGAGCATTAATGAGCCCAAAGGGCATCACTAGGTACTCAAAATGTCCCCTCTGGGGTATTAAACGCCATCTTCCATTCATCCCCGTGCTTAATGCGAATAAGGTTATACGCCCCCCTGAGGTCAAGCTTGGTAAACCAACTAGCACTTTTCACCCTAGAAAAACAGGTCAGAAATCAAGGGTAACGGATATTGATACTTTACAGTGATCTTATTCAAGAGACGATAATCAATACACGGCCTCAATGAACCATCCTTTTTGGCCACAAAGAAAAAACCGGCACCCAAGGGTGATGAGGATGGTCTGATATGACCCTTCTCCAATGACTCCTTGATATAAGATCGCATAGCATCGTGTTCAGGTACAGACAAGTTAAAAAGGCGACCTTTAGGAAATTTACCACCGGGCACTAATTCAATAGCGCAATCGTAGCTCCTATGAGGGGGCAAAGATGCAGATTTACTTTCACTAAATACATCCGAAAAATCTGTCAAAAAGTCAGGAACATCCTGAGACTTGGGAGAGGCAGAAAAAACAGGAGTGTCGGCATTAACACATTGGCAGCCCCAACTGGTCACAGACACAGATTTCCAATCCAAAACAGGATTATGAGACTGTAACCAAGGAAACCTAGTACAATAATGTCATGCAGATTATACAGCACCAGAAATTTGCAACTCTCCTGATGATCTTGTTCAACCCTCATTATCACCTGAGTAGAAAACTGGGGTTTATTCTCCGCCAAAGGGTAGAATCAATGCCCAGTAGGGGAATAGACTTCCGCAGGGGTATCATGGGAAACCCACAACGTTTGGCAAGGTCAAAATCCATCAGGTTAATAGCTGCTCCTGAATCAAGAAAAGCCTGAGCAGAAAATGTGGACAGGGAGCAAATCAGGGTAACAGTCAACAGAAATTTAGTCTGAACACTACCCAAGACAACTGAGCATGCAAAATGTCTTCCCCGCTTAGGGCAGACTGAAATAGCATAAGAGGCGTCACCACAGTAGAAACATAACCCATTGCGCTTTCGAAACTCATGACGCTGAGCCCCAGAAGTCACTCTATCACACTGCATGGGCTCAGAAGCTGGCTCACAAGGCAACACTATCTCACGCATACCTCTGCGCTCACGCAAACGTCTGTCAATTTGAATAGCCAATGACATAAAATCATTGAGACCAGAGGGAGCAGGGAATCCCACCATAACATCCTTTACATTCTCTGACAGCCCCTTCTGAAAAAGGGCTGCCAAAGCATCATGATTCCATTTGGTCAGGACTGCCCACTTTCGGAATTTCTGACAGTACAATTCAGCGTCTTCAAGACCCTGATTTAATGCCAACAAAGTTTTTTTCAGCTTGATCAGTGACATTAGGTTCATCGTACAATAACCCCAGAGCCAGAAAAAATGCATCAATATCATTCAAAACAGGATCCCCAGGTGTCAGGGAAAAAGCCCAATCCTGAGGATCGCCGCGCAGGAGAGAGATGACAATTTGAACCTGCTGTGCTGCGTTACCTGAAGACTTAGGCTTTAAGGCAAAAAACAACTTACAGTTTTTTTGAAATTCAGAAATTTAGCCCGATCCCCCAAAAACAAATCTGGCATGGGAATCCTTGGTTCCACAACCGGCAACCTAGCAAGATAGGTAGCAATACTCCGAACCTCAGTGGCAAGCTGATCCACACGGCCAGACAACTGTGCAAACTCCATTGAGAGAAAAAAAAATCCTCCTCAGCACCCAGAGAAAAAGAGTGAAAAAATGCAACAGACAGATAAAAGAAAAAAAAATCTCTGACAACTCAGACAACTTTTTTCTTTCCACACTATTTTTCCTTCTGTGAGTACCATATAATTTTCAGTTATGGCTGTTGTGAATGTGCTAGAAATGAATTCTGAGCAGAAGCTCCCTCTGGTGGTTACAAACAGTACTGAACTATCCAATGAAGATTGTGAAGATTGGCGATCAGGTGTTACTGACTAGTCTTATATAAGGGAGGTTCCCTCCCATCAGGGTTGCCGGTGATCAATTGTTCTGGTCTCATCTTTGATTCCTGTTCACTTTGTAGCTTGCTGTTTTGTGCCTGCATCTTCTGATAACAGATAAGACATTTTCTTCTTTTAGTTTTTTGTGCTTGCTTTTTGCATTTTGTCCTGCACTTCTGTGGGGGTCTCCGGGTCCCCTCCGGGGCTTGTGTTCCTCTCAGTTTAGTTCAGCCACTGTTGTTTGTTCATTTGCCTTTTCCAGTTTTTTCAGTGGCTGCTGTTTAGTTTTGTTACACCAGAGAACTAATTTAGGTGGTAGAGGTCGTGTGATCTCAGGTGTTTTTGTAATTAGTAGAGTTGGTACTTTTCAGGGTTTTTTGGGATTGCAGTAAGTGTCCTTCCTATCCTTTTCTATTTAGGAAGTTTGGGCCCCAACGTTTGCTTATACTATTTTCTGTCTGTGTCTGTATTTCCTCTTGTCTAACCGCCATTACATGTTTGGGGGCTTTCTATGTTCTTTAGGGATCTGCTCCGGGCAGATAGTTTTCCTCTTTCTGTCTTTAGGTGTAGTTAGCTTCTCAGGCTGTGACGAGGCGTCTAGGACCAACTTAGGTACGCTCCACGGCTGCCTTTAGTTGTGGTGGTTAGTCAGGGTACTGCAATCCCATAGATTCCAACCTCTCTGGTGTATTTCCTTTTTTGCCTGCTCTCCTCAGCTACCAAATCATAACAGTATCACCGGCCCAAAAACTGATATTTGTATGGTACTCACAGAAGGGAAAAATAGTGTTAAAGAAAGAAGATTGTCAGAGTTGTCAGAGATTTTTTTTTTTTTTTCCCTCTGTTTCTCTGAATGCTGAGGAGGATTTTTTTTTCTCTCAATGGAGTTTGCACAGTTGTCTGGCCGTGTGATCAGCTTGCCACTGAAGTTCGGAGTATTGCTACCTATCTTGCAGGGTTGCTGTTGTGGAACCTAGGATTCCCATGCCAGATTTGTTTTTAGGGGATGAGCTAAATTTCTGAATTTCAAAAATAACTGTAAGTTGTTTTTTGCCTTGAAATCTAAGTCCTCAGGGAACACAGCACAGCAGGTTCAAATTGTCATCTCTCTCCTGCGCGGCGATCCTCAGGATTGGGCTTTTTCCCTGACACCTGGGGATCCTGTTTTGAGTAATGTTGATGCATTTTTTCAGGCTCTGGGGTTATTGTACGATGAGCCTAATGTCACTGATCAAGCTGAAAAAGCCTTGTTGGCATTAAATCAGGGGCTTGAGGACGCTGAGTTATACTGTCAGAGATTCCGAAGGTGGGCAGTCCTGACCAAATGGAATGACGATGCTTTGGCAGCCCTTTTTCGGAAGGGTCTGTCAGAGAATGTAAAGGATGTTATGGTGGGATTCCCTGTCCCCTCTGGTCTCAATGATTCTATGTCATTAGCGATTCAAATTGACAGACGTTTGCGTGAGCGTAGAGGTATGCGTGGAACGTGTTGCCTTGTGAACCAGCTTCTGAACCCATGCAGTGTGATAGAGTGGCTTCTGGGGCACAGCGTCATGAGTTTCGAAAACGCAATGGGTTATGTTTCTACTGTGGTTATTCCTCTCATGCTATTTCAGTCTGACCTAAGCGGGGAAGACGTTTTGCACATTCAGTTGTCTTGGGTAGTGTTCAGACTAAATTTTTGTTGACTGTTACCCTGATTTGCTCCCTGTCCACATTTTCTGCTCAGGCTTTTGTTGATTCGGGAGCAGCTATTAACCTGATGGATTTTGATTTTGCTAAACGTTGTGGGTTTCCCTTGATACCCCTACGGAAGTCTATTCCCCTACTGGGATCGATTCTACCCCTTTGGCTGAGAATAAACCTCAGTTCTCTACTCAGGTGATAATGAGGGTTGAACCTGATCATCAGGAGAGTTGCAAATTTCTGGTGCTGTATAATCTGCATGACATTATCGTACTGGGTTTCCCTTGGTTACAGTCTCATAATCCTGTTTTGGATTGGAAATCTGTGTCTGTAACCAGTTGGGGCTGCCAATGTGTTAATACCAACACTCCTGTTTTTTCTGCCTCCCCCCAGGCTCAGGATGTTCCTGACTTTTTGACTGATTTTTCTGATGTGTTTAGCGAAAGTAAATCTGCATCCTTGCCCCCCCATAGGAGCTATGACTGCGCTATTGAATTAGTGCCTGGTAGTAAATTCCCTAAAGGTCGCCTTTTTAACTTGTCTGTACCTGAACATGACGCTATGTGGTCTTATATCAAGGAGTCATTGGAGAAGGGTCATATCAGACCATCCTCTTCACCCTTGGGTGCTGGTTTTTTCTTTGTGGCCAAAAAGGATGGTTCATTAAGGCTGTGTATTGATTATAGTCTCTTGAACAATATCACTGTGAAATATCAATATCCGTTACCCTTGATTTCTGACCTGTTTTCCAGGGTGAAAAGTGCTACTTGGTTTACCAAGCTTGACCTCAGGGGGGCGTATAACCTTATTCGCATTAAGCACGGGGATGAATGGAAGATGGCATTTAATACCCCAGAGGGGCATTTTGAGTACCTAGTGATGCCCTTTGGGCTCTCTAATGCTCCTTCCGTCTTCCAGTCCTTCATGAATGACATTTTCAGGGATTTTGTGGATAAATTTCTGATTGTTTATTTGGATGATATCTTGATTTTTTCCAATGACTGGGACTCTCATGTTGAAACATGTTCGGACTGTGTTCCAGATTTTGAGAGAGAATGCTCTGTATGTGAAGGGATCAAAGTGTCTTTTTGGCGTACAGAGGATCTCATTTCTGGGATTCATTTTGTCTCCATCTGTTATTGAAATGGACCCGGTCAAGGTTCAGGCCATCTGTGATTGGGTCCAACCTACTTCATTAAAGGCTCTTCAGAGATTCTTGGGTTTTGCCAATTTTTATCGTAAATTTATTGGTAATTTCTCTGTTATTGTTAAACCATTGACTGATTTGACCAAAAAGGGTTCTGATGTGGTGAATTGGCCTCCTGAAGCAGTCTCTGCATTTCAGGAACTTAAACAGAGATTCACTTCTGCTCCTGTTCTATGGCAGCCTGATGTTTCTCTGCAATTTCAGGTGGAGGTTGATGCCTCTGAAATTGGGGCAGGTGCCGTTTTGTCCCAAAGAGATCCAGAGACCTCTAAAAGTAACCCTTGTGCTTTTTTCTCTCGAAAATTTTCTCCAACTGAACGTAATTATGACGTGGGTAATCGGGAGTTATTGGCCATGAAGTGGGCTTTTGAAGAGTGGAGACATTGGCTGGAGGGAGCCAAACATCAGGTGGTGGTCCTCACGGACCATAAGAATCTGGTTTATCTGGAATCAGCCAAGTGACTTAATCCTAGACAGGCCAGGTGGGCCTTGTTTTTCACACGTTTTAATTTTGTGGTTTCCTTTCTTCCTGGCACTAAGAATGTTAAGGCGGATGCCCTCTCAAGGAGTTTCCTTGCGGACTCTCCTGAGTTATCTGATCCTGCTGTTATTTTGAAAGAGGGTGTAGTTCTTTCCGCCATCTCGCCCAATTTGAGACTGGCTCTGGAGGGGTGTCAGGAGGATAAACCCGAGCGCTGCCCTTTGGGAAATTGTTTGTCCCAGACCAGTGGAAAAGAGTGTGATGTCTGAGATTCATTGTTCCGCGTTGGCCGGTCATCCCGGAATTTTTGGTACCAGAGACTTGGTGAGTCGGTCCTTTTGGTGGCCTACTTTGTCTCGTGACGTCAGGGAGTTTGTGCAGTCCCGTGGGACTTGCTCTCGCTACAAGCCTTGCTCTCGCTCTAGTGGTTTGTTGATGCCATTGCCTGTGCCCAAGAGACCATGGACCCATATCTCTATGGATTTTATTTCCGACCTCCCTGTTTCTCAGAGAATGACCGTTATCTGGGTGATTTGTGATAGGTTTTCCAAGATGATACATCTTGTGCCATTACCTAAGTTACCTTCCTCCTCCGAATTGGTGCCTTTGTTCCTTCAGCACGTGGTTCGGTTACACGGCATTCCTGAGAACATTGTGTCTGACAGAGGAGTCCAGTTTGTTTCCAGATTTTGGAGGACTTTTTGTTCTAAACTTGGTGTTCAATTGTCTTTCTCCTCTGCTTTTCATCCTCAGACCAATAGACAAACTGAGAGAACAAACCAGACATTGGAGACTTATCTGAGATGCTTTGTGTCTGCTGATCAAGATGACTGGGTCTCTTTTTTGCCTTTGGCTGAGTTTGCTCTTAATAATAGGGCACGCTCTGTCACTTTGATGTCTCCATTTTTCTGCAATTTTGGGTTTCACCCTCGATTTTCTTCAGGACAGACGGAGGCTTCTGTCTGTCCGGTGTTGACTCTGTTGTGGAGCTATGCACAGATTTGGGACCAGGTAGTGGAGAGGTTGTCCCTCTCTCAGGAGAGGCCCAGCGGTTTGTCAACCAGCATAGGACTGATGGTCCTCGGTTTGAAGTGGGGGACTTGGTCTGGTTGTCCTCAAGAAATATCCCTATGAGAGTTGTATCTCCTAAGTTTAAGCCTAGGTTCATTGGACCTTATAAGATCATGGAGATTCTTAATCCTGTTTCCTTTCGTTTGCTTTTTCCAGGGACATTTAAGATCCATAACGTGTTCCACAAGTCCTTATTGAAGAGGTTTGTTGAGCCAGTGGTTCCTATGGCTGTGCCCCCTGACCCTGTTTTGGTTGAGGGCAATCTGGAGTATGTGGTTGAGAAAATATTGGATTCTCGTTTTTCTAGACGGAAACTCCAGTATTTGGTTAAGTGGAGAGGTTATGGTCAGGAGGACAATTCTTGGGTGTTTGCTTCGGACATCCATGCTAGGAGACTGATCCGTGCGTATCACAGAGCTCATCCTGACCGCCTGGTTGCACAAATGAGGGTTCGGTGACCCCTCCTCAAGGGGGGGTACTGTTATGAATGTTTTAGAAATGAATTCTGAGCAGAAGCTCCCTCTGGTGGTTACAAACAGTACTGAACCATTCAATGAGGATTGGCAATCAGGAATTACAGACTGGCTGGATATAAGGGAGGTTTCCTGCCATCATGGTTGCCGGTGATCAATTGTTCTTGTCTCAACGTTGTTTCCTGGTTCACTTGGAAGCTTGCTGAGTCTTGCCTCTTCTCCTGCTCTCAGATAAGATATTATCTGTTTTTTGTTTTTGTGCTTGCCATTTGCATTTTTCTCTGCATTTCTGTGAGGTTGGCCAGGTTCCCCTCCCGGGGGGCTTGGTCTCCTCTCGGTTCCTCTGGAGCCATTGTTGTTTGTTCATTTGCCTTTTCCAGTTTTTTCTGTGGCTGTGGCTTGCTTTTGTTACACCAGAGAACTAATTTAGGTGGTAGAGGTCGTGTGATCTCAGGTGTTTTTGCAATTAGTAGCGTTGTTTTTTTTTAGGGTTTTTTTTGGAATTGCAGTAAGTATCCTTCCTATCCTTTTCTGTCTAGGCAGATTGGGCCCCAGCGTTTGCTCATACTATTTTCTGTCTGTGTCTGTATTTCCTCTTGTCTAACCACCATTACATGTTTGGGGCTTCCTATGTTCTTTGGGGATCTGCTCCGGGGCAGATAGCTTTCCTCTTTCTATATTTAGGTGTAGTTAGCCTCTCAGGCTGTGACGAGGCGTCTAGGACCAACGTAGGAACGCTCCACGGCTGCCTTTAGTTGTGGTGGCTAGTCATGGTACTGCAATCCAGTAGATTC
Source organism: Oophaga sylvatica (assembly GCA_033576555.1). Classification (NCBI taxonomy): domain Eukaryota; kingdom Metazoa; phylum Chordata; class Amphibia; order Anura; family Dendrobatidae; genus Oophaga; species Oophaga sylvatica. The sequence goes on along the minus strand of JARQOD010000001.1, from coordinate 118,832,911 downwards.
CAACCTCTCTGGTGTATTGCCGTTTTTGCCTGCTCTCCTCAGCTACCAAAGCATAACAGGCAGCCGAACACCTGAGATGTTGGTAACTGATGGGTTGCAGACTCCTAAACTAACGACACAACTAGAGGTAGCCGTGGAGCGTTCCTACGTTGATCCTAGACGCCTCGTCACAGCCTGAGAGATAACTACACCTAAAGGCAGAAAGATGAAAGCTATCTGCCCTGGAGCAGATCCCCAAAGAAAATAGGAAGCCCCCAAACATATAATGGCGGTTAGACAAGATGAAAATACAAACATAGGCAGAAAATAGACTGAGCAAACACTGGGGCCACAAGCTGACTAAATAGGATAAAACAGGAGAGATTACTTTCTGCAACCCAGAAAACCCTACAAAAATCCAACAATTCTGATTACAAAAATACTGAGATCACACGATCTCGCCACCCACTAAATCAGATCTCAGTGTGAACAAAAACCAAGCCGCAGCCGCTGAAAAAACAGGAAAAACGCAAATGAGCAAATAACAGTGGCTGCAGAAAAACTGTGAGGAGCTCAGGCCCCAGGAGGGGACCTGGCTGACCTCCACAAAAGTGCAGAAAACAATGCAAAAAGAAAGCACAAAAAGAAAAGCAAAAAATATCTTATCTGAAAGCAGGAGATGCAGGCAGGACTCCAGCAAACTTCCAAATGAACCAGGAACCACAATTGAGACAAGAACAATTGATCACCGGCAACCATCATGGGAGGGAACCTCCCTTATATCAGACCAGTCCGTGATACCAAATTGCCACTCCTCGCTGAAAGGTTCAGTACTGTCTGTAACCACCAGAGGGAGCCTCTGCTCAGAAATCATCTCTAGCACATTCATAACACTACACATAGAATTTGTTTTCAGTCTGCTAACTTACTTATTAAATCTGATAAGGCGAAACACATTTTTACCTAAACTTCAAATAGGTAAAATTTTGTTTTTCCAGCACACATATCGGATACAAGTTGCCTCCCAAATCACCCTTTTGTAGTGAATGTATATAATATTCTAGTCCATTTACAATGGTTAAGGCGCGTGACAAGGGACGGGGAAGTGGACATGATGGTGCAGGCCGAGGCCGTGGGCAAGTTGAAATTGTCCCACCAAAATCACCCACATCTTCTCGCTGGACCTTAGTCTCCGAAGTCCTAGGGGACTGCAGCAAGACAGCAATATTAAAGCCTGAGCAGTGTGAAAAGGTTGTTGGTTGGATAGTGAATAACACTTCCAGTTACTTATCCACCACCACCATCACCCTGTCTTCAACACGGTCAAGTCACATTAGCCGTGATTCTGGGCCTCATATTCCTTACCCTGATCCTCCTTCCTCCCACCATGCTGAATGCCCTGAGGCAACTGATCCCACACTCGGACACTCCGGACAGCTGTTTAGTTTTCCATTTGGAGATTCGTGCCTCTCACCCGGTCCACTTGAAGCGGGTCAAGATGATATTCCATGAAGTGATGCACAAATCTTTGAGCAGCCACGGTCACAAGAGGTGGACGATGATGAGACACAATTGCCGGAAAGTCAAGAGGAGGACCAGGGTGGGGAAGTGGAAGATGAGGTGGTGGATGATGTAGTAACAGACACAACCTGGCAGGAGGGCATGCAGAGCGAGGACAGCAGCACACAGGGGAAGGTAGGCGTGGCACCACTTCAGGCAGGAAGAAGCAATGTGGTGGCTGCAAACAGAAGGCGTGCAACTTTTCCCCGTAACACCAACCTGAAAGAAGTTGCCAGTCCAACTGTTAGGTCTTCCCGAGTTTAGTTATTTTTTAAAGACTCTTCTGATAACCCCAACAGGCCATTGCAACACCTGTCATGCCAGCATCAGAAGGGTAGCAAAACTACCAGCCTTACCACCTTCAGCATGATCAGGCACATGGCAGCAAAGCACCCGACTTTGTGGGCCCAACCCCATGCTGCAGGAACAGTGTCTGCGGGTGACACCACAGCTTCTTCCAGTGTTGTGCATGCAAGCCAATCCCCTGTCCACAGTGCATGAGAAGATGCATCCTGCCCCGCACCTGCCGTTGTCCACAGTCAAATAGCACCATCATCAAGCACGTCCACGTCCTTGTCCCAGTGCAGCCTTCAGTTGCCCATACCCCAGTCATTGGAACATAAGCGGAAATACACAGCCAACACTCCACAGGCCACAATACTCAATTCTCATATTTCTCGTCTGCTTGCGGTCGAAATGTTGCCTTTCAGGCTCATGGAGACGGAGAGCTTTCCGCAACCTGATGGCGGAGGCCGTCCCAAGGTACTCTGTCCCCAGCTGCCACTATTTCTCCTGCTGTACCGTCCCGGCATTACACAAGCACATGTCCCACAACATTACCCGTGCCCTCAACAATGCAGTTACTGGGAAAGTACACCTAACCACGGACACGTGGACAAGTGCTTGTGGCCAGGGATGGTACATCTCTCTGATGGCACACTGGGTTAACATAGTGGAAGCCGGGACCCAGTCAGACCTTGGGATGGAACACGTCATCCCGACGCCAAGGATTGCGGGCCCTACGTCAATCAGGTTGCCACCACTGTGTACAGCTCCTGCACCTCCTCTTCCTCCTCCTCCTCTTCAGCCTTCATGTCCGAAATGAGCATATCATTTACAAGCTGGAAGCACTGCCGCACTGACAAAGCAAAGCGGCAACAGGTTGAGCTGAAGCTAATTTGCTTAGGTGACAAACAATGCTGAAGAATTGTTGACATCTCTGAAAGAGCAGGCAGATGTGTGGCTGACACCGCTGAATCTCCAGCCAGGCATTGTTGTGTGTGACAATGGCAGGAATCTGGTGGCGGCTTTGAGGCGAGGCGAACTGACACACGTACCATGCCTGGCCCATGTGCTGAACCTCGTTGTTCAACGTTTTCTAAAAAGCTATCCGGAGCTGCTGGATCTGCTGGTTAAAGCACACTGCCGCCTATGTGCACATTTTAGAATGCAGATGCTGCTTCATCTATATGCTATAGCAGCGATCAGCCTGCAAAAAATGAAAGTACAAATAAGTTTTGAAATAATTGTAAAAATATTAAAAAATAATCAAATTATAATTAAAAAATCAATATATATTCTATCTCTAAATAAATATTTGAATGAAAAAAATAGAATAAACAATAAAAGTACATTTATTTGGTATTGCTGCGTCCGCAATGACCCGACCTATAAAACTGTACCACTACTTAACCCCTTTAGTGAACCCTGAACACTATAAAAAAATAAAAAACAAGGCAAAAAACAATGCTTTATCATCATACCGCTGAACAAAATGTGGAATAAAATGCGATCAAAAAGATATATATAAATAAACATGGTACCACTGAAAACGTCATCTTGTCCTGCAAAAAACAAGCTGCCATACAGCTCCATCAGCGGAAAATTAGAAAAGTTATAGCTCTCAGAATAAAGTGATGCAAAAATAATTATTTCTTCTATAAAATAGTTTTTATTGTATAAAAGTGCCCAAAAAATAAAAAAATTTATAAATGAGGCATCGCTGCAATCGTACTGACCTGAAAAATAAAACTGCCTTATCAATTTTACCACACACGGAACAGCATAACCCCCTCAAAAAAAAAGAAATTCATGAATTGCAGGTTTATATTCATTCTGCCTCCCAAAAATCGGAATAGAAAAGCGATCAAAAAATGTCATGTACCAGAAAATTGTACCAATAAAATCTCGTCCTGCAAAAAACAAGACCTCACATGACTCTGTGGGCCAAAATCTGGAAAAATTATAGCTCTAAAAATGCGGTGATGCAAAAACAATTTTTTGCAATAAAAAGCGTCTTGAGTGTGTGACAGCAGCCAAACATAAAAACCCGCTATAAGGTCTCTTTCACACGTCCTGATATTTCCAGTATCGGAGATGTCAGTGTCCATGTTTGTAATATGTGTGGCACACATGTGGCAACCGTGTACCGCATCAGTACCACACGGACGGGCACCAGGGAAGAAGCATTACAGTAAGCGTTGTTCCCCGGCGCTGGGTGCTGATCATAGCTCTCATCATTCTCCACTGCTCTGCCGGCGATCAGTGCACGCAGGGGGAATGATGAGTTATATTTAAGTAATAAAAGAGACAGCAGGTGGTGGCTGATGAGACTATTAATCCCATCAGCGTAACCCTGCTGCTGCGAATAACAGTGACAGCAGGAGCTGCTGATGGGGGTATTCATTAGCCACCGCCTGCGCTATAAATAAATGAAAAAAGCGGCATGGGTTCCCCTGTATTTTTTATATCCAGCCAGGCAAAACTCACAGCTGGGGGCTGCAACCCTCAGCTGTCAGCTTCAGAAAGGCTGGTTATCAAGAATAGAGAGGTCCCCGCACAGTTTTTTTAAATTATTTAAATAAATAATTTAAAAAAAGGGTGTGGGTCCCCCCCTCATTTTTGACAACCAGCCTTGATAAAGCTCACAGTTGGGGGCTGATATTCTCAGACTGGTAACAAGCCAAGGATATTGACCCCCCAACCTAAAAATAGCAATCCGCAGCTGCCCAGAAAAGGCACATCTATTAGATGCGCCAATTCTGATGCTTTGCCCGGCTCTTCCCACTTGCCATGTAGCGGTACCAAGTGAGGTTCATATTCTGTTTTCTTATGCATTGACTGCAAGGCCTGCCCTGCTACCAAGTCATATACACCCCAATAAGCCTTTGAACCCACATACTGGATGGGCACAGGAAAATTCTCTTCACATTATTCATTTTGGACTCCCATTCTGTTTTCTTATTAATTGACTGCAAGGTCTGCCCTGCTGCCAAGTCATCTGCATCTTTTTTCAATATTTTTATTAAAATTTCAACATTTATAAATTAACAGTAATAAGTTACAACTATAGAATGCAAGTCGAGTATACAATAAAATAAATAAATAATAAACATTTAACAGTAATAAATAACAGTTGCTGGGTATATGGTATTTTTTACTAATCTGCCTTTGAACCCAGGTACTGGATGGGCAGAGGAAAATCCACTTCACATTATTCATTTTGTACTCCTATTCTGTTTTCTTATGCATTGACAGCAAGGCCTGCCCTGCTACCTAGTCATATGCACCCCAATAAGCATTTAAACCCACATACTGGATGGGCACAGAAAAATCCACTTCACATTGTTCATTTTAGACTCCCATTCTGTTTTCTTACGCATTGACTGCAAGAGCTGCCCTGCTACCAAGTTATATGCACACCAATTACCCCAATTCCCCCTTGGAAGACAGAGAGACTTGCTGATCATGCACTGCGTATGATCAACAAGTTTCCTAGCTCTGGTGACCCAGATGTCAATCATCGGGTCACCATGGCAATGATCATGACCCCGCATCATGCCACGGGGTCTCCGATCCAAAGGCAGAGGGGCTGTCAGCCCTCTGTCGGCTTCCGGAATGCTGCGATTGTGTTCACAGTATTTTGGCGGTTGAAGTGCCAGGAGCGGTCTGTGACCACTCTTAGCATCTAGAGCTGGATGTCAGCTGTCAGAATATAGAGGGGATTTGAACTGGCCCTGAAAATATATGTTCTTGTACGTGGCAGCAACAAACTTTGGAGGAACGCAAGTAGCACTGGCAGCTTTGATGAATTTTTGAGTAAAGAACACAGTCAAAAACATGACTTGGTCAATGACTCCATGGAAAAAAACTGCAGCAAGGCTTAGAATTTTTAAGGCAATAATCCCTGACTAGAAGCCTGTCGTACGCTATACCTTATGCCACACCTCACTGTTGACGAAGTGCAGATAACAGCAGTATTATTATAACAGAATACAATCTATTTGAATTAGCCCTGAAAAAAGTGATTAGTTTAATGTAGCAGCATCAAGGAGCGTTATTTCATTAAACCTGCTGAGGAATATAGTGAGTGGAGCATTTTGCATCTACTCAGCCTGATATTATTATTATTATTATTATTATTACACATTTATATAGCGCCATTTATTCCATGGCTATTCTGTCCCCGGGGCCTGTGGCTGTAAATATGGCTCTGTGAGATGCCGGATCTCTTTCACCTTACTTACAATTGGCGACGATCGCAGATAGCTTAACTCAGCTGCCGGCACACATGTTATGAAGAATCCAAAAGAGACTTTGATTTCTGTAAGAATTCTTGTTGAATGCATACAAACAGCAGCAGGTAAAAAAGACTTTCTTCAGACAGACTGAAAACACATGTGATTCTGATAAAATCAAGATGGAGAATGAAACACAGGAGAAAGAAGAATGAAATGACATCACACCAGAAGAGGGAGACAGAGAGACAGAAGGGACAAACTTGATGTAAAGGAAGGATTTCAGCTATGCAAACACAGGGACACATAGCAACAGTAAACAATATGAGAGACTGCAATACAGCATGTAAAATACACAGGACAGTCTGTAAAATGTCTCATTCATGGGACATAACACTCCCCATCTGAAATCTATAGATTTCATAATTTTATGATGTCCACTGGAGATGTCACTGTAGACCTGAAAGACAAAAGGAAAAAACAAGCATGCAGGTAATAACAACAACAGTTGAAGTCCAATTGGCATGGTCCAATGTTCAGTTGGAGGCATGAAGTCCTCAACAGCGGAATAGTCCGAGTCCAAACGAAAACCCATCTTCGGATTGGGGAAGCCGCAACGTGCAAACACTTCCGCCAACCCAATAATCCGCTGGAGAAAGTTAAAATATTACAATGTTCCAACACAGCTGGAGGAGTATATGGCGGTAGGCTCCCCGCCATGAGCTGAGTTCAGAGACGAAGCTAAGATCATGTGACTCCTGCTCGAAGGAGCCAGCAGATGATTTGCCTGAAATGTATGTCAGCAGATAGGATGGCTGACCAGCTGAAAGGATGTCCAGGGTGAAGAGAGCTCAGCTTCTGTACCTTTTTGCCGGTTTCTGAAGCGCTGGAGAGGCTCCTGCAGCTGTAGTCTTCGTAGACACGTCGTAGGAAAGGTAGACTTGTCTCTTGATGACGGTTGAAAGAGTCTTTACAGAACTACGGGCAGGACTTGTTGTAAGGCCTTTAGAGACTTCTTCGCCGTCTCCCATCTTTGCTGTCTCTGAGATGGTAGCATAGTGTTCCCGTTGATATCCGGAGTAGCAAGCTGTCTCAGTGGTACCCTGCCTAGAACTGCGATGGGTGTCTTAAACCCGAGAGGACCGTCAATGCTGTTTTCAACAGGCGAGGCTCCTCGTTCGATAGCAAGTTCCTTACAGGGTGATGCTTGGGAAGTGAACGTGTATTGTTCAACATCCGCCAGTGAGCAGAGGCTGAATTGTGTGGGGAAAACGCTGGCACCATCGGTCAGAGGTAGGCTGTTGAGAGAGGGGCTCTCACTCTGAGCACTGAAGTCTAGCATGGCTTCGGTTTGACCAGGCTTGTGATGGAGATGGGTATCAAAGGTTGGGAACTTAGCAGTTACTTGCTGTGGATCCCTTGGCAACTTAGTCTTTGCTGGAAGAGAAGGTGAGGGAGCTACCCAGCTGTTATAGTTGTCATCGGTGGGTTTGACGCTCATGACCCTGATGATCACTTTGTCTCCCTCTGTAGGTAGTGAGTTGTTGTCCTTGGTTGAAGGATCGAATGCTGTTATCTCGAGGTTGTAGTCTGGGAGATAAAGCGGACTTGAAATATCGGATGGTTGCCGTTGACACGTAGTGTCGTTTGACTTCTCCTTCATCCATTGGTGACGTGAGTATGACAGGGAGGACAAGTCGTTGTCATCCGACGTGATAACGGTTTTGTAAGAGGAGATGTCGTTCTGATTCTTTGTCTGGTCACTACAGACGTTGCCAATGATGACCCAGCCCAGCTCGAGGCGCTGGGCATATGGTTCATTGAGTAGTCCGTGGATTTGTTGACGCATCTTGTGCAGTCGTATAATGTCTCTGCTGAGGAGAATTAGGATGTCTGCCTTATCATCCAGGGTGGCATCTCTTTGGCTATCATTCTGAGATGAGGATGCTGAAGAGCGACTTCTGGTGTTGGGATTTCTTCCCTATTGAATGGTATTTGGTTACACTCTACAAGCATGGGTAGTGGTATCTCCGTGGCGCCTTTCTCAAGAGAAGTTATTATGAGGCCACTGGCCCTTCTTCCAGAGGTTTGTAAAACGCCGCTGCAGGTGCCCAAGGTGTAGGGATAGACGTCTCCTTTTAAGTCAAACAAGTCAAAGAGTTCTGACCTGGCTAATGATTTGTTGCTCTGGTCATCCAGGCTAACGTACACCTTGACTGCCTTCTCTGGATGGCCCTTGGGATACACCCATGACAGGCAAATCTTCGCACAGGACTTGTCTCGAAGACCTTCTCCACAGACATCGGTGCATGAGGAAGATACCGCAACATGGCTTGTCACTTGGTCTGTACTCTCCCCGCCATGGCTTGTGGTGGGAGAAGGTGAAGACGCAGAGTCAGGCTGTGATGGATGGAGCGCCTGTATGTGGTCTTCGCTGTCGCACTCTAGACACTTGATGGGGATGACACAGTCCTTAGCAAGATGTTCGGTAGAGGAGCAGCACCTGAAGCATACTCCAAACTTCTTCAAGAGCTCCTTTCATTCTTGAAGGGGCTTCTTCCTGAAGCCGATGCACTTCTTCAGGGGATGTGGCAGTTTGTGAATTGGACACTGGCGATTAGGATTCTCAACCTTCTCACCTTTGTCGCTCTTATCTTGTGATACTGAAGGTGCCGGAAGAACATCAGTCTTCTTGATGGACATTGGAGCTTGGTGGTTCCTGTAGTTAAGACGTGGACTGTCGTGTTTTGTAGATGAAACAGGGTCGCTGTGTTCTCCATAGGAAAAACTTGGATCGGTCTTACACTCTGCAATATTTTCGATGAACTCACAGAAGTAGGAAAATGGAGGGAAGGAGACTTGGTTTTCCCTTTTGTATTTTGATCCAAGCATGGCCCACTTATTTTGGATATTGGGTGGCAACTTGGAAACTATTGGGGTTACCCATGAGCAGTGTCCAGGTAGCTGAGGCCAGGAAGGTACGGGTCTGCTTTGGCCAGCTGAAGCTCTAACAGGAGGTCGCTGAGCTCTTGGAACCTTGTACTGTCCTTATTAGATACCTTTGGAAAATCCTCTAGTCGTTTGAACAGGGCCCTTTCTATGACCTCAGGACTGCCATAGCTTCTTTCTAGCCTCTTCCATGCAGCAGTGAGACCAGCAATGGGATTACTGATGTGGACAGATTTAAGTCTCTTGACCCGATCCGTGGATTGTGGCCCAAGCCACCTGATTAGCAGGTCTAGCTCTTCAGCGGCGGTGATGCCGAGATCACTGATCGTGGTTTCAAAGGTACACTTCCAACTCCTGTAGTTCTCAGGTTTATCGTCAAACTCTGTAAGACCAGTCTTAATTAGATCGCGCCGAATCATGTACCTTGCGAGGCCAGTCATATCAGCATTCTCCGATTTTGGAAGGACCGATGCTGGCTGGATAGCTTTGTTCATACAGTCTGTGATTTGACCTGGGAATGCAGGTACGTATGGGGCAGCGTAGGCGTTCAGTCCATTAACTGGCTTAATGAGCTTAGTTTCTGCTACACATGGGACTGGAATTGTGTGATTGACCGGAGTGTGGTGACTGGCCTGCATATTGGCCTGTACGTAGGATTCTGAGTATAAGATTTGGTGATTTGCAGGTTTCTGGTACATTTCGGTGCACAGAGGTGGATCAGGATACAAGATTGGCAGCGTATTGTAATTGTACTGACCTTGGGTGCAGGATGGGAATAAACGCTATGTGTCCTGTTGTCTCAGGGGAGCATCTGTGTGGTCAGGAAGGATTGCAGGAGCAGGGATAGCACTGTGTTGGCTTTGTACATAGTCTCTAGTACGCTTAAGAGGGTCTTCAGTATCAAAACCACTTAAACTGATGCTGTCTCTTTGGCTCCCACTGATGGCTTGTTCCAGGACCTTTAACTTTGCCATGGCTATGGCGTGTTGGCGTTCCTTCTCTAGGGCCTCTAGGGCAGCTTGTATTTTAGTGGCCTCAGTTTTCATCTCAGTTTCCTTCTCTAGGGCCTCTAGGGCAGCTTGTATTTTAGTGGCCTCTAGGGCAGCATGTATTTTAGTTGCCTCAGTTTTCATTTCAGTTTCCTTTTGAGCAAAGGCAGCTTGTATTTTAGTGGCCTCAGCTTCCGCACGTGCTTTTATGAGCTGTTCGCTGAGGGTTGAGGATTTTGAAGAGCGTGACTTAGATGTTCGCTTTGACTGTCTGGCAGAGCCAGAAATGCAAGATGACATCTCGGCTATTAGTGCGATTCTTGCCTCTGTTTTGGCTTTTATATCGCGCACCATGCTTTCTCTCTCAGAGTTACGTTTTTGGAAAGCTTGCAGCTCTTTGCAGGTAACTGATGGGTTAAGTCTTAACACTGCGATATATTGGTCTGTTATTTTTCATAACATTGATAATCTGAACACAGTTGTGCGAGAGCTCCCTCCAGTGGTCGTTGGAGAGAAGCAGGCTGAGACAGGCTATTTATGTGGCATAAGAGTTTTTGCCATAGCTCTGCTGTTGCACGGAGAAGATCATGTTTACTGGATTCTAGATTCTCTCTTATTTTCCATGTTGGCTTTGTGACACGTCTAGCCTTCTCACTAAATGGTGGATCAGGGTCTATGCACTCTTCCTCTGACAATGGGTCTGGCAGAGACCGTGTAGTCATTCCTTCAGCCATCCTGATTCACAGGGAGAAGGGGAGCTGTATAGACTCTTATATGTTGAGAGCGGATGCTCTGCAGGAAGTTCTGTAGCTTTATAGAAGCTGTGGGTTTTACAGATGAATCTGAAGAGTCTTTTTTACTATTCTGTCCCCGGGGCCTGTGGCTGTAAATATGGCTCTGTGAGATGCCGGATCTCTTTCACCTTACTTACAATTGGCGACGATCGCAGATAGCTTAACTCAGCTGCCGGCACACATGTTATGAAGAATCCAAAAGAGACTTTGATTTCTGTAAGAATTCTTGTTGAATGCATACAAACAGCAGCAGGTAAAAAAGACTTTCTTCAGACAGACTGAAAACACATGTGATTCTGATAAAATCAAGATGGAGAATGAAACACAGGAGAAAGAAGAAGGAAATGACATCACACCAGAAGAGGGAGACAGAGAGACAGAAGGGACAAACTTGATGTAAAGGAAGGATTTCAGCTATGCAAACACAGGGACACATAGCAACAGTAAACAATATGAGAGACTGCAATACAGCATGTAAAATACACAGGACAGTCTGTAAAATGTCTCATTCATGGGACATAACAATGGCGCTTTACATATGAAAAGGGAAAATATAGACAGGTACAATAAACGTGTGCTAGACAAGGGACACACACGTACAGAAGGAGAGAGGACCCTGCCCGCGAGGGCTCACAGTCTACAGGGATGGGTGAGGATACACTAGGAAAGGGTAGAGCTGGTCGTGCGATGGTTCGGTAGACTGAGGATCATTGTAGGCTGTAGGCTTGTCGGAACAGGTGGGTCTTCAGGTTCTTCTTGAAGGTTTCCGTTGTTGGTGAAAGTCTGATGTTTTGCGGCATGGAGTTCCAGAGTATGGGGAAGTCCGGGAGAAGTCTTGTATGCGGTTGTGGGAAGAAGAGATGAGGGGGGAGTCAAGAAGGAGATCTTGAGAGGATCGAAGGTTGAGTGTGGGTAGGTAGCGGGAGACCATGTCACAGATGTATGGAGGAGAAAGGTTGTGGATGGCTTTGTATGTCATGGTTAGGGTTTTGAACTGGAGCCTCTGGGCAATAGGAAGCCAGTGAAGGGCCTGGCATAGGGGGGAGGCTGGGGAATATCGGGGAGACAGGTGGATTAGTCGGGCAGCAGAGTGTAGGATGGACTGGAGTGGTGCCAGAGTGCTAGAGGGGAGGCCAGACAGTAGGAGGTTGCAGTAGTCGAGGCGGGAGATGATAAGGGCGTGCACTAGTGTTTTTGTGGTTTCATGGTTGAGGAATGAGCGGATCCGGGAAATATTTTTGATTTTGAGGCGGCAGGAGGTGGCGAGGGCTTGGATGTGTGGTTTGAAAGAGAGGGCAGAGTCGAGGATCACCCCAAGGCACCGAGCATGCGGGACTGGGTAAAGCGAGCAGCCATTGACATTGATGGATAGGTCTGGTGGAAGGGAAGAATGAGGTGGGGGAAAGATGATGAATTCTGTTTTGTCCATGTTCAGTTTGAGAAAGCGAGCAGAAATGAAGGCTGAGATAGCAGACAGACACTGTGGGATTTTGGTCAGTAGGAGGTGAGGTCAGGTCCAGATAGGTAGATCTGCGTGTCATCGGCGTAGAGGTGATACTGCAAGCCATGGGATTCTATGAGCTGTCCCAGGCCGAAGGTATAGATGGAGAAGAGTAGGGGTCCTAGGACTGAGCCTTGAGGAACACCGACAGACAGGGGGCGAGGTGAGGAGGTGGTGTGTGAGAGGGAGACACTGAATGTTCGGTCTGTTAGGTATGATGAGATCCAGGATAGGGCCAAGTCTGTGATGCCAATAGATGAGAGAATCTGTAGCAGGAGGGAATGGTCCACGGTGTCAAAGGCAGAAGACAGGTCCAGGAGGAGGACAGAGCAGTGTCGCTTGCTCTTGGCGGTTGGCAGGTCGTTAGTGACTTTAGTTAGGGCAGTTTCAGTTGAGTGATGCGGTCGGAAGCCAGATTGTAAACGGTCAAAGAGGGAACAGGAGGAGAGGTGGGAGGACAGTTCGAGATATACATGCTGTTCCAGTAGTTTTGAGGCGTAGGGGAGAAGAGATATCGGGCGATAGTTAGACACAAAGGATGGGTCGAGGGAGGGCTTTTTGAGGATGGGAGTGATTGAGGCATGTTTGAAGGATGAAGGAAAGACACCATTTGTCAGTGAAAGGTTGAAGAGGTGTGTGAGAGTAGGGATGAAGACTGTGGCAAAGTTAGGGATGAGGTGGGACGGGAGTGGGTCAAGCGCGCAAGTGGTGAGGTGTGATCGTGACAGGAGAGTGGAGAGCTGATCTTCTGTCATGGTGGTGAAGCTGGTTTTGGAAGAACAGGGCTGAGTGGCTAAGAGGGGCATTGGCGGCTGCGGGCCAAAGCTTTCTCTGATCATATCAATCTTTTGCTTAAAGAAGGAGGCAAAGTCTTCAGCAGAAATGAGAGGAGAGGGAGGAGGTGCTGGGGGACGGAGTAGAGAATTGAAAGTGTTGAAGAGCTGTTTAGTGTTGTGAGACAGGGAGGATATGAGAGATGCGAAGTAAGTTTGTTTTGCGGCAGACAGTGTGGACTTGAAGCTGGCGAGGGACTGCTTGTATGCGTTGAGGTGCTCGGTAGAATGGGTTCTCTTCCATCTTCGCTCGGCAGCCCTGGAAGCCCGTCTCAGTTCTTTGGTCAGGCCGGTCAGCCAGGGCTGCCTGTTGATTGTACGAGTTATGCTCTGCGTGAGGGGGGCGGCCGAATCAAGTGTGGCTTTTATTGTGGTGTTATAAAATGTGGCAGCAGCATCTGTGTCATTAAGTGAGGCCATGTCTGTGAGAGGGAGGAGGGACTCAGAGAGCGATTGTAAATTGAGGTGTTTGAGATTTCTGCGAGGGTGGGTGAGTTTGTGGAGTGGGGATGCATACTAACAGAGGAGAGGGAAGAGAATGTCAGTAGGTTGTGGTCAGACAGGGGGAGTGGGGAGTTAGTGAGATTAGTGAGGGAACAGAGGCGGGTGAAGATAACGTCCAGCGTGTGACCATCTTTGTGAGTGGCCGCAGAGGACCATTGAGTGAGGCCGAGGGAAGCCGTGAGCAATAGAAGTTTAGAGGCAGCCGGGGTGGAAGTGTCAATGGGGATGTTGAAATCACCCATGATGATGGTGGGTATGTCAGCAGAGAGGAAATGGAGTAGCCAGGTGGTGAAGTGGTCGAGAAAGGTGGAGATGGCTAGTTCTGGGGGGCGGTAGATGACAGCCAGTTGGAGGTTGGAGGGGAATAGATGCGGATGGAGTGCACCTCGAACGAGGGAATAGCAGCGGAGGGTGGAAGTTGAATAGGGGTAAAGGAGCAGGTATCAGACAGGAGTAAGCCAACCCCTCCACCACGTTTGTTGCTGGGTGAGGGGTGTGAGAGAGATGGAATCCGCCATAGGAAAGCGCAGCTGGAGAGGATGTGTCAGAGGGGGTGAGCCAGGTTTCAGTGATGCCAAGGAAGGAGAGTTTGTTGGTGATAAAGAGGTCGTGGATAAATGACAGTTTATTGCAAACGGAGCGTGCGTTCCATAGTGCTCCAGGTACTGGGACCGGTGGAGGGGGGTGTGGATGGATAGGTATGAGGTTATCATGGTTGCAGAAACGTGTGGAGGATCGTGGCAGGGTGTTAGAAATGAGTGTGGGGATGTGTTGAGGAGGGCCAGGATTTGGGGATACATCGCCAGTGATGAGGAGTAGCAGACAGAGCGTTAGAAGGTGGGAGCAGGATAAGACATGATGAGGCCATGTGTGTCTTGGTAAGAAGGATTGTATGTGGAGGAACAGTTCTGAAGAGGAGGTGAGATGGGTGGGGAGAATGGAGGGGGAAATGACTAATTCCTTACTAGGTGGGGGGATTACAGGAGATAGGAAGAAAGAAAGGAGGATGGGGTGAAAGTGAAAAGAAACTGAAACATAGTGGTTTGATAGTGGAGGATTTCAGGATCTTTTGTACTTACTGTACAAACTCTCCTGTCCCTGCTGTAAAATCCTGTATACAGTGTGAGAACTTCCTATGTGACAATCACCTGACAGCGCACAGCAAGGCACTGGATCATATACTAATTTCAATCTCCGTATATATTTCCTGAGTCACACACAGACGCTATCTTAGTATGGATTTCACCATAATACAAGAAGCAGATATACGGTACTGTCTCAGAAGCGTACAGCTCTATATAGTGTAGGGGAAAATTTCAGTCTCCGTATATATTTCCTGAGTCACACACAGATAGTCAGCATGTATTTGTCCTTGATACCAGCCGGTACACAGTAGTGTGTGAGTAGTGTACAGCTCTATACGGTGTGGGAAAAAATGAACGGTCGGTAACTGTGCAGAAAAAAAGAATAAAAGTATTAGTGCTGTGGAAAAAGCAGTCTGCACAGCAGTGTACACACAGCAATACAGCTATGAGGCAGCCTAATAACCAGCACTGCTGCTGCACACAAGAAAATCCTCCCCTGTCACTGCACACTAACTGTACAGCACAATTGCTATCAGCACAAGCACAGAAGAACTTCTCTTTCCAGCCCTAACTCTTTCCCTACTGATAAACAGTGTTAGCAACCTCTCCCTACTGTTAATATCGGCAGAAGTAAAATGGAGGTCGGCGCTCAGGGTTTTTATAGACACTATGACACCCCCCAAAGCAAGCCAATCACTCAATGCCCTTCTGTAAGATGGTGGTGGACGCTGCTCATGTCATCTCGTTGCCCACAGTGTACGTCCTTGCTCATTGGCTGAAAAAAGGCACCTGAAAGCATTCTGGGAAATTCGACTTTGGCGCTCGTTTTGCCGACCGCATGGCCAACTGCACGCTATGGTCGGGTTTCGGCCAACAAAACCCGACTTTGGCAAAAGTCGGCGACTTTTGAATCTGACAGACCTGTTTCGCTCAACTCTATTCCAAACTACTGGAACAACATGTCCATTTTGAACTGTCCTCCCACTTCTACTGCTGCTCCCTCTTTGACTGTTTATAATATGGCTTCCCACCTCACCATTCCATTGAAACTGCACAGACTAAACTCAACAACAACCTACTATCCGCCAAATGAAAGTTTGTCCTATTTCTTCTCCTGGACTTGGCATCTGTCTTTGACACAGTGGACCATTCCCTTTTACTACAGACTTTCTGATCTCTTGCCATTACAGACTTGGTCCTTTGTTGGATCTCCTCGTACCTAACAGACATGATATTCAGTGTCTCACGCTCACACACCACCTCCTCATCTTGCCCCCTATGTTGGTGTCCACCAAGGTTCAGTTGTAGGCCCGGGCACTATCATTATTTTTTGCACGCGCCCTCCCTCTTAAAGTGACCGCGTGCATCGACCCAAGGTGTTCCCAGCCAATAGCTGGACGACACCTTCTATTTAAGGCTCCTCCTCCAATATGGAGATGCCTGAGCAATGTTGTTAGTTTGCCTTTCTTGCTTGCTAGTTGTCAGGTTCCCCAGGTCCCCGCATCTGCTTGTCTACCCTGTACCCATCTGCTCGTACCTGTCTGTGCTCTTCTGTCCATCAGCCCGTCCAGTCCGTACCTGCCAGGGCTTTTCTGTTCCTCAGCCGTTCCCATCTGCATCTGTGGTTCCAGTGTCCCTACAGTGCCTGCCTGCATACTTCATCTCTCCTTTGGGCCATATCTTTCTACTCACCCACTCTAGGGGTTCAGCTGCAACTCTCTGTAGGTCAGCTCTGGAGTAGCACCTGGTGCCACCTCATCCCTCCTTGGGTCACGGCATTGTTATCTGAGGTCGGCTTTGCTAGGTCACTTAGTTATGCCCCTCAAGGCTTTCCGAGGGCTATGGCACAGTGGTTCCATAACCTTGCCCATTACAGTCTCCATCTGCTGGGTTGGCTGCTGTGGAAGATGTGTCGGTCCCCATTATACTATTTTTACTCTGGTGAAATTGATGCCACTTTGGTGGTGTCTGTCACTAATTGTTTGAAATGTCAACAATCCTGGTTTGGTCTACATCTGTTGGGTTGGCTGTAGTGGAAGGGGTGTCGGTCTCCATTATACTAGTTCTACTCTATTGCAATTGATAAATGTGTAGACTCCTTGTTAGGTCTCCTCATGTGTGTTGCTTGTAGCAGTAGGCCTCTGATACTGTCAGGCCTCCACTGCCTTTGAGTTAACTAACTATGTTACTATGCTTAGATTTTTCTGACAATAGTAGTCTATGAAACTGATATTTGTGCCACTTGAGTGTGGCTGAGTATGAAAGCAGATTGAGCTATTGCATGTGGTATCAGGGATCCCAGCACAGCGGGCCTACACCAATCCCTCACCTACCACTTCTTAATTTAAAGTTCATTTCAAAGCTGTAAATGCTGACCCAGACCCTAATACCTCATGCATGGCTGATTGGTACCATGCCATTCTAAAATTTGTACTGTGGGTGAATTGAGGACACTTTCCTGGTGACTTCCCCTCATTTGATGTGTTTTGGCAGCTATTGGGTTCATTTGAAGGTGTTGTGTATGCGATTGTTCTTGCCTCCTATTGACTTTAATGGCGTTTGGCTATGTTCGGCTAAAATTCGATAACTAAATCGGCGAATATTATAAATTCGGCAATCGTAATCTGAAGCCAACATTGAAATATTTGCTCATATTGTATATAGGGAAAGTGCAGTATTAAAGTTAGGCCACTAGAGCGTGGTACATTAGCACATATAGGATAAGTAATAGTTAAATTAGGAGGGGTCAGTGGTGGGTAAGCCAGGAAGATTTCCTGAAGTTAGTCAGTAGGGCCTGAGAGCCCAGACAGGGCAGGCGACCCCGTAACGTTTAAGGATTGACCCCAGTTGTCCAA